>JALGPY010000006.1:6816426-7545176 GCA_023055425.1 Linanthus parryae
TCTCGTCGAGAGCTTTTCAAATTGGGTTGCTCGCGTCATTATAATGCGCGTAGCCAATGTTATGGCCCAAACAGTCCGGCGATACCAAAATGTACTTATCTAGCTTACCGATTAGTGGGTTTTGGCCCCATATCTTTTGCGAGACATATCAACGCCCGTTAGTGGATTTTGACCCCAATATCTTCTATGACATATATTAGCACTAAACTGGTTCAAACTTAGGTCATAATAAAAATAAAAATATTACAAAATTTGTAAAAAATAACAAAAAACAGCGGTTTGACTGGTCAAACAGCAGATTTTAAGGATGAAGATGGACCCATATGGAGAACATCTCGATCGGACCCTCGTGCGTCTGGTGGAGAGCTTTCCAAATTGGAGTGGCTCGCATCATTCTGATCCCCATAGCCAAAGTTTTGGCCCAAACAGTCCGACGACACCAAAATGCACTAATCTAGCTTACCGATTACTGGATTTTGGCCCCATATCTTTTTAGAGATATATCAGCGCTCGATTAGTGGATGTTGGCCCCAATATCTTATGTGACATATATTAACACCAAAACGGGTTCAAACTGATTTCCTAATAAGCAATGGAAATATTACCAAATATAGTAAAAAATAACTAAAAACACCGGTTTGACTGGTCAA
This sequence comes from Linanthus parryae, assembly GCA_023055425.1. Lineage (NCBI taxonomy): Eukaryota > Viridiplantae > Streptophyta > Magnoliopsida > Ericales > Polemoniaceae > Linanthus > Linanthus parryae. Next base: position 6,817,077 of record JALGPY010000006.1, read on the forward strand.
ACAGCGGATTTTAAGGATGAAGATGGACCTTGATGTAGAATAGCTCGATCAACCTCTCGTGCGTCTCGACGAGAGCTTTCCGAATTGGGGTGGCTCGAGTCATTCTGATGCCCGTAGCCAAAGTTATGGCGCAAACAGTCTAGCGACACCAAAATGCACTAATCTAGCTTATCGATTAGTTGATTTTGGCCCCAATGTCTCATGTGACATATATTAACACCAAAACAAGTTCAAACCAGGGTCCTAATCAGCAATGGAAATAATACCAAAAATAGTAAAAAATAACTAAAAACACTGGATTGACTGGTCAAACAGCATAATTTGGGGATCAAGACGCACCCCAATGGTGTGCATCTCGATCGGCCCCTTGTGCGTCTCGTCGACAGTTTTCCAAACTGGGGTGGCTCACGTCATTCTGATGCCCATAACCAAAGTGAGGGCCCAAATAGTCCGGCGACACCAAAATGCACGAATCTAGCTTACCAATTACTGGATTTTGGCCCAATATCTTTTGCAAGATATATCAACGTCCGATTAAATAATTTTGGCCCCAATATCTTGTGACAGATATTAACACGAAAAATAGGTTCAAACTGAGGTATTACAAAAAAAATTACAAAATAACAGAAGCCGCCGGTTTGACTGGTAAAACAGCGGATTTTAAGGATGAAGATGGACCCATTTGGAGAACATCTCGATCGACCCCTCGTGCGTCTCGTCGAGAGCTTTCCCATTTGGAGTGGCTCGCGTCATTCTGATGCCCATAGCCAAAGTTATGGCCCAAATAGTCTGGCGACACAAAAATGCACTAGTCTAGCTTACCGATTATTTGATTTTGGCCCAATATCTTTTGCGAGATATAACAACACCCGATTAGTGGATTTTGGCCCCAATATGTAATGTGACAGACATTAACACCAAACGGTTTCAAACTGAAGTCCTAATAAGCAATGGAAATATTACCAAATAAAGTAAAAAATAACTAAAAACGCCGGTTTGACTTGTCAAATAGCAGATTTTAAGGTTGAAGATGGACCCTGATGGAGAATAGCTCGATCGGCCTCTCGTGCGTCTCGTCGAGAGCTTTCCGAATTGGGGTGGCTTGAGTCATTCTGATGCCCGTAGCCAAAGTTATGGCGCAAACAGTCCGGCGACACCAAAATGCACTAATCTAGCTTTACCGATTAGTGGATTTTGGCCCCATATCTTTGGCGAGATATATCAACACCAGATTAGTTTATTTGGGCCCCAATGTATTATGTGACATATATTAACACCAAAATGGGTTCACACTTGGGTCCTAATAAGCAATTGAAATATTACCAAAAATAGTAATAAATAACTAAAAACACCGGATTGACGGGTCAAACAGCAGAATTTGGGGATGAAGGCGCACCCCAATAGAGTGCAACTCGATCAGCCCCTCGTGCGTCTCGTCGAGAGTATTCCTAACTGGGGTGGCTCGCATCATTCTGATGCCCATAGCCAAAGTTACAGCCCAAACAGTCCGGCGACACCAAAATGCACTAATCTAGCTTTCCAATTACTGGATTTTGGCCCAATATCTTTTGCGAGATATAACAACACCTGATTAGTGGATTTTGGCCCCATATGTAATGTGATAGACATTAACACCAAACGGGTTCAAACTGAAGTCCTAATAAGCAATGGAAATATTACCAAATAAAGTAAAAAAATAAAAAACTAAAAACGCCTGCTTGACTGGTCAAACAGCGAATTTTAAGGATGAAGATGGACCCTGATGGAGAATAGCTCGATCGGCCTCTCGTGCGCCTCTTCGAGAGCTTTCCGAATTGAGGTGGCTTGAGTCATTCTGATGCTCGTAGCCAAAGTTATGGCCCAAACAGTCCGGCGACACCCAAATGCACAAATCTAGCTTACCGATTAGTAGATTTTGGCCCCATATCTTTTGCGAGATATATCAACGTCCGATAAGTGTATTTTTGCCCTGTATCTTCTGTTACGTATATTAACACCAAAATGGGTTCAAACGGAGGTCCTAATAAGAAATGAAAATATTACAAAAAATTGTAAAAAATAACTAAAAACGGCGGTTTGACTGGTCAAACAGCGGAATTTAAGGATGAAGATGGACCCCGATGGAGAACATCTCGTTTGGCCCCTCGTGCGTCTCGTCGTGAGCTTTCCGAATTGGAGTGGCTCGAGTCATTCTGATGCCCGTAGCCAAAGTTATGGCGCCAACAGTCTAGCGACACCAAAATGCACTAATCTAGCTTATCGATTAGTGGATTTTGGCCCCATAAGTTTGGCAAGATATATCAACACCAGATTAGTTGATTTTGGCCCCAATGTCTCATGTGACAGATATTAACACCAAAACGAGTTCAAACAGGGGTCCTAATCAGCAATGGAAATATTACCAAAACTAGTAAAAAATAACTAAAAGCGCCGGTTTGACTGGTCAAACAGTGGAATTTGAGGATGAAGACGAATCAACCCCTCGTCCGTCTCTTCGAGATCTTTCCGATTGGGGTGGCTCGTGTCATTCTGATGCTCGTAGCCAAAGTTATGGCCCAAATAGTCCAGCGACACCAAAATGCACTAATCTAGCTTACCGATTACTGGATTTCGCCCCAGTATCTTTTACGAGATATGTCAACGCCCGATTAGTAAATTTTCCCCAATATCTTATGTGACATATATTAACACCAAAACGGGTTCAATCCGAGGTCCAAATAAGCAATGGAAATATTACTAAAAATAGTAATAAACAACTAAAAACACCGGGTTGACTGGTCAAACAGCAGAATTCGGGGATAAATACGGACATCGATGGAGCGCAGCTTGATCGGCCCCTCATGTGTCTCGTCGAGGGCTTTCCGAATTGGGGTGGCTCGCATCATTCTGATGCCCGTAGCCAAAGCTATGGCCCAAACAGTCCCGCGACACCAAAATTATCTAATCTAGCTTACCGATTATTTGATTTTGGCCCAATATCTTTTGCGAGATATAACAACACCCGATTAGTGGATTTTGGCCCCAATATGTAATGTGACAGACATTAACACCAAACGGGTTCAAACTGAAGTCCTAATAAGCAATGGAAATATTACCAAATCAAGTAAAAAATAACTAAAAACGCCGGTTTGACTGGTCAAACAGCAGATTTTAAGGTTGAAGATGGACCCTGATGGAGAATAGCTCAATCGGCCTCTCGTGCGTCTCGTCAAGAGCTTTCCGAATTGGGGTGGCTTGAGTCATTCTGATGCCCGTAGCCAAAGTTATGGCGCAAACAGTCCGGCGACACCAAAATGCACTAATCTAGCTTTACCGATTAGTGGATTTTGGCCCCATATCTTTGGCGAGATATATCAACACCAGATTAGTTTATTTGGGCCCCAATGTATTATGTGACATATATTAACACCAAAATGGGTTCACACTGGGGTCCTAATAAGCAATTGAAATATTACCAAAAATAGTAATAAATAACTAAAAACACCGGATTGACGGGTCAAACAGCAGAATTTGGAGATGAAGGCGCACCCCAATGGAGTGCAACTCGATCAGCCCCTCGTGCGTCTCGTCGAGAGTATTCCTAACTGGGGTGGCTCGCATCATTCTGATGCCCATAGCCAAAGTTACAGCCCAAACAGTCCGGCGACACCAAAATGCACTAATCTAGCTTTCCAATTACTGGATTTTGGCCCAATATCTTTTGCGAGATATAACAACACCCGATTAGTGGATTTTGGCCCCATATGTAATGTGATAGACATTAACACCAAACGGGTTCAAACTGAAGTCCTAATAAGCAATGGAAATATTACCAAATAAAGTAAAAAATAAAAAACTAAAAACGCCGGCTTGACTGGTCAAACAGCGAATTTTAAGGATGAAGATGGACCCTGATGGAGAATAGCTCGATCGGCCTCTCGTGCGCCTCTTCGAGAGCTTTCCGAATTGAGGTGGCTTGAGTCATTCTGATGCTCGTAGCCAAAGTTATGGCCCAAACAGTCCGGCGACACCCAAATGCACAAATCTAGCTTACCGATTAGTAGATTTTGGCCCCATATCTTTTGCGAGATATATCAACGTCCGATAAGTGGATTTTTGCCCTGTATCTTCTGTGACGTATATTAACACCAAAATGGGTTCAAACGGAGGTCCTAATAAGAAATGAAAATATTACAAAAAATTGTAAAAAATAACTAAAAACGGCGGTTTGACTGGTCAAACAGCGGAATTTAAGGATGAAGATGGACCCCGATGGAGAACATCTCGTTTGGCCCCTCGTGCGTCTCGTCGTGAGCTTTCCGAATTGGAGTGGCTCGCGTCATTCTGATGCCCATAGCCAAAGTTATGGCCCCATCAGTCGGGCGACACCAAAATGCACTAATCTACATTACGGGTTACTGGATTTTGGTCCAATATCTATTGCGAGATATATCAACGCCCGATTAGTGGATTTTGGCACCAATATCTTCTGTGACATATATTTACACCAAAACGGGTACAAACTGAGGTCCTAATAAGCAATGGAAATATTACTAAAAATAGTAAAAAATAACTAAATACGCCGGTTTGACTGGTCAAACAGCGGTATTTGGGGATAAAGACAGACCCCGATGGAGTGCACTTTGATAGCCCCCTCGTGCATCTCGTCGAGAGCTTTCAGAACTGGCGTGGCTCGCGTCATACTGATGCATGTAGCCAAAGTTATGGCGCAAAAAGTCCAGCGATACCAAAATGCACTAATCTAGCTTCCCAATTACTGGCTTTTGGCCCAATGTCTTTTGCGAGATATAACAACGCCAGATTAGTGGATTTTGGCCCCAATATCTTCTGTTACACATATTAACACCAAACGGGTTCAAACTAAGGTCCTAATAACCAATGGAAATATTACCAAATATAGTAAAAAGTTACTAAAAACGCCTGTTTGACTGGTCAAACATCGGAATTTAAGGATGAAGATGGACCCTAACGGAGAATAGATCGATACGCCTCTCATGCGTCTCGTCGAGAGCTTTCTGAATTGGGGTGGCTCGCGTCATTTTGATGTCCATAGCCAAAGATATGGCCCAAACAGTCCGACGACACCAAAATGCACTAATCTAGGTTACCGGTTAGTGGATTTTGGCCCCATAACTTTGGCGAGATATATCAACACCAGATTAGTTTATATTGGCCCCAATATCTTCTATGACATATATTAACACCAGATTAGTTTATAAGCAATTGAAATATTACCAAAAATAGCAATAAATAAGCTCAATTTACTCAGTTGTGTTCCAAGCTTCACATAGCTTCAGCTAAGTTCAGCTTGAGGGCGGCTGTTAAGACTAATGGTAGTTAATGAGACCTATGGGGTGCTAAGTGTCATTTATAGAACTTTGTAACAAATCAATTATATCTGTTAGCTATAGATACATATGTGATGTATTAAGGGTGAGTTTGGGAATGCTTCTGCTGTTAGCACAACTGCTTTCCGACAGCAGAAGCAGTTTTAGTCTGTTTGGTAAAAATAAAATTTCTGCTTTTCGGGATAGTTTCTGCTGTCCCACAGCAGTTTTCAGGAAGCAGGGGGGAGATGCTTTTCCAGAAAGTGATTTTGATTAATTTATCTACAACCGATTTTAGCCTTATAATTTTTTAAAATATCAATAGTGATCTTTACGGAAATGACACGTGTCATATATTTTTGTCATTTTACCTTCTCACAGCAACTTCACAATTGATTTTACCAAACACAAAGTTACTATATCAATGTTTCACAGCAGTTTTACGTAATATTTACCAAACAACATTTTATCGAGAATTCACAGCAGCGATTCTCAAAAAAAAAAAGAAAAGAAAAAGAATTCACAGCAGCTTTTCACAGTGTTTTCATGCAGCAGCTTTCTAGCACCGCCACAGCATTCCCAAACTAGGCCTAAGTGTGGTTGTTAGCTTAATGAAAGTATCTTTCTCTCTCACTGATCGTTCATCTACTTCTTCTTCATCATCATCTTCTTCTTCCTCTTCTGCTTGATTCTATTTCTGTGAATTAGCTTGAAGTTCATCAGTTATACTCCAGTTGAAAGAGTTGCTTAACAAGTTTTAGAGAGCTAGAGCTAGAGCTAGGGTTTAACAGGAGCTCACGAAAATGGTGAGTCCAGGGTTTCTGGAGAAATGGATCGGCGTATGCAGAAGAAGACGTACGACGACTCAATCCTACTCTCGACTGAAAGAAGAAGAAGACGGCGACGAGCTGGTGGAGATTGTCGTCGATATCTTGCCCAAAGATGAACCTGGATCTGGAATTCGAACCTTAAAAAACAACAAATTTCAGAAATGGTATGAATCTAAAGCTCGGTTGATGAAATGGGGCTTCAGGTGTCTCCAATACTGTGCCTTTGGGAAGAGCAGAGCAACGGAAGGGTATGATGTTGAATCTGGGACCAGAAGAAGAAGCTTACCGGAAGAGATTGTGGTTGAAATCTTGACAAGGGTTCCTTTCAAAACACTCTTAAGATGCAGGTGCGTATGCAAAACCTGGCATTCCTTTATTTCCCAGCCTTGTTTCACCAAAATGCAGCTTCTTAGAAATCACAATGATGATGAAATTGGGGATTATGTCATGTTCTCTCAAAACACATTTTGGTCAAGTGACATTCACTTCCATTCCTTGTGTGGCCATAGCTATGTGACCAAGAAACTCCGACATCCAATTAAACATAAATCATACCTACTTTAGCCTAATTTTATATTAACCATTTGAAGTTATAATATCTTACATAAAACCCGTGTGAATGTCCAATAAACACAAATGGGTGACTGTCGTGTCTCATTATTGTCCCTGATGTGTCCCCTAAGCATCCCACAAGTGTCCAGTCTAATAAAATTCTCTAAAATACTCTGACACGCCAGTTGGAGTGTTTGACACGTATTTTGGAGTGTCCAAGTGTCTGGCACGGATACAGCCCCTAGTTTAGAATGTCCATGCTTCCTAGTTTGAATGTAGTTTTGCTTTGATGTCAAACTGAGGGGCATAGAAGCCACTGCACCACTGGGGCTTATTAGGGATTCAGCTTCTTCCGCTAGTCAAAAGAAATTCTGAATGTGCCGTTTATTTGCTTTGATTTCTTCTTTCTTCTTTCGTCTTATTGCTTCCCCTGAATATCCTTTCTGTAAGAAGACAAGAGATACTAAGAAAGTTTAACTAGTTCAATATATATACACCTGATGCAATTTTTTTGTTATAGTTGTTGTATTGTCACTTATTATTCCCGTATTCGTATGTCTCTGGTTAATCCAATGTTTTTTTTATGGGCTAATGCAATACAACAAGGGTTAATTCTTTACTGGTATGGGAGTGACAATCCTCCAGTCATTATATGCTATCCGGCAACATAAAAAACATATAGTTATCCTGGATTTAGTTGTGTTTTTTTGTCTGTACCCTCAGGATCTGACCAAGGTAAGGAAAATGAAGGTGAGAATTCGGCATTTGTCTCCTAAGTTGCTTTGCTCCAGCTCTTTCTATATACTCCTCCTATGTGTTTGGAGATTCGAATCGAGCATTTATGCTTTGGCTAAAAAAATGCAGGTAATTATACCAGGAAGAAGTTCGAGACCACCTATAGTAGTAAATTGCGCAGATTAGCATGAGGTAATCTGTTGTTTGGTAAAATCTCTCTGCAGTTTCTCTTAAATGATCTGCCTGCATGCATACCAGTAGTTTGGTTTTTTTTGGGTATAAAAGAAATGCACATTTTCTAGGTTAGCTCCAGTAAATTTGGTGGATGGTTGTTGTTTAGTTCTTCTTTGAGTAGTTTTGAGACTGTTGTTTTATTTAACTCAGTTATGCTGGAGAAGGGTTCTTCTGCGAATGTGAACTAGGACCTGTTTTGGTCATCTCTACTCTACCTGGGACAAGTTTTTGAGGCTTTCTGTGTTCACCTTTCCAATTTTCCAGCAAATATTTATGCACTGAGAATGGATGATAGTTTTATCAGTTCTATGTTTAAGTGGGAATCATGTACCGGTTACGTGACGGTACCGGAGCGCGCTGAAACGGTTACAACCGACATGGCGACATCTATGGTATGAACCAAGTTCACACAAGAATCCACTGACACGGACCGGTTATCTATAGTTTTTATACCTGTTCGCATCCAGTTCTCTACCGTTGTAAATTACTACTGTGGATGGGGATGATGAATCGCAGCAATCGCTATCTTTAGGAGTCAATTTTACAGGATTACATCCATGAATCTAGTTCATATGACAGCCTTGGAGCTGGCTGTGGGCGGGTGCGGGTTTGGGCCAACACGGTCGGGCTTGATACTCTTTCGGGTAAGCCCAACCCTCGCCCAATCCATATATGGGACCAACTATCAAACCCAAGTTCTAAATATTATGAAATCTCTCAGCCCAACCCCAACCCATGGGCCTACTCTTTTGTACAAAATAAATTAGTTGCAAAACGGAAAATTGATTACAAAAAAATTTAATAACTAAATGTAACATCTAAACTCCAGCTATGGGAGATTGGAAGGTGATCACAATTTTTTAGAAGAGCTTGGTTACTGCAGATTTATTATCAAGTGCCAGAGGAATATGTGAAGCAATTTTATTTTATTTTGGCTAACTTGTACCGGTGGTACCCTTAGTTTGGTTTTTGTGTGAATTTGGTACCCATAGTTTCAATTGCAGCATCCGTGGTACCCATATTTTTGATTTGTTGCAACCGTGGTACCCACCGTTAACTTTCCATCTGTATGTTGGATGAAAACATATAAAAAGACTAGTGCGCCCCTAATTCTCACCCCGATAATTTTGTAAATGGTTTTTTTATAGAATATTGAATTGATTAATGTATTTATAATTTACACACACATATATATTTGTATATGTAAACAAACTACTTGTCATCGTAATAATTAAAATGTTAATTATTTTTACTCACAAGTCTAATATTAGAAAATTTTAATTATATTTAATTTAATAATTTCCTTGTCATAGTAATAATTATTCAATTTATTATAACTTCTTTCATCGAACGAAACATTTATCGTGATAACTTGTACTTTGTAATATAAAAGTGTAATTTTTATTTGAAAATCTAAGATATTATATTAATATATAATTAAATATTTAAATTAAAAAAAAAATTATGTAATTTTTTTTTTAAATTTGTAGTTAAAATTTATAATTTTATGAATGTTTGGATTGCAGCCTTCCTGAACTTGATTGGCGTCGTCGAAGATGTCATGCGTGGGAAAGATGTCATGCGTCCCCCGAAGCTCTTTCTTCTGAAGTAGTTGATTTCCTCATATCAGTTTATTCTGCAGTTCTGATGGGTTCAAAAGAATGACATCATCCCTCAAGCCAGGAACTGGAGACTCTTGAAGAATGCTACCTTTGTAAACATGAACAAATAGCGCCATAGCAGCTTTAAGCCTCTCAATCGCCATATCAGAAGGTTCTTCATATCTCAACCTCTTTCTGGAGTATTTACCAGCACTTTGTCGCGGCACATCAGCTCATCAAAGCTGTTCTGGAATGGGGTTCCTGAAAGGATGATCCACCTTTCAGTTTGGAGCTCCAAGCAACTTTTCCAGATGCTACTCTTTTCGTTTCTCAGCGTGTGACCTTCATCCAGAATCACCAACTCCAGCCGCTCAAGTAGTACCTTCCTCGCCTGTTCTTGGCTATCAGGAGACACAGATGAGGAAGTTACTACTTTAGCCACCGGAACTGGTGGTTATGGATGAAGGGCACACACCGCGGAACAAAATAGTCGGATCTGGGATAGTTGTTTGGATATCCTAACAGAAAGGCGGATAATCCTTTCAGGTATCCCATTCCAGAACAACTTTGATCAGCTCTTTAATACCTTGGAAATTGTGAGGCCTTCCTTAGCACTTGATAAAAAACTAAGGTTTGCTGACGTGTCGCGACCAAGTGCTAGCAGAAAGAGGTTGATAAATGAAGAAAAAGCTTGGTAAAGCGATTGAGAGGCTCAAAGCTTCTGTTGAGCCATTTTTTCATGTTCACAAATGTAGCATTCTTCAAGACAACCTTCCTGGCTTGAGGGATTGTGTCATTCTTCTGAACCCGCCCGAACTTCAGAAGAAAGTGATTGAGGAACATCAACAACTTCAGAAGGATGATGTTCAGGGTACTTTTGACTTTGATTATAAGGAAGCTATGGTTTCGGTTACCCATCTCTCTGTCAAGTAAATAGCTCCCTCATGGAGAAGGACAAGCTACAGAAGCCGAGGCTTGAGTATGATGAAGGGGCGAAAACCAATTCCACTATGGCGCTCATCTGTGTATGCCTCAGTTAACCTGAGCAGGAGAAAGTAATCGCGTTCAGTCAATTCCTCGATCCATTGAACTTGATCAGAGACCAGCTCAGTGAACATGGGTACGGAAGCAACGAGGTTTTCCTAATACGAGGATATATCAACCAGAAGTTGAGAAAAACCATGATTGATAAGTTCAACGATCCTGACAGTTTAGCCAAGGTGATGCTTGCGTTAGCAAAATGCTGCCCTGAGGGGATAAGTCTGGTTGGGGCGTCAAGGGTTGTTCTGTTGGATGTTGCTTGGAATCCTTCTATGGAAAGCCAAGCCATAAGCCGAGCATTTAGGCTTGGGCAAAACAGAGTGGTGTACACTTACCATCTGATGACTTCATGTACCTCAGAGGTTGACAAGTATTGTAGACAGGTTGGCAAAGACAGATTGTCTGAGCTGGTATTTACTCCAACAGACAGCAAGAAGAGGTGGAAACGCCCAGCGGAGATCAGCGATGACGTGATCTTGGAGAAGATGCTAGAGAGTGAGAAACTCAAAGGTATGCTTGCGAAGACCATACACCAGCCGAAAGAACAGAATCTAAGAACTTTTTTTGGCTTACTTTCCTACTATCCTAGTCAGCTGTAGTCCATTTGAATCTATTGTTTCTCATGTGACTTCTTGAATTTCCCAAGTTCTCTTACATGGAAAAAGATGTAATACAAATTCTAAAGTTTTATGGTTATCAAACTATTCCTTGGTACCTATATCCATGTGCATTCTGTATGCATAAAGATATGTTTATCGTGTTTTATGAGAAGGTGGTACCCAGCTGGTGTATCACATGGTAACTTTTGGAAGTTACCACAATCTTTTTTCGCTGCAGGCCTTGCAAGAAGGTATCGTTCACGACGCTGGAGTGTAGATAGTAAAGTAAAACAGGAGTTTGAACTTGCTGGCTATCAGTATGATTTTTCGGTGTTTGTGACTCCGTTGTCGGCTGGTATTCCAGTTTGGTTTGTGGATTTTTGGTTCTTCTGTGAACTGTTTTGAAACTGGTTGTGTATTTGAAAAGCTGTTTAAGGATGATTCTGTACCAGGACTTAGTTTAAAATAAGTACACTTCCTTTGGGTCTGTATTCCATGTGAAATTTCTTTTGGAATCAGCAAAATGATGAAGATTTGAAAAAACAAATATTTGGTGAATATAGACCTATGTTATGACGGATGCAAATTGGTTAATCAAAGTGTTTTGGTTTTGTGAACTATGGTGGTACTGATGATGCTACCAAAGCTGTTGACGATCTCAATGGTAAGAAAATTGATGAGAAAGGCTTGTATGTAGGGAAAACCAAGAAGAAGTATGGGAGAGAAGTTGAATCATGAAGCAAGTTTGAGCAGACTGCTAGTGAAGTAGTTGGATTATGAAGAAAGACTGGTATGTACAATTTCTAGCTGAAAGGTATGAAGTCGTGTGTCTGAGTTTGTTTAATCTCCGTGTATGAACTCATATAGTGAATCTGCATATACTTATGAGCATATTCCCTTTTTTCCCCCACTACAGTCAACAATGAGTAACAACAGGGCACTAAATAGCGTAAGTACCAAATAAACAACCAGCCTGAACAACTCGTCATCAACCTTAGCACTTCTATAACTATACTTGTGTTGGTTGTCTTACGACGAACACTACTTACTCTACTTCGTTCTTGTTACCTTGGGTCTAATGCAAGTTCAAGACAAGACAGAATATAGTATACATCTTCCAGTTATAGTAATAGGTGCTTCTTTGGGGCGTGGATTTGAAGTTGACCTTTGCTCGAATGCAGATAACAAAGTAGTTGCTTAAACATTCTGGATATCAGTATGACATGTCAGTGTTTGTGTCTCGGTTATCAGCTTGCGTACTTGTTGTTTGGTTATTTTCAGGTAAAAACGTACATTTTATTGGTTGAATATGAAACTGTAAACTTGCTGATGGTCTTCTGGTGATTCTGTGAACTGTTTGTATAGTTTTAGGACTATTTAGTTCGGGTTCTGAAGAATGATTCTGCATTTGGAAACCTATTTGAGAACGATTATGTGTACCAGGACTTTGTTTGATTTAAGTATACCTGCTTGATTCTGTATTCTACTCCGTGGAAGTTCATTTGGGAATCAACAACTGATGAAGATTCAAATCCAAGTGTTTTGAATCTGCTGACTTTTGGTAATACTGACAATTCCTCCCCAGACAGCAATTTATGCCTGGAATGAGTCCAGGAGGTGCAGCACGGACCTGGCTACTAGCAATAACTTATGAAGTTACCCAAGCCTAACAACGATCAAATGTCATCAATTCCTACTCGCTTTGATGAGAATCAGTTAGAGCATGAGCATTAGAAAATTAATGCTGGTAGAGGAGTAACTGGGGGTATGCTTCTGGACATGGACCAGACTGAGGTTTTGCATTTTGCAAGAATTACCACCAGATGCAAAGGTTGCTGATGTTCTGATGAATTTATTATTACGTGGATGGAACCGGGAAAACATTCTACTACCACAGTGAAATGGTACTTTTAGGTTCCATTTTCACAGTTTTGAATTGGTTTTTTCAGTCTTCCTGGTCACTTTTCCATTTTACAAGCATTTTTATGCACTCAAAATGGATAGTTTTATCACTTTATGTGTTTAAATTTGAATCATGGTTCTAGATATTATGGTATCGGTACAGTTAGGTCGCAAGTTCAAACCGACTAAACCGGATCGAACTGTGCTAATATGTTCGGTTCGGCTCGGCTCAAAAGTTATATGGCTCGTTACGGTTTGTTTAATTCCTAAAAGGGTTAAATAGTCATGTTTATAGTTTTTCAAGACATGTTAAACTGAGCTGAACACATTAAGTATTCATAATTGTGCATAATATATAATTATATATAATTTAATTAAATAGTTATAATCCATATTTAATTAAATAGTTATACATAATTACATATTATATGCATAATATTTAATTATATGCATAATTTAATTAAATAGTTATATTGAATAGGCTGAATCATTTTAATTTTATTGAAGGGAGCATATTCTTACAAAGCACAAATTGATACTTACAAAGCCACTAACGAATTTTAAACCACAAATGACAAATTTACCCTTTCATCATCACATTGCTTATCATTAATATTTCAGAATTCCAAAGCCTCATTAATTATTGTTCAATTTCAAATGACACTTTTTTACTTTTCAGTATACATTTAATTGATGATTAATACTCGCAACTTCCAGTAAATGAATTCTCTTTTTTCAACAAGTCTTTCTTCTTTCAAATTACACATTAACCACTTTCAATATGGGATAATAATCGACTTACTACCCCCAGTTTGAAAATTATCTGTTTACCACTTCCAGTCTATGAATGCTAGCAATCAACAACTGGGCCAATATTCATTCAATATTTTCTGTTAGTTAATGTTTATGAGGGGTAAAGTTGTAAAGTTGTCAAATAAAAAATAAAGTGAACAAGATGAACACACCACCAACAAGCCCAATTCCGGCAATAATCACCACCACTGAGCCCAGATTCCGGCAGAGAGAGAAGAAGACCGCCGGAAGCAATGGGGGTCTAGATTCCGGCAACGGGACCACTAACCCTCACGACCCAAAACCCCTTTGTTCCACCTACGCTCGAAGCACCAAAAATCAGACCTAAGAACCCTAGACACCATTAAACGCAGTCGCATCCGCAACTTCCGTTTGAGTTGGAGCACAACCCCGAACTAAGAGAGAGAGAGAGATCACTGCAAAGCTCCATTTGAACTGTAGCACAACCCACAACCCAGAACCCAAATCTGTTAGAATTCGATATGTGCTTCCTGAGTCTTGGATTCTGGGTTGTGCATCGATCAATTGAGAGAGGAACAGAGATTGAGAAGGAGTAGGAGCATTGCGGCTCAAGGTGAGAGCGGGTCGTGCCGTTTCAGGTTAAGGGCGGGCTGAAGGATAGCGGGCTGGGGGCAGGCCGTGTCTGAGGGTGGAGAATTAGACCTGTGCGTGCCACGATTTGGGTGTGATGGGGGCGGGCCGTGCACGGGTTGACCCAGGGGTGCGGGCTGTATCGTGGTCAGTCGTGGAGGAACACGACCCGTGCGTGCACATGCTATATTCATGTTTGAGCAGGCATGGTACGGTCAGAGGTGAAGGGGGCCGTGCATGGGCCTGGTTGGCCCCTCTTGGGCATGGGCCGGGCCATTTTGGCACGCGGGTCGACCCGTGCTGCCATGTTGGATTGTGGCCCAATGCGCAACGCACCACCACCTGCTCACCGTGATTTTCGGTGGCAAGCTCACCCCAGCAACACCAACAATCACATAAAGAACGAGAGGGAGCAGATTGAAATAAAGGCCGAGAGACGAGAGAGGGAACATGTCAAGAGGAGAAATTTTTGTTTGCTCTAAGAGCAAATACACGTGGTGCTCTAATCAATACAGCAAATGATACGTCAGGAAGAAAGAGAATGAGTGGCAGACAAAAGAAAGTGGATTCTTACATGTTCCTGACGTGTCCTGTGATGTATTGATTAGAGCACCACGTCATATTTGCTCTTGGAGCAAGCAATAATTCTACTGTCAAGAGAGAGATAGTCTATACATTTCCTCTCCCTTCTTTCTTCAGTTCTTCCAACTCCTTCTTATTGTTCTTCATCATAATTTTTTTTTTTTAATTCTATAGATATTTTCTTATTTTTATGAAATTATATTTTTCATAGACGAGAATACCCCTAACGAGGTTAAGTTTTTAACAAAAACTCACTCAAGTTTTAATTGGTTTCAATTGACAACTGGAGGTCCGTATGTTGTGATTATTACACAATACTAGAGATGGTGAATATGTAATTGACCCTTTCTTTTTTCCCCAATTTGTTACATATGCACTACGGGATATTGGCACTATCAATAGCCATGATCGAGCTTTAATGTAATAATCCACTAGTAATTGTTCGCATTTACTGATAGTAGGTATTAATTGTACTTGACCCTATTTTCTCCTCGATAAAGAGAGCCATGAATCATCCTCTAATAATTGATGAAAATCGACATAAGTTCCATCAGTAAATGAAAATACTCATGGATTATTGAATGAGAGAGAGAGGAAGAAGAGTTCGTGAATTACAACTCTAAGCCAAGGGGGAAGGTTCGTCGTTGTTGATTTCAGTTTAAACAAAGAATCAAGAGTTGCAGGTTTCTCCAGAAAAATTTCTCTGATCAATTCCATGGCGAACGGTACGTTTATTATTTTTCTTTTTTTGATTTTATGGGTTCATGAGAAGAAATGGATTTATAATCCGGTGATTAGGGTTTTGCCTGTTACAATTAGTTAGAGTTTACATTTGCTATCAGATCCTTTGTATTTTAATCGATGTGTCTTAGAATTACCGCAATCACCCTTATGTTTTACGACTTGGACAGTTTCTAGGGTGAACCGATTCTAATTTCGACAATCTCGTTCAGTTGAAAATGTTTATATGTTGGGTTGGAGCCCTGGTTCATGGGCGACCCGGTTCATGTTTTTGCTACGACCCGAAAAGGGAGACGTGATTCGTGGAGCGAAGGCTTGGGCCGGTAGGCCCAAGACCCGTTTGGGCTTGGACCCGGCCCGGTTTAATAGGTCGTCTATTTATAGAGTTATTTGGGTTCGTAGCATGTTATGTTGAGCGTTCTTATTTCGCTTGAAATTCTCTCTGAGACGATTCGTCTGTTTCAGTGAAATCTCTGCAACTCCGTGGACGTAGGCTGTTTTGCCGAACCACGTAAATATGTGTGTGGTTCTTTCTTTCTGCATATTTATTTTTCACAACACTATATCGCATGCATGAGATCCTCTCATCCTTAATTAAAATTTAGCTTCCTACATAGTGTCTGCTCAGCTGAGAAACTAGTGACGTTGGTTCCATTTCACAATTTTTGAATTGGATTAAGAAAAAAAATTTGAGAGACATCATAGAGGTCGATAGCACATTAGGTCAAATACATTCTGCCTACACACAACGGACAGCTGAGAGGAGATGGATATGATACATGAGACTTTTGAAAAGCAAGACGTATGACAATGGGTGGCTAGCGAATCAGGAACCACGGAACTAAATTACCTGCGTATGTGCGTGTGGTGCACTAGAGCCTAAAATAAAGTGCACAAAAAAATTACGGTAACGGAAAGATATGCTAAGTAATCATTATAGCACCTAAAACTACATGGAGCACCAATATAAAACCTAGGGGTGTAAGGAAAATTAAATAAGTCGGTCAAACTGAAGAACCAAACTGAATGTCTTGTTCTGGATGATTTTTAGGAATGTTCGATTTACGGTTCAATTTTAATAAATTTATTTTATCGTTCAGTTTTGGTTTGTAAGAAATCACGTGACAATGAACCGATCCAATATTCTTCTAATATAATTTTATTATAAAACATTGTATAAAGTATATGAAATAATCAAGAAAAGTGTATTTAAATTGATAGATCCAACTAATGTGATCTTATTTGTCTTATTCTTTTCTATTCTCTCGCGTTCGATCATATGTTCTTTATAACGATAATCGTGTAAACACTCAGTATGTATTGAAATTCGTTGACATACTAGTATGTTAATATCCGTACAAGGATGTTTAGACAAATCGACTTAACCAAACACAATCAATCTAAAATCAGACTTCACCTAACCAAACCAAACCAAATCAACCTAAACCGATATTTTCCGGTTTAGTTTGGTTTGGATTATATTTTCAAATGGTTTGGTTTGGTTACAAAATTAGTAAACCGATGTAATCAATTTGATTTATGATTTCAACACAATCCGCACCAAACCGAATCGACTACACCTCTAATAGAATCCCTAAAAATTGATTCACATGGAAGCCATGAGTGTAACAAAAAATCAGAGGAGCAGGGACGACTAGGGCACTGGTTTCACCCTCAATCGTGAAAGTAAGGCCGGAACATTACTGGGAACGTGATAATACAACTACTATAATCACCTAAGAAGATCTCTCCTCCACCTCGGAACCTAAGAGCTCCTCCTCACCAATATAAAAAGAGAAGGTAACGTCAACTGCGCTATGGTAAGCCAACCTAGTAGTCACATGTCTCTGAACGGAGTAGCTATTGGAAGTAATTCTCTGAACACACAATAACGATCATGCATGATAACCGAAGGCAAGGGCATCAGAGTTTGCTTGGAAACATAAATCCTTTTATGTCCAAAGCTCTTAGTATCCTTCACCCTTGTCAGAAAGAAATGCTCCCCACGACAAAGAAAAAACGCGATAAAGATTGACGGAAAACGAACTCTAGACCCCCTCATCTTAAGGGGCGGTGCAACACGAACATTTCGAGACTACGAGCATCCCAATGAAACAATCGGGTCATAGGTTGAGATAAACGAATTAGCTAGTACATGTACATAACCAATTCGATCATAGGTTAACTTCTTACTAACCCTTTTTTTATTGGCATTACAGGTACACATCAACTCTGTTGTGTCTTAGTCGGAAAGAAATAAATGCCAATACACCATTACTGTGATTTTGACCATATTTACCATTCCAACAAATTCCATATTTGTGTAAAGAAATATTTTTTAGTAATAAACCAAACAGGGCCTTAAAAGGGTAATAAAGAAAATGATCTCTGCCTGATGACAAATTGTCATGGCTGGCCTTTCATCACCCTTCCCGCCATTTATAGAAAAAAATTGAGTCTTTTCTCTCTCTCTCAACGTCTCTTTCTCTCACTCTTCCCCCAAGAAACAGAGCCAAGAAAAATTGAGTCTTTTTTCTTGTATTTCTCTCTCTCTTTTCTTGTGTTTCTCTATCTTTTCGACCTGTTGATCGGAAGATGTACTCGTCGGTGGCCGGGAGGACCAGGAATCAGATGAAAGCTCGCTTCTTGGAGATGTACCAAGAACAGAGCAAGATCAAGAACAGACAACCCAAAACCTCTCAAAGTACACATTTTTATGCTGGGTTTTTCATTTCTTCACAGTTTTGGGTTCTGGGTCGTCAAAAAGTTCTCATCTTTAGGGTTTGATTAGTGAACTAGGTGAGGGAAGGGTTCGATTCTCAATTCATGAAACCAACTACACACAGAGCTCAAAAATGGCTGAAAAGGCTAAAAAAGCTCATTTTTTGTCAAGCAAGATGGTAGATTAATTACTCTTATGCTGCATCTTATGGTTTGACAGATCTGGGTTTTGGGTTTTAAATTTGTTAGCTTTTGGTTTCATCAAGAATTGAAAGTTGAAAACCATTTTCATGAAAGGGACTCAGATTTAAGTCTGATGGGACTGTACAAGCTCAAAATCCTTGCTTGTGAGACTGGAAAAAAAGCTAAAAAGCCTAGCTACTTTTTTTTCTGGTTGTCAAACAAGAAGATGATCACTTAATAAGGAAAGATGGAGTATCATCTGTTAAAAGCAGCTTATTATTTTTTGGAGAAAGCTAAGAGCTGTTTATTTGCTCCTAGATATTTAGGCTTAATCAAATTCACATTTCAAGAAGCTGAGATTGAAGCTTTTTTATTTTATTTTGAATCTGCATTTGTTAGTCATCTGGGACTTTGCCTAGTTATCTTCTTCTGCACTATGATTGGTTGTGAGCTTTGCATTTACTCTTGTTTCAGTTGCTTAGTCTTCTTGTTTCAGTTGTTCACTATGATTGAAATGAAAAGCTTTGGTTTTCTTGTTCCTAGAATGTTGTAAAATACACATAGGATGCTATAAGATATCTGACAAGAAGAAAATTGAAGTTGTCCTAGGTTTAATTGTTTTTCTTCTGTATGCTCTTCCAGGTTCTAATCAAGATAAGCAAAATGAAGTTGAGGAGAATCATGCCAAAGGAAACAAGGGTGTAACCGCGGAACATGTCAGAAATGGAAATTTAAATGGTATGGAGAATCATTCTGTTTCCTTGTTCTTTCCTAATCTTCAAATAAGAATTTTGTTTTCCGTAGTTGTCAGAAGAAACTCCTATTAGTGAAGTGATTAAGGATATATGAGAAAGTTGAAATCTCTAGAGGTTATAGGCTGCGAATTGTATACTTTTCTTCTGTTCATTTTGGGATAATTATATGTACCGTCTTATGTAGGCATTGATAAAGGCAAAGAGACAGCTCCAGATAAGATGGTTGATGATTCTGATGAGGAAATGTCTAGCGACTCATCTGGTTCTGAGACAGAAAACTCAGATGACGAGGATTTTAACATTCATGAAGACTCTGACAAAGAGGACAGCGATTCATCGACCAATTCAGATGATATAAGCTCTGATGAGTCAAGTTCTGAGACGGACGAGGATGATGTGCTAGTGCCTGGTAAAATTCGAAATGATGATTACGATGGTAAGGTGATAGAGCTAGATTCTGATGAGGATGACAAGGATGATAAAGATGGGAGGGATGAAATCAATGCGCGTGGTGCTTCATCAAGTGCATACAGAAAGGAAGAAGAAAACATGAAAAGTAAGCGCAAGGGTCATCGTGGTGGCAGAGAAGTTTTAAAAGTAGGGAAAGGGCCGGTAAAAGAAATCCTCAATGAAGAGGATAGTGATTGTGAAGGAAAAAGGGAAGTTGCTGAGCATGGTAAGACGAAGGTACAAGAGCGGAGAAATAGCATAAATGTAAGAAGACGCTGTACTATTTCAGACGATTCAAGCTCTGATGAGTCCAGTTCTGAGACAGACGATGATGATGAAGATGCTGTACTTGGTAAAACTGGAAGTGATAGTTGTGATGGTAAGGTGATAGAGATTGATTCTGATGACGATGACAAGGATGAAATAAGAAAGCCTGGTGCTTCATCGAGTGCATACAGAAAGGAAGAAGAAAGCTGGAGAAGTAGTAGGAAGTTCAAGGTTCATCATGACGATAGACAAGTAATAGAAGGGAAAGGGGCAGCAAAAGAAGGCCTTAATGACGAGATTGATAAAGATGGCAGGGATGCAATCAAAGAGCGTGGTGCTTCAAAGAGTAAATACAGAAAGGAAGAAGAAAGCTGGAGTAGTAAGAAGTCTAAGGGTCATCACGATGAAGGGAAAGGCGCAGCAAAAGAAAGCCTAAGTGAAGAGATTGGTAAAGATGGCAGGGATGAAATCAAAGAGCGGGGTGCTTCATCGAGCACATACAGAAAGGAAGAAGAAAGCTGGAAAAGTAGTAAGAAGTTCAAGGGTCATCGCAATGATAGAGAAGTATTGAAAGTAGAGAAAGGGCCGCTGAAAAAAAGCCTTAACAAAGAGGATAGTGAGTGTGAAAGTAAAAAAGATGCTGCTGCTGATGGTGCTGGCAAACAAGATAGTGAGAAGAAGGTAAGACGGCAGAAAAAGAGCAGTCAGGCGGTGAACATTCTAGTGGAAAGCATTGTTCATGGTAGTAGAGATGCAGCTCAAGATACGGAACCCCCTTCAGAAAGCAGCACAACACTTCCATTGAAGTTCAGATTTCCAGATAGTGATGATGAAATCGAACCAGAGAAGGATGAAGGCGAGCTTGAATGTGAAAGATTGTTTGATGAGATGTATTTTCACTTGAAATATGAAAAGCCAGCAGACACTCACAATCACGAGGTAATGAATACTTGTTCTTTCTTCAAATTGTTTTCTTTTTTATCGCTTTTGTGGAAACATATCATTGTTTTCGATTTTACTGTTAGAAAATAATTTTCTTTTGGGATGTTAAGTATCCTTGTTTTTGCTTCAAATACTAAAATTTATCACCATTAAGGATCCTATGTAAAGAATCGCTTAGCAAATGTTTTACTAGCAAACCATTCGCGCATTAACTAACTCCGTTTTATCATAAGCCTAGTTTAACCCATTTTTCACCTTTGGTAGTCACAAGACCATTACCTAAAAACGTTTTGAAGAATCCCTCTATAACTAAAGTCCAAAACGAGGGAATGGGGGTATTTTTGTCTCTGAATATAAATAATTCCTGAAGTTTGTTAAATAAGTAAAACCGTTTCTTTGATAAAAGTTTATTTAAAATCCTATGACATAAGAAGCTATGTTTTGGAAATTATTTTCCAAAGAAATCTGTGCTCTGCATCCTACTTTCATGTTTAAAATCCTATGACATAGGAACACCCTTGTTGGTGGCATTTTCATTTCTTGTGATCTTATCTTCCGGATAGTAAACTCAACAGTCAGTTTCTGTTACTTACAAATGACCTACAGAGTGAAGATGAAGTAGAACATTATCCAGAAGCAAAACGAAGTGCAGAAACAATTTGCTCTGAGGAGGGGCACGACACTTACCTCGATGAGGAGATTGGTGTCATCTGCAACCGATGCAACAAAGTAGTGACTGAGATCAAAGATGTCATGCCATCTTTTGTAAGTACCATCTCTTGTTAAAAAAATTGAAACCATTTCGTGCAAGCTTCACTTATGTATTCATCTATATCTCATTTTTCTTTTTTAATTCTGGACGCTGCAGGCCAAAGATACTAGAGATGCATTTGAGAGGAGAAGGTACATTTATGGCCAGGAATCTTCCCATGACAAGTTTGACTTCCGTGGCCCTGAAGATGATGAGCAAAACCTTGACAGTCACACCATTGGTACCGTTTGGAGCCTCATACCTGGCATAAAAAAGAACATGTACCCGCATCAACAAGAGGGTTTTGAGTTCCTGTGGAAGAACATGGCGGGAACAATTAACCTCGATGAGCTGAAGAAGGATAATGATAAGGTGGGAGGTGGCTGCATTATATCGCACGCCCCTGGAACTGGTAAAACCCGTCTGACCATCATTTTTCTCCAGACATATCTTAAGATGTTCCCCCAGTGTTATCCGGTCATCATTGCTCCGGCTGGGATGTTGCTGACCTGGGAAGAGGAATTCAAGAAATGGAACTTTGAATTCCCCTTCCATAACCTAAACAACCCCGAATTTTCAGGAAAGGAATGTGATAGTTTCCTCAAGTTGGTCTCCTCAAACAAGTGCCAGGATATGAAAGTAGCACGACTTGTGAAATTGGGGTCCTGGAGCGAGGGCAAGAGTGTTCTTGGGATAAGCTACAGTTTGTATGGAAAGAAGACAAAGAAAGAGAAGGCTGGTCTTGGCTATCAGGATGAACAGGTGAGGAAGGTACTACTTGAGAGGCCAAAGTTGGTGATTCTGGATGAAGGTCACACGCCGCGGAACAAAAAGAGTAGCATCTGGAAAAGTTGTTTGGAGCTCCAAACTGAAAGGCGAATCATCCTTTCAGGAACCCCATTCCAGAACAGCTTTGATGAGCTGTTTAATACCTTAGAGCTTGTGAGGCCTTCTTTGGCTAAAGCACTTGACAAAAAGCTAAGGTTTGCTGATGTACAGCGACAAAGTGCTAGTAAATACTCCAGAAAGCGGTTGAGATATGAAGAACCTTCTTCTGATTTGGCGATTGAGAGGCTCAAAGTTGCTATGGCGCCGTTTGTTCATGTACACAAAGGTAGCATTCTTCAAGAGAGTCTCCCTGGCTTGAGGGACGCTGTTATTCTTTTGAAGCCATCAGAACTGCAGAAGAAGCTGATTGAGGGAAATAAACTTCTTCAGAAGAAAGAGCTTCAGGGGACTTTTGAGTTTGAGTATCACGAAGCTATGGTTTCAGTTCACCCGTGTCTCTCTAAGGACAAAGGATCGTCCCTCATTGAAAAGAACAAGCTAGAGAAGATCAGGCTTGATTACGACGAAGGGGTCAAAACTAAGTTCACTGTGGCACTTATCCAACTGAGTCTCACCAAACCAGAGAAGGAGAAAGTTCTTGTCTTCAGTCAGTATATCGACCCGTTGGATTTGATCAAGGACCAGCTGAGTGAACATCTTGGCTATGGCAGTAGTGAGGTTCTGCAATTGCAAGGGGATATTGACCAGAAATCAAGAAAGAACATGATTGATAAATTTAATGATCCCAACAGTTCTGCCAAGGTGATGCTGGCATCGACAAAATGCTGCTCTGAGGGGATAAGCCTTGTTGGGGCTTCAAGGGTTGTTCTGTTGGATGTTGCTTGGAATCCTTCTGTGGAAAGCCAAGCCATAAGCCGGGCGTTTAGGATTGGGCAAAACAGAGTGGTATACACTTACCATCTCATGACTTCGGGCACCACAGAGGTTGACAAGTACTGCAGACAGGTTGAGAAAGATAGATTGTCTGAACTGGTGTTTGCTCAGAACAACAGTGAGAAGAGGTGGAAGCGCCCGGTGGAGATCAGCGACGATGTGATCTTGGAGAAGATGCTGGAGAATGAGAGGCTCAAAGGTATGTTTCAGGAGATCATACACCAGCCTAAAGAAAAGAAATTGCTCGAATGCTTTGGCATACCTTCCCATCCTCAAGAGTTCTAGAGCAGTTCGCTTTATCTGCTTGCTTACTTGTTTGGTTTTCAAGTAGTGGAATATGAAACTCCTGTAAACTTGTTGCTTATGGTTTTTGGTCCTTCTGTGAACTGTTTTAATTTTTTAAATGATTCTGTGTTTGAAAACCTGTTTAAGAATGATTCTGTACCAGGACTTAGTTTGATATAAGTATACCTGCTTGATTCTGTATTCAATGTGAAAAATCTTTTTGGAATCAACAAGTGATGAAGTTTTGAAGAGGATATTTGGTCAATATAGACCTATAACGAATGTAGTTGTTATGAGGGTGCGTATTGAAAAATCCTAATTGTTTTGGTATCGTGGGTAATACTGATGATGCTGACAAAGCTGTTGGCAATCTTAATGCTGCTTTGTGGGGAAAACCCAGAAGAAGTATGGGAGGGAAGTTGAATCATGAAGCAAGTTTGTGGAGACTGCTAAGGAAAGTACATGGATTATGAAGAAAGACTGGTTATGCAAGATCTTAATGGGGGATAACTGAGGGTTTAGTGCATTTTCAACTCCTACAGAATTTTCTCGTGCTCTAGCGGAGAAGAATGGAAAGAATGGGTTGGTAAGCAAACCACCAATTGCTCCTTGTATGCAGATGTTCTGTGGACATGACTCCCCAGGTAGGGGCTACTTCTTGCTAGCGTGTTTTAGAGTATTTGTTGCTATGAACCCTGGAGATGCCTCTGCAGGAGTGTTTTTGTGTTACTGCTAATGATGAGAGTCCCTTAGATGCCTTCCTGGTCCTCTTAGATACATGTACCTGAGGCAGCAAATACTTCTGAGCAGATTGCCTTTTTTTTCCGCAATGCTCGAGTGCAGATAGCAAAGTAGTAGCTTAAACATTCTGGATATCAGTACTACATGTCAGTGTCTGTGTCTCGGTTATCTAATTGCGTATTTGTTGTTTGGTTTTCAAGTAAAAATTACATTTTCTTGGTTGAATGTAAACTCCTATAAACTTGCTGATGTTTTTGGTTCTTCTGTGAACTGTTTGAATATTTTTAGTTGGGAGAATGATTATGTATTTGGATACCTGTTTGAGAGTGATTATGTACCAGGGCCTAGTTTGATAAAAGTACAACACCTCCTTGAATCTGTATTCTATGTGAAAAGTCGTCTTTCGGAATGAACAACTGACGAAAATATGGACCTATAAGCAACAGTGCAGTTGTTATGAGGGAGGTGGACTGAGAACTCCCAAGTGTTTTGGTTTCTTGAACTTTGGTAATACTGATTGATGATGCTGCCAAAGCTGTTGATGATCTTAATGGTAGGGAAAGACCAGAAGAAGTCTGAGAGGAGCCGAATCTGACACAGTAAGTTCTAGTAGACTACTACTTGAGATCAAATTGGATGACGGATCTGAGGATGAAAAACTGAAGGAATTGTTTTCTGGGTATGGTGCAAAATTACTTCCTGCGAGTGTTTGCTGCATTTTCAACTCCTGAAGATGCTTCTTGTGGTTCCTGCAAGGTTTGCTGCATTTTAAGTTCCTTAAGAAGCTTCTTGTGCAGCAGGGACAGAGACAGCGACGTGGTTGGAGACAACAAGCAAGTACAGCAGCCCATCCCATTGGTCCAGGAGGTGCCAATGCCTAACAGCGATAAAATGTTATCAGAATACGCTGTTAGTTGATTGTTATTATGCTTGGAGAGAATCTGTAGCTATACCCCAGTAGTAACTACCAGATGCCTCTTAAAAACAAAGGTTGTGGATGTTCTGAGGAACTTAATGTTTCTGCCAAGCAGGCTCAAATCTAGCTTTCGTGAATGCGCCAAGTTGAGAAAGTAGTCCTATGGGTTGGAAAAAGCTTCGACTACTGCAGCGAAAAGGGTACTTTAGGTTCCATGTTCGCAGTTTTGAATGGGTATTTTTGAGTCTTCCTGGTCACTTTTCCACCTTGCCAGCATCTCTATGCACTGAAAATGAAAATGTATAGTTTTGTCACTTCCTGGGTGTAAATTTGAACCGTGGTTCTATTATTGTGGTGTCAACGGGCTCGTATACCGCTACAACTAGGGCTGCAACCAAGAGCAGCTAAATCGTAAACTGGTCCGAGCTGTGCTGATAGACTTGGTTCGGTTCTGCTCAGTAGTCATACGGGTCGTTAATGGTTTTAAAATTCCTTAACAGTGTGTTTGGATGGAGAATTTTGAAAAACTTAGGCTCTCAAAATGGCGGGATTTAGAATGATGGGATAACAAATGCAAGGACAGTAACATTTTTTGTTTGGATTCACTTTTGTTTGGGCTGGGTGAAATAAAAATATTGGGCTTATTCTATATCTTGCCCACATGAGTGCATATCAGTAATGTTAGCCTCATCTCCAATATAGGTGGTCTGTTGCAGAGGTGGTTGGTGGTGGAAGTGGTTACGGTGGTTAGAGTGGGGTGGTAGTGCGGTTGAGGTCGGTGCTGATAGTGGTAGTGGTTGTGGTGGTGGTCAGTAATAGCGGTGGCGTCGCGGTCCCGAAAACATATAATCATTTGTTTTTTCTTTTCTTTTTTCTTCGATCCCAGTATATGAAATAGAGACACTAAACTTGGAATTTCGGAAATAACACCTATTTTGGTGTCATTTTGATTTGGGATTGGGAGACTCAAAATTCCAATTCCCATCGCATGCGTGTCCAAAATTGGACAAGATAGATGGTTAAGTCCACCACCATGTTTCTACAAGGTCAATTGTGACGCTGCGATGATGACAGACGAGCGAACGGCTGGCTTCATATGTATTATTTGAAGTGAAACTGCCGTATCATTATCATTTCATATTATTTATTTATTTACGTAATTGTTATTTTGTTAGTTTATTTATTTAATTAGTTACTTATTTAAGTAGACCGGGCCGAGCCCCTTAGGTCAAACTGTCTAGTTAGTGTTAGTGTTTTTCTATTTAAAGAGTTGTAATCGTTCATGTATTATCAATCAATCAAGAAGAAACAGTTAAATTTGTGTGTTGAATTAAAAACCCTTGTGTGTGGAGACTTGATTGTGTCTAGAATTACTATCACGCTAGGTAAACTCTAGCAACCCGATATCAGAAACAGTGGAATTCAAGAAGATTGAACAAGTAAAACCAGTGTTGATGTTGGAGTTGAAAGCAATTAGATATGGTTTGGTGTTAGCAAAATCAATGGAACTCCGACCTATCTTCATATAAACATATTCTTTGCTTGGATTGATGGAGGTGCAAAGGAGATGGTTCGAGAAAGGTGTAAGAAGAACATATACCTTGTTGTCTCGAAAATGAGAAGGGAAGTGGAGATCTGTGCTATATTCATGAAAGAATTTGATTCGGTACATACGACACATATGAGGCGCACTGGAAATGGAGGGGGCACAAGTATTTGTTGAATGGTTCCTCCAAATCAAGAACTCAGTAGTTTTTACC
Organism: Linanthus parryae; assembly: GCA_023055425.1. NCBI lineage: Eukaryota > Viridiplantae > Streptophyta > Magnoliopsida > Ericales > Polemoniaceae > Linanthus > Linanthus parryae. The sequence goes on from JALGPY010000006.1 coordinate 6,844,118, forward strand.
CAAAAGGCCAATCGGGCGACAAATGTATTCGAACTTGATAATTTGGGCCAAGTAGCCCATTAATAGAATTAATACCTCAGATTTTTTTTTTTTTTTTTTTTTTTTTTTTGAGAAATTGTTTTGTCGTCACCAGAATTTGAACCCGGAATCTCATGCAGGGGGCTTCTAACGCTCTACCACTTGAGCTACCACCTTAGCTGCAATTAATACTTTAGATTAACAAAAAAAAATATCATTTATCATTTCACCAAAGATGTTTGTACAGTCACACATCGACCTCTATGCTCATAATGAAACGTACCAAGTCTCCTAAAATGAAAATGAACCATATTATTATGGAGTAAATTTTTACTATACTATCTCTTTGTGGGATAGAGAAAATATTTTTCTTCGTTTTAACAAGGCTAAATTGTTCCGGAGGTACCCAAAATTTGCCAAAACGAGCAAGTAGGTATCCAAATTTCAAAATCGAGCACCACATGTCTCAAATTATGAACAATTAGTGAAACATCTTCTTCTTCGGGCTCAATCAATCATATCTGGTTGGAGAAGATGTGAGTCTTCGAATTCCCAAGAAGATGATATACACAGTGTAGAGGCTCTGGCGTAACTCTCTCCCAGTTTTAACTAAATTGGCTCAGAGGGGTATAGAGGTTTCTATAATCTGTCAACTCACTAAGACGAGGACCATCTGTTTTTTGGGTGCAAGAAAGCTAGGAGGATCTGGAACATCATCATGGGGCTTGAATTTTTAGGCAAGAAGAAATACCCTCTTAAACAATGGATTTGTGAAATGTATGAGCAAAATACGATCACCCAGTGTGAAAGGTTCATCGCCGGATGTTGGACCATTTGGAGAAGTCGCAACAAATTACGATTCGAAGAAACATACTACTCAGCGCAGGAGGTGGCAAGCACTGGACTGAATACTCTGCTTTGGTAGAGGGAAAGCAACATTCGAGGCCTATTCAAAGGTCACTATACAGCAACACACCAGCAGGAGAAGAATTGAATGCCTCCATCAAATGATTTTCTGAAGCTAAATACTGATGCGATGTGGAAAGCAAATGGTCCAGCAGTGGGGCTCGGCGCCGTGCTTCGGAATAGTGAAGCTAAATTTGTCGGTGGAAGAATCCGAAGATACCAACTAACCTGTACCCCTCTGCTGGCAGTGGTCGAGGCGATGGTAATGGGTTTGGAATTCGTGGTGCAAATGCAGATTTCGAAGGTAATTCTTGAAACTGACTCTTTAGTTGGTGTTGCATTGGAAACATTGATGGTTTGAATGCGTTGTAGGAGATTATTATAGTTCTTATGTTGAGCTACTGTTGTAATTCAGGCAGAATTCTGGGTGTGACTACTCCTTAAAAAGAACTTTTGACAGAAAATCCCCTTGCAGTATCGTCTCGCTGACACTTAGTTGGGGCTTTCGGTTTGAAAAATGGTGCGCGATGTCAGTAAAAGTGAAAGCAGGGGAATTTTTTGACAAAATCAATACTGCAGGGGGTTTCATGTCAAAAGTTCCCTTAAAAATATTATACTTTTCCCTAAAAAAAAAAAGAATAATTTTACCACACTAAATCCGTTTTTGCCCGTGATTCTATATATTCGGTAGATCAGCGGGCCACGACGACTTCAACCGCTCTGGTGTACTAGCGGCGCGTGAGAAAATCAAGGAGGCGCGTCCAATTGGAATATTAAAGTGGTAGAAGAGTGAAAGGTCTCGGTGAGAGAGAGAAGGAAGAAGAAGAGCTCTGATTTCGATCTCCTAAAAAACCTACCCTTTTTACCCCCACTCCATTGCTGCCCAAGGTCAGTTTGTTACCATCTTTTACACATGTTTTATTCATTTTTCTTTTTCCATCTCTGTCTCCCTGTAATTTTATCTGTCCCTACCTGAAAAACACATTGTGATTCTCTCCATCTCTCACAGTCTCTCTCTCGTTCGTCATGGTTCCCGCCATTCTCTCCAATCGCTGAAAACCCTAGTTTACGCACATTACACAACACAGGTGAAGAATCGAAACGATTAGTTTCTCCTTTGTCGATTTCGTGGTTTGAATGTTGGTGGTTTCAATTTCTGATTTTGTTGATTGATTGATCGATCGATCGGTGGATCTACGGTGGTGATTACAGATAAAAAGAGAGAAGAATCGGAGTGTTGTGATCTTCAGAGTTTGGATTTATGTCCGTCAATCAATCAAGGACCGAGTCGTCGTCGTCGTCACAGTACAGGAGACCTGCTCGATCCGGTAGCTTCTCCGGCGGTGGTGGTAGGGCCAACTTCTCCGGCGGTAGAGGGAAGGGCGGTGTCGCCGTCAATCCCTCCTCATTGTCCTCAAGCCAGAGGTGAATTCAATTTCCTAGGGCTCTACTGTGTTGTTGTTCCTTTTCAGGAAAATTTTAGGGCTTTTTTTGTTTATTTGTGATTTTTTGACATTTTGTGATCATGGCGTTTATGAATTTTGTTAGCTTCAAAAGGCCTAACAATGCACAAGGAGGACAACAAGCTAGGGCTAGTGGCAGCTCCTCGGTGAATTCTGATTCTAGCAATGCTGCTCTTGCTTCCGAGAGTCCACGGAATGACTCCAATTCGCAACCACCCGTGCGTGGTAAGTCTGAAGGCTATAGTTTGCTTGCATTACTTTCGTTAGTTTTCTGGTTCAGAATATGAAGTTGAATGGCAAACTTATAGTATTAGTACCTTTGCATTGTTAAATCTCGTGGAAGTGTTGTCGGGGAATTTAACTAAATAAGAAGCAGTGTTGTGTTTTATCAATTGGTAAAACGGAAAATGTTATTCTCTATTGGCATTTATGATTACTAGCAATTGGGGCACACGCGATGCGTGTGCAATTTAAAGTACCAAATATGAAAATAATTTTACATCTCAATCATCCATATACCAGTTTACATGAAAGAACACCCATCCTCAAAATGAAAAAGAAAGAAGATACTATATAGCAATGCAAAACAAATTAACATAAAACTCACCTGCAAAAGTATGAATGCTTCAGAGAAAACCATACCCATAATTCTATTAGAACAACGGAAGTTGGAAATAATCCAAACTACTCCTTATTTCACTATTTCATAGACTCACCTGGGCATGCAAATACAACTTTTTTTGTTTCATAGATTGTAGGAGGACCCATGAGTCCATGACCCCTTCTTTCACTATTTCCACGCTTCCCACTTTCTATCACAGTGTAATGGAAGGAGTAGTGGGTTAGAGACATGGGGAAGGGTCAGAGACGTGAGAAATTGTGGAGAAGTTTCCAAGATGTGGGATCTGATGCAATTACGATTTTAACCTTCATCTCGTAATTCCTTTTTGTTTAGTTTAATGGGTACTTTCGGTAGTTCAAAAATATGACAGGCTTCAATTTTTGATTTCACCAAACTCGGCGTTGGCTTTTTATATTAGTATAGATAGATTTCTGAAATGTTTTCATGTATATTTTGTTGGTCTTGCTGTAGGGTCAGCTAATGAGTCGGTGGCAACAGGTGTTCCCGACCAGTCTACTAATGTATCCACTCAGAAAAGCACCCCAGCGGTTCCAAAGCCTCAAGCTTCTCAATCTGCTGCCTCTAGTTCAGAGTCCACTGCTCCTGCTACCCCTGCAAAAGGTACATTTTCTATTGCTTGATATACCATGAAGCTCTGGTTACTGTTTTCTTGGATTAGGAAACTTTGAATGTGTGTTCTTACTTTTCGTACCTTGATTTAACTTATTTTGTTCACTGCCCTCATGTATTACTTGATATAACATGAGCTCTGGTTACTGTTTTTTTGTATAAGCAAAATTGGAAATTTTGGATGTGTGTGTTCTTACTTTTGGTATCTTTATTTAACTTATTTTCTTCACTATCCTCATGCATTGCTTGATATAACATGAATCTCTGGTTGCTCTTTTTTCGCGTTAAGAAAATTGGAAACTTTGATTCAACTTATTTCCTTCACTATTCTTGTTTTGACTTCAATTTTTGAAACTTTGAATGCTGATGTGTACTCATTCCTTTCCCCTGATTGGTTTAGCTCCGAGAGACACAGCTAAGTCGTCGTTCCCTCTTCAGTTTGGATCCATCAGTCCCGGCTTTATGAATGGAATGCAGGTCATTTCTTCGGATCTATTGTACTTTTCCATGCTTCTTATCGAGGAGAAGTCCTAAATATTGAATCCTCATGTCTTGTATATAGATACCTGCTCGTACGAACTCAGCACCACCAAATTTGGATGAGCAGCAAAGAAATCAGGTTGGTCTTACTCTTCCCCATATCTGTCTCTCAAAGGGGAAACATGCAGCTTAAAAAAACCAATCTTTTTATCTTCTTTTTCCTCTTGTGAATTAATATCCCATGAGTTGTCTTTTACCCTTTTCCGACAGGCGCGCCATGATTCTTTACGATCAGCTCCAGCGTTTCCAGTTCCCTCTGTTCCTAAACAACAGCACGTGCCAGGGAAGGATGGAGGTGCCGAAAATCAAACTGGTACTGGTGAGGCCCAACAGATATCGAAGGCCAAAAGGCATGTCCAAGTTTCATCTGCAACTCCTGTTGCTCAAACTCAGAAGACTCCTATTCATCCTTTGTCTGGGGTTTCTATGCCTATGTCTTTCCACCAGCCACCGGTCCATGTTCAATTTGGAGCCCCCAACCCACAGATTCTGCCCCAGAGCATGGCCGCTGCATCATTGCCTATGCCCATGTCGATGCCATTGCCCATGGGGAATCCACAAATGCAGCAGTTTGTTCCTAGTCTACAACCCCATGCCATGCCGCCCCAGGGAATGTTGCATCAGGGTCAGAGCATAAACTTTACTCCTCAAATGAGTCCTCAACTTCCACCTCAGATAGGAAACATGGGGATCAGTATGGGTTCTCAGTTCCCACAACAGCCTGCAGGAAAAGCTGGAGGTTCCCGGAAGCCTGTCAAGATCACACATCCAGATACGCACGAAGAATTGAGGCTTGATAAGAAAAATGATGCTTATGTTGATGGTGGGCCTTCAGGCCCGAGGACACATTCAAACATGTCCCAGCCCCTGCCAATGCCGTCAGTTCAGCCTGCTCATCCTATTAACTACTTCTCCAACTCTTTCAATCCAAGTGCCGGCTTTTTTCCTGCGCCAAGCTCTCTTCCTTTAGCTAGTTCTCAGATTCCCCCTTCATCTCAGGCACCAAGATTTACTTACCCAGTTAGCCAGGGCCCACAATCTATATCTTTTATGAATACACCGTATCCTAGTAAAAATAACTCATTTGTTCATAGTATTGGTGACCATTCTCGCGATGTTCACAACACAATTTCTTCAGCACCCTTACCCTCTGTACCGGTAACAATCAAAACAGCTAGTGGGTTGCCTGTAGACAAGATCACTGATTTAGCAGCAGGAATCAGCTCACTCTCCGTTGGAAATAGTGAATCACCTAGACTATTTCGGCAACATGGAGAAGCTAATTCCCCTCGTCTCCAGAAGGATTCAGGGACTTGGCCATTGATCTCTCCACATGATCTGAAGCCAAATGTTGAAACAAATTCATCTTCATTACCTGTTGAAAACAAGCAGTCTACTGCAGGTTCATCTTTCCCTGCTGAGGGAATGCTTCCCAGTTCTGTGCCTGAAGATTCTGCAGTGGACATTGCCAAACGCGTTGAGAATAGGAAAGGACAGACGCTGAGTAGGTCTGACTCCATCAGCGATCAACAGAAAAAGAATATAAGAAAAGGATCATCTCAACCCCAACGTCAGGTACTAGTTACGTTGTGTTGGTCTGATATGCATTATTTTTGTTCACTTTGGTTTCTCATACTATATCTGTGGAAATCGAATTGCATTGTCTTCTTCAGGTGTCTGGGAAATCTACTTCCAGTTCAAGCTTGCCGCCTCCTTCTGAACATTCCAATTCTTTGATCAGTGGAACTACCGGGTCTGTTACTGATAAACGTACCCCTACTGAGGGTATTGTTGAAGCTAGCAGAAACCAACCATCGTCCCATAGTGCTGCCACTGCTGATGGTATTGAAAGTAAAACTGATAGTGAGGGACAGGTCCCAATGTCGGAGCCATCTAGAACATTTGGTGCACTTAGCTCTATCAATGGTACAGTTGCTGGTCACCATTCTAGGCAGAGAGATCCTTTACAGCTATATGAACCATTAAAGCCTGGAACTGCAGGAACAAAAGAGCCTGAAGGAAGTATGTCAAAGGAAGGGCTTACAACTCACGAAAAGAGTTCTGAGATGTCAACAAAATCTGTGCCCTTGAAATTTTCTGAAGTGGTTAACCAAACTGAACGGAACCCTGCAAGGAAGGCAGCAGCTGACTCCCGTGAGGTTGGTTCATTGGGAACTGTGAGGAAAGATGTTTTAGAAGCGGTTGATCATAGCAAGAAAGATGATGCATCAGCTCTCAACTCCGAGATATCAACCTCCCTGTCCCAGAATGCTGCGGTTACTGAAATCCCCTCTCCTAGCCCTATTTTATCAACAGGCACACGGGATGGAAAGGCCTCAACTTCAGAAGCATCTTTTAGTAAAAGTGATAGTTTAGGTAACCAACAAACTACAACTGGAAAGTCCAATCTGCAAGATGAGGGACCATCTTCTACTAAAGTTACTCCATCTGTTTCAGACACAAGTGCACAACGTGGAGCCGAAAGTACTGACGATGTAAGTTCCGACGTGGTTTCTGTTCCAAAGGATAAAACTCTATTGAGCCGGACGAAAAGTAATGTGGGTAGAGGAAAGAAGAAACGGAAAGAGATTCTACAAAAAGCAGATGCTGCCGGTTCATCCTCTGATCTCTACATGGCATACAAGGGTCCGGATGAAAAGAAAGAAACCGGTACTGCTACAGAAAGCACAGCCAACGTGTCTAGCTCTAATGCAAAGCAGGTTGACACAAAGCAAGATATTGAGTCAAGTGGACAAGATGGCCAGAGCAAAGCAGAACCAGATGACTGGGAAGATGCGGCAGATAGTTCTACGCCAAAGTTGGAGACCATGGGTGAAGTAAAGCATCTTCATAGAGTGAAGCAGCAGGGTGAAGATCATAATGAGCAACTGGCCAAACGGTATTCTAGGGATTTCCTTCTGAAATTCTCTGAGCAGTATTCTGACCTACCAGCGGGTTTCACAATTACAGCAGATATTGCGGAGGCTTTGATGGCTTCAAACATCCATGTCCCCAGAGAGTCATACCCTGGTCCTGGAAGAATTGACCGCTCATCATCACGGTCAGACCGCCGTGGGAGTGTGGGCGATGATGACAAGTGGAGTAAATTACACGGTGCAATTGTAGGTAGGGATCCCCGTATGGATGGTCATGGGAATAACTTCCGACCTGGCCAAGGTCCCAATTTCGGTGTTTTGAGGAATCCTCGTGGTCAGGCGCCATCCCAATATTCAGTAGGAATCCTGTCCGGGCCGACACAATCAATGGGTTCCCAGGGAGGTGACAGGTGGCAGCGTGCGACGGGTTTTCAGAAGGGTCTGTTTCCTCCACCTCATATGCCATCACAGGTAATGCACAAAGCTGAGAAGAAGTACGAAGTGGGAAAAATAACAGATGAAGAACAGGCAAAGCAGAGGCAGCTGAAAGGTATTCTAAATAAGTTGACGCCTCAGAACTTTGAGAAACTTTTCGAGCAAGTCAAAGCTGTTAACATTGACAATCCTGGCACTCTCAGTGGCGTAATTGCCCAGATATTTGATAAAGCTCTGATGGAACCGACTTTCTGTGAAATGTATGCTAATTTCTGCTTTCACCTTGCTGGAGAATTGCCTGATTTTAGTGCAGACAATGAAAGAATCACTTTCAAGAGATTGCTTCTGAACAAATGTCAGGAGGAATTTGAGAGAGGTGAAAGAGAGCAGGAGGAGGCGGATAGAGCTGACGAGGAAGGTGAAGTTAAGCTAACTGCCGAGGAAAGAGAGGAGAAGAGAATCACGGTGAGGAGACGGATGCTGGGTAACATTAGGTTGATTGGTGAATTGTATAAGAAGAAAATGTTGACTGAGAGAATAATGCATGAATGTATAAAGAAATTATTGGGCGAGTATCAAAATCCAGACGAGGAAAATATTGAAGCTTTGTGCAAATTAATGAGCACAATTGGAGAGATTATTGACCACCCCAAAGCTAAGGAGCACATGGATGCATATTTTGAAATGATGACAGGCATGTCAAACAATATGACACTATCTTCTAGGGTAAGATTTATGCTGAAGGATGCTATTGATTTGAGAAAGAACAAATGGCAGCAGAGGAGGAAAGTTGAAGGGCCGAAAAAGATTGATGAAGTGCACAGGGATGCTGCCCAAGAAAGACACGTGCAAGCTAGTAGGCTCGCTCGTGGTCCAAGCATGAACTCTTCAACCAGGAATCGTCAACCCGTGGATTTTGGTCCTAGAGGAGGTTCAGCCGTACTGTCTTCTCCAAATAATCAGATGGGTGGTTACCGTGGTTTACCAACACAGCATCGTGGTTTTGGCAATCAGGATGCCCGCATGGCTGAACGGCAACATTCATTTGAGAGTAGGACTCTGTCGGTTCCTTTGTCCCAGAGACCAATGGCTGAGGATTCTATTACCCTTGGTCCCCAAGGTGGTCTTGCCAGGGGAATGTCTATGAGAGGGCAACCTTCTATGCCAACTGAAGCACCTGGTCCTGGTGATTCCAGAAGAATGGCTAATCCGAATGGTTACAGCTCCGTATCAGATCGGACAGGTTACGTTCAAAGAGAGGATTCGATGCCAAGATACATGTCAGATAGGTCTGTAGGTCAATCTTATGACCAGTCATCTATACAAGATCGAAGTGTAATACATGGAAATAGGGATGCAAGGGTTACTGATCGTAGCAGTGATAGACCACTTCCTACGTCGCCAACAATTCGTGGACGAGGCTCTGTTCTGGCGCATGATGAGTCTTCAGATAAGGTGTGGCCTGAAGACCGCTTGCGAGACATGTCCATCTCAGCCATTAAAGAATATTACAGGTAAATATCCATCTCATGCTTGAATTTCATTGTGTTTTCACTAGTCAAATATGCTTGCATAGTTTTCTCTCCAATTTACTCACTCCCAGTATCTAATAAGCATTTCTTCTATGAATAAAAGGGGACTACTGTAATGGAACACACCAAATAGGCAACTCTTGGATAAGGTCTAAGCTTCCCTATGTTCCGATCTACAAATCCATTAGGAACTTCGGAGAAAGGAACCTTTAGTTTTTTTAGTGCACTTCTTCCATGTTCTTAATCTGTGATTGACGTTTTTCAAAAAACTACACCATATCAATTAAGCAATTGCATTCATATGCGGTTCTGTAATCCATTATTATTAGTTTTTAGCTACAACAAATTTCTAGGAACGTATGTAAGATTTAGATTGAAATTATACGGATACAATAGCTGATGGAGATAATTCCCTGACAGCCATATTTTGGGGTCTAATTTTGAGAGGGTAAATGAGATGTACAACTTTCTATTTGAAGCAGGATAACTTAATTGGTATCATTGGTAAATGCAAGATTTTAAGCATGGGGGGTTAAAAATATTGCAAAAGTAGTATATTCAGATAGCTGAAGAAGACTGGTGCCAGATCTTTAGAACTTCATCACTGCTGGAGTAACTTAGTGTTCTGACTTATGTTCAACTCTCTGGCTCTGTAAACTTCTTCAGATCCTGCTGTTCTTACTGCTTACAGTATGTAATTTCTAAGATCATTTCTCATGATTGAGCAATTGGGAAACCAAAGTGTGACTTCTCCTCTAGTATGGATCTTGTTATAGGTCATTAATTACAATGGCTGTGGAAAAAGTGAACATATTGATGGGTAAACTTGAATAATGTTGTAAGTATCTCGGAGACTAAAGGTTTCCCAAATTCGGTGGACTCCCTTGGAATCCTGACTACTGTGATGATTGCTTGTGGCTATTTTTTGTCTCCTCATGTTCTGTTGGTTAGCTGCATTTTCGTTCGATCCAAGTGATTTGTTTATGGTAAATGCTTGTCTGTTGAATCGGAATCCCATCTTTTGCATTACTCTGTACCCTTTATGGTGCATTGAGTCAAATTTGTAATTAGGACAACAACTTTAGTCTGGATTCATAAATTAAGAGTCTAGTTAGAGGATGAAAGTTTTAGTCGCTTACTAACAGAAAATGGGTTTCCTGAGACCCTGTAGATTTATTGATAGAACAAAATTAGGTATAGGTTCAACCGCGATAACCTCGAAGTTGTTGAGCAATTATTATGGAACCAAAAACCTTAACCTAGTATGTAGCGAAACACACTGCTGCAAGGAAGCATTAACTAAAGCAAAAAAAGAGTGAGAATTAGCTACCACTTCTAGCATGAGACTATACCACTTGCCCATGAAAACCACACGAGAATACAGCTAAGTGACGTACTTTTCGCCAAAATTGGTCTTTGGGGTAGAAAGTAGGGCCTTCTACCTGCCCCTCCGTTCTGTTATGTTTGTTTCCTTTCATGAATCCAAATACCTCGTACAACGAAATCAACATTACCCCGTAACCCGAGTGCACGCCAAGATCCTTCAAAATCAAGCTTCAATCAGGAAACGCAAGTAAAAGGTAGAGGCGGGGCATGGGTGTCATTGAATATGGTTTGCGTACCCCATATTTAGTTTCCGCAACAGAACTCTGACTGCTACTTTTCCCTTCACTCTATTCTCTTTTTTGGGTAAACGGTCGCTAGACCCTTAGAATGACACACTACCCAACCGACCCATTATTGACATGACCCTGAATACCTCCGTAACTGATGGACCCTAAAAAGTCATTAATACGAAAATAGAGTGTCACAAAGCCTTGTCGACTTGTAGGAATTATGAGACATTAGAGAGATATAAAGTCTGTAAACCTTCGGTTAGTGAGGCTAAGATGAGAGCATTTAATGATTTTCATGAAAGACTAAATTCTAAGGATATAATTATATATATAATTGCAAGCTAGCTTCAATATTTGGGTTAACGCTTGATAGACCCATGGAATGACACACTACACTTCCCAACAGCCCCACTAATTGACAAGACACTGAATACCTCCGTAACTGACGGACCCTAAAAAGCCGTTAATACGAAACGAGAGTGTCACAAAGCTTGTCGACTTGTAGGAATAATGAGACATTAGAGAGATATAAAGTCGGTAACACTTTGGTCAGTGAGTCTAAGATGGGTGTGTGTGTGTGTCTATATATATGTGTGTGTATATGTATGTGTGTCTAGACCTGTCAAACGGGCGGGTTGGGCGGGTTGAGCCCGTTTACATACGGGCGCGAGCAAAAGTGAGCCCAGCCCGCCCAACCCGTTTAGTATACACTTGTTAATTGGGCGGGTTATAATGGGTCAATAGAAACCGGAACCCGCCCGTGTAGCCCGTTTAACACTTGCTCACTGTATCCAACAAAAACAACCCTCTACCGTTCCACCGCCAGAACACAACTACCATCAGATTGCTCAATACACAAATTAACCCATCACTAATCTGGAGTTGAAACTCTCTTGAACACATTTTATTATCATCGTCAACATCATCATAAATTTCAAGAGAGGAACCCAAAATCAGTCGATCACCTTCATAATCATCTTCTGTAATTTCATAGAATCGTTCCAACTATTCGACCTTATCCAGTATTTTTTGATAACTTAGATCTAAACCCTGAGATATAATCTGTACCAAGTTCGATTTTGACTAGACGAGTCTCGACGTATCGTCTCCGGGATCTCCCAAACACCGTACTTCTTTGAGAACTCTTCCAAAAGTTTCTCTAGAGGCGGAGGCGGCGGTTGGTAGTAGCTGAAAGAGAGGGAGACAGAGAGACGGAGCGGCTGTGTGAGACAGAGTGGATTTGGTGGGGTTTAGATCTGATTGGTGGAGGTGGTGGCTGTGTGGCGGCGACCTGCGAAAGGGAGGGAGACCGAAAGAAGGAACGGCGGCGCGATGATGGTGGGAGAAGAGATGGCCACAGAGAGGGAAGAGTAGCGACAGAGGAGATATCATCCCCTTCGTGTTTCAATTTTTTTGGGTAAACCTTTCTGAGATGATACACAGACAGTTCTATATTTATAGTGATCATATATTTATCACTATAAAATAAATAATTAAAAATGGAAAATAATTTTCTTTTTTTAGAAGTAATGGAAAAACAAAATAGAAAGTCAATAACCGTTTTCCTTTTTTAGAAGAATAAATGATTTTTGAGCATGGGTTTAGCGGGGCCCGTTAAAACGCCCATGCCCGCCCGTTTATACGCGGGTTTAAACGGGCACGGTTTCATTGCCCATTTATTTAAACAGGCATATTTGAGCCCATTTAAAGATTACGGGCACGGGCGGGCAAACGGGCTGGGTTAATTTTGACAGCCCTATGTGTCTCTCTCTCCCTCCCTCTCTCTCTCTCTCTCTCTCTCTCTATATATATATATATATGAACTTTTGACAGAAAACCCCCCTGCAGTATCGTCTCGCTGACACTTCACTTCCAGGAGTAGTGATTTTGTCTGAACCCCCCCCCCCCCCCCCCCCCCCCCCCCCCCCGCAGTGTCACTTTTACCGACATCGCGCACCATTTTAGAAATACATCGGGTAGCTATGTGTCGGTAAAAGTGAAACTGCAGGAGGTTTTCTGACAAAATCAATACTGCTGGTAGCTAAGTCTCAGCGAGACGATACTGCAGGGGGGTTTTCTGTCAAAAGTTCTCTCTTTCTCTCTCTCTCTCTATACACACACACACACACACACACATATATATATATATAATTATATATATAATTGCAAGAACTGATTAGAGGGAAGAAAAGGACTTGAGTTACCTTAAGTGTATTAAGGATGGTGATGATAGAGCTTTAGTTAAGGATGATGAGCTCAAGGAAAGGTGGAAAACTTATTTTGAGAAAAACTTTAATAAAACACATTCCAATGACTTGGTTAGGGGATCTTGGGGTCTCTAGTTTGTGCTTAAACTTAAAACTCAAATTGTAAGATCAGCGATAGCAATATAGGTAAAAGAAGCATTGAAGATGATGAAAGTGAGGAAGGATGTTGGACCTGATGGGATTCCTTTCGAAGTGTGGCGGTCATTGGGTGACAAAAGGGTAGTATGGTGTACTAGTCTGTTCAACTGTTCAATAAAGTCTTGAAGTGCAAGAAAATGCCACGCGAGTGGATAAAGTACATTGGTGCTTCTGTCTAAGAACAATGGAGATACTCTTTGCTTTAACTATCAAGGTATAAAACTTAGGAGTTACTCAATGAATCTTTGGGAGCATGTTATTGAGAGGAGATTAAGATGTGAGACAATAGTCACCCAACATTAGTTTGGTTTTATGCCTAGGGAGATCAACTATGGAGTTCATATTCAATACTTAGGCGCTTATTGTTGAAGTACATAGATAATAAGAACGACCTCCTTTTAGTGTTCATAGATGTGGAAAAGGCGTGTGATAGGGTGCCTTGAGAACTAATATGGAATGTCTTGGAGAAAAAGAGGGTACACATTTAATATATAAAGCTGAGTAAAGACATGTATGAGGGAGCAGTTATAAGTGCGAGGTAAAAGGAGGAGAGACGAGAAATCCTAAAACATTAGGTTTGCACCAAGGTAGGGTCAGCTTTAAGGAATGTGGTGCATCTACTTTGCAGACGGTATAAGCATAGTTTTCATAACCGGACCGGTCATCGAACCGGCGAGGGCATGATTTATGGTTCGACCGGTCGAACCGGTGGTCCGACCGGTAGAACCGCATGTTTATTTAATAATGTATAAATTAATAAATATATATATATGTATTATATAAATTGATGAGTATGTAAATACAACACAAAAAATGCATTATTTCAAAAAAAACACAAAAAATGCATCATTAGAGAGTGGTAGTCCACTAAAATTTGCAAAAACCTTCCTAAAAAAAAAAAAAAATTGCAAAAACCGCTTGAACCGGACAAAAACCGGCCGGTTAGGCGGTTTTCATAAAACCGGCCGGTTTTAACCGGTTTTGGCCGGTTTTTTAGCAACACCGGTCGAATATATTAACCGGACCGGTCTCGGCTGATTTGACCGGTCGAACCGGTCGAACCGCCGGTCCGGTCCGGTTATGAAAACTATGGGTATAAGTTTTTATTGATTAAACACAGAGTGAGGGTAAGTTAGAATTATGGACGGATAATTTAGAATCTAAACCATTTAGAACTAGTCGAACCGAGACAGAGTATATAAGTGTAGAGTGTAACTTTAGTGGCCATCAGATAGTGGAAGAAGAGGCAATAACAATTGGTGGGCAAGAGGTTTCAAAGAAGGATATTTAGATATCTTGGTTTGATTCCAGGTAGTGATGGAGAGATACACCATGATGTTACCCCATAAGATAAGAGCAGAGTTACCATAATTCACGGGATTGGCGGACTCCGATCTGGATCGTATGATCCCAATCGCGGGTCACCGGAGATCCGGAACTGAGTTAACTGCGTTCTATCGATGAAGAAGAAACATAGATCAAGCATTACAAATACATATCGTAGAACTAGCAAATAACTTACCTTTCGATTCGAACTACTCAGCAACTCAGTATTCGTACACTCGCTGACCGATATCAACCACCGCCATCAATTCATTTGTGTTGTCCTCGCCGCCTGCATTGGACGGCACAGAGAGAGAGAGAGAGAGGGAGGGAGAGAGGGAGATCCCCTCTTCTGCATGTGTCTTCTTCTCGTTCTTTACCATTTGTTTTGTTAGATTTTTTTTTGTTTTTCGTTTTGTTTATCAATCTCTTTAAGGATCTGCTTACAAATATGTCTGTTTTATTGATAAGAAAGGATCTGTTTTCCTTATCTTTGTTTTGTCTTCTTTAATTATTTTATTTATTATTCTACTAAGGGTAATACGGTAAATTACATATATTAATTTTAGATTGTGTTGAGAAGTAGGGATGTGAGTTTTTTAATTCAGTCCCATTAAGTTATTAGATAAAATCCAACTCATCCAACCTAAGAATCACAGATACGGATACGGGTGTCGAATACGATATGGGAACGGAAATGGAAATGGGATACATCATTGTCTAAATTAATGAGGATACGTCACGGCATGGATATATGTGTGTGTGTGTATTTGAGTTTTAATACTGATTGATGATAAAGTACTGGTTCCAACTTATTTAATATTTATAGCTTAAATATCACGGAAAAGAATAGATTAAGTATAGGAATGAGAAGAGAAAGCGGAGTTGCTTGGGTTCGAGTTTGACGAGTTGCGTCTGTGAAAATCTTTGAAGTTGTCGCATTTGAGAACATAAAACCTTGGTTTTTGTTCAAAAGGGCAACCATTTCATATGTTGAGCCCTCAATAAATCATTTGTATATTGTATCTACTTTAGTTTAATTGTATTTTACCCCAATTAAAATTGAAATATTTCATAAAACGACCTGTATGGAGGTCTGATAAACACAAATGGGCGACTGTCTCATGAAGTATCCCTAATGTGTTTCCCAGGTGTCCTCCAAGTGTCCAATCTAATAAAATTCTCTAAAACACTTGGACACGCCAGCCAGCTGGAGTGTCTGACACGTATTTTGGAGTGTTGTACAGGTGTCCAAGTGTCCCAAGTGTCCGACACATACGACCCCGGTTTTGGAGTGTCCATGCTTCCTTGCATCCAAGTAATTGGTTTATGTGGTCTAGTCCAATTATTACATATATATTAAATATACAGGTCCCAAACCATTTGTAAGCAGGTTAAATGGTTAAGCCCATTGGATAAAAGACCATTTTGACAGGTCTAATAGCCAGCCCAAGCTACACTAATAATTTCTCTACAGACCTGCTTCATAAATTTGGATTTTCTCAACAGTCCGTTAAAATCCAACTACCTCCTGAATATTAAACCAGGATTGTCAAAATTTGCTCCCTACCTGACGATTGCCGATTTGGATTAAACTATATGTTATATCTATTCGAAATCCCCAAAAACTCTACCGTTAATTTATATCCAAATAAGCGATTCGATTAAGGCTACAGCTAGTTCCACGTAGGGTTGCGGACTGTGAATTACAATGATCAACGATCTTGGTGTTGATCATGGTAACCTTGTATCAAACTTGATGTAGGGGGCTGGAAACTTAGGGATAAAAAAGTACATGTCCTGTAAGCACATGTAGCCACTATCTCAAAGCATATTCATAGACTATAGAGAATGCTACAAATATTCATATCCGATAAGGTTTGTGTCTTCTGCAAGCAAAAGCTGTGTCACCTAAACAGTGATATCATCCACTTCCTCACTGAAAAACCCTGAGAAAAGTGTTTATGTAGCAAATAGTGTGGTTTCAACTTTCAACCCCTTAAGAGCTTTGTAAGAATCCTGCAAAGAATATGAAAGGAATCGTAATAGACCATCGCAATAGTCAGTACCACCTTCAAGATACCCGATGCAACGTACCACTTTATAACACTCTTCAATGAGATTGATCTTCATAAAAATGTGTGAGACGAATTGATCTCTCCATGCCGCAAAGGTTGCCCATCTTTGGAACCCCAAATTTTAAGGGGACGTGCAGTTAAATGCACTATAATTTGAGTTTTAACATATTATTTCCATAACTATCCTCTCATTTTCTTGTTCGGAGATTGGCATTGTTATATATTCATAGGTAACGTCGGAATTTCATTTTATTTCACACTTCTAATAAGAAAGTTGACAATCTTTTTGGGACATTTCAAAAAGGGATAATGAACAACCTTTGCGGGACGGAAGGAGTAACTAAGATTATCATTTTGCAGAATATTAGTACACATACTGTAGTAAAGTTGTTTAATATGTCTCCCTGCTCAATCTTTGCTTCTTTGCTTTGTGCTGGCAGTAACTGTTACTGCATGAAGTGGTTTATCTACACCAGGGGAAAGCCGAATAATTTCAAAATGCGGAGATTTAATCCTTCCATATTAGCTTATTGTCTTGTAACAGTTGCATTGGAACATCACTTTCTATTTAATGGTAAAGCCAATATGTTAAGCAAAATGACTATTTCAGTGTGGTTTTTTCCCAAACGGTGACCAACTTATAGGAAGCAATCTGCTTTGGGAAGTGCTAGGACATTGAGCGTTAAATATGGAAAAGGGGGCAAATATGCATGCCTTAGAAATTGGCGGAAGCATGTCCAGTCATGACCTTAGGAAGTTGATGCTGCTGCTTAAGGCCATCAGCAGATGAGGGGCCACATGTATTCAAAATAGAACACGGGTATTAATGGAATTTTGTGAGAGTAATCTTTACTCTTTGTAGTATGTATATTATCACTCAGTGTAAAGCTCTATCAGCTCTCAAAAGCAAACCGTACTATTCCAACTAGCTTGACCTTATGAGCATGATTGAATTCAGTATTTGGATGCTATTTCCTACATTGTCTTATCTTTTTCATTTTTTGAAGATTAACTTCAATGCATAGTTGTGGGTATTTTTGGAGCTTAGCCATCTTTTAGAAGTTAAAAAGAAAGTGGACAACCAATTTGGGACAAACTAAAATGGCAAGATGGACAACCTTTGTCCGACGGAATTCATTTTTTTGGCAATCCCAAGGGAAGATCTGTGTTTCCTGTGTTTGAACATCATAAATTTCAGGCATTGAATTACCTCACTGTTTTATTGGGCGATTGGACCACATCTTTAATGCTCGCGTCAAATGGGTGAAGGTCTCCAGTCAGTGAGTAACTGGTGCACACTTGAGTCACTTAAATTGGGAGCGTTAGAGGGAGTCCAAAAGCAACTAACTATAGAAGGATTGGAGTCTACAAGAAACCTGATATGTTATAATATATGTGTGTGTGTGTGTGCCGACCGAAACTGGGAAAAGGCTTGTTGTTTTAGTTGACACCTTCAGGCTTCAGTCGAATTAGTCAAAACGCTAGGTGCCTGAATTTGGGACCCAGGATTCGCAACAGAACCGGATCCATCCTCTTTTGACACGCTTTTGTCCAATGAAAAGTTCGCATTCTTTCCCTTTTTGTAGTAGCTGGCTTCCCTTGCATGCATATTGACCATGAAGTTTTTGGTGTTCGAGAGATCATCATCTTGAAGCCCAGTAAATATACTAGATAGCAACAATGATTACGTGTGGGCAACAATTCTTAGGAAAGATCGAAATGCACAAGAGTTGCACAAATCTTTTTGAGTAAAATCATGGTGCTCTTACTCAACATTGTGATTCTAATTTGCAAATTCACTGTTTAGTGAACACTTTTTTTCCTCTCTACTCAGCCTATATGTGTGTTCACTGTTGTGGATTGAGCTTTTGGTTTTGTTGATTACTGATGCACATAAGTACTAATTTGTTTTCAGTGCCAAAGATGAGAAGGAAGTTGCTCTCTGCGTAAAAGAATTGAACAAGCCCAGTTTTTACCCCATGATGGTATCTATCTGGATCACCGACTCCTTTGAAAGGAAGGATTTGGAGAGGGATCTTCTGGCTAAGCTACTCGTCAACCTTTCAAGATCTCAAGATACAATACTGAATCAAGATCATCTTCTCAAGGGGTAAAACAAGTGTTAAATTATTATGGAGTCAATAATAACTTCTTTCCAATCGAAATGAACTCACATCGTTGCATTCTATTCATTTTTGCTTCAGATTCGAGACTGCACTTGCTACTTTGGAGGATGCTGTGAATGACGCACCAAGAGCAGGAGAATTTCTCGGCCGGATCTTTGCTAGGGTCATACTTGAAAATGTGGCTCCATTTGCTGAAATTGGAGAAATAATATCTGTCGGTGGGGAGGAGCAAGGGAGTCTGGTTGAGTCTGGGCTTGCAGCCGAAGTTGTGGGGACCATCCTCGAGACTATCAAAGCAGAAGCAAACGGCGAATCTGTTGTAAATCAGATCCGAACAAGCTCCAGATTAGCAGATTTCCGGCCTCCTAATTCTAGGAAACCATTGAGACTAGACAAGTTCATTTAGATTTCTGCTTGGTGAAATTTTTATAACCTTGTGCTTTCAGGACACACTGGTTCTAATTTTGATAAAAGAAAGGCGATATTTTGTCCTTGGGCGGGTAGTGATTTATATTATAATTTATATGGGGTTGTTCTTACTATTTTCTTTCTTCTTGAATCAACCGTGAAAGGTTTCCGTTGATCAGTTTATATTAGTAATTGGTTCTTGATCCATACGAGTACTTGTTTCTTTCCGTTTCCTATGGGCAGAAAGCTCTTTGAAACTGAGGTCTTGTTTTATCGATTATGGTTTTCATTCTCAATCTCTAATTACTGATTGTGAAAGTTGATTCAGACTCCTCTTTGATTATTTGGAGCTGCTTTTTAGCAATCCCTGGTATGACATTGACATTAAGGTTTACGTGTTCCATCGTTGTGTCTTCAAACTCCCCACGGGGTCACTGCATCAAATATTCGCATCAGATTTGCTGAAAATGTTGCTGTTATTCACGAAAAACTTGTGAAATTAGTAGTATTATCTATCTGCTATGCACGGGAGGAAACAGAAGGGTAAATATGAACTGTCCAAATGCAAAATCTCTGTTCAACAAACCAACTGCTGCTACTACCACACACATCTTCATCATCATCGTTACACATTTTGCTTTGCATTCTCCCATCAATTCAATAACAAATACTACTAAGGAACAAAAGCAAGTTCCTCAATTATCAGTGACAGCCAAGGAGAACGGCATATTTATAAACTGCGGACAGAGAGAGAATTCACAAGGAGAACGGCTTTGTATAAACATCAAACGGCTGGCATGAAGTCAACTGCGGCTCCTGTTTGGAAACAAAATAAAACGGGATTATCAGAAACGGTGCCAAAAGTCAAAACATCAAAGCAAGCAGATATAAGCCTTAAGAAACTTCAAACCAAGCAGAAATAAGCCTTACGAAACTTCAAACCAAGCAGAAATAAGCCTTCAAGATCAAATAGTATTTGGTACTATGGAATGGGGGCACGAAAAATCATACATTTACACCTAACTATGGAGAATTTCTCATTCCATCACATGACATTAACATATTTTATGGAATTTTCATACCTTATGAGGCTTTTATGTAGATGCAACTACTGAGAGACCTTGACCTTATTTAGCTCACACTTTTGACTGCATTTTCTACTTAATTCATAATAGTACCAATTACCACATGTAGCCTTGGTAGATATGAAAATGGAACGAGGTGGTGGTGTTGTTGGAAGGAATCGAACTTTGGGATTTATGATATGTGCTAACTAAGGACTCTGGTCACCTTCAGAGGGACACCGTACATGTGATCACAATGGTGATATACACTTCGACTTGAACTGCAGTCCAGTTATACTTTCGCCTAATAGACTGGCTGCTTCATATGACACATACGTACGTCTAGGAAATGCGATTCTCTTATCATACTTTCATATTCCTCTGCTCTCTGTTTGGACTTCTTAAGTGGTCAGTACGTGAGTGGACACTGCCAAACTGAGCCTACAACCTAGAGCTCTCAAGTGGGCCGGCGGACCATCAAACTGGACCGAACCAGCCCGTGTGAGCAATGAACCGGACCGAACCAGGACCGGTGTGGTTCAAATCAGGCCCAGGACCGAGTATTTGGTGGTCTGGGTCGGTTTGAGTTTTATGGACTGTGGGACCGGTCCGAACTGACCCATGTAAGGACCAAGACCGGCCCGTAACCGGCCCAGGACCAGGACCGCCTCACATTATATATGTATATAATTATATATAAATGTTACAACTTACAAGTTTTAGAAGCTTTTTACGAGCTTCTCAGTTTTAACAAGTTTTATCAATTTTTACAAGTTGATAAAGAAGTTAATAGGAAATAAATTATCAATTTGTACAAGTTTTTTTTTTTTTTCAGCCAACTAGTAAAAGAGCTAAAAGTTTTTATACACACACACATAAATATATGTATATATAAATACAAGACTATAAATATATTAAAAAAACGGTTCATGACCAGCACAAACTGAACCAGCTCGGTTATAAAGTCTGGTCCAGTGGACCGGGCCCGTTACAGAATATCGAATTTCTGAACCGAATCGGGGCCGGCTCTGGCTGAGTCCAGGACGGGTGGTCCTCACCCAGCCGGTCCGGTTCTGGGCCGGTTCCAACCGGTTGACAGCTACCCAAATGTGTTTGACGAATAAAGAGTGACATAGGACAAGTGCCAAGCACCTATAGATTTGGACCTTGCTTAGCTATGGGGCCCAAACAAGCTAGCTACCCAGCTTTCAAGCCACTAAACTAGCTGCAAAGTCGTATCAAATTTCACCTTAAGAGCGAGCTTGAGTAAGCCAGACCCTCACTATCATGCTCTATAACAGCAAAGAAAACTTACCATCACAGCATAATACAATTAACATACCTGTCTTAATCCACCACCGATGCCGCTACCTCCTGTCAGAAGCATGGTGAGGAGGGTTGTAACTGCACCACCACCGGCAATAGCACCAGCACCACCACTGTCTCCAGCACTTCTGATAGCACTACGCATGGCATTCAGCACACCCCCGTAGGTAGTTGCATGCCCACGCTCAATAGCTTGGATGAAACAGAAAGTCATGGCTCCTGTTGAGGTGATTTTAGATAGTGCCTGTTACATTTAATCATTCAACAACGGTTAGCTCGAACCATCTCTCTCTCTCGCGCTCGCTCAATTGAATTAAACAACAAACTGTAAAGGTGCAATTGGTTATTTGGAACGTACAGCTGTATCAGCAGAAGTCTGATCGTCATCACAGCCACTGAAGGAAACAACTTCACCGCCACTCGTTCCTTTCCACATGCCTGATTGAGGGCGATGGTCTTCCCAAACATATTGCCCGCTCCTGTTTTGAAAGAATGAAGCAATTGTAACAAACATGAAATAACCATAGGATAAGGCTGGCAAATAATTCATTTATCACTGTAAATACGGGATGAGCACAATGTGTCCCTCTTCCCAAGAGGAGGAAAAAAGTTCCGACACTGAATAGTTTTAGATGCCAACTTCAGTGCCTACATGAATAATCTGAATCTATAAAGGTTTATAAGTACATAACCCACACTGTTGAAAATCAAAGGACCAACCTAGGAACCATCTACACTAATACTAATCTATATAACAAATTAGGACAGTGGGATTATCAAGAATCTGAAGTATCTTTCGGACCATAAGATTATTTTGATCTCAACCATTAAATTCATTTTGAAATTTGATATTGCATGTTTCCGCAAAATTGCGGACCACGGTAGGATTGAATATAAAATATTCTTGTGACTATTAGATTAAAAGCTAAACCATCCAATGATCTCACACAACATTTTACAAAATGCTCAAGGATGTGTAAATCTCTAAAATATTCTTTTGTCATGCATGTTTGCCACATTACACATATTACTGACTACTACGAAGGCAGGAGACTAAATTCTTTTTCATTTATGTTCTACGTTAAATTTTTGCGTTGCATTCAAACACAAATTACATTCGGTACTTCATTTTTAGTTTCTTAGTTTTGCGTAGTGCCTCGGGACATTATTTGAAGGTTCATACTCTCCTCATCTCCATCATTATCAACTTCATCCTTTTCCTCCAAATTAAAACTGCAGACTCGAAGAGAAGTGAGCAATTTAAATTCAAGGATGGACCTACTTTTGTTACCAACTCAGTTGCTGCTAAAGTTCCAGGGTAATTTTACTTATTGTCTTCCTCTCCCCGGAAATTAATATTTTGAGTGCCACATTGCAGTACATTTGATGTCTGATTTATGTGCTAGACTTCATTTACATATGTTCTTACTTTGAATAAAGCTTTTACTAGGAAATAAATCTATTGACTTTTGAATTAGATGCAGTTTCTTAAAAAGAGTACGAATTGCAGATGCATCGTGTGTGCCCCAATTGCTAGGTAATTGTAGGAGGTAATCAAAAAGAGACAAATTAGATGTTCTTTACTCTTTGGGGGGAAATACCCGGAGTTAAAGGTGATCAAGTGCTGGGATTTCACATGCTAATGATGGAAGAATAGGAAGAAAGTCCAAGCATCTTGCACTACTTTCCATTATGTGGTTCTGTGGAAAAAAAAGAGAGGCCACAGTTTCTAGGATCAAAACACATCTATGCGCAGTATTACGAGCTTCTTGGAGTTGTTAGACCTCCTAAAACCTACAAATGAGACTCTGAGAAAGGGACTGTAGGAATTCAAGGCCTTAATACTGAAACAACACGAAACAATCTTTGAGAATCTATTGGAAGTCGCATCCTTAATTTCTTTTCCGAGTCTTAGTTTTCGTAAATACAGTTTCTCTAAGTCTCCCCCAAGAGAAATTACTATCCCAAATCGATTCAGTTCTTTTCATCTTAGGATGGGAAATGTACTTGTCTACTTCTGCAAGAACTACATACTTTGCAACTATTAGACATGGTGGATATTTAAGTGAATGCATTGGCAAATCCAGAAAATCATTTTTCTTCTTTTTTCTTAATGCTGATATACTAAACTTTTGTTGCCACCCCGCCCTCAGCCCAAACACCAATATAAGACTAGTTTTGTAAGTGAGAAAACAGAACGTTATTGGGGAATGAAAAACTGCTGCAACACAGACTGTGAACATAAAAGTAGAACTTACCTACTCATCCTGCAAAGGTATGGTAAATCAAGCACGGTGCCACTATGGCAAGCGTCTATAATAGCATGAAGTTTAACACCAGGAGGAAGAGGTCGAACGATTGCTGCGTTTATCTCATCATCAACAATCATGCCCTGTGTTTCAAAGTCGAGAGGACACAGTGTCTCATCATAACCATCAACTTCATCGCCATTATAGTTCCTTTGTCTTGAGCCATGTCCAGAATAGTGAAACAGTAGGGAGTCTCCTGGTTGGCAGCCTTGTACGAGCCAAAACAAAGCCATCCGAAGATTATGTTTAGTTGGAAGCTTGTAGGGATCAGTTTCTTCCTCTGCAGGAAAAAGGTCATAACTTTGTCAGCTTCAATAAACCATGAGTAACAAATAAGTATAAAGACTAAAGCATGTAGTAGTATATCTCTAGTCATGAGGAAACATTAATGTCAATGGTATGTATTTGAAGAAACCAGGCAGCAGGCCATGATATCCAGCCTCGATATGATTAACATTGAGTGATTACATGAGTCAGATTTGAAAGTTTATTTTCTGCGTACAAAAAAGGGAACATTTCAAAGTTTAAGACTCCTGAGGAAAAAGGATTTGGGATCAGACACGGGGAAGAGATATTCTTAGAACTGTCCATGTTTGAGGTTTCCTACAACTCATTTGTTCATCAAATTCAATAACTGTCCTGATTTCTTCTCCAGTACGATTACTTGTGTGTGTGTGTGTGTAATCCAGACAACCTTAAATATGCGTCCGAATCAAAAAGAAAATACAAACATAGCCAGTGGCCATGGTAATGTGAGAACAATGCGACATATGATAGTCCACAAATGATTTTCATTGTCATGACACCACTATAAGAGATTCCATAATGGATGATTACATTTTAACGAAAACAAAACAAAAACCATGGTGCTCAAAGGATCAAGATGATGTGCATAAAAAAAAAGGATGAGCGCGATGCTCTCTCTGATGATGATGATGATGATCATCATCATCTTCTATCACTCTCCCTAAACTTGCCCCGAGACTTTACAATTCAGACAAAGCTCAAGTTGGTAATGAGATATGTGTACAGTTCCTAGAAGACAAAGGGCACTTTCTTCCTCAATCAAAAACTTGCACCCCAACTCTTACTCTTCAGGTGAAGAAACTCAAAAACCCAAGGGATGGACCTTAAACTCCTAAGGCTGGCTCTATTCCATCACACTGATGCAAAAGCTCGTCTTCAACTAGCTATATCAAGTCAAACTGCAAATTGCTTATGAACAATATATTACCATTTAAGCATTACGGCTACTCCCTTCTCTGTAAGGATAGCAAATATGCAATGCCATCCGAAAGAGGCAAATGGACGAATGAATTATTTAAATCTGCCTATGTAAAGAAACAAACTAAACTCATCAGGTTACTTTCAGCAGTTGTGAAGTTCTCTTCTTTTCTACATTAATTACCCAAATTTAACACGCAACTACAATGAACACACCAACATAAAAGATGGACCATGATTCTTCAAAACTTCTCAACACCTCAGATTTGCCCGAAATCTCTCATCAGAATTTGGGATTTTGATTACAATAGTGGAATTCAAAACTATTCCAAGTTTCCAATTGGAGATCAAATTGCAAGAATTTATTCCAATTCCTATCACATAACTTTCTCAAACCCAGAAACAAAAAGAAGAATTCAAACCTACCCACTTCATCATCTGATCAAAATGGAGGTTAATTGCAAGAATTCATTCCAATTCCCATCACAGAACTCTCTCAAACCCAGAAAGGAAAACAACAATTCAAACCTGCCCACTTCATCACCTGATCAAAATGGAGGCCAATTGCAGGAATTCATTCCAATTCCCATCACATAACTTTCCCAAACCCAGAAAGAAAAACAAGAATTCAGACCTACCCACTTCATAATTCTCTGAACCCAGAAAGAAAAACAACAATTCAGACCTACCCACCTCATCATCTGATCAAAATGAAGATCAATTCCAAGAATTGATCCCAATTCCCATCACATAAACTTCCCAAACCCAGAAACAATTTGAATCCAAACCTACCCAATTCATCATCTCATGATCAATTGGAGTAAACAAAAAAAAAAAACAGATTCTGAGAAGAAACCCATACCGGTGAGCATGATAATGGAAGCTTCAGGAAACTTAAACCTCTGCATCAACATATACTTCATGCACTTCGCATCATTAATACAACCCTTGAGCTCATGCCTCGAGTATTTATACGAGATCCCGCAGATCACCGCCTTCTTCCGGCCGTGAGGCGACGGCGGAGGTCCCGGCGGGGCGTGGTTGTACGGCGACGGAGCCGGCGGAGGCGGAGCCACCACATGCGACGGCGACGAGGCGGAGGGAGGAGGGACGGCGCGAGGATCGGCGATGTGGGTGATGGCTTGGCAGATGGCGCATCGGATGGAGAGAGCCCCCGGGGGGAGCTGGAGGGGCGTACGGCAACCGGAGCAGTTGACGAGCATTAACATGGTGGGAATGGAGAATTCGGAGGGGGGTGGAGGGTAAAGTTGGAATAATGAATGTTGAATCAGAGAGAGAGAGAGAGAGAGAGAGGGAGAGACGCGGTTTCTGTGTGTTTTGTTCGGCGGAGAAATTGGAGGGTATTTATGGGATGGTCTTTGTTGGGAGAGATGGGTGGTTATTGAGGAGAGGGGAGGGAGGAGTACAAGTTGATGGTTAGTCAACAATGGTACCCTCATTTTATTTAGCAAACCAGACAAGGATATATTATACATAGGATAGCGAGATTACAAGCGTTCTATTGTTCTAACAGGCGCACCAAAACATAGACATGAGTGCGGTTTGGACACAAACTACAAATCATTAGACAGGGATCTACTCGGAAGCCTACAAACACAAACCAGCCTCGACATTGGAATGCCATTTCGGAGCGGGCTAACAAACCTATTTTACGACAAAGATATATTACAACCCAACCGACACTCAAATAGCATTCTCAAACACAAACTAGAGGCATCCAATTAGCGATGTGCCACGATTGCCAGCTGGTGAGTTTCCGTTACCATATTGTGTTGTGTTTTCCTCACGACGCAAGTTTTCAATTTTACTTTTTTTCATTCGTAATTATGTCACTTTCGTTTGCAGAACGATACAATTTTTATGATACTATAAAAAGATTATTAAGAAAATTACATTGTTTCGTTTGCAGGACGATACAATTTTTATGATACTATAAAAAGATTATTAAAAAAATTACATTGTTTTGGTGATAAAAAATATGATCGGCTCAATGTGACGAGATGAGTACTGGAAAAAAAATCAAAATGAGAATTTTATGGCGAAAAGGTGGTGATTAAAATGAATGGGGTTGCCGACGACACGTCTAGCAGTTGTGTGGAGTCGTTGGGATCACAAGTAGGACAAGTTCTGACAGGTTTTATAATTCTAACAGGGAGTGGTGACTGAAATCGTTCGAACGAGGAACCTCAACCTAAGACATTCCCTAACTCGTTGTGTAGTTGAGTTGGCCCGACTTGCATTCTTAAGGCTTTGACAGTTGTCTAGAGGTCATGAGTTCGAACATTGGAATAATACAAGGAATGTTAATTGGTTTTCTCAATTGCGAGCTAGTCAATCCGAAGTTTTTCGGGCTGGTTTACCTCTCTAGTGTGATTTGCAGGCTATTGCACTAGAGGGGGAATTTACCTAATGTGCACTTAAAAAGTATCGACTGCGAGCTCCCACGTGATCAAAAGATAAGGAAAACTCTAGACTAGTTGGTTGTTAGTTATTACCACTTGTTTAAAATTTACTCCATACGTTTCGCCAGATTCTTCCAAAAATTATTTGGGTATTATTTGGGCCTAGCAATTTGGCCAGCAAGACGATGCAAGAATTTGGTAATCTTTTCATGGTGTCGTAGAGTACACTTTGTTGGAAACTAAACTTGGTTTAGCCCAATAGTCCAAGGCCTTTATTGTTGTTATTAGTTAGTATTCATAATGTTGTAGCCCAAAGGCTTGCACTAAAGATGTTTCTTGGACTTGGCATTTAAGATATGGGCACATAAACTTTGATAATTTGAAAGAGTTGTCTAAAAAAGGCATGGTGAAAGATTTGCCCCATATTGAACATCCGAATCAATTATGTGAAGGATGCCTTCTTGGAAAACAATCTAGAAAAAGCTTTCCAAAGGAAGCTACTTCAAGAGCTAAAGAGCCCCTTGGACTTGTTCATACCGATATTTGTGGCCCTATTACTCCATGTTCTTACGGTAAAAATAAATATTTTCTACTCTTTATTGATGATTTTAGCCGTAAGACTTGGGTTTATTTTCTAAAATAAAAATCGGAAGCTTTTGGAATGTTCAAGAAGTTTAAGGCCCTTGTTGAAAAAGAAAGTGATCATGAGATAAAAGCTTTAAGATCCGATAATGGTGGTGAGTTTACATCTAATGAATTTAACAAGTTTTGTGAATATAATGGGATTCGTCGCCCTTTGACGGTTCCAAGATCACCGCAACAAAATGGGGTTGTTGAGAGAAGTAATCGAACTATTCTTGACATGGCCCGAAGCATGTTAAAAAGCAAGAAGATGCCTAAGCAATTTTGGGCACAAGACGTTGAATGTGCGGTTTATCTTTCTAACCGTAGTGCTACTAAGAGTCTTTCTAATAAGACTCCATTGGAAGCATGGAATGGGAGAAAACCAAGTGTCAAACACTTGAGAGTATTTGGAAGCATTGCTTATGCCCATGTTCCGGATCAAGTAAGGTCCAAACTTGATGATAAAAGTGATAAGTTTGTTTTTGTTGGCTACGACAAGTGCTCAAAAGGGTACAAACTATATAATCCAACAAATGAAAAGATGGTTGTTAGTAGAGATGTGGAATTTGATGAAGACGGCATGTGGGATTGGAATGTTCAAGAAGAAGAAGATTACAATTTCCTTCCAATCTTTCAAGAAGAAGTGGAGGAGCAAACCCAAGAGCCTCAAGTGCCCCAAGAGCCACAAGAGACGATCTCTCCACTACCACCACATGAGGACGTTATGACTCCAAGGAAGCATCCTCGTGCAAGGATTATGGAGGAAATCTATGAGGTAACACAAAATTTAAGTGATGATTTTACCTTATTTTGCTTATTTGGTGATTGTGAAACTCTAGGTTTTGAGGATGCGGTTCAAAATAAGAAGTGGAGAGATGCTATGGACGAGGAGATCAAGTCAATAAAGAAGAATGATTCATGGGAGCTTGCCACACTTCCACAAGGCCACAAACCCATTGGAGTGAAATGGGTGTACAAGGTGAAGAAGAATGCCAAAGGAGAAGTGGAGAGATACAAAGCAAGATTGGTGGCCAAAGGATACAAGCAAAGAGCCGGCATTGATTATGATGAGGTATTTGCTCCCGTTGCTGGTCTTGAAACTATAAGATTTATTATTTCTTTCTCGGCTCAAAATAAATGGAAGATTTATCAAATGGATGTAAAATCGGCCTTTCTAAATGGACTCCTTGAAGAGGAAGTTTATATTGAACAACCATTGAGTTTTGTTGTAAAGGGGCATGAAAATAAAGTTTTAAAGTTGAAGAAGGCTCTCTATGGTTTGAAACAAGCTCCAAGAGCTTGGTATAGCCGAATTGATAAGTATTTCCAAGAACATAAATTTAGAAAATGCCCACAAGAGCATGCCCTCTATTGTAAGAAGGTGAATGGTGATATGTTGATTGTATGCTTATATGTTGATGATTTGATATTCACCGGAAACAATTTGAGCTTGATTGAAGATTTCAAAAGGGCCATGATGAAGGAATTTGAGATGACCGATATTGGACTTATGTCCTACTATCTTGGCATTGAGGTGAAACAAATGGAGGATGGCATCTTCATTTCTCAAGAGGGCTATGCTAGAGAACTTCTCAAGAAGTTCAGGATGGAGGATTCTAAGCCTATTGCCACCCCGGTTGAATGTGGAGTCAAGCTTTCAAAGTTTGATGAAGGAAAAAGAGTTGATGTTACATATTTCAAGAGCTTGGTTGGAAGCTTGAGGTACTTGACTTGTACAAGACCGGATATTCTCTATGGTGTTGGTCTCATTAGCCGCTATATGGAGACTCCTACAATCACTCACTTGAAGACCGCCAAGAGAATCCTTCGCTACCTCAAAGGTACGCTTGATTATGGTCTTATTTATTCTCATTGTGATGTTTTTAAACTTGTTGGCTATAGTGATAGCGATTGGGGTGGAGATATTGATGATAGAAAAAGTACAAGTGGCTATGTTTTCTTCATGGACATGACGGCTTTCACTTGGGCATCCAAGAAGCAACCAATTGTCGCTCTTTCTACATGTGAGGCCGAGTATATTGCCGCTACCTCTTGTGTGTGCCATGCACTTTGGTTGAAGGGCTTGAGGAAGGAGCTAAACTTGCCACAAGAAGAGCCCGTGGAGATATTCGTTAACAAGAAGTCCGCTCTAGCCTTGTCCAAGAATCCCGTGTTTCATGAGAGGAGCAAGCACATCGACACTCGCTTCCACTTCATAAGGGAATGTGTGGAGAAGAAGTATGTGGAGACGAAGTATGCTAGATCTCAAGACCAAGTGGCGGACATATTCACGAAGCCCCTCAAGTTCGACATCTTCTTCAAGTTGAGAGCTTTGCTCGGAGTTACTAAACCAAGTTTAAGAGGGGGTGTTGGAAACTGAACTTGGTTTAGCCCAATAGTCCAAGGCCTTTATTGTTGTTATTAGTTAGTAGTCATAATGTTGTAGCCCAATTGTATTAGCAAGCCCAAATTTGTAATTTGTCTAGGTTCATTGTACCTTAGTAGGAGAATTCTAGAGATGAATTTGTGTAGAATGTTGTAGAGAATTTCCTAGATATTTTGGTGGAAGAAGTTTGTGGAATGAATTATGCTAGGAATATTCCTTCCACATCCACCTATAAATAGCTTGTACCTTCTTCATTTTGTATCAAGCAAAATCAATTGAAGTTCTTCCACATATTGTCCTACTTTCTCAACAAGTTCCATCACTTCCATCTTCCACCAAACTAACCCACCAAACACTTAGCCTACTAGCCTCTTCCTAAAACCAACACACTTTGCTCTACAATACGACAAAAAATTATCAAATTCTTACTTTGTTTTGTTAACCAAATCGCTAGGCCCAAATAATACTCAAACAATTTTTTGAATAACCTGACGAAACGGAGGGAGTATGTCCTAACCTATGTGTTCATTCTTTTACATAAAAATTATTTTTATTTTGGAAAGTGAGCTAATATTTCATTAATAAAGGCCACCACAACCATGAGAGAACATGAGGGCAGAGCCTCAAATAGTAACAGAGAGATTAATTGCCCTTTTAGCACAATTATGGGTTAAGACATTAGCACCTTTCTTAATTAGCAGCTAGGGTGTCAACTCAAAGTGGTAGAGTGTTGAAAGCTCCTACATGAGGCCTCGGGCCGGATTCAAACCCGATTGACTACATAATAATTTGTTTTTTAAAAAAAAAACATCTTTCTTAGAGTTATTGTCTTGTGTTCCATCCAAGGTTCAAAATGACGATGTGACGCAACGTAAGGAAACTTGGACATAAAATCACCCCTTAACAACTTGTTCATAATGGCTAAATTGCAATTATGTAACCATACAATTTCAGCGTTCACGGTTCCAAACTTTGAAAATCCATGCAATTAGGTACCCTTGGTTACGGATGACTTAGGTCTTAGACGAAATAAGTTTTGGGAGAGGCGAATGCAGTTTTTACGAATTTTGGGAAACTTTAAAAGATGATCAGTTTGCCCCCCAACTTCTTCACCGTCTTCTTTCTCTCTCTCTTTACTCTATGAAGCCCAGCTCAAAGTCCCTCCATATCAAATTTGATGGGGATTCATTCGAATCGCGCATTACAACCACAACACCAAATAATTAAATTATATATATTTATATTTTATAAATAAATAATGTATTTTTTGAAGTTATAAATAAGTCGTGTTTAAATGCATATATATAGGTTATGCT
Source organism: Linanthus parryae (assembly GCA_023055425.1). Taxonomy (NCBI): domain Eukaryota; kingdom Viridiplantae; phylum Streptophyta; class Magnoliopsida; order Ericales; family Polemoniaceae; genus Linanthus; species Linanthus parryae. The sequence goes on from JALGPY010000006.1 coordinate 6,875,768, forward strand.
TAAATATGAACAAAATATGACATCTTTATTTGATTGACTAATCAGCTCAGTTCGCTTTATTCAATTTGGAAAGTCATACCAAACTACTTAACATTTGAAGGAATTAAAAAAATCGTAACCGAAACGTATAACTTTTAACACAAACTGAACCGATTCTATTATCAAGGTTTGGTCCATTTTATGTTTTAGCTCAGGTCAGTTGATGTGTTTGAAAAACTGTAACTGAGCATCTTCAATGAATTAGGAAAACAATTTTTTTAGGCAAACTTTAAAAAGATGGGTAAAAGTAGAAGTTTAAGGAATATGCATCCGCTTATGCAAAATATAAAATAGGTTATCCTAATCGCCAAACTTGGCAATGATAATTTTTTCACTTTCTTTCCTAATCATCATTGGAGGAGAACACTAAAACTCTCACTTTAGAAAACGTAAAAGAGTAATCTTATTTATAATTTGCATAAAATTTGACAATTTTTATTGGAGAAGCTCAACCCTTTAGAGGATTTAAGAAGTCTTAACCGAACTGTATAGCTTCTGAGCAGAACAAAACCGAATCTCTGGTTACTCTAGCAGTATGCTCCCACTGGTTCTCATCCAAGCCAGTAGGAATCGTCTCCAAGCATATGTAGCGCAATAACAACAATCAATTAAAAGCGTATTTCGATAACATTTTATCGCTGTTTGCATAGTAGAAGCTTGCTTACAGTACTCTATTCCTATTCATCAAGCAGGATCAGTTGAAAATGCAACTGCACTGGTGGTAATTGGTCCATATTCATTAAATACCTTCTTCAAATCTTCCTCAGTTCATTCCGAAAGATGATTTTTCACATAGAATACAAAATTAAGGAGGTGTTGTACTTTTATCAAACTAGGTCCTGGTACATAGTCATTCTCAAACAGGTTTCCAAATACATAATCATTCTCCAGCATATGGACACCAACTAAAACTATTCAAACAGTTCACAGAAGAACCAATAACCACCAGCAAGTTTACAGGAGTTTTCATATTCAACCAAGAAAATGTGCATTTTTACTTGAAAACCAAACAAGTATGCGGGCATATAATTGAGACACAAACACTGACATTTCGTACTTATATCCAGAATGCTTAAGCTACTACTTTGCTATCTGCACTCGAGCATTGCGAAAAAATAAAGGCAATCTGCTCAGAGGTAAATGCAGCCTCAGGTACATGTATCTAAGACGACCAGGAAGGCATCTAAGGGACGCTCATCATTAGCAGTGACATGAAAACATTCCTACAGAGGCATCTCCAGGGTTCATAGCAATAAAAACCTAAAACACGCTAGCTAGAAGTAGCCCATACAAGAGAAGGCATGTCCACAGAACATCTGAATACAAGGAGCAATTGGTGGTTTGCTTACAAACCCCTTCTTCCCATTCATCTCCGCTAGAGCACGAGAAAAATTCTTTAGGAGTTGAAAATGCAACAAACCCAGAACCTCAGCTATCCCCAATTAAGATCCTGCATATTCATAATCCAACTACTTTCCTTAACAGTCTCCGCTGCTTCATGGTTCAACTTCTCTGACATACTTCTTCTCGGTTTTCCTCACATATATACCAGCATTAACCAACTGCTTTGTCAGCATCATCATTATAACCCAAGAAACCAAAACAATTAGAATTTTCCCAATCCGCATCCCTCATAACAACGGCATTGCTTATAGGTCTATACTCACCAAACATCTTCTTCAAATCCTCATTTGTTGTTGATTCCAAAAAGGATTATCACATAGAATACAGAATCAAGCAGGTGTACTTATATCAAACTAAGTCCTGGCACAGAATCATTTTAAAAAAGAACAGTTCACAGAAGAACCAAAAACCATCAGCAACAAGTTTACAGGAGTTTCATATTCAGCAAAGAAAACATTTTTACTTCAAACCCAAACAAGTACGCAAGCAGATAACCGAGACACAAGCATTGACATGATATCCAGAATGTTTAAGCTACTACTTTGCTATCTGAACTCGAGCATTGCGAAAAAAAAGGCAATCTGCTCAAAAGTATATGCAGATTCACTATGTGAGTTCATACACAGAGATTAAACAAACTCAGACACGCGACAGGTACGCTTATTTACATACCAAAGGAATGCTTACCATGAAATTAAACCTGCTGGCAATGCCTGTAGGATTGTAGTTCAAAGGCACTGTGTAGTACACCTGCTTGATGCCAGCTTTTCATATAGAAAGATAAAGATTATAATGCATAAATAGTGTGCAAGGACAAGTACCAAAACCTACTTTTGATAACCAATCAAATTTATAAGTTTTAAAACATCTTTGCCAAATAAGAGAACTGGGGTAATTTGTGAAGTTACATAAGAGAAACGACAGATTCAAATGCCTCCACCACACTCAATTTGGGCAAATCAAAGCGAATATTCTAGAACTATTGAGGATAGGAAGGTATGCCAAAGCATTCGAGCAATTTCTTCTCTTTAGGCTGGTGGATGATCTTCTGAAACATACCTTTGAGCTTCTCATTCTCCAGCATCTTCTCCAATATCATGTCATCGCTGATCTCCACCGGCCGCTTCCACCTCTTCTCGCTGTTCTTCTGAGCAAACACAAATTCAGAGAATCTGTCTTTCTCGACCTGTCTGCAGTACTTGTCAACCTCTGTGGTGCCTGAAGTCATTAGGTGGTAAGTGTAGACCACTCTGTTTTGCCCAATCCTAAATGCACGGCTTATGGCCTGGCTTTCCACAGAGGGGTTCCAAGCAACATCCAACAGAACAACTCTTGAAGCCCCAACAAGGCTTATCCCCTCAGAACAGCATTTTGTCGACGCCAGCATCACCTTGGCAGAACTGTTGGGATCATTAAATTTATCAATCATGTTTTTTCTTGATTTCTGGTCAAGATGCCCTTGCAATTGCAGAACCTCATTACTTCCATAACCAAGATGTTCACGCAGCTGGTCCCTAATCAAATCCAATGGGTCGATATATTGACTGAAGACAAGAACCTTCTCCTTCTCTGGTTTGCTGAGACTCAGATGGATAAGAGCCACAGTGAACTTAGTTTTCACCCCTTCATCGTAATCAAGCCTGAGCTTCTCTAGCTTGTTCTTTTCAATGAGGGATGATCCTTTGTACTTATAGAGACACGGGTGAACAGAAACCATAGCTTCATGATACTCAAACTCAAAAGTCCCCTGAAGATCTTTCTTCTGAAGTTGTTGATTTCCCTCAATCAGCTTCTTCTGCAGTTCGGATGGCTTCAAAAGAACAACAGCATCCCTCAAGCCAGGAAGACTCTCTTGAAGAATGCTACCTCTGTGGACATGAACAAACGGCGCCATAGCAGCTTTGAGCCTCTCGATCGCCACATCAGAAGAAGGTTCTTCATAAGTACGCTGCCATTTTATGGAGTATTTACTAGCACTTTGTCGCGGCACATCAACAAACCTTAGTTTTTTATCTAGTGCTTTAGCCAAGGAAGGCCTCACAAGCTCTAAGGTGTTAAACAGCTCATTAAAACTGTTCTGAAATGGGGTTCCTGAAAGGATGATTCGCCTTTCAGTTTGGAGCTCCAAGCAACATTTCCATATGCTGCTCTTTTTGTTCCGCGGCGTGTGACCTTCATCCAGAATCACCAACTTTGGCCGCTCAAGTAGCACTTTCCTCACCTGTTCGTCCTGATAACCAAGAACGGCCTTCATTTTCTTTGTCTTCCTGCCGTAAAGACTGTAGCTTATCCCAAGCACACTCTTGCCCTCGCTCCACGACCCCAATTTCACCAGTCGTGCCACTTTCCTATCCGGGCACTTGTTTGAGGAGAGCAATCTGAGGAAACTATCACTTTCCTTGCCAGAAAACTCGGGGTTGTTTAGGTTATGGAAGGGGAACTCAAAGTTCCATTTCTTAAACTCCTCTTCCCAGGTCAGCAACATCCCAGCCGGAGCAATGATGACCGGATAACACTGGGGAAACATCTTGAGATATGTCTGGAGGAAAAGGATGGTCAGACGGGTTTTACCAGTTCCAGGAGCGTGCGATATAATGCAGCCGCCTCCCGCATTGTCATTTTCCTTCTTCAGCTCATCAAGGTTAATTGTTCCCGCCATGTTCTTCCACAGGAACTCGAAGCCCTCTTGTTGATGCGGGTACATGTTCACTCTTATGCCGGGTATGAGGCTCCAAACAGTACCGATGGTGTGACTGTGAAGGTTTTGCACATCATCTTCAGGGCCACGGAAGTCAAACTTGTCAAGGACAGAATCCTTGCCAGAAATGTACCTTCTCCTCTCTATTTCATCTCTCCTATCTTTAGCCTGCAGCATTGCGGAAAAAAAAAATGAGATACATGGAAATATAGATGACGCATCAGTGAAGCTAGCAAGAAATGGTTTCAGTATGTTAAATGAGCAAATTGAGAGGTACTCACAAAAGATGGCATGACGTCTTTGATCTCCGTCACAACTCTGTTGCAGCGGTTGCAGATCAGACCAATCTCCTCATCGAGGTAAGTGTCGTGCCCCTCCTCAGAACAAATGGTGTCTGCATTTCGTTTTGCTTCTGGATAATACTCTGCTTCATCTTCGATCTGCAGGTCATTTCAACATCAGTTGGTCACTTTCACACTATAAGAAAAATGGAGGAAGCAAATCAATTTAACCCATGAATCGGGATAAATTAACAGCAATTCACTGTTCAGTTTACTATCCGGAAGATGAAAATGTGTAGCCGAAACATCTGTTGTTAGGTGTAATGCACGGATGGTTTGCTAGTATAACATCTGATTAGCGATTCTTTACATGGTGAGAAATTTTAGTATGTTAGGAAGCAGAAAACAATTATATGTTTCCACAAAAGCGATAAAAAAGTAAACATTTATTTGCCAATTTGAAGAAAGATCAAGTATTCATTACCTTGCGATTGTGAGTGGCTGTTTCTTTATATTGCAAGTTAAAATACATCTCATCAAACAACCCTTCACATTCAAGCTCAAGTTCATCCTTTTCTGATTCGATGTCATCGTCACTATCTGGAAATCTGAACTTCAAAGGAAGTGTTGTGCTGCTTCCTGAAGGGGGTGCCGTATCTTGAGCTGCTGCATTGCTACCATGAACAATGTTTTCCACTAGAATGTTCATCACCTGACTGCTCTTTTTCTTCACATTTCTCCGCTCTTGTACCTTCGTCTCAACATGCCCTTTTTCTCCATCAGCAGCTTCTCTTTTTCCTTCACAATCGCCATCCTCTTCATTAAGGCTTTCTTTTGCCGGCCCTTTCCCTATTTTCAAAACTTCTCTGCCATCACGACGACCCTTGCGCTTCTTGCTACTTTTCCAGCTTTCTTCTTCCTTTCTGTATGCACTCGAAGAAGCACCACGCTCTTTGATTCTATCCCTCCCTTCTTTATCAATCTCTTTCATGTCATCAGAATCAATCCCTATCACCCTACCATCATGATCATCATTTGCAATTTTACCAGTTACTGTCACATCATCCTCGTCCGTCTCAGAACTTGACTCATCAGAGCTTGAATCATCTGAATTGGTCGATAAATCGCTGTCCTCTGTGTCAGAGTCCTCATGAATGCTAAAATCCTCGTCATCTGAGTTTTCTGTCTCCGAACCAGATGAGTCGCTAGACATTTGCTCATCAGAATCATCTGATGATTCAACCATCTTGTCTGGAGCTGTCTCTCTGCCTTCATCAATGCCTGCATAAGACGGTACATATAATTATACCCATGAAACGATTTGCGTTCTGTGACTTCTAATGATTTCAAATTTCTCATCTATGGTTAATCACTTCACTAATAGGTGTTTCTTCTGACAACTAAGTTGATGTGCATAAGTTTCCTTTATCACCGGAACAACAAAAAGAGAGCAGGAAGCAAAATTTCCTATTTGAGTAGGATATCGGCATACTCTTAATAAATTACTCCATATTTAAGTAATGCAGACTTGATAAACCGAAGATTAGGAAAGAATAAGGAAACAGAATGATTCTTGATACCTTTTATATTTGTATTTTCGGCATGATCCGCAGTTACACCCTTGGTATGATTCTCCTCCTCAACTTCATTTTGCTTATTATCTTGATTAGATTCTGGGAGAGCAGACAGAAGAAAAACAATTAGACCTGCGTTAACTTCCATTTTCTTCTTATAGCATCCGACAAGACCAGGAAACAAGAAAATTATAGGAACAAGAAAACAATCTCCAAACACTCATGAGGGACATTGATTCAAGAAAAACCAAAGTTTCTGCTATGAATGAGATGGAAACAAAGCTTTTCATTTGTCAAGTAAACAAATGGAGCAAGAAGACCAAGAATCAAGAAAAATGCAAAGTCACGATCAATCACAGTGCTGAAGAAGCTAACTAACAAATGCAGATTCAAAAAAAAAAAATAAATAAATAAATAAAAAAGAAAAAAACCCCTTCAATTTCAGCTTCTTGTATGCCTCAGAAGCTGAATAATCAAGAAATACCACCAGCTTTTAACTAATGAAACTCCATCTATCATTATTAAGTGATCATCTTCTTGTTTCACAACCATTAAAAGTAGCTAGGCTTTTTAAGCTTATTTCAGTCTCACAAGCAAGGATTTGAAGCTTGTACATTCATTCCCAAGATCTGAACTTTTTGATGACACCCAAAATCATGAAATCAAGCTTACCAATTTTAAATCCAAAACCCAGATCTTCCAAACCACAAGATCAGATGAAAACTTTTCAGCCATTCTTGAGCTCTGTGTAATTTCAAAAACTCAGAATCGAGCTCTTTTCTCCCCTAGTTCACTAATCAACCCTAAAGATGAAAACTTGCAGATGAAAAAGTAGGATCAGGACCCAAAATCTTAAAACCCACATGGTAAAATTCACGATCCCAAAACCCAAATTGTGAAGAAATTTAAAAATTAGTACTTTGAGACGTTGTGGGTTCTCCTTCCTTGATCCTCCTCTGGTCTCGGTACATCTCCAAGAGGCGAGCCCTCGTCTGCTTCCACATCCTACTCGCCACCGACCACATTTCCGATCAACAGCTAGCTCAGTCCAGTGAAATTAGGAGAGAACAGGGAGGGTTGCTCTGTTTCTTGGCTCTCCGAGAGGTTTTGAATGATGCAGGACACAGAGCAATGGAGAGAGAGAGAGAGAGAGAGAGAGAGAGAGAGAGAGAGAGAGAGAGAGAGAGAAGCTCAATTTGTTTCTATAACAGGCGGGAAGGGGATGAGAGGCTCTGTTTGGAAGCAAAGATCGTTTTCCCCATTACCCATTTAAGGCTCTGTTTGGTTTTTTGCTCAAAATATGTTTCTTTACACAAATATAGGATTTTGTGGGAATTGTAAATGGGTCAAAATCACAATAATATTAGTAGTGTTGGCATTTGTTTTGAGTTTATGAGTAAGAAGTTAACCTTCCCCCACAAAAATGGGTGTTTAGGTACATATACTAGCTAATCGGTCAATACCGACCGCTGACCGAATTATTTCATTGGGATAATCGTAGTCTCGAAATGTTCTTGTTGCAACTCCCTTAAGTTAAAGGGGGTCTAGAATTCGTTTCAGGCGTTGTTCCCCTGACTCTCTTCCCGTCAATCTTCCTCGTGTGCTTTCTTTGCGGTGGGGTCATATAAGTCTTTCCTCTCATATTCATTTCTTTCAGACACTAGCCCCCTTAACCCATATACTAGGAGCTTTGGACGAATAAGGATTTTTTTGTTTCCAAGCTCTTAGATTTTGGTGAATCAAACCTAGCATAGAAAATTGACTTGGTCCAAGGCGGCTAAGGATTGTTTCCTTGTTCGTTTTGGAATTGTTTCCTTGTTCATTTTGGAATTGTTTCCTTGTTCGTTTTGGCAACGTTTGGACTTTGTTTTGGGCACAAGTCACTAGTTTAGGTATATATATGGGTGTAGGACTCTTCTATTGACATGTGTGGTGTGTCGTGGATTGTTATTGGCTCTCTCATCAATAAGTCGGGTTGTTTTGGCCGTGGATGTAGCTAGCCTAAAAACTAGTGAACCACGATATATCGTTGTGTTGTTCTTCATCTTCTTCTTCGTCTAATCACTCTTCTTGGTTACCCAACAACTGGCATCGTGCTTTCGCATCGTTTTCTAACACAAGCAAACTCTGGTGCCCTTGCATTCGGTCATCATGCATGAGCGGTCATCGCTTGCTCAAAGGGTTACTTTGATACCTACCCGTTGAGAGACATGTGACTACTAGACTAGTTGAAAATATAGCACTTGATGCTACCTTCTCTCTACACGGTGATGAGAAGCTCTTAGGTTCCGAGGTGGTGGAGAGATCTTCTAGACGGTTGCGGTTGTTGCATTGTTGTGTTTGCTTGTAATGTCGGCCTTACTTTCTTGATTGAGGCTGAGACTAGTGTCCTCGCCATCCCTACTCCTCGTACTTTTTCCTTACACTCATGGCCTCCCCATGAATCAATTTTTTAGGGATTCTAATTATATGTTGGTGGTCCATGTAGCTTTAGTTACCACAATGATTACGCATATTTTTCCGTCATCATAATTTTTGTGCACTTTTATTTTGGGCTGTAGTGCACTCCACACACATTGGCGGGGTAAGTTGGTTCCTAATTCCCTAACAACCCATGGTCATGATGTCCTAGCAACCCATGGTCATACTCGTTTTGCTTTCTAAAGCCTCGTGTATTATATCAACTTCCTCTCAGTTATTCGTTATGTGTGTAGGCAGGATGTATTAGACCTCATGCTATCGACCTCTATGATGTCTCTCATTTTTCTTTTTTCTTAATACAATTAAAAAATTTTGAAATAGAACCCACGTCACTAGTTTCTCAGCGTAGCGGATTTCAGTCAAGAAGCTAGATTTTAATAAGGGGTAGAGGACCTCATGAAGAAGGCTACATTACTCTTCCATTGAACGAGACCGTCGAAACTAGAAACGGTTCACCCTAAAAACTGTTCAAGTCGGAAAACAAAAGTATGATTGCATATTCTGTAATTCTAAGACGAATCGATGTCAATACAAAGTATCATATAAAAAATGTAAACTTTAACTAAATGTAATACGCAAAACCCTAATCACGTAATATTGCAATCCAAATCGTCTCAAGAACATGCAAAACTGATAAAGAAAATAATAAATATACCGTTCTTCATGGTATTGATCAGAGAAATTTTTTAGTATAAATCAACAACCCTTGATCCTTTGTTTAAACCGAACTGGATAACAACGAACCTCCTCCCTTGGATTGGAACCGTAGTTCACAAACTGATCTACTTCTCTCTCACGTTCAATAATCCTTGAATGCTTTCATTTACTAATGGAACTTATGTTGATTTTCACCAATTATCAGAGGAGGATTCATGTCTCTTTTTATTACAAGAAAATATGGTCAAGTATAATAAATAATTTTCGTGCACTTTTATTTTGGGCTGTAGTGCACCCCGCACACATTGGCGGGGTAAGTTGGTTCCTGATGCCCTAGCAACCCATGGTCATACTCGTCTTGCTTTCTAAATACTTGTGTATTATATCAATCTCCTCTCAGTTATTCGTTATGTGTGTAGGCAGGATGTATTTGACCTCATGCTATCCACCTCTATAATGTCTCCAATTTTTTCTTTTTTCTTAATCTAATTAAATATTGTGAAATGGAACCCACGTTACTAGCTTCCCAGCTTAGCAGATTCCAGTCAAGAAGCTAGATTTTAATTAAGGGTGAGAGGACCTCATCCAGAGGCTACATTACTCTTCCACTGAATGAGATCGTCGGAACTAGAAACGGTTCACATTGGAAACTGTTCAAGTCGGAAAAAAAATGTATGAATGCATATTCGGTAATTCTAAGACGAATCGATGTCAATACAAAGTATCATATACCAAATGTAAATTTTAACTATCTGTAATACACAAAACCTTAAGCACATAATATTGAAAATTCAATTTGTCTCAAGAACATTCAAAACTGAAAAAAAGAAAAAATATACCGTTCTCCATGGAATTGATCAAAGAAAATCTTCAGTATAAATCTGCAACCCTTGATCCTTTGTTTAAACTAAACTTGATAACAACGAACCTCCTCCCTTGAATAGGAACTGTAGTTCACGGACTCTCCTTCTTCTCTCTCACGTTCAATAATCCTTGAATGTTTTCACTTACTAATGGAATTTATGTTGATTTTCACCAATTATCAGAGGAGGATTCATGTCTCTTTTTATCGACGAGAAAAATATGACCAAGTATAATAAATAGTTACTATCAGTAAATGCCAACCATTATGGCCCTTAATACAAATAGTGGATTATTACATATTTTTAAATAAATGGTGGATTATTACATTAAAACAACAAATACTCAATTAGAGAATGTAATTATTGGCAATTATGTTACTTAATGAAATTCAATTAAAACAATTGGGTTAGTGGGCCGTCAATAAAACGTAGGTTTACGCTCTCCCAATTAGTCAACTAAACCTATTGAGTAAAATAAAGATAAATAAATTTGAAAACTATCTTCAAGAAAAGGACTTGACACGTGATCACGATTTAGAAAAATAAAATTAGCTTTAACCATTAATGTGAATCATAACGGTTATACTACTAGCTTGTCATATTTCCTCGCACTAATGACTCCACCAATCTAGTCCGTAATACCTTATGGCCCCTTTAATTTTATCTTGTTAGAAAAATTCATGTTAAAACAAACTCCAAATCTAATATGCGCAAACAGATAGCAAACATTTATGTGAATCTCTCAATTCAAAACTTTTATCAAATGGGTTGAAACTGGTAGATATATGAAAATAGAGAGACTAATTTAATTCACTGAAAAAGACATTATATTAACTGGATTAAAAGGATCAGTCATTCAAACAACCAAAATGATAAGTAATTAAAGAAGTGACATCTTGATCGAATTTGAAAAAAAGAACATATTAATTTTATCGTTGGAAGAACTGCATTGCGGATATTGACCCTTAAAAAATATTGTGAATTTAGACAGAATTCCAGTCAACCCCATTCCGTACCATTATATTTGGAACAGGAAAACGAAAGCGGCTTAAACATCATAACATTGTGGCGATACAAGACATAACGACCAGACACAAGTCATGCACTGTCCAAAATACCCATCCTAACAACCTCATAAGTCTTTGGCGGCAATTCATTCGTTAACGGATCACCAACCATAAGAGTGGTACTCAAATTCTCAATCGACATGTGTTGCTTCTGGACTCGGTCCTTGACTACAATCATAAGAATTGTCATAATAAAATATAAAAATTCTTAATCACATCATAAAATCCTCATAATATGACCAATATTCATAATAAGATGAACCAACATCACTACAATTTTTCCTAAAGGCAAAAACATAACAGATCTAGTGTTCACTCGTATAGGTGTAACCTTTATACTTGTGTAGGTCTAACATAATTCAGATCACTTGAAAAACTATTCAAGTCACGTTTGGGCATTCAATTCTATTTGTTTAATTACACAAATTATGTTACCCTAATAAAACGTAGGTCTACAACATCTGCTTGCGAGAAGCAATCTATGGTTTGCAATTAGAAACCCCTTATTCCCATTCATTCCGCTAGAGCATGAGAAAGTCTTGAGGAGTTGAAAATGCAACCAACCGAGAGGTTCTTGGTTACGCCCATTAAGAGCTTGAATAACCTTGAAACAAGAAATTTCACATATTAGTCTTTTCTCAAAGTAGTTATTGCCTACTTTAGAGTAAATGACGTTTTTGTACCCAGTCCATACAACACATGACACGTAATAACTTTATACCATGTGTCATGTGTTGTATGAATTGGAGTACGGACACATCATTTCCTTAGCATTCTACTCAAACTTTATTCATGATTCAATGTTTCTCCCATACTACTTCGGGTTTTTTCCTACATAACAAACTTTCTCTGTTTCCCATAAGTCTTCAGACCTTTAAGGTAATCAACATATTTGGCAACATCATCAGTATTACCAAAGTTCACGAAACCAAAACAATTAGGATTTACCAATCCACATCCCTCATAACAACTGCACTGGTTATAGGTTCGTATCCACAAAATATCTTCTTCAAATCTTTATTCGTTGTTGATTTCGAAAAGAACTTTCACGTAGAATACAGAACCAAGCAGGTGTACTTATATCAAACTAAGTCCTGGTACATAATCATTCTTAAACAGGTGTTCAACTTCAAATAAATAACCATTTTAAAAAAGTTAACAGATGATCCAAAAATCCACATCTTTTCTCCAAAACCAAACAACCATGATACCGGCCGATAACAGAGACACAAACACTGTCAAATTATCTTAACATCCAGAACGTCCAATGTTTAGTGTACCCTTAAGGTACCTGAATATGCGCTTCACCGCCTGGCAATGGTCCTTCCCTAGTTGAGCCATAAAACAACTAACCACATTAACATCGAATGATATACCCGGTCGAGAACAAACCATAGCATACATAAGGCTTCCAACTGCGCTAGAATATGGGACCTTGGACATGTACTCCTTCTCCTCGTCCTAATATGAACGGTGTACATTCCTAGCTTGTTGTTAGTTTCCATAGGAGTATTTATAGCTTTAGCTTATAACATCTCAAATAGACTTAAGATCTTCGTGATGTATCCCTGGTGTGACAAGAAAAGCTTCTTCTTCTTCCTGTCTCTATAGATCTCAACTCCCAACATCTTCCGAGCAGCTCCCAGATCCTTCATTTCGAAATCCGCGCTAAGGGACCTCTTCAGTTCTCTGATGTCCTTGATATTCTAAGTTGCAATCAGAATGTCGTCCGCATACAGAACTAGGTAAATACGTGATCCACCATCCAAATCCTTGTGATACACGCACCAATCATACTCGCACTTGTGATAATCAATCTTCAACATGAAGCTGCCAAACCTCTTGTACCATTGCCTTGGCGACTGCATGAGTGCGTATAGATATCTCTTCAGCTTGCACACGTAGTTCTCTCTTACGCGAACTTTGAACCTCTCCGATTGGCTCATGTATATCTATTTTTTAAACTCTCCATGTAGAAAAGATGTCTTGACATCCAATTGCTCAAGATCTAGGTCGTGGTATGCCACTAAATCTAGTAGCACCCGGATAGAAGTATGTCTGACCACCGGTGAGAAGATCTCGTTGTATTTAACTCCCTCTTTCTGACTGAACCCTCTTACAACTAGCCTTGCCTTATACTTGACGCCCTCGCCAGATGCAGTTCCTTCCTTTCATCTGAAAACCCACTTGAAACTGACTATCTTCCTTCCCGCATGCAATTTAACAAGCTCCCAAGTCGAGTTCTTGCTAAGAGACTCCATCTCCTCTCCATCGCGACAATCCATTGTGCTAACTCGGAACTAGATATAGAGGCATTGTAGGAGGATGGCTCATCATCTACCTCTTCCGCTACCTGTAATGCATATCCCACCATACCATTATCCCTGTATCACGTTGGAGGCTTTATGAGTCTCATTGGTATTCCTTCAGCAATACATTGATGAACTAGTTTCTGTAGTGTAGACGCATCCTCACTATCAGAATCTTCTGCTTCTTCCTCTTCGGCTTCCGGCGACCGTGCAGAGATTTCGGCATCCTTAGGATCAACAGGATCCGACTCTCCTTCCACCTAGCCTCTCCAAGCTCCACCTCCACTGAGTTTTTCAACATATGACTTTCATCAAATACTACACTTCTGCTAAGTATAATCTTGTTATCTGTCCATATCTCGTATCTCTTCACACCTGTTCCGAAACTCATGAATACACCCTTCTTAGCTCTTGGTTCTAGTTTGCCTTCATCAACGTGATAATAGGCAACGCAACCAAAGACTCTCAAATCTGAGTAATACACTACTCTACCAAACCATACTTTCATAGGAATCTTGCATCATGTACCTGTGTGCGGGCTCCGATTTATGAGATAGCTTGTCATGGAAACTGCTTCTCCCCAAAAGCCTCTAGAAATACCTGCATACGAAAGCATGCACCTTGCTTTTGCTAAAAAGTTTCTGATTCATTCTCTCGGCTACGCCGTTTTGCTGCGGTGTGTGTCGAACGGTGAGATGGCGTGCGATACCCTGATCCTTGCAGAATCCATCAAACTCTGATGAACAAAACTCTAAGCCGTCGTTCGTGTGCACCTTCTTTCTCACCTAATTCTCTACTAGCGTCTTTCACTTCTTGAATCTTGCGAAGGCTTCACTCTTGTGCTTCATTACGAATATCCAAGTCATACCGGAGTAGTCATCTATGATTCTGAGAAGGTACTTGTACCCGCCAATTGCCTCGACTCGGGATGGACCCCAACAATCCGAATGGATATAATCAAGAGTACCTTTCGTTCAATGAACCTCTTTAGGTAACTTGCTACGTTGTACCTTCTCATACACGCAGTGCTCACAAAACCCAAGGCTCTTGGGCGCAAGCCCAGTGAGATACCCCTTCTTGTGAAGTTCCTACATGCCACGTTCACTCATATGACAGACCCTCATATTCCACAGCTTAGTTAGATCAGCTTCCTTAATCACGGCTGAGGCAACTCCGACAGACCATGTGATAGCCAAACCTTCTGGCACATACAAAGTCCCATCCTTGACCCCCTTGAGTAGCACATCCGAGTCCTTGTAAACACATAATCATCCACCTTCACCCTTGAAACTTAAACTCTTGCTGTCAAGTAGACTCAAAGAAACAGGATTATTTGTGACAAGCGGTACGTGTCTCACCTCCTTCAATGTGCATGTATTCCCATCCACAATCTTTAACCTAACTGAGCATTTTCTTATGACCTTGCAAACAGCTAAGTTTTTCATATGAACGGATCCTTGCTAGAACAGATATGATAAGAAGCCCGAGAGTCAAGACACCACGCAACGGGTGAATGTGTGACATCATCTGCCAGTAGAGTGAAATCGTCCTCAGATGTAATCCCCTTCTCTACCACGGCTGCAGAGTCATTCTGTCCAAGTTGACCTCGTTTCGGGCAATCCCTCTTCCAGTGCCCTTTATCCTTGCAATAAGCACAGATATCCTTGTGTAACATAGAACCGGAGAATTGTTTCTTCTTGTTCTTCTTACCCTTCTTGCTTCCCCCCGTCGCCATCAACCCAGAAGCATGGTCCTCTGTACCTATGCATGCAAACTTATGGCGCAATTCCCTAGCATGGAGTACCGATCTGACCTCCTTTAGTTATTAGTCATCCTTGTTAACAAGGAATGACTGAACAAAATTATTGTATGATGGAGGTATCGAGATCAATAACAAAAGTGCGACATCCTCATCATCCACCTTCTCGCCAATTTTACGCAAATCTAAAAGAATTGTATTCAATTGATCAAGATGGTCCTTGAGAGTTGTACCTTCGAGCATAGCAGGGTAAAGAGCCTTTTTTTAGCATCAACTTGCTAGTGAGACTCTCCGTCATGTAGAGACTCTCCAACTTGAGCCAAAGCTTCGCTGCTACCTTCTGATCTGCGATTTTGATGATCACTTCATCCGATAAGCACAACATAATCTTTGTATGTGTCTTCTCCTCCAATACTTTGAACTCTGAGGTATTGACATCCATGCCTCACTTGTACGTGGTTAAAGGTGCCCACAATCCCTTCGATTCAAGTAAGGACTCCATCTTTTTCTTCCACGAACCGAAGTTGTTCCCTCTGGTGAACCTGTCGATCTTCAACATCGATTCAGACATCGTTCTTGGTGGAGTAATTTATACCTAAGCTCTGATACCAGTTTTTTATACCTCTCACGATCACTCACGCCTCACGAACGATAACGAAAAATGCAATCACACAAGACTTACGTGGTTCGATAGCTCAAATCAAGCTAACTACGTCAACGGGGAAGAAAAACCTTTATTCAATGAGTAGGACGACTATAGATGTTTACACACGTTCATAGGACCCCAAATGATCCTTAGCACCCAAAACTGCCCCGATACAATAAGGAAACATTCCCATCCTTATTTGTCGCCTCCATGGTTCTCTTCGTTCGAAGGCCCCAAGTCTTCGCGAGAAGACATTCTGGTCTTCGTGCGAAGACCTCCTAGTTTGACAGAGGGAGCTCTTCTACGAAGACTCTCGGATTTTGGCTAACAATAGTCTTCGTACGAAGACTTCTTGCCTTCGTGCGAGGACACTGAGCTTCACTTCTTCGCGCTCCTTTGAGTTTCTTTTAAGTCTTCAAGGCACATCCCAACACATCCAAACTCCTTTCTTACTTACTAATCGTAACTAGAGGTATGGTTTGTTCGGTTTAGAACCAAATAGTAAATGTTCAGCCAAAAACTTAACCAAACCGATCCTCTTTTTTAGAAAGACCAAACCGAACCTTTTATCAACAGTTCAATTCACATTTATTCAATTTCCCTGGTTAAAACTACGATTAATATATTAAAATCCTAATTTTAGGATTTACTCGTCGACTCTTCAAATTTCAACCAAACCCAAATGATTTGGCCTATTGAATATAACTATTTAATTAAATTATGTATATAATTAAATATTATGCATAATGACTTTATAGTTCTGTTCAAATTATGTATATTTATGCATAATATTTATAATTAAATATGTATATAATTAAATACGATGCATATATGGTAATAATTAATTATGTATATATAAATAAATACTATGCATATATGGTAATATTTAATTATGTATAACTATTTAATTAAATATTGTATATCTGTTTCTTTTTTTGAGAAATTGTATTTTTTTTGTCGTCAACCGGATTTGAACCCGGGACCTCATGCATGGGCTTCCAACGCTGTATAACTATTTAATTAAATTATGTATATACTAAAATATTATGCATAAATATGAACAATTAATGCGTTCAATTCAGTTTAACATGTCTTGAAAAAACATAACCTAACTGTTTAACCTTTTTACGAATTAAACAAACCGTAACGAGCCATATAATTTTTGAACCGAGCCGAACCGAGCCGTTTAAGGTTTAGTCGGTTTGAACTTCAAACCTAACTGTGCCGATACCACAATTTGTATAACCATGATTCAAATTTAAACACGGAAAGTGATAAAAACTATCTAGTTTGAGTGCATAAAAATGCTTGTAAAATGGAAAAGTGACCAGGAAGACTCAAAAAACCGATTCAAAACTGCGATAATGGAACCTAAAAGTGCCCTTTCAGGCTTTCACTGTTGTAGTAGAATGTTTTCACGATTCCATCCAGGAAACAATAAAATTCCTCAGAACATCAGCAACCTTTGCATCTGGTGGTAATTCGAGCAAAATGCAAAACCTCAGTCTGGTCCATCTCCAGAAGCATACCCCAAGTTACTCCTCTAATGCAACATTCTCTAATGCTCATGCTCTAACTGATTCTCATCAAAGTCAGAAGGAATTGATCCTCTGCAACTCCAAGCAAATGTAAGCAGTAATATCAAACAACATTGCGTATTTTGATAACCCTTGGATTTGAATCTTCATAAGTTGTTGATTCTAAAATGAACTTGCACATAGAATGCAGAATCAAGCAGGTATACTTGCATCCAACAGAGACCTGGTACATAATCATTCTCAAACAGGTCTCCAAGTGCAGAATCATTCTCCAGCACCCGAACTAAATAGTCCTAAAACTATTCAAACAGTTCACAGAAGAACCAAAACACCATCAGCAAGTTTACTAGTTTCATATTTAACCAATAAAATGTACATTTTTACCTGAACCAAACAACAAGTATGCAAGAAGATAACTGAGACACGAACACTGAAGTGTCATACCGATATCCAGAATGTTTAAGCTACTGCTTTGCTATCTGCACTCGAGCATTGAGATAAAAAGGCAATCTGCTCAGACGTATATGCAGATTCACTATATGAGTTCATACACGGAAATGAAGCAAAATCAGACACGCGACAGGCTTGGTAGCATCATCAGTATATGACTTCAGACATGCAACTAACCCAGGACCTTGGAAATTAAACAAAAATCTTCTGGGCTTTCCCTACATACCAGTCTTCTCATCAGATCGTCAACAGCTTCGGTAGCATCATCACCATTACCAAAACCAAAACACCTGGATTTCCAATCCGCATCCCTCATGATAACAGCACTGTCTATATTCACCAAATATTTTTTCAAAACTTCATCTGTTTGTTGATTCTAAAAGAAATTTCTACATGGAATGCAGAACCAAGCAGGTGTACTTATATCAAACTAAGTCCTGGTACAGAATCATCAGTATACAGCTTTTTGAATACACAACTATTTTCAAAACAGTTCACAAAAGAACCAAAAATCCACATTTTTTCTCGAAACCAAATAACTGGGATGCCAGCCGATAACGGAGTCACAAGCACCGAAAAATCATACTGACATCCAGAATGTTCAAACTCCTGTTTTACTTTACTATCTACACTCCAGCACGTGAAACAATTCCCTTCTTGCAACGCCTGCAGTGAAACTAGATTGTGGTAACTTCCGACAGTTACCATGTACTACTAGTACACTATCTGGGTACCAGCTTCTCCTATAACACGATAAATATATTATTAGGCATAAAGAATGCGCCTGGATATAAGTACCAAGAAATAGTTTGATAACCATAAAACTTCAGAATTTGTAATACATCTTTTGCCATGTAAGAGCATTGATGCAATTTACGAATTCATATGAGGCAAACTACCAAAACCTACTTTTGTTAACCAATAAAATCATAATTGTAATGGATCTTTGCCAAGCATACAGATTCAAATGCCTCCACCACACCCAATTTGGGCAAATCAAAGCGAACTATTCTAGAACTATTGAGGATAGGAAGGTATGCCAAAGCATTCGAGCAATTTCTTCTCTTTAGGCTGGTGGATGATCTTCTGAAACATACCTTTGAGCTTCTCATTCTCCAGCATCTTCTCCAATATCACGTCATCGCTGATCTCCACCGGCCGCTTCCACCTCTTCTCGCTGTTCTTCTGAGCAAACACCAGTTCAGAGAATCTGTCTTTCTCGACCTGTCTGCAGTACTTGTCAACCTCTGTAGTGCCTGAAGTCATCAGATGGTAAGTGTAGACCACTCTGTTTTGGCCAATCCTGAATGCACGGCTTATGGCTTGGCTTTCCACAGAAGGGTTCCAAGCGACATCCAACAGAACAACCCTTGATGCCCCAACAAGGCTTATCCCCTCTGAACAGCATTTTGTCGACGCCAGCATCACCTTGGCAGAACCGTTGGGATCATTAAATTTATCAATCATGTTTTTTCTTGATTTCTGGTCAATATGCCCTTGCATTTGCAGAACCTCATTACTTCCAAAACCAAGATGTTCACTCAGCTGGTCCCTAATCAAATCCAACGGGTCGATATATTGACTGAAGACAAGAACCTTCTCCTTCTCTGGTTTGCTGAGACTCAGATGGATAAGAGCCACAGTGAACTTAGTTTTGACCCCTTCATCATAATCAAGCCTGAGCTTCTCCAGCTTGCTCTTTTCAATGAGGGATGATCCTTTGTCCTTAGAGAGACACGGGTGAACTGAAAGCATAGCTTCATGATACTCAAACTCAAAAGTCCCTTGAAGATCTTTCTTCTGAAGTTGTTGATTTCCCTCAATCAGCTTCTTCTGCAGTTCCGATGGCTTCAAAAGAATAACAGCATCCCTCAAGCCAGGAAGACTCTCTTGAAGAATGCTACCTCTGTGGACATGAACAAACGGCGCCATAGCAACTTTGAGGCTCTCAATTGCCACATCAGAAGAAGGTTCTTCATATCTCAGCCGTTTTCTGGAGTGTTTACTAGCACTTTGTCGCGGCACATCAACAAACCTTAGTTTTTTATCTAGTGCTTTAGCCAAGGAAGGCCTCACAAGCTCTAAGGTGTTAAACAGCTCATTAAAACTGTTCTGAAATGGGGTTCCTGAAAGGATGATTCGCCTTTCAGTTTGGAGCTCCAAGCAACATTTCCAGATGCTGCTCTTTTTGTTCCGCGGCGTGTGACCTTCATCCAGAATCACCAACTTTGGCCGCTCAAGTAGCACTTTCCTCACCTGCTCGTCCTGATAACCAAGAACAGCCTTCATTTTCTTTGTCTTCCTGCCGTAAAGACTGTAGCTTATCCCAAGCACACTCTTGCCCTCGCTCCACGACCCCAATTTCACCAGTCGTGCCACTTTCCTATCCTGGCACTTGTTTGAGGAGAGCAATTTGAGGAAACTATCACTTTCCTTGCCAGAAAACTCGGGGTTGTTTAGGTTATGGAAGGGGAACTCAAAGTTCCATTTCTTAAACTCCTCTTCCCAGGTCAGCAACATCCCAGCCGGAGCAATGATGACCGGATAACACTGGGGAAACATCTTGAGATATGTCTGGAGGAAAAGGATGGTCAGACGGGTTTTACCAGTTCCAGGAGCGTGCGATATAATACAGCCACCTCCCGCATTGTCATTTTCCTTCTTTAGCTCATCAAGGTTAATTGTTCCCGCCATGTTCTTCCACAGGAACTCGAAGCCCTCTTGTTGATGCGGGTACATGTTCACTCTTATGCCAGGTATGAGGCTCCAAACAGTACCGATGGTTTGACTGTGAAGGGTTTGCACATCATCTTCAGGGCAACGGAAGTCAAACTTGTCAAGGACAGAATCCTTGCCAGAAATGTACCTTCTCCTCTCTATTTCATCTCTCCTATCTTTAGCCTGCAGCATTGCGAAAAAAAAAATGAGATACATGGAAATATAGATGATGCATTAGTGAAGCTTGCAAGAAATGGTTTCAGTATGTTAAATGAGCAAATTGAGAGGTACTCACAAAAGATGGCATGACGTCTTTGATCTCGGTCACTACTCTGTTGCAGCGATTGCAGATGAGACCAATCTCCTCATCGAGGTAAGTATCGTGCCCCTCCTCAGAGCAAATGGTGTCTGCATTTCGTTTTGCTTCTGGATAATGCTCTGCTTCATCTTCGATCTGCAGGTCATTTCAACATCAGTTGGTCACTTTCACACTATAAGAACAATGGAGGAAGCAAATCAATTTAACCCATGAATCGGGATGAATTAACAGCAATTCACTGTTCAGTTTACTATCCGGAAGATGAAAATGTGTAGCCGAAACATCTGTTGTTAGGTTTAATGCACGGATGGTTTGCTAGTATAACATCTGATTAGCGATTCTTTACATGGTGAGAAATTTTAGTATGTTAGGAAGCAGAAAACAATTATATGTTTCCACAAAAGCGATAAAAAAGTAAACATTTATTTGCCAATTTGAAGAAAGATCAAGTATTCATTACCTTGCGATTGTGAGTGGCTGTTTCTTTATATTGCAAGTTAAAATACATCTCATCAAACAACCCTTCACATTCAAGCTCAAGTTCATCCTTTTCGGATTCGATGTCATCGTCACTATCTGGAAATCTGAACTTCAAAGGAAGTGTTGTGCTGCTTCCTGAAGGGGGTGCCGTATCTTGAGCTGCTGCATTGCTACCATGAACAATGTTTTCCACTAGAATGTTCATCACCTGACTGCTCTTTTTCTTCACATTTCTCCGCTCTTGTACCTTCGTCTCAACATGCCCTTTTTCTCCATCAGAAGCTTCCCTTTTTCCTTCACAATCGCTATCCTCTTCATTAAGGCTTTCTTTTGCCGGCCCTTTCCCTATTTTCAAAACTTCTCTGACATCACGATGACCCTTGCGCTTCTTGCTACTTTTCCAGCTTTCTTCTTCCTTTCTGTATGCACTCGATGAAGCACCACGCTCTTTGATTCCATCCCTCCCTTCTTTATCAGTCTCTTTCATGTCATCAGAATCAATCCCTATCACCTTACCATCATGATCATCATTTCCAATTTTACCAGTCACTGTCACATCATCCTCATCCGTCTCAGAACTGGACTCATCAGAGCTTGAATCACCTTCGTCAGAATCCTCATAAATGCTAAAATCCTCGTCATCTGAGTTTTCTGTCTCAGAACTAGATGAGTCGCTAGACATTTCCTCATCAGAATCATCTGATGATTCAATCATCTTGTCTGGAGCTGTCTCTCTGCCTTCATCAATGCCTGCATAAGACGGTACATATTATCATCTCGTGATGAAACAATCTGTGCTCGATGACTTCTAAAGATTTCAACTTTTCTCATCTATGCTTAATCACTTCACTAATAGGAGTTTCTTCTGACAACTAAGTTGATGTGCATAAGTTTCCTTTATCACCGGAACAACAAAAAGAGAGCAGGAAACAAAATTCCTATTTGAGTAGGATATCGACATACTCCTAATAAACTACTCCATATTTAAGTAATGTAGACTTGATAAACTGAAGATTGGAAAGAATAAGGAAATAAAAAGATTCTTGATTCTCGGCATGTCCAGCAGTTACACCCTTGGCATGATTCTCCTCAACTTCATTTTGCTTTTTATCTTGATTAGTATCTGGGAGAGCAGACAGAAGAAAAACAGTTAAACCTGCGATAACTTCAATTTTTCTTCTTGTGGGATGTCTTATAGCATTCAAGAAAACCAAGGTTTCTGCTATGAATGAGATGAAAACAAATCTTGAAATCAAGCTTACCAATTTTAAACCCAAAACCCAGATCTTCTAAACCACAAGATGCAGCAAAAAAAAAAAAAAAAGGGCTTTTATTGTTTGAAAACCAAGAAAAAGTGGGATTATTTTTTTTTAGCCTATTCAGCCATTTTTGAGCTCTGTGTAGTTTCATGAATTGTGAAGAAATTTAAAAATTAGTACTTTGAGACGAGCCCTCATCTGCTTCCTCGTCCAAAACCCAAATTGTGGGTTCTCCGTTCTTGGACCCAGAGAAGAGGCCTCCTTGATCCTCCTCTGCTCTCTGTACATCTCCAAGAGCCGAACCCTCATCTGCTTCCTCGTCCTACTCGCCACCGACGAATACATTTCCGATCAACAGAGAGAACAGAGAGTTGCTCTGTTTCTTGGCTCTCAGAGAGGTTTTGAATGAAGCAGGACACAGAGTAGACTGAGAGAGAAAGAAAAGACTTAATTTTTTTCTATAACAGGCGGGAGAGGCCAGCCATGCCAATTTGTCCGGAAGCAAAGATCGTTTAAGGCTCTGTTTGGCTTTTTTTTCTCAAAAAACATTTCTTTACCACAATGATTACTCATATTTGTCCGTCATCATAATTTTTGTGCACTTTTATCTTGGGCTGTAGTGCACCCCGCACACATTGGCTGGTTAAGTTGGTTCCTGATGCCCTATCAACGCATGGTCATACTCGTATTGCTTTCTAAAGCCTTGTGTATTATATCAACCTCCTCTCAGTTATTCACAAAGTGTGTAGGCAACATGTATTAGACATCATGCTATCGACCTCTAATGATGTCTCCCATTTTTCTTTTTTCTTAATCTCTACTATATAAAAGGATGAAGATCTCTACTATATAAAAGGATGAAGAGGTTCCTAACCAAAAAAGAGTTCCTAACCTTTTTGAATACCTAAAATGTCCCTGCCTAAAACCTGATAATTCCTCAAATACCCCTGGGCAAACAACAACGTTGTATATTGTTGCATCAAACGACGCCTCCGAAAATTTGAGAACGTTTCCCCAACGTCTCTTCAGAGCCACTGGCGTCGCTCCAGTAGTAGTGCACCCAATGAAATCTGGCAACATGTATTCATTCCTGATGCGTCCCAATCCAACAGTGGCCTTTCTCCTAGAAGAATTTCGGCCACCTTTTCAGGCTTGGCCATGATCAAAGCTCAAAAAAAATCCTCGTGTTCCCGGATTTATAGTTCTCATCGCAGATTCGCGTGAGTATGGTGTTCGGGTGTTTGATCAGGAACAACAGACGTGCCCTACATACTTCCTCAGTTGCAGAGCAGAGGTAATCTCTATCTCTTGTTCTTCAAGAATCTATCCTGATCGATCTCCTCAGTTGCAGAGCAGAGGTAAGAATTACATCCTTCCTCCATGTATCATTCTGTTTACCCTTATTTGATTGACATCATGATCGGATCTCTGTTTACCCTGAAAATCAATTGGTTCCTACAAAACTACATCAGGCAATTGGTTCTTAGAAAACTACTCAAGTCCTTTCAACCTCATTCATTATTTGACCTAGCGTGCATTGGTTTTACTTAATGTCTTTGGCTTCAAAATTTTTGTTGAAAGTTGACAAAATATCATTACCTCTATATGTTTGTTAAATTTACTGAATCAATATGTAAGGCACAATATTTTAAGGTATCTCTCTTGTTTTAAGTTTCATTCATTGTGTAGTTAAGATATCAACAACTGTATCATTCATGTAGTTGTCCTGGACTCTCATTATGCTTCTATATGGCAAAGGAAATTGAGACCTTATTTAGCCCTTTGATCATCCTTCATCAGCATTCTGTGGATTCCATGTTTAGCCTTTGCGTCTTAAAGCTACAATTCCAAGATATTGGTATTAAAAGTTGTGTAATACAGATTAAATGAGACACATTCAAACACCACCTGATGCCGTTAACCTTCCGATGAAGGATGATCATAGTGCATGGGGCCTCAATTTTCTTCATCATACACAAACTAAAAATATCGGGAAACTAAGGGAATGTAATACTTAAATGAAATCTCAAATTCACAATGAACGGAACTTAAAACATGAGACATACCTAAAACTATTGTGCTTTACATATAGATTCAGTCAACTTTTCAAAAAAGAATTTAAAAGTCAAAATCAAGGAATAAAAATCAATGCAGGATAGCACTAATAATGAATAAATATATTGAGTAATGGAATTTTACATGCAAATTCAATGTCTCGAGTAGTTATCTGAGAACTAAATGGTTTTGCAATCAAAACACTAGAAAAGAACAATAGAGATACTTATGAAATTATGATGTCTACCAAAAAGGGTTATCTGAAAGCTACATGGAGCAAGGTACGAATACTTACCTCTACTCTGCAATTAAGGAGATCGGTCAGGATAGGAAACTAATATAGAAAATATGAAACTTCAACCACTCTGTTACAGAACATGGCCTATGTTTTTATAGTAAAGTGGTATCCCGAGAAGAGTTGTAAATTATTGATTTCCAGTTAACTTTCATATTCCTATTTTTCTTTTACTCTGTGCTTTACAGTAATCAATATATTTATATGTTGATACTGTAATGCCGTTTTACAAAGAACCGTGTCGAAATGGACTTGTCCTATTACTTGGATTTGTATATTTCACCATTTGTTCAAGAAGTCTCACTGAACTAAATATTTGAAGCTGCCAACAAAAAGGAGTTTCACAGCCATTCAATTTTCCTTTCATTGTATTTCCTACACGTTAAGCACACATAGGTGAGTTTGAATTGACATAATGGTTATTTGCTGCTTCTCACTGTTGCTTCCTTTTGTTGGCATCGTTGGGTTTTCGCATATGTCTGCTGATTATTTGTGATATTATCTGACAATAGTATGTTTTTGTTCCCTCTTCCATCAACTTACATTATATTTTACATGTTTCAAACGAGCACTTCTTATCTCTAAGATATGATGATCAAACCTTTTGCAAGTAGCTTAAATTGGCACTTTCCATGCGGCAATGTGAAATGACTACATGTATTATTGTGTGAAAATTTAGTTTGTCTTCTGTCGCAAGATAAAATAGGCTTTTCACATGACATTTACTACGTCATATAGTTTAGCCTGGGCCACTCTTTTACTGTACTACAATTGATTTCTTGCTCATGATGGATATGAATTGCTAAATGTGTTTCTTTGATTGTGAACTTATATCGTCTTAGATTTTTAGTTTTTGAGAAAGTAACATAAAATTTTAATATTCTTAAATCCTTTTACCAACTTTGAAACTTACGCACACTTTTGAATGAGGTCCTTTTATCCTACTTATGTTTTGAAGTTTTCTTAGTTCTCATTGCAAAACGTTTGTATGATTTCGACTTTGTTAAGTGCATCATGCTAAATTTTGGAAAAAAAAACTGAAAATTATAATGCAAAGGACAGCAATTGTAAGGTTCAATGCAAGGTGCAAAATAGATTTGTTACGAAGTTAAATACTATGCGACCATTTTACCAACTATTGGCTCTTGCCAATGATATTTCAACTCATCATGGTTTTCTGTTGATAGATCGATTGGCAAAGTGATTAGTTAGAGAGCCTAAGGAAAATAGAATAACGGATTCTAAATTTCACAGTTTTATTCATCAAAAGTTAATATATTGATTGTTGCCACGTGCAACGCACGTTTTCCTTACTAGTACAATTAAAAAATTGTGAAATGGAACCCACGTCACTAGTTTCTTAGCTTAGCAGAGTCCAGTCAAGAAGTTAGATTTTAATTAAGGGTGAGAGGACCTCGTGCAGAGGCTACATTACTCTTCCACTGAACGAGATCGTCGAAACTAGAAATGGTTCGCCCTGGAAACTGTTCAAGTCGGAAAACAAAAGTATGATTGCATATTCGGTAATTTTAAGACGAACCGATGCCAATACAAAGTATCATATACCAAATGTAAACTTTAACGAACTATAATACGCAAAACCCTAATCACATAATATTGCGATCCAATTCGTCTCAAGAACAAGCAAAACTGAGAAAGAAAATAATAAATATACCGTTCTTCATGGGATTAATCAGAGCAAATTTTCAGCATAAATCCGCAACCCTTGATCCTTTGTTTGATACGAACTGGATAACAACAAACCTCCTCCCTTGGATTGGACCTGTAGTTCACGGACTCTCCTTCTTCTCTCTCTCGTTCAATAATCCTTGAATGTTTTCATTTACTAATGGAACTTATGTTGATTTTCACCAATTATCAGAGGAGGATTCATGTATCTTTTTATTGACGCGAAAATAGGGCCAAGTATAATAAATAATTTTTGTGCACTTTTATTTTGGACTGTAGTGCACCCCACACACATTGGCGGGGTAAGTTGGTTCCTAATGCCCTAACAACCCATGGTCATACTCGTCTTGCTCTCTACAGACTTGTGTATTATACCAACCTCCTCAGTTATTCGTTATGTGTAGGCCGGATGTATTTGACCTCATGCTATCGGATGTCTCCCAATTTTCTTTTTTATTAATACAATTAAAAAATTGTGGAATGGAACCCACATCACTAGTTTCTCAGCTTAGCGGATTCAGTCAAGAAGCTAGATTTTAATTAAGGGTGAGAGGACCTCATGCATAGGCTACATTACTCTTCCACTGAACGAGATCGTCGAAATTAGAAACGGTTCACCCGGGAAACTTTTCAAGTCGGAAAACAAAAGTGTGATTGCATATTCGGTAATTCTAAGACGTATCGATGTCGATACAAAGTATCATATAACTAACTGTAATACACAAAACCCTAATCACATAATATTGAAATTCAATTCGTCTCAAGAACATTCAAAACTAAAATAAATAAATAAACATACCGTTCTCCATGGAATTGATCGGAGAAAATTTTCAGTATAAATCCGCAACCTTGATCTTTTGTTTAAACTGGACTCGATAACAACAAACCTCCTCCTTTGGATTGGAACTGTAGGACTCTCCTTATTCTCTCTCACGTTCAATAACTTTAGAATGTTTTCATTTACTAATGGAACTTATGTTGATTTTCACCAATTATCAGAGGAGGATTCATGTCTCTTTTTATTGACGAGAAAATACGGCCAAGTATAATGAATAGTTAATATCAGTAAATGTCAACCATTATGGTCCTTAATACAAGGAGTGGATTATTACATATATTTTTTATAGAAAAAGTGGATTATTACATTAAAACAACAAATACTCAATTAGAGATTGTAATTATTGGCAATTTTGTTACTTAATGCATATCTCTTCTTCCAACTCTCCATGTAGAAAAGTTTTATTGACATCCAATTGCTCAAGATCTAGGTCGTGGTACCACTAAAGCTAGTAGCACCCGGATAGAAGTATGTATGACCACCGGTGAGAAGATCTCATTGTAGTCAACTCCCTCTTTATGACTGAACCATCTTGCAAATAGCCTTGCCTTATACTGACTATCTTCCTTCCCACAGGCAATTTAACAAGCTCCCAAGTCGAGTTCTTGCTAAGAGACTCCATCGCCTCTCCCATCGCATCAATCCATTGTGCTGACTTAGAACTAGATATAGAAGCCTTGTAGGAGGATGGCTCATCCTCTACCTATTCCGCTAAGTGTAATGCATATCCCACCATACCATCATCCCTGTATCACGCTGGAGGCTTTATGAATCTCCTTGGTATTCCTTCAACAATACTTTGATGAACTGGTTCCTCTAGTGTAGACGCATCCTCACTATCAGACTCTTCTTCTTCTTCCTCTTCGGCTCCCGGCTGCGGTGTAGAGATTTCGGCATCCTTAGGATTAATAGGATCCGACTCTCCCTCTACCTTCTTCTCTGCATCTCCAATCTTCACCTCCATTGAGTTCTT
The DNA here is from genome assembly GCA_023055425.1 of Linanthus parryae. Lineage (NCBI taxonomy): Eukaryota > Viridiplantae > Streptophyta > Magnoliopsida > Ericales > Polemoniaceae > Linanthus > Linanthus parryae. Next base: position 6,904,160 of record JALGPY010000006.1, read on the forward strand.
CACCATAGAACTTTCGTCAAAGACTACACTTCTGCTAAGTATAATCTTGTTATTTGTCCATATCTTGTATCCCTTCACACCTTTTCCGAAACCCATGAATACTCCCATCTTAGATCTTGGTTCTAGTTTGCTGTCATCAACGTGATAATAGGCAACGCAAACCAAGACTCTCAAATCTGAGTAATCCACTACTCTACCTAACCAGACTTCCATAGAAATCTTGCATCCTATACCTGTGTGCGGGGTTCGATTTATGAGATAGCATGCCATGGAAACTGATTCTCCCCAAAATCCTCTAGAAAGACCTGCATTCGAAAGCATGCACCTTGTTTTTGCTAAAAAGTTTTGATTCATTCTCTCGCCTACACCGTTTTGCTGCAGTGTGTGCCGAACGGTGCGCTTATGTGCAATACCCTGATCCTTGCAGGATCCATCACACTCTGATGAACAAAACTATAAGCCGTTGTCCGTGCGCAACCTCTTCGCCTTCTTTTCCACCTGATTCTCTACTAGCGTCTTCCACTCCTTGAATCTTGTGAAGGCTTCACTCTTGTGCTTCACTACGAATATCCAAGTCATGCTGGAGTAGTCGTCTATGATGCTGAGAAAGTACTTGTACCCGCCAATCGCCTCGACTTGAGATGGACCTCAACTATCCGAATGGATATAATCAAGTACCTTTCGTTCTATGAACCGCTTTAGGGAACTTGCTACGCTGTAGCTTCCCATACACGCAATGCTCACAAAACCCTATGCTCTTGGGCGCAAGCCCAGTGAGATACCCCTTCCTGTGAAGTTCCTACATTCCACGTTTACTCATATGAACGAGCCTCATATGCCACAGCTTAGTTAGATCAGTTTCCTTAATCTCGGCTGAGGCAACTCCGACAGACCATGTGATAGCCGAACCATGTGACACATACAAAGTCCCATCCTTGACCCCCTTCGGTAGCACATCCGAGTCCTTGTAAACACATAATCCTCCACCTTCACCCTTGAAACTGAAACCCTTGCTGTCAAGTAGACTCAAAGAAATCATATTCTTTGTGACAAGCGGTACGTGTGAAACAACCCGGATCCTACGGTTCCTGCTAGCGCAACTTAACGATAATCCAAATAATACTTTATTGAAATAAAAGGAGGAAACCTCCAACAATTTTTGTACATAAATAATAAAACAATGTTTGAATCCGAAAGAAACAATTACTAAAGGATGTTTGCTAGGCAATTCTACTCTTTAACTCGTGTGCGCGTTCCACCCCAGCTAGCTTATTCAAACCTGCGGTTTTAAAATAGCAAAAGCCGACGCAGCAAAACATTTTATCAGTAAAAACTGAGTAAGATTATACCACAACACGTAAAAACAGAGTTTTTGGCTAACACGATAATATACACAGTAAAAATAAACAGTAACCACATTTTTATTCTTTTGTTTGGTTGAGGCATAACACGAGCCCCAACAGGTACGATGTGGACAGAGAGGTCACGATGGAATAATAATAAAGTAGGGTACTTCTACGGGATATCACAGTCCATCCCGATTCTCCCTAAAAGAACTAGTGAGACCTTAAGTGTCGACACCCCTATACAGTCGTGACCTAAACATGTATAGGTAGTACTCCTAGCTTTCACAATTAATAAGAGGGTACAATGCCCTAGGGAAATCACACATAGGTGTTCCCGGCCGTTGGCCTTCACGCGCATCCTCTGTACACCGTTCCCAATTCTATTATCGTACATTTATTGTTCAAGAAACCACGGGAGTAATAAACCACAATTTTAAATAGTGACCACATGCTTCTCAAATCGTTCGTAAGAAAGCGTTAAAAGAATCCAAAGTATTGTAAAGCAGAAATTGAATTTGAAGTTGAGATAACGCACACGAAACAACACATTTTGATAGTTAAAGATGTTGCGCATATAACTCACCTGATAATGAAAAGAGATCGTCACACACAAGGAGGCTACGTCCTAGTAATAGGGATCCTCAACGAACTCGCCTCCTACGAATTTTGAATCTACAATAATCAAATAGTCCTACATTAACACAAATTCGCCACACGACAATTTACAATTAAACGTGTCCTATATGAAATGCAAGTGCAACCTCCAATTAATCCTCCAAACAATTATATTTTAATAGCTATAAGTCGCACGTCCAAGTTATACAATTAATAAGAAAATAGTGGTTTATAAAATAAATAAAAAAAAAATAAGAATTGTTGTAAGGAAAACTCTATTTAATATTCTATATCATTTATTTGATTTAAGAAAGTATATTTATATAAATAATAAGTAGCTATTTTAATTTACAATTTAGGTTAATAAAAAGGGGAGTTTAAATAAAAGTTAAAACTCAACTACTCTTACTATAAAGTTATATTGATGAAAAACAATGTTATTACGTGAAAAGATTTCAAAGTCCGATATATACAAGACATGACTATTTAGTTGGTAGGTAAAACATATTATACTTATTATATTTGTACTTAGAAAATATCGTTTAAAACAATTATAAAACTAAAATGTTTATTTTCATAATATGCTTTATCAAACTTCAATTTAAGAGAAGATGTACAAAACAATTTACAACCAAATAGATGAAGTAAAGCTCAAATCCATAATGTACACTACATAACTAACAGATTTGTAAATGACATTAACCCCCCCCCATTCAGATTCATATCTTACACAAGTCACCCCACCAGTCTCATAATGTACAAGATCTACCCCCTCAATTTACAATAACACTCACTTGAGTTTCTTCCCAAATAACCCACTGGAACTCACTATCAAATCAACCCATTTCTTTCATCATACAAAACCACAACTAGCAGGTCAAGAGATATAGGTGAATTAGAACACTTGTATAACAACTGAAATGAGCATGAGATTTGCGATTTACCGATTGGAGAAGCAAAAGACGGGAGTAGCTTTGGCGATTTGAAGAGCCTCGATGTTCTGGAGTTGTTGGTTCGCCGGAGAAAAGGGAGACGAACGGAGGGGGAGGAGGCGACGGCAACAGGGGCGGTGGGCGACGGAGCCGAGGGGGACGACGGCGGGCAGAGGGGCGGTGGCGTTGGCGGCTTCGGCGACGCAGAGGGACGACGACGCCGGGGCTGGGTCCGCCGGCGGTTCTGGGCTTCGGCCTGGTGCCGTCGGCGTCGGGCTTGCTTCGGCGGTCGACAGAGAACAGGGAGAGAGCGAGAGAGAGGCGGAGGGATGAACAGAGAGTGAGGGACGAGGTAGAGGGAGAGAGTGGGTTTGAAACCCAATCGAAAATTTAAGTTCAATCGGAGACATTTCCGGTTTCAAAATGGAAATGTCAAATTGGCGAATTGATTGCGACGATTGGGTCTCGACTTGCTCGATGAATCGGGACGAATTTTGGGTGAAGAGGAGTCAAAATTTGTGATCTTGCCATGGGGGTCTCGCCGGAAATGGTGGAAGAGAAATGCCCCTGTTAAAAATGGCATTTGGGGAAGATGGAATGAGAACTTTCATGGTGTGGCGGGTACACTGGTACACGCGGTGGTCCGTCACGTAATATTAAGGAAAGTTACATTTTTGGACAGGCTAAGAAGATTATTACACGACCCGCTACACTTCACCAACTTATTTACGCATATTAACTATAAAAAGTTGTCATCTTAAGAAAAAATACTTTTTGATAAGAAAAAAAAAAAAAAAATTGATAACAATAACAATAATAATAATAATAGTAATAGTAATAATAATAATAATGCAATAGTAATAATAATAATAATAATAATAGTAGTAATAATAATATGAAAACAAAACTATATAATAAATAAGGCTACTTTTATAATATCCACCAATGGCCCCGAAAATTCGTAAAACTCTCAAAAATACCCCCGAAAAATATCGGGGTATTACATCACATCTCCCTTAAAACAAAGCTTCGTCCCCGAAGCTTAAAGTAAAACGAATCTTCTCATGCAAGTATAAATCAAATCGCCCGGTGCACTCATAAATCAATCTCCCAATGCGAGTATGTAGTTCTAATGTGCACATAATAACAAGACAAGGCGGCTAATTAAATGCATGGCTGTTAAATCACATCTCCCTTAAAAGGAGTGACGTCCCCGTCACTCGGATCGAATTTGGTCGAAGAGGTGTGGGTAAGGGAGAGATCAAGTTCGACAGGCTCGCAAACAAGGATATGACTCGGGTCATGAACATAAGCTTTGAGTTTGGGTCATGAAAAACGTTATGGATTCTACAACGCTGAAGGATAGAATGACGTCCGTGTTAAAGTTTCTACTGGAGAGGAGAATTTGAAGTCCAAAGCGATGCATTCAAGCATGGGCTAGGATGTGTTTTTAATGGAAAGAAAAACTGGCAAGGTGATCGCTTATGCTTCTAGGCAACAAAAGTCTTATGAGAAGGATTACCCTGCTCATGATTTGAAGTTGGCAGCCAAAGTGTTTGCAATGCAGGTCAGGAGACATTATATCAAAGGTATGAATTGCAAAAATATACATATCACAAGAGCTCGAAGTACATACTAACGCAGAAGGAGTTGAATATGCGACAAGGAAGTTGGCTAGAGTTAGTGATGGGCTACGACATTAATATCCAGTACCACGAAAGAAAAGCAACTGAAGTGGCGGATGCATTGAGTTGAAATACGAATTATACGGTAAAATCAATGTGGGTTTTGCCAATTAAGCTTTGTGAAGGGTTTCGAAGGATAGAGATTTGAGTTTGCATGAAGAGAACCACGATTAACCTGCTGTGTAATTTGACGATAGTAATGGAAATCTACGTAGATAAAAAGGAAGACAGAAGGATTGTGCTTTCGAACAAAAGATCGAGGAGAAAATCAACATGGGCGAAAAACTCGATTTCAAAGTGGAGAAAGATGGTAGGGTGAAATTCAAGGAAAGATGGTGTGTACTAATGAAATGTGCGGATGTAAAAGAAGAAGATTATGAAGAGAGCTCATAACTCTGCCAAAAGGATTTGAAAGAGAACTTTTAGTGAAAAGGAATGGAGAAAGAAGCAACTGAGTTTGTCAAAAGGACTTTCGGTGTTTGACTTGTCAAAAGGTCGAATTCGAGCACAAGAGACTAGGTGGGATGTTGCAATAATTGGAGATATCGATACGAAAATGGGATTCCACCTCAATGGACTTTGTTACAACTTTACATGTTTCGACGAATGGGTTGATCCAGATATGGACGGTAGTTGATAGACTGAACAAGAAGGCAATATTCATTCACGTGAAGGACACATGGAACATGGAAAAGAGGGTGGACGCATACATCTAGAATGCGGTAAGATTACACGTAGTACCAAGCTTGATTATTTCAGATAGAGATTCAAACTTCATATCACATTTCATGAAGGAGTTACAAAAGAACATGGGCACCGAGCTAAGGTTGAGCACAACATTTCACCCAGATACGGATTGAAAGACTAAAAGGACGATTCAGACGGTGGCAGACATGCTAAGAGCTGGCATTTTGGGACTTGGAGGTTCATGGATGGACAAGTTACCACTAATCGAATTTTCTTATACCAAAAGCTACCATGATAGCTTAGGGATGGCATTCTATGAAGCAATGCACGAGAGGAAGTGTAGGACACTACTGTGTTGGCGCGATAAAAGCTATACGATTATTCTTGGACCGATCGAGGACTTGACAAGCCAAATTCGGATGGTTCAACAAGGAAAGAAGGCAGTCAAAATTCTAATGCGGATTGAAGAAAAGACCATTTGAGTTCAAAGTTGGCGATAAAGTGTTCCCGAGGGTTTCGCTTACAAAGGGGTTATGCGTTTAATCAGAAAGGAAAGCTGAGCGCCAAGTTTATCGGATCATATGAAGTACTTGATTGTATAGGAGAGGTTGCTTATCACCTACTTCATCACTTCTGAGAGGATGGTCAAGGCTGACACGATTTGGATTTTGGGTCCACTGGTTATACCCCTATAGGATGGACGTTGACCGTTCGGGTCCATGGAATCTAACTTTTGGGTTGGCACACTCTATGGTTGCTTCGTTTTTGCTAAGCCAGTCCATACTTAAGATGATGTCTAGGTTACCAAGGTCGAAAGGAAACAGATAGAAAGGTAGTTTGGCTCTTAAGAATTCTAGGTTGACTTCGAGGTACATGGTATTACAAGATATGACTTTTCCACTAAGGGCAAAGATGAAGATAGATATTGGGGTAGGAGTGGTAAGTTCGTCTTCTTAGCAAGGTAGATGATATGAAGGAAAGAATCTATTCCAGTCCACATACATGCACCACATAAGTTTTAAAAACAATAAACATTTATTAATCCAGCCATCAAATAATCCACATAACAATTAAATGAAACATATTAATCTCAAAAAGGGAATAACAATCTTAAAGCTAGCTAAACGTTCACTCTCGTGGTAAAAGAAATGCATAATTGATAATCCTAAGGGTGGGATGGGCGTGGAACTACTCCTCATCATCAGTGTCGAACATAAACTCGATTTCAGCGGCGTCAATCTCAATACTCGACGGAAATAAACTCAAATAAAGGAAGTATGTAGCATGAATAGCTAACAACTTAACAAGTTGCAGTCACATAGCAATTTATCTATTCTTAACGAACATGGATTCTCAGATAATGATAAAACACATAGAAAATTTAAACAACGATTAAGCTAACCCACATCCCCGGCTTGTTTAATTTTAATTTCCGGTTGTAGTTGTCCTATGTCCATTTTAACTTTGAAAAGCTTTCCAATTATAATTAATCTTTATTAATGGAAATCGAGAAGTCGCACTAGCGTTGGAACCGTCGGCTCTGATACCATCTGAAACAACCCGGATCCTACGGTTCCTGCTAGCGCAACTTAACGATAATCCAAATAATACTTTATTGAAATAAAAGGAGGAAACCTCCAACAATTTTTGTACATAAATAATAAAACAATGTTTGAATCCGAAAGAAACAATTACTAAAGGATGTTTGCTAGGCAATTCTACTCTTTAACTCGTGTGCGCGTTCCACCCCAGCTAGCTTATTCAAACCTGCGGTTTTAAAATAGCAAAAGCCGACGCAGCAAAACATTTTATCAGTAAAAACTGAGTAAGATTATACCACAACACGTAAAAACAGAGTTTTTGGCTAACACGATAATATACACAGTAAAAATAAACAGTAACCACATTTTTATTCTTTTGTTTGGTTGAGGCATAACACGAGCCCCAACAGGTACGATGTGGACAGAGAGGTCACGATGGAATAATAATAAAGTAGGGTACTTCTACGGGATATCACAGTCCATCCCGATTCTCCCTAAACGAACTAGTGAGACCTTAAGTGTCGACACCCCTATACAGTCGTGACCTAAACATGTATAGGTAGTACTCCTAGCTTTCACAATTAATAAGAGGGTACAATGCCCTAGGGAAATCACACATAGGTGTTCCCGGCCGTTGGCCTTCACGCGCATCCTCTGTACACCGTTCCCAATTCTATTATCGTACATTTATTGTTCAAGAAACCACGGGAGTAATAAACCACAATTTTAAATAGTGACCACATGCTTCTCAAATCGTTCGTAAGAAAGCGTTAAAAGAATCCAAAGTATTGTAAAGCAGAAATTGAATTTGAAGTTGAGATAACGCACACGAAACAACACATTTTGATAGTTAAAGATGTTGCGCATATAACTCACCTGATAATGAAAAGAGATCGTCACACACAAGGAGGCTACGTCCTAGTAATAGGGATCCTCAACGAACTCGCCTCCTACGAATTTTGAATCTACAATAATCAAATAGTCCTACATTAACACAAATTCGCCACACGACAATTTACAATTAAACGTGTCCTATATGAAATGCAAGTGCAACCTCCAATTAATCCTCCAAACAATTATATTTTAATAGCTATAAGTCGCACGTCCAAGTTATACAATTAATAAGAAAATAGTGGTTTATAAAATAAATAAAAAAAAAAATAAGAATTGTTGTAAGGAAAACTCTATTTAATATTCTATATCATTTATTTGATTTAAGAAAGTATATTTATATAAATAATAAGTAGCTATTTTAATTTACAATTTAGGTTAATAAAAAGGGGAGTTTAAATAAAAGTTAAAACTCAACTACTCTTACTATAAAGTTATATTGATGAAAAACAATGTTATTACGTGAAAAGATTTCAAAGTCCGATATATACAAGACATGACTATTTAGTTGGTAGGTAAAACATATTATACTTATTATATTTGTACTTAGAAAATATCGTTTAAAACAATTATAAAACTAAAATGTTTATTTTCATAATATGCTTTATCAAACTTCAATTTAAGAGAAGATGTACAAAACAATTTACAACCAAATAGATGAAGTAAAGCTCAAATCCATAATGTACACTACATAACTAACAGATTTGTAAATGACATTAACCCCCCCCATTCAGATTCATATCTTACACAAGTCACCCCACCAGTCTCATAATGTACAAGATCTACCCCCTCAATTTACAATAACACTCACTTGAGTTTCTTCCCAAATAACCCACTGGAACTCACTATCAAATCAACCCATTTCTTTCATCATACAAAACCACAACTAGCAGGTCAAGAGATATAGGTGAATTAGAACACTTGTATAACAACTGAAATGAGCATGAGATTTGCGATTTACCGATTGGAGAAGCAAAAGACGGGAGTAGCTTCGGCGATTTGAAGAGCCTCGATGTTCTGGAGTTGTTGGTTCGCCGGAGAAAAGGGAGACGAACGGAGGGGGAGGAGGCGACGGCAACAGGGGCGGTGGGCGACGGAGCCGAGGGGGACGACGGCGGGCAGAGGGGCGGTGGCGTTGGCGGCTTCGGCGACGCAGAGGGACGACGACGCCGGGGCTGGGTCCGCCGGCGGTTATGGGCTTCGGCCTGGTGCCGTCGGCGTCGGGCTTGCTTCGGCGGTCGACAGAGAACAGGGAGAGAGCGAGAGAGAGGCGGAGGGATGAACAGAGAGTGAGGGACGAGGTAGAGGGAGAGAGTGGGTTTGAAACCCAATCGAAAATTTAAGTTCAATCGGAGACATTTCCGGTTTCAAAATGGAAATGTCAAATTGGCGAATTGATTGCGACGATTGGGTCTCGACTTGCTCGATGAATCGGGACGAATTTTGGGTGAAGAGGAGTCAAAATTTGTGATCTTGCCATGGGGGTCTCGCCGGAAATGGTGGAAGAGAAATGCCCCTGTTAAAAATGGCATTTGGGGAAGATGGAATGAGAACTTTCATGGTGTGGCGGGTACACTGGTACACGCGGTGGTCCGTCACGTAATATTAAGGAAAGTTACATTTTTGGACACGCTAAGAAGATTATTACACGACCCGCTACACTTCACCAACTTATTTACGCATATTAACTATAAAAAGTTGTCATCTTAAGAAAAAATACTTTTTGATAAGAAAAAAAAAAAAAAAAATTGATAACAATAACAATAATAATAATAATAGTAATAGTAATAATAATAATAATGCAATAGTAATAATAATAATAATAATAATAGTAGTAATAATAATATGAAAACAAAACTATATAATAAATAAGGCTACTTTTATAATATCCACCAATGGCCCCGAAAATTCGTAAAACTCTCAAAAATACCCCCGAAAAATATCGGGGTATTACAACGTGTCTCACCTCCTTCAATGTGCATGTCTTCCCATCCACAGAATTAACTAAGCTTTTTCCTATGACCTTGCAAACAGCTACGTTTTCCATATGAACGGATCCTCCATTTGCACGGTTGTAGCTTGAAAATAGCTCCATGTTAGAATAGATATGATAAGAAGTCTCAGAGTCAAGAAACCACGCATCGGTTGAATGTGTGACATCATCCACCAGTAGAACGAAATCATCCTCAGCTGTATTCCCCTTCTCTACCTCGGCTGCAGAGCCATTCTGTCCAAGTTGACTCGTTTTGGGCAATCCCTCTTCCAGTTCCCTTTCTCCTTGCAATAAGCATAAACATCATTGGGTAACTTAGAACCGATAATTTCTTCTTCTTGTTCTTCTTAACCTTCTTGCTTCCCCCCCCCCCCCCGGTTGCCATCAACCCAGAAGCATGGTCCTCTGTACCCATGTCTGCATCCTTATGGCGCAATTCCCTATCATGGAGTGCCGATCTGGCCTCCTCTAGAGATAAGTCATCATTGCTCACAAGGAATGACTGAACAAAGTTCTCGTATGATGGAGGTAACAAGATCAAAAACAAAGCGCGGCATCCTCGTCATCCACCTTCTCGCCAATATTACGCAAATATAAAAGAATTGTGTTCAATTGATCAAGATGGTCCTTGAGAGTCGTACCTCGAGAATCCGCAGGGTGAAGAGCCTTTTTTTAGCATCAACTTGCTAGTGAGACTCTGCGTCATGTAGAGACTCTCCAACTTGAGCCAAAGCTTTGTTTCTTCCTTCTGATCTGCGATTTCGATGATCACATCATCCGATAAGCACAGCATAATCTTTGCATGTGCCTTATCCTCCAATACCTTGAACCCGATGTATTGACATCGATGCCTCCCTTGTACGTGGTCAAAGATGTCCACAATCCCTGCGATTTAAGCAAGGACTCCATCTTTATCTTCCTCAGACCGAAGTTGTTCCCTCAAGTGAACCTGTCGATCTTCAACATCGATTCGAACATCATTATTGGTGGAGTAATCTTGACCTAAGCTCTGATACCAGTTTTTTATACCTCTCACGATCACTCACGCCTCACGAACGATAACGAAAGATGCAATCACACAAGATTTACGTGGTCTACTAGCTGAAATCAAGCTAACTACGTCCACGGGGAAGAAAGACCTTTATTCAATGAGTATGAACGACCAAATATGTTTACACACGCTCATAGGACCCCCCAAGGATCCTTTTATAGCACCCAAAATCTCCCCGATACAATAAGGAAGCATTCCCATCCTTATTTGCCGCCTCCAGGATTCTCTTCATACAAAGGCCCGAAGTCTTCGTGCGAAGGTGTTCGTGCGAAGACATTCTGGTATTCGCGCGAAGACCTTCCTAGTTTGACACAGGGAACTCTTCTGCGAAGACTCTCGGACTTTGGCTAACACTAGTCGTCTTGTCTTCGTGCGAAGACACTGAGTTTTCACTTCTTCGCGCTCCTTTGAGTTTCTTCTAAGTCTTCAAGGCACATCCCAACACGTCTAAACTCCTTTTTTACTTTACTAATCGTAACTAGAGGTATGAACTGTTCGGTTTAGACCAAATAGTAAATGTTCAGCCAAAACTTAACCAAACCGATCTCTTTTTTTGAAAGACCAAACTGAACCTTTTATCAACAGTTCGGTTCACAATTATTCAATTTCCCTGGTTAAAACTGCGATTAATATATTAAAATCCTAAATTTAGTATTTACTCTTCAAATTTCAACAAAACCCGAATGATTTGGCCTATTGAATATAACTATTTAATTAAATTATGTATATAATTAAATATTATGCATAATGATTTTATAGTTCCGTTCAAATTATGTATATTTATACATAATATTTACAATTACATATGTATATAATTAAATACTATGCATATATGGTAATATTGAATTATGTATATACAATTAAATATGTATATAATTAAATACTATTCATATATGGTAATATTTAATTACGTATAAATATTTAATTAAATATTATATATATCCATTTTATTTTTTTTAGATTTTTTTTGTCGTCAACCGGATTTGAACCCGGGACCTCATGCAGGGGCTTCCGACGCTGTATAACTATTTAATTAAATTATGTATACACTTAAATATTATGCAAAAATATGAACAAGATATGTTATCTTTGTATGAACAATTAAAGCGTTCAGTTCAGTTTAACCTGTCTTAAAAAAAATAACCTAAATGTTTAACCCTTTTAGGAATTAAACAAACCGTAACGAGCCATATAATTTTTGAATCGAGCCGAACGGAGCCATTTACGGTTTAGTCGGTTTGAACTTGCGAACCTAGCTGTACCGATACCACAATATGTTGAACCATAATTCAAATTTAAACACAGAAAGTGATAGAAACTATCCAGTTTGAGTGCATAAAAATGCTTGTAAAATGGAAAAGTGACCAGGAAGACTCAAAAAAAAAAAAAAAAAAAAAAAAAAAAAAAAAAAAAACAATTCAAAACTGTGAAAATGGAACCTAAAAGTACCCTTTCAGGCTTTCACTATTGTAGTAGAATGTTTTCCCGATTCCATCCAGGAAACAATAAAATTCCTCAGAACCAGAACATCAGCAACCTTTGTATCTGGTGGTAATTCGAGCAAAATGCAAAACCTCGCTCTGGTCCATCTCCAGAAGCATAACCCAAGTTACTCCTCTAATGCAAAATGCTCATGCTCTAACTGATTCTCATCAAAGTGAGAAGGAATTGATCCTCTGCAACTCCAAGCAAATGTAAGCAATAATATCTGTTATAACAAACCCCCTGCGGAAACGAGCTCTGATACCAGTTTGTTATGATCTGGACCTAGCTTAGAACGATGATAACGATGAAAACAAGAACACAAGTATTAACGTGGTTCACTAGTTATTAGCTAGCTACCTCCACGACCCAAAAACCAGATTTTATTGAGAGAAACGCACCCGGTACAACCGCTCGACAACTCGCACACACTACAAAGCTCTCAAAGCAAGCTTGCAATTGCTTTTAATTCTCTGCATATAACCCCTCTGTGTGTATATTATTGTGAGAGCCAAAAGACCCATTAAATACACATGCATGGGCGGTGGTAATTGCAATCCCACAAACACCTCAACATGTTTCCTATCTAAGCTTTTGACTTTTCCCTTTATTTGTTTCCTTTTGCTTTTAATTCAAGACACTTAACAAATCTCCACCTTGTCTTGAATCATCTCAACAACCCGAACCTGAACCGATGCTTCTCTTCAATAATCAACCCCAAACGTTTCAAAGTTGTATGCAAAACCCTCACGTCACAAGTTGCTCCAACTTCGCCAATTTCCTGCTACGAGTGTCCCCAGCGATGCTCCAACTCCCGTCTAGTTCTTGCAATCGAACCCTATCGATGCTTCAACTACGGCCGAGTTCCTGCAATCGAAACCCCTGTTTGTTGTTCCAACTCCCGCTGAGTTCCTAAAACAAATTCGTTTGTTGTTCCGACTCCCACCGAGTCCCTACAACAAACCCCCCAGCACGTTGCTCCAATTTCCGCTGAATTCCTGCAACATTTTGCGAGATTGCTCCAATTCCCACCGAATTCCTGCAATATCGCCCCCGTGCGCGCCTCAAACGCGCCCCCTTGCACGTCTCACACGTGTCGTGTCCCTCGTCAGAGACTCCCCCGTGCCAAATCCGCCTCCTCGTCAAGAGCACGAATTCCATGCCCCCCAACGGGGCTTAGAGGACGTAGTTAACCTCCGAAGCTGTTGCATGTACAGCCAGATCTGCAGATGCCTTCTTCGGACACTCCCTCTTCCAGTGACCCCTCTCCTTGCACAATGCACAGACGTCGTTTGGCAACTTAGAACCCTTGTTCTTCCTCTTACCAAAACCCCCTTTGGACACCATGAATGCGCCCGAACCCGGAACGCCATACTCCCCATACGCGGCCCTGCGCCGCATGTCCCTTGTGTGAAGAGCAGATCTCACCTCCTCCAACGTGAGAGTCTCTTTTCCAGCACAAGCAGACTGCACAAACCCCTCATAAGACGGTGGTAAAGACACCAACAAAATCAGTGCGGCATCTTCATCACTTATCTTCTCATTACTGTTTCGCAACTCAAGCAAAATAGTATTAAGACGATCCAAGTGATATCTTAGATCCGTACCTTCCCCCATTCGTAGACCAAACAGCTGCTGCTTCAACATCAACTTGTTGGTGAGCGACTTCGTCTTGTAGAGGCTCTCCAACTTGTTCCATAGTCCTTCAGCCGTCTCTTGATCCGCAACCTCTGTGATAACGTCGTCCACCAAGCACAACATGATCGTTGAGTGTGCTCTTTCTTCCATCGTCTTGTACTCCTTGGTGGTTGTAGAAGCCCCCTCTTTATCTTCCGCCAATGGCAACCATAGGCATTGCTGCTTCAACAAAGCACGTACCTTGATCTGCCATAAGTTGAAGCTGTTTCTCCCCGTGAACTTGTCGATCTTGGTCATCCCCCCGGTCATCTTCTCTGCAACTCCTAGTTCAGATCCGTAACCCCGAACGTGTGCTCCACCTTGATCGTGAAACCCTAGCTATGAATTTCACGGATTGTGAAACCCTAGCTCTTTAGCTCCACCTTGATCTTGGAACACCGCAACCCAAGCTCTGAGCTCCCCTTGGATCGTTGAACGTGGCTCTGATACCAGTTTGTTATAACAAACCCCCTGCGGAAACGAGCTCTGATACCAGTTTGTTATGATCTGGACCTAGCTTAGAACGATGATAACGATGAAAACAAGAACACAAGTATTAACGTGGTTCACTAGTTATTAGCTAGCTACCTCCACGACCCAAAAACCAGATTTTTTTGAGAGAAACGCACCCGGTACAACCGCTCGACAACTCGCACACACTACAAAGCTCTCAAAGCAAGCTTGCAATTGCTTTTAATTCTCTGCCTATAACCCCTCTTTGTGTGTACTATTGTGAGAGCCAAAAGACCCATTAAATACACATGCATGGGCGGTGGTAATTGCAATCCCACCACCGCCTCAACATGTTTCCTATCTAAGCTTTTGACTTTTCCCTTTATTTGTTTCTTTTTGCTTTTAATTCAAGACACTTAACAATATCAAACAACATTACGTATTTTGATAACAATTGGATTTGAATCTTCATAACATGTTGATTCTAAAATGAACTTTCACATAGAATACAGAATCAAGCAGGTATACTTGCATCAAACAGAGACCTGGTACATAATCAATCTCAAACAGGTCTCCAAATGCAGAATCATTCTCCAGAACGAGAACCAAACAGTCCTAAAACTATTCAAACAGTTCACAGAAGAACCAAAAGACCATCAGCAAGTTTACTAGTTTCATATTTAACCAATAAAATGTGCATTTTTTTCCTGAAAACCAAACAACAAGTAAGCAAGAAGATAACTGAGACACGAACACTGAGTTTGATGTCATACCGATATAAAACTCAGTCCTGGTACAGAATCATTCTGTAAACTGGTAAAAAATCATTTTTCAAAAAAACAGTTCACAGAAGAACCAAAAACCATCAGCAACAAGTTTACGGGAGTTTCATATTCAACAAAGGAAACACTTTTACTTGAAAACAAACAAGTACGCAAGCAGATAACCGAGACACAAGCATTGACATGATATCAAAAGTACTTTGCTATCTGCACTCGAGCATTGCGAAGAAAAAGGCAATCTGCTAACTATGTGAGTTCATACACAGAGATTAAACAAACTCAGACACGCGACAGGTACGCTTATTTACATACCAAAGGAATGCTTACCATGAAATTATACCTGCTTGCAATGCATGTAGTTAAACAGGATTGTGGTAACTTAGGTACTATGTAGTACACCTGCTTGATGCCAGCTTTTCATATAGAAAGATAAAGATTATAATGCATAAATAGTGTGCAAGGACAAGTACCAAAACCTACTTTTGATAACCAAACAAATTTATAAGTTTTAAAACATCTTTGCCAAATAAGAGAACTGGGGTAATTTGTGAAGTTACATAAGAGAAACGACAGATTCAAATGCCTCCACCACACCCAATTTGGGCAAATTAAAGCAAACTACTCTAGAAGTATTGAGGATAGGAAGGTATGCCAAAGCATTCGAGCAATTTCTTCTCTTTAGGCTGGTGTATGATCTTCTGAAACATACCTTTGAGCTTCTCATTCTCCAGCATCTTCTCCAATATCACGTCATCGCTGATCTCCACCGGCCGCTTCCACCTCTTCTCGCTGTTCTTCTGAGCAAACACCAGTTCAGAGAATCTGTCTTTCTCGACCTGTCTGCAGTACTTGTCAACCTCTGTGGTGCCTGAAGTCATTAGGTGGTAAGTGTAGACCACTCTGTTTTGCCCAATCCTAAATGCACGGCTTATGGCCTGGCTTTCCACAGAGGGGTTCCAAGCAACATCCAACAGAACAACTCTTGAAGCCCCAACAAGGCTTATTCCCTCAGAACAGCATTTTGTCGACGCCAGCATCACCTTGGCAGAACTGTTGGGATCATTAAATTTATCAATCATGCTTTTTCTTGATTTCTGGTCAATATGCCCTTGCATTTGCAGAACCTCATTACTTCCATAACCAAGATGTTCACTCAGCTGGTCCCTAATCAAATCCAACGGGTCGATATATTGACTGAAGACAAGAACCTTCTCCTTCTCTGGTTTGCTGAGACTCAGATGGATAAGTGCCACAGTGAACTTAGTTTTGACCCCTTCATCATAATCAAGCCTGAGCTTCTCCAGCTTGCTCTTTTCAATGAGGGATGATCCTTTGTCCTTAGAGAGACACGGGTGAACTGAAAGCATAGCTTCATGATACTCAAACTCAAAAGTCCCCTGAAGATCTTTCTTCTGAAGTTGTTGATTTCCCTCAATCAGCTTCTTCTGCAGTTCCGATGGCTTCAAAAGAATAACAGCATCCCTCAAGCCAGGAAGACTCTCTTGAAGAATGCTACCTCTGTGGACATGAACAAACGGCGCCATAGCAACTTTGAGGCTCTCTATTGCCACATCAGAAGAAGGTTCTTCATATCTCAGCCGTTTTCTGGAGTGTTTACTAGCACTTTGTCGCGGCACATCAACAAACCTTAGTTTTTTATCTAGTGCTTTAGCCAAGGAAGGCCTCACAAGCTCTAAGGTGTTAAACAGCTCATTAAAACTGTTCTGGAATGGGGTTCCTGAAAGGATGATTCGCCTTTCAGTTTGGAGCTCCAAGCAACATTTCCAGATGCTGCTCTTTTTGTTCCGCGGCGTGTGACCTTCATCCAGAATCACCAACTTTGGCCGCTCGAGTAGCACTTTCCTCACCTGTTCGTCCTGATAACCAAGAACAGCCTTCATTTTCTTTGTCTTCCTGCCGTAAAGACTGTAGCTTATCCCAAGCACACTCTTGCCCTCGCTCCACGACCCCAATTTCACCAGTCGTGCCACTTTCCTATCCTGGCACTTGTTTGAGGAGATCAATCTACGGAAACTATCACTTTCCTTGCCAGAAAACTCGGGGTTGTTTAGGTTATGGAAGGGGAACTCAAAGTTCCATTTCTTAAACTCCTCTTCCCAGGTCAGCAACATCCCAGCCGGAGCAATGATGACCGGATAACACTGGGGAAACATCTTGAGATATGTCTGGAGGAAAAGGATGGTCAGACGGGTTTTACCAGTTCCAGGAGCGTGCGATATAATACAGCCACCTCCCGCATTGTCATTTTCCTTCTTTAGCTCATCAAGGTTAATTGTTCCCGCCATGTTCTTCCACAGGAACTCGAAGCCCTCTTGTTGATGCGGGTACATGTTCACTCTTATGCCAGGTATGAGGCTCCAAACAGTACCGATGGTGTGACTGTGAAGGTTTTGCACATCATCTTCAGGGCAACGGAAGTCAAACTTGTCAAGGACAGAATCCTTGCCAGAAATGTACCTTCTCCTCTCTATTTCAATTCTCCTATCTTTTGCCTGCAGCATTGCGAAAAAAAATGAGATACATGGAAATATAGATGATGCATCAGTGAAGCTTGCAAGAAATGGTTTCAGTATGTTAAATGAGCAAATTGAGAGGTACTCACAAAAGATGGCATGACGTCTTTGATCTCCGTCACAACTCTGTTGCAGCGGTTGCAGATCAGACCAATCTCCTCATCGAGGTAAGTGTCGTGCCCCTCCTCAGAACAAATGGTGTCTGCATTTCGTTTTGCTTCTGGATAATACTCTGCTTCATCTTCGATCTGCAGGTCATTTCAACATCAGTTGGTCACTTTCACACTATAAGAACAATGGAGGAAGCAAATCAATTTAACCCATGAATCGGGATGAATTAACAGCAATTCACTGTTCAGTTTACTATCCGGAAGATGAAAATGTGTAGCCGAAACATCTGTTGTTAGGTTTAATGCACGGATGGTTTGCTAGTATAACATCTGATTAGCGATTCTTTACATGGTGAGAAATTTTAGTATGTTAGGAAGCAGAAAACAATTATATGTTTCCACAAAAGCGATAAAAAAGTAAACATTTATTTGCCAATTTGAAGAAAGATCAAGTATTCATTACCTTGCGATTGTGAGTGGCTGTTTCTTTATATTGCAAGTTAAAATACATCTCATCAAACAACCCTTCACATTCAAGCTCAAGTTCATCTTTTTCTGATTCGATGTCATCGTCACTATCTGGAAATCTGAACTTCAAAGGAAGTGTTGTGCTGCTTCCTGAAGGGGGTGCCGTATCTTGAGCTGCTGCATTGCTACCATGAACAATGTTTTCCACTAGAATGTTCATCACCCGACTGCTCTTTTTCTTCACATTTCTCCGCTCTTGTACCTTCGTCTCAACATGCCCTTTTTCTCCATCAGCAGCTTCCCTTTTTCCTTCACAATCGCTATCCTCTTCATTAAGGATTTCTTTTGCCGGCCCTTTCCCTATTTTCAAAACTTCTCTGCCATCACGATGACCCTTGCGCTTCTTGCTACTTTTCCATCTTTCTTCTTCCTTTCTGTATGCACTCGATGAAGCACCACGCTCTTTGATTCCATCCCTCCCTTCTTTATTAATCTCTTTCATGTCATCAGAATCAATCCCTATCACCTTACCATCATGATCATCATTTCCAATTTTACCAGTCACTGTCACATCATCCTCATCCGTCTCAGAACTGGACTCATCAGAGCTTGAATCACCTTCGTCAGAATCCTCATAAATGCTAAAATCCTCGTCATCTGAGTTTTCTGTCTCAGAACTAGATGAGTCGCTAGACATTTCCTCATCAGAATCATCTGATGATTCAATCATCTTGTCTGGAGCTGTCTCTCTGCCTTCATCAATGCCTGCATAAGACGGTACATATTATCATCTCGTGATGAAACAATCTGTGCTCGATGACTTCTAAAGATTTCAACTTTTCTCATCTATGCTTAATCACTTCACTAATAGGAGTTTCTTCTGACAACTAAGTTGATGTGCATAAGTTTCCTTTATCACCGGAACAACAATTCCTATTTGAGTAGGATATCGACATACTCCTAATAAACTACTCCATATTTAAGTAATGCAGACTTGATAAACTGGAGATTGGGAAAGAATAAGGAAATAGAAAGATTCTTGATACCTTTTATATTTGCATTTTCGGCATGTTCAGCAGTTACACCCTTGGCATGATTCTCCTCAACTTCATTTTGCTTATTATCTTGATTAGTATCTGGGAGAGCAGACAGAAGAAAAACAATTAAACCTGCGATAACTTCCATTTTCTTCTTGCGGGATGTCTTATAGCATCCAACAAGACCAGGAAACAAGAAAATTCAAGAAAGTTATAGGAACAAGAAAACAATGAGGAAGTATGATAAGCCTAAGTATCTGGGAGCAAATAAGCAGCTTTTAAGTGATCTTCTTTTTTCACAACCATTAAAAGTAACTAGGCTTTCTTTTTAGCTTATTTCAGTCTCACAAGCAAGGATCTGAACTTTTGATGAAACTCAAAATCATGAAATCAAGCTTACCAAGATCTTCTAAACCACAAGATACAGCAAAAAAAAAAAAGGCTTTTATTGTTTGAAAACCAAGAAAAAGTGGGATTATTTTTTTTAGCCATTTTTGAGCTCTGTGTAGTTTCATGAACCCTTTTCTCAACTAGTTCACTAATTTCAGTCGACAAAGTAGGATCAGAAATTTAAAAAATAGTACTTTGAGACGAGCCCTCATCTGCTTCCTCGTCCAAAACCCAAATTGTGGGTTCTCCGTTCTTGGACCCAGAAGAAGAGGCCTCCTTGATCCTCCTCTGTTCTCTGTACATTTCCAAGAGCCGAACCCTCATCTGCTTCCTCGTCCTACTCGCCACCGACGAGGACATTTCCGATCAACAGCTAGAACAGAGAGGGGGGTGTTGCTCTGTTTCTTGGCTCTCACAGAGGTTTTGAATGAAGCAGGACACAGAGTAGACTGAGAGAGAAAGAGAGAGAAGCACAAGAAAAAAAGAAAAGACTTAATTTTTTTCTATAACAGGCGGGAGAGGCCAATTTGTCCGGAAGGTGAGGAGAGAAAAGACTTAATTTAAGGCTCTGTTTGGTTTGTTTTTTTTTTCTCAAAAAACATTTCTTTACCATAATGATTACGCATATTTGTCCGTCATCCACGGAACCAGATCGTCTAAACTAGAAACAGTTCACCCCGGAAACTGTTCAAGTCGGAAAACAAAAGTATGATTGCATATTCGATAATTCTAAGACGAATCGATGTCAATACAAAGTATCATATACCAAATGTAAACTTTAACTAAATGTAATACACAAAACCCTAATCACATAATATTGAAATTCAATTCGTCTCAAGAACATGCAAAACTGAAAAAAGAAATAAATATACCGTTCTCCATGGAATTGATCAGAGCGCAACCCTTAATCCTTTGTTTAACTGGACTCGATAACAACGAACCTCCTCCCTTGAATTGGAACTGTAGTTAACGGACTCTCCTTCTTCTCTCTCACGTTCAATAATCCTTAATCTTTTCGTTTACAAAGGGAACTTATGTTGATTTCGTCAATTATGAGAGGAGGACTCATGTCTCTTTTTATTGACGAGAAAAATAGGGCCAAGTATAATGAATACATACTATCAGTAAATGCCAACCATTATGGCCCTTAATACGAATAGTGGATTATTACATTCTTTTTTCAAGAAATAATGGATTATTACATTAAAACATCAAATACTCAATTAGAGAATGCAATTTTTGGCAATTATGTTACTTAATGAAATCCAACTAAAACAATTGGGTTAGTGGGCCGTTAATAAAACGTAGGTTTACGTTCTCCCAATTAGTCAACTAAACCTATTGAGTAAAATATAGATAAATAAATTTGAAAACTATCTTCAAGAAAAGAACTTGACACATGATCACGATTTAGAAAAATCGAATTAGCTTTAACCATTAATGTGAATCATAACTGTTATATTACTACATTGTCATATTTCCTCACACTAATGACTCCACCAATCCAGTCCGTAATACCTTATGGCCCCTTTAATTTTGTCTTGTTAGGACAGTTCTTGTTAAAACAAACTCCAAATCTAATATGCACAAACATATAGCAAATTTTTTTTATATGAATCTCTCAATTCAAAGCTTTTATCAAATGGGTTTAACGCGGTAGATATATGAAAATAGAGAGACTAATTAAATTCACCGAAAAAGACATTATATTAACTGGGTTAAAAGGATCAGTCATTCGAACAACCAAAATGATAAGTAATTATAAAAGTGAAATCTTGATCAAATTTGAAAAAAAAAAAAAAGCATATTAGTTTTATCGTTGGATGAACTGCATTGCGGATATTGACCCTAAATAAATGCTGTGAATTTAGACGGGAATTCCAATCGACCCCCTTCCGTATCATTATATTTTTTTAATTACACATATTATGTTACCCTAATAAAACGCAGGTCTACAACATCTGCATGAGAGAAGCAATCCATGGTTTGCATAGAAACCCCTTATTACCAATCATCTCCGCTAGAGCAGGAGAAAGTTTTAAGGAGTTGAAAATGCAACCAACCGAGAGGCTCTTGGTTACGCCCATTAGGAGCCTGAATAACCTTGAAATAAGAAATTTCATATTAGTCTTTTCTCAAAGTAGTTATTACCTACTTTAGAGTAAATGATGGTTCCTTACTCCAGTCCATATAGCACATGACACGTAATAACTCATACCATGTGTCATTTGTTGTTTGTATTGGAGTACGGACACATCATTTCTTCATAATCCAACGATTTTCTTAGCAGTCTACTAAAACTTCATTCATGATTCAATGTCTCTCCCAGACTACTTCGGGTTTTCCCTACATAACAGACTTTCTCTGTTTCCCATAAGTCTTCAACATCTTTGGCAACATCATCAATATTACCAAATTTCACGAAACCAAAACAATTAGGATTTCCCAATCCACATCCCACATAACAGCTGCACTGGTTATAGGTTCGTATTCACCATATATCTTCTTCAAATCTTCATTAGTTGTTGATTTCGAAAAGAACTTTCACATAAAATACAGAACCAAGGAGGTGTACTTATATCAAACTAAGCCATGGTACATAATCATTCTTAAATAGGTGTTCAACTTCAAATAAATAACCATTATAAAAAAGTTAACAGATGATCCAAAAATCCACATATTTTCTCCAAAGCCAAACAACCAGGATACCGGACGATAACAGAGACACAAACACTGACAAATCATTCTAACATCCAGAACATCCAATGCCTGACATACCCTTAAGGTACCTGAATATGCGCTTCACCGCCTACCAATGGTTCTTCCATGGTTGAGCCATAAAATGACTAACCACACTAACATCGAATGCTATGTCCGATCGAGTACAAACCATAGCATACTTAAGGCTTCCAACTGCGCTAGCATATGGAACCTTGGACATGTACTCTTTCTCCTCCTCCTCCAGTCTGAACGGTGTACATTCCTAGCTTGTTGTTAGTTGCGATAGGAGTATTTATAGCTTTAGCTGATAACATCCTAAATCAACTTAAGATCTTCTTAATGTATCCCTCGTGTGGCAAGAAGAGATTCTTCTTCTTCCCGTCTCTATAGATCTCAACTCCCAATATCTTTCGAGCAGCTCCCAGATCCTTCATGTCGAATTCCGCGCTAAGGGACCTCTTCAGTTCTCTGATGTCCTTGATATTCTGAGTTGCAACCAGAATGTCATCCACATACAGAACTAAGTAAATACGTGATCCACCATTCAAATTCTTGTGATACACTCACCAATCATACTTGCACTTGTGGTAATCATTCTTCAACATTAAGCTGTCAAACCTCTTGTACGATTTCCTTGGTGACTGCTTGAGTCCGTAGAGAGATATCTTCAGCTTGCACGTGGTTCTCTCTTCTGGGAACTTGGAACCCCTCCGGTTGGCTCATGTATATCTCTTCTTCCAACTCTCCATGTAGAAAAGTTGTCTTGACATCCAATTACTCAAGATCTAAGTCGTGGTATGCCACTAAAGCTAGTAGCACCCGCATAGAAGTATGTCTGACCACCGGTGAGAAGATCTCGTTGTAGTCAAGTCCCTCTTTCTGACTGAACCCTCTTGCAAGTAGCCTTTCCTTATACTTGGCGCCCACTCCAGATGCAGTTCCTTCCTTTCTTCTGAAAACCCACTTGCAACTGACTATCTTCCTTCCCGCAGGCAATTTAACAAACTCCCAAGTCGAGTTCTTTCTAAGAGACTGCATCTCCTCTCCCATTGCGACAATCTAATGAGTTGACTCAGAACTAGATATAGAGGCCTTGTAGGAGGATGACTCATCCTCTACCTCTTCCGCTACCTGTAATGCATATCCCACCATACCATCATACATGTATCACGCCTGAGGCTTTATGAATCTCCTTGGTATTCCTTCAACAATACTTTGATGAACTGGTTCATCTAGTGTAGACACATCCTCACTATCAGACTCTTCTGCTTCTTCCTCTTCGGCTTCCAGTGGCGGTGTAGAGATTTTAGCATCCTTAGGATCAATAGGATCCGACTCTCCCTCCACCTTCTTCTTTGCATCTCCATGCTCCACCTCCACTGAGTTCTTCAACAACCATTCATTGAAAAATTCAGATGATTCAAGCTCTAATGATTCCAGTTGTGATACGGATGAGGATGATGTGATAGTGACTCATAAAATTGGAAATAATGACTATGATGGTAAGGTGACCGAGATTGATTCTGATGACGATGACAAGGACAATAAAGGTGGGAGGGATGAGACCAAAGAGTGTGGTATCGAGTGTATACAGAAAGGAAGAAGAAAATATGAAAAGTAACAACAAGCTCAAGGGTCATCGTGATGGCAGAAAAGTGTTGAAAGTAGGGAAAGGGTCGGCAAAAGAAAGCATTAATGAAGAGGATAGCGATTGTAAAGGAAAAAGGGAAGCTGCTGATGGAGAAAAAGGGCATGTTGAGACGAAGGTACAAGAGCGGAGAAATGTGAAGAAAAAGAACAGTCACGTGGTGAACATTCTAGTGGAAAGCATTGTTCATGGTAGCAATGCAGCTCAAGATACGGTGCCCCCTTCAGAAAGCAGCACAACACTTCCTTTGAAGTTCAGATTTCCAAATAGAGATGATGAATTCGAACCAGAAAAAGTTGAACTTGAGCTTTAATGTGAAGGGTTGTTTGATGAGATAAATTTTCACTTGCAATATAAAGAAACAGCCACTCACAATCACAAGGTAATGAATACTTGATCTTTCTTCAAATTGCCCTATATATGTTCACTTTTCGATCGATTTTGTGGAAACATATAATTATTTTCTTCTTCCTAACATACTAAAATTTCTCACCATGTTAATAATCGCTAATCATATTTCATACTAGCAAACCATCAGTGCATTGAACAGTGAATTGCTGTTAATTTATCCAGATTCATGGGTTAAATTAATTTGCTTCCTCCATTGTTCTTATAGTGTGAAAGTGACCAAATGATGTTGAAATGACCTACAGATCGAAGGTGAAGCAGAGCATTATCCAGAAGCAGAACGAAATGCAGACACCATTTGCTCTGAGGAGGGGCACGATGCTTGCCTCGACGAGGAGATTTGTCTCATCTGCAATCGTTGCCACAAAGTAGTGACCGATATCAAAGACGTCATGCCATCTTTTGTGAATACCTCTCAATTTTCTCATTTAACATAGTACTGAAACCGTTTCTTGACAAGTTTGACTTTCGTGGTCGTGAAGATGATGAGCAAAACCTTCACAGTCACGGCATCGATACTGTTTGGAGCCTCATACCCGGCATAAGAATGAACATGTACCCACATCAACAAGAGGGATTTGAGTTTCAGTGGAAGAACATGGCGGGAACAATTAACCTTGATGACCTGAAGAAGGAAAATGACAATGCGGGAGGTGGCTGCATTATATCGCACGCGCCTGGAACTGGTAAAACCCGTCTGACCATCCTTTTTCTCCAGACATATCTCAAGATGTTTCCCCAGTGTTATCGTTACAGTTAGGTTCGCAAGTTCAAACCGACGAAACCGTAAACGGCTCGGTTCGGTTCGGTTCTGAAATCATATGGCTCGTTATGGTTTGTTTAATTCCTAAATAAACAGTTAGGTTATGTTTTTTCAAGATAGGTTAAACTGAACTGAACGCATTAATTATTCATAAAAAGATAACATATTTTGTTCATATTTATGCATAATATTTTTTTGAGGAACATTTATGCATAATATTTAAGTATATACATAATTTAATTAAATAGTTATACAACGTTGGAAGCCCCTGCATGAGGTCCATGGTTCAAATCCGGTTGACGACAAAAAAATACAATTTCTCAAAATAATAATTGATATATAATATTTAATTAAATAGTTATACATAATTAAATATTACCATATATGCAGAGTATTTTATTTTATATACATAATTATATATTACCATATATGCATAGTATTTTATTATGTACATAATTAATTATAAATATTATGCATAAATATACATAATTTGAACCGAACTATAAAATCATTTGCATAATATTTAATTATATACATAATTTAATTAAATAGTTATATTAAATAGGCCAAATCATTTGGGTTTTGTTGAAATTTGAAGAGTCGAAGAGTAAATACTAAATTTAGGATTTTAATATATTAATCGTAGTTTTAACCAGGGAAATTGAATAAATGTGAACTGAACTGTTGATAAAAGGTTCTGTTTGGTCTTTCTAAAAAAGAGGATCGGTTTGGTTAAGTTTATGGCTAAACATTTACTATTTGGTTCTAAACCGCACAGTTCATACCTCTAGTTACAATTAGTAAATTGAAAAAGGAGTTTACTAATTGTAAATTGAAGAACCTTTTGAGGAACCTTGAGAGGGGAAATATAGATGAATGATATTATCATCTATATTTCGATATATCTCATCAATATTTCGATACATCTCATTTTTTATTCTGTATGCTGGACTATTCGTTTGAATAGTTTTGTGAGTACCCCTCAGTGTCATTTATCGAAATTCTGAAAAGAAGTGAAAGCTCAGTGTCTTCGCACTAGTCATTTGTAGAACATTTACTTTGATTTCTTCCTTGAAGACTTAGAAGAAACTCAAAGGAGCGCGAAGAAGTGAAAGCTCAGTGTCTTCGCACGAAGGCTAGAAGTCTTCGTACGAAGACAAGTGTTAGCCAAAATCTGAGAGTCTTCGCAGAAGAGCTCCCTGTGTCAAACCAGGAGGTCTTCTCACGAAGACCAGAATGTCTTCGCACGAACACCTTCGCACGAAGACTTCGAGCCTTCGAGAGAAGAGAATCCTGGAGGCGGAAAATAAGGATGGGAATGTTTCCTTATTGTATCGGGTGGTTTTGGGCGCTAAGGATCCTTTGGGGTCCTATGAACGATGTTTGAATCGATGTTGAAGATCGACAGGTTCACAGAAGGGAACAACTTTTCGGTCCGTGGAAGATAAAGATGGAGTCCTTGCTTGAATCCAAGGGATTGTGGGCACCTTTGACCACGTACAAGGTAGGCATGGATGTCAATACTGTTGGAATAGATGCCCTAGAGGCAATCTAGTTTAGTATGAATTTGTATATGGCTAGAAAATTAATTTATTATTTATTGAATATTTAATATAATGAAGTCCTTAGATTTACAAATGTGTTGTTTATCTTAAATATCCCTAGTCAAGTATAATTATTAAATGGGACAATCATCTATAGACTAGTATGGGGTTGGATTGATATGGAGATATCACGATCCAACACATAGGTGTGCATTATGGAATGTTGCACTGGATTGACCCATCTCCGAGAAGGCTACATACATGTTATGTTGAGTCACAAGCCCTTCTTGCGGTGCAATGGTATTGTCATCCTTAGACTTGAAGTCACTAGATATTCTAGTTGTGGATCATTGTGATCTTGGTAGCGTTAAACGTTACACCGTAACTGGGTAGTTATAAAGGCGTGTACTGGATACAATGAGAAGCAAGCTTAGAGATCGTAGTGGACGTAGAGAGGATTTGCCCCTCCCACATAACGGGAGCAAATATCCTAGGCCACTCGAGGGATAGTGCTTATAGAATGTCTGGCCAAACTCAAATAAATCAATATGGGATATTGATGTTATTTGCACGAATAAGGCTATTCCCATGGATCGAGAAACTATGGATTGGATATACGAGTGTGACTTGTATGTCTCGTGTCCAATCCGGATATGGAGGCAAAAGGATGAGACAATTACTTGTACAAAGGTTGTCAAGATGACTATTCTATTAGCTGGCTAGAATGGATGTTTTGCTAGAAACCGCTCCATATTAGCAAATAGTTGCTACCAACTAGATAGAACCTATGGGGTCACACGCTATATAGAGTTGAACTAGATTAGGGATTAATTAATTGGATTAATTAATTAGAAGGATCACTTTGCAAACCCTTGCAAACTTAGTAGGGACTAATTTGCAAGGAAGGGACTAAATTGAATTCTAGTTGGACTAGAATAAGTCCTTTAGGTAGTTAACAAGGAGTTGTTGGACTATATAAAGGACCCTCCTTCCTTCCTTCCTCATAACTTATGCTCATTAGTGAACATAACAAGAGTGGGAGAGAACAAAGGAGAGAGAGCAAGCAACAAGGAGGGCCCGACGCCGCCCCTTGCCGCCGCCCTCGTCCCTGTCGGCCAAAAAGAGGCCGAAGCCCTCTTTTTGTCTCGTTTTGCGTGATTCGTTCTTCCTCTTCCTATTTCGGGCTAGCACCAAGGAGTTTGGGAGATCTAGGATCAACTCTAGGCGTGGATCAACTATAGAGAACGTGACATTATTCGCGTTTGAAGTCATCAAGGAGAACCCAAAGGTGTGTTTATGATTTCTAACCTTTACTATCGTTATGCATCTAGACTTGTGATCCTTGGAGGGTTTTGCATGGTTTTATGTTTGATTATGCTTCCGTTGTGCGATCCATGAATCAAAACCCTACAGTGGTATCAGAGCCACAGGTCATAGAGCATAAACGTAGTTTATGTGTTACGTTTTAGTTGTTTTACACCTTAATTTGATTGTTTATCGCGTAAAACAAGACAAATCAAGCATGGGATGCAATTTGTCAATAACTAAACATAACAAGATCCATTTTTTGCATTTGATGCATGAATTGGTGAGTTTGAGAAATTTTAGGATCTTAGATCTAGGGTTTGGGCATCCTTGGGGAAGAAGGAGTTCTCCCAAAACAAGGAAACAACCAAACTTGGGCACCAAGCAAGGGAGTTGTTTTGGAAACAACTCCCATAGAAGGGTTCGGCCCCCCCTAGGGACCGCCCCCTTGCTTGCCGCCCAAGCTTGGGAGCCCTAAGGGGCCGGGCGGCCCTAACCCGCGGGCATAGCTTGCGGGTTTTGGGCCGGGCCGGCCCTAGGGCCTTATGGTTCACTTTAATGGGCCCGGGCAATTGGATTGTTGGGCCCATGGACCGTTTTAACCCTAGAAATCCTAAAATCAATTAAAATTGACCAAGCGCGTTAAAATTAATTTTAACTCTTTATGTGCAAATCGCATGGTGATTGGATATGGCCTTAGGATGTGGTTTGATGTGGATGTTTTTTGTGGTTTGGTTTTACGGCCTGCGAGCTGATCAATTAATTGTAATAATTAATTAGGGCTTTATGGCCTGCGTGCCATTTTTTTTTCTCAACTTGTGAAATTTTTTTTATTTAGTATAGATCTTAGATAATGCTAGATAAAGTAGATTGTTAGCCAAGATTGGAGAAAAGAAGCCCAAAGCCAAAGAAGCCACAAAAGATGGAGCATGGAGCATGGAGCAATCCACAAGACTATGAAGGATGGACCAAAAGATCAAGACGCATGGAGATGTGTTTGCTTTAGGGTTCATAGATAATTCCATTGGCTTGGAATTATCTTAGTCTAGAAAAGGCCATATCCACATCACGTTTAATTTTCAGTTTTGTGGTTGTTTATTTATTGTCTTATTATTTGTGTGGTTGGTGTATGGATGATGCATGCAATTAGGATAATAAGATAATTAGACAACCCGGATCTATTATTTGGAGTTGTGCCCAAACTCAAATAGATAGATTAGTTGATATTGATCAACAAAACAATTAAAGAATTGAATTTAAAATCCCTCAAAATTCAAATATTGTGTTCTTGCCTTCTCGTTATTTAAACACTCATTATCATCATTTTTTATCAAGTTCGTGCGTGCCAAAGCATGGCGACTTGGTTCATAATGATGGAATGCGATGGCACGTAACAATGTGCAATTGTTTAGATAAGAGGTTGAACACAACTAGGCTATTAATTTGATTAAGAAACCTAGAGGCAATCAATTGGGATTATCCATATGGATGGATAAATAAGGAGTTATTTGCCGATTGAACCAAGAGTTGCATATGGGATGCAATTGGAATTGTTCCTACCTAAAGTAGTCAAATTATGGGTGACTTGCCAAAGCAAGCTCATAAGGAGATGAAAGATGGATCTTGGCCCACTAGAAAATATAAGGATATTTTCCGCATTAATATGATCGAACATCTAAAGCAGCTCTTCCAAGAGCAGGCGAGGGTAGAGAGGTATGAGGTCTCAAAGGCACTGTTCAAATGTCATCAGGCAGAAGGGAACCCGGTGGGACCCCATGTACTCCGAATGATCGGGTATTTGGAGAATCTCGCCCGACTAGGGTTCCCGGTCGGCCAAGAGTTGGCAACCGATCTCGTGTTGCAATCGTTGCCCGAGAGTTATGGACAGTTCATTATGAACTATAACATGAACGAGATCGTTAAACCGCTGCCAGATTTACTCAACATGTTGAGGACGGCTGAACAGAGCATCAACGAGGGTAAGGGCAAAGCCATTATGATGGTACAGAAAGGAAAGGGCAAAAGGTTTGCCTCTTCCTCCAAGGGCAAAGGCAAGTCAGTTGCCAAGTCCAAGGAACCAGCCCTTAAGCCTGTTGGTGGCATTGCCAAGGCCGTGACTAAAGGTGAGTGTCACTACTGCAGTCAGCCTGGACACTGGAGGAGGAACTGCCCAAAATATCTGGAGGACAAGAGGCTTGGAATAGTGATTCCACCACCACCAGGTATTTTTGTTGTGGATGTCAATTTAACTGTCTCTACATCATGGGTATTAGATACTGAATGTGGATCTCATATTTGTCGAAATATGCAGGATCTAAATAGAAGTAAAAGATTGGCTAAAGGGGAGGTAGATCTGCGCGTTGGGAATGGAGCAAAGGTTGTTGCGTTGGCCATAGGCGTGTGCGAGCTATCTCTGCCTTCAGGATTAGTTTTAGAATTAAATAATTGCTATTTTGTGCCTGCTATGAGCAGAAACATTATTTCTATTTCTTGTTTGGACAAGGATGGTTTTATTATTTCAATAAAGAACAATTGTTGTTCCTTTTATTTAAATAATATTCACTATTTTAGTGCGCAATTATTTAATGGACTTTATGTCCTTGATCTGAGCAATCCTGTCTACAACATTAATACCAAGCGGATTAAAATAAATGATTTAAATCCTGCTTATTTATGGCACTGTCGTTTAGGCCACATAAATGAGAAACGTGTATCTAGACTCCATAAGGATGGATTACTAGACTCATTTGATTTTGAATCATATGAGACATGTGAGGCTTGTTTATTGGGAAAAATGACAAAGTCCCCTTTCAATAAGAAAGGTGAGAGGACTAGTGAGCAATTGGCGCTCATACATACCGATGTGTGTGGGCCATTTGCCACGCCTGCCAGGGGTGGTTATGTCTACTTCATTACATTTACTGATGATTACAGTAGATATGGATTTGTGTGCCTTATGAGGGCAAAATCCGAATCCTTTGAAGTGTTCAAAGAATTCAAGAATGAAGTAGAGAAGCAACTTGGCAAAAGTATCAAGGCTCTACGATCGGATCGTGGAGGAGAATACTTAAGCCAAGAGTTTGACGACTATCTTAGAGAGTGTGGGATCGTGTCCCAACTCACTCCACCCGGAACGCCACAATGGAATGGCGTGTCCGAGAGGAGGAATCGAACCCTATTGGATATGGTTCGATCTATGATGTGTCAAACCGATCTTCCATTATCATTTTGGGGCTACGCTCTATTAAGTGCAGCTTTCACCATTAACCGTGTTCCATCTAAATTAGTCATGAAGACACCATATGAGATGTGGAGTGGGAGGCGTCCCACACTGTCGTTCATGAGGATTTGGGGCTGCGATGTCTATGTAAAACGTTTACAATCAGACAAGCTAGGGCCTAAATCGGATAAGTGTAAATTTGTGGGGTACCCTAAGGAAACTAAGGGATACTACTTCTACAATCCAACCGAGAACAAAGTGTTTGTTGCTCGGACCGGCGTGTTTCTAGAAAGAGAGTTTGTCTCTAAAGAAGCAAGTGGGAGGAATGTAGAACTTGAAGAGGTTCAAGAACCACAAATCACTGAACCGATTATGGAACATGAACAGGAACCACAAACAGTTGTGGAGCCACCTGTTCAGGTAACACAAGAGCTTCGTAGATCTAGTAGAGTGCGCCAGGAACCCGAGAGGTATGGACTTCTCGTAATTGATTCCGGTTACACCATGCTCATAGATGATGAGCCTACTACCTATGAGGAGGCCATGAGTGGCCCAGAATCTCAGAAGTGGCTGGAAGCCATGAGATCCGAGATGGAATCCATGTATACCAACAAAGTATGGACTTTGGTGGAACCACCCGATGGGGCGCGGCCCATAGGGTGCAAGTGGGTCTTCAAGAAGAAGATCGACATGGATGGTAATGTGATTACCTATAAGGGCCGATTGGTGGCTAAAGGATTCAGACAGATTCATGGTATTGACTATGATGAAACCTTTTCACCAGTCGCAATGACCAAATCCATCCGAATCCTACTTGCGATTGCAGCATACCACGACTATGAGATTTGGCAGATGGATGTCAAAACAGCATTCCTTTATGGGAATCTCCTTGAGGACGTGTATATGATACAGCCAGAGGGTTTTGAGGATCCAAAGCAAGCCAACAAAGTCTGTAAGCTGCAACGATGCATTTATGGATTGAAGCAAGCTTCTAGGAGTTGGAATCGACGTTTTGATGAAGTGGTCAAAGAGTTTGGCTTCATCAGAAACGAAGATGAGTCTTGTGTCTACAAGAAGGTTAGTGGGAGCTCTGTAGCTTTTCTGGTCTTATATGTGGATGACATACTACTCATTGGAAACAACATTCCTATGCTGCAATCTGTGAAAGATTGGCTCGGAAAGTGTTTCTCAATGAAGGACTTAGGGGAAGCAGCCTATATACTCGGTATAAAGATCTATAGAGATAGATCTAAGAGGTTGCTGGGCCTAAGTCAAAGTACATATATTGACAAGGTGTTGAAGCGGTTCAACATGAAAGATTCCAAGAAGGGATTATTGCCCATGTCACATGGAATCACTCTTTCGAAGAGTGGTTGTCCTTCCAATGAGATTGAGAAGGAACGCATGAGTAGGATTCCCTATGCCTCGGCCATAGGATCTATCATGTACGCCATGTTATGTACTAGACCAGATGTGTCATATGCCTTGAGTATGACAAGCAGATACCAATCCAATCCGGGTGAGAGTCACTGGATTGCTGTCAAGAACATCCTAAAGTACTTGAGAAGAACTAAGGATGCTTTCTTGATATTTGGCGGTGAGGAAGAGTTGCGTGTAAGGGGTTACACTGATGCAAGCTTCCAAACCGACAGAGATGACTTTAGATCACAATCGGGATATGTGTTTTGCCTGAATGGAGCAGCGGTGAGCTGGAAGAGTTCCAAGCAAGAGACGGTAGCTGATTCTACAACAGAGGCTGAGTACATTGCTGCAAATGGCGCAGCAAAGGAGGCTGTTTGGATCAGAAAGTTTGTTTCTGAACTTGGTGTGGTCCCAAGCATTGCGGATCCAGTGGAGTTGTTCTGTGACAACACTGGGGCGATCGCGCAATCAAAGGAACCAAGATCGCACCAGAAGTCCAAACACGTGCTCAGGAAGTTTCATCTGATTCGAGATATTATCGATAGAGGAGACGTTCGGATATGCAAGATTCCTACAGATGATAATCTGTCAGACCCGCTTACGAAGCCTCTCACGCAGTGGAAGCATGAAGGGCACACTAGGAGTATGGGCATACGAGATGCGCCAGATTGGCTCTAGTGCAAGTGGGAGACTGTTGGAATAGATGCCCTAGAGGCAATCTAGTTTAGTATGAATTTGTATATGGCTAGAAAATTCATTTATTATTTATTGGATATTTGATATAATGAAGTCCTTAGATTTACAAATGTGTTGTTTATCTTAAATATCCCTAGTCAAGTATAATGATTAAATGGGACAATCATCTATAGACTAGTATGGGGTTGGATTGATATGGAGATATCACGATCCAACACATAGGTGTGCATTATGGAATGTTGCACTGGATTGACCCATCTCCGAGAAGGCTACATACATGTTATGTTGAGTCACAAGCGCTTCTCGCGGTGCAATGGTATTGTCATCCTTAGACTTGAAGTCACTAGATATTCTAGTTGTGGATCATTGTGATCTTGGTAGCGTTAAACGCTACACCGTAACTGGGTAGTTATAAAGGCGTGTACTGGATACAATGAGAAGCAAGCTTAGAGATCGTAGTGGACGTAGAGAGGATTTGCCCCTCCCATATAACGGGAGCAAATATCCTAGGCCACTCGAGGGATAGTGCTTATAGAATGTCTGGCCAGACTCAAATAAATCAATATGGGATATTGATGTTATTTGCACGAATAAGGCTATTCCCATGGATCGAGAAACTATGGATTGGATATACGAGTGTGACTTGTATGTCTCGTGTCCAATCCGGATATGGAGGCAAAAGGATGAGACAATTACTTGTACAAAGGTTGTCAAGATGACTATTCTATTAGCTGGCTAGAATGGATGTTTTGATAGAAACCGCTCCATATTAGCAAATAGTTGCTACCAACTAGATAGAACCTATGGGGTCACACGCTATATAGAGTTGAACTAGATTTGGGATTAATTAATTGGATTAATTAATTAGAAGGATCACTTTGCAAACCCTTGCAAACTTAGTAGGGACTAATTTGCAAGGAAGGGACTAAATTGAATTCTAGTTGGACTAGAATAAGTCCTTTAGGTAGTTAACAAGGAGTTGTTGGACTATATAAAGGACCCTCCTTCCTTCCTTCCTCATAACTTATGCTCATTAGTGAACATAACAAGAGTGGGAGAGAACAAAGGAGAGAGAGCAAGCAACAAGGAGGGCCCGACGCCGCCCCTTGCCGCCGCCCTCGTCCCCGTCGGCCAAAAAGAGGCCGAAGCCCTCTTTTTGTCTCGTTTTGCGTGATTCGTTCTTCCTCTTCCTATTCCGGGCTAGCACCAAGGAGTTTGGGAGATCTAGGATCAACTCTAGGCGTGGATCAACTATAGAGAACGTGACATTATTCGCGTTTGAAGTCATCAAGGAGAACCCAAAGGTGTGTTTATGATTTCTAACCTTTACTATCGTTATGCATCTAGACTTGTGATCCTTGGAGGGTTTTGCATGGTTTTATGTTTGATTATGCTTCCGTTGTGCGATCCATGAATCAAAACCCTACAAATACATTGGATTTCAAAGTATTGGGGAGAAGACACATACGAAGATTATGTTGTGCTTATCGGATGACGTGATCATCAAAATCGCAGATCAGAAGGAAGCAACGAAGCTTTGGCTGAATTTGGAGAGTCTCTACATGACAGACAGTCTCACTAGAACAAAGGCACTTTACCCTGCGGATGCTCGAAGGTAGAACTCTCAAGGACCATCTTGATCAATTGACAATTCTTTCAGATTTGCGTAATATTGGCGAGAAGGTGGATGATGAGGATGCCGTACTTTTGTTATTGATCTCGATACCTCCATCATACGATAACTTTGTTCAGTCATTCCTTGTGTACAAGGATGACTAATCTCTAGAGGAGGTCAGATCGGTACTCCATGCTAGGGAATTGCGCCATAAGGGTACATGCATAGGTACAGAGGACCATGCTTCTGGGTTGATGGCGAAGGGGGGGGGAAGCAATAAGGGTAAGAAGAACAAGAAGAAGCAATTATCGGGTTCTAAGTTACCCACGGATGTATGTGTTTATTTCAAGGAGAAAGGGCACTGGAAGAGGGATTGCCAGAAACGAGGTCAACTTGGACAAAATGGCTCTGCAGCCGTGGTAGAGAAGGGGAGTACATCTGAGGATGATTCCATTCTACTGGAAGATGATGTCACACATTCACCCGATGCATGGTTTCTTGACTCTGAGGCTTCTTATCATATCTGTTCTAGAAAGGAGCTATTTTCAAGCTACAACCGTGCAGATGGAGGATCCGTTCATTTGAAAAACTTGGTTGTTTGCAAGGTCATAGGAAAATGCTCAGTTTGGTTAAAGACTATGGATGGGAGTACATGAACATTGAAGGAGGTAAGACACGTACCGCTTGTCACAAAGAATATGATGTCTTTGAGTCTACTTGAAAGCAAGAGTTCCAGTTTCAAGGGTGAAGGTGGAGGATTATGCGTTTACAAGAACTCGGATGTGCTACTCAAGGGGGTCAAAGATGGGACTTTGTATGTGCCACAAGGTTCGGCTATCACATGGTCTGTTGGAGTTGCCTCAACGAGACTAAGGAAGCTGATCTAACTAAGCGGTGGCATATGAGGCTCGGTCATATGAGTGAACGTGGAATGTAGTAACTTCACAAGAAGGGGTATCTCATTGGGCTTGCGCCCAAGATCCTAGGGTTTTGTGAGCACTGCATGTATGGGAAGCTACAAATATAGCAAGTTCCCTAAAGCGGTTCATAGAACAAAATGTACTCTTGATTATATCAATTCAGATTGTTGGGGTCCATCTCGAGTCAAGGCGATTAATGGGTACAAGTACTTTCTCAGCATCATAGACAATTACTCCAGGATTAAGTAGATATTTTTAATGAAGCACAAGAGTGAATCTTTCGCAAGATTCAAGGGGTGGAAGACGTTAGTAGAGAATCCAGGTGGGAAAGAAGGTGAAGAGGCTGCGCACGAACAACGACTTAGCGCTTTTTTCATCAGAGTTTGATGGATTCTATAGGGATCAGGGTATTTCATGCCATCGCACTGTTGGGCACAAACCTCAGCAAAACGGTGTAGCCGAGGGATTGAATCAAAAACTTTTTAGCAAAAGCAAGGTGCATGCTTTCGAATGCAGGTATTCCTAGAGGATTTTGTGGAGAAGCAGTTTCCATGGCATGCTATCTCATAAATCAGAGCCCGCACACAGGTATAGGATGCAAGATTCCTATGAAAGTCTGGTCCGGTAGAGTAGTGGATTACTCAGATTTGAGAGTCTTTGGTTGCCTTGCCTTTAAACACGTTGATGACGGCAAACTAGAACCAAGAGCTAAGAAGGGCGTATTCATGGGTTTCGGAATAGGTCTGAAGGGATACAAGATATGGACATATAACAAGATTATACTTAGAAGAAGTATATAGTCTTTGATGAAAGTCCTATGATGAAGAAATCAGTGGAGGTAGAGCTTGTAGATGCAGAGAAGAAGGTGAATGGAGAGTCGGATTCTATTGATCCTAAGGATGCCGAAATCTCTACACCGCCGCCGGAGGCCGGATAGGAAGAAGCAGAAGAGTTTGATAGTGAGGATGCGTCTACACTATAGGAACGAGTTCATCAAAGTATTATGTACCAAGACTTAGTTTGATATAAATACACTGCTTGGTTCTGTATTCTATAAGAAAGTTCTTTTCAAAATCAACAACTAGTGAAGTTTTGAAGAGGATATTTGGTGAATATGAACCTAAAACAAACTCATTTGTTATGAGGGATGCGGATTGGGAAATTCTAATTGTTTTGGTTTCGTGAAATTTGGTAATACTAATGATGTTTCCAAAGATGTTGATCATCTTAAAGGTTTCAAGACTTATGGGAAACAGAGAAAGTCTGTTATGTAGGGAAAAACCCGAAGTTGTCTGGGAGAGATCACATTGAATCATGAATCAAGTTTGACTAGAGTGCTAAGGAAATAGTTGGATTATGAAGAAATGATGTGTCCGTACTCCAATTCATACAACACATGACACATGGTATGAAGTTATTACGTGTCATGTGTTGTATGAACTGGAGTACATAAACGTCATTTACTCTAAAGTAGGTAATAACTAATTTGAGAAAAGACTAATATGTGAAATTTCTTGTTTCAAGGTTATTTAGGCTCTTAATGGGCGTAACCACGAACCTCTCGGTTGGTTGCATTTTCAACTCCTCAGGACTTTCTCCTGCTATAGCGGAGATGAATGGGAATAAGGGGTTTCTAAGCAAACCATGGATTGCTTCTCTCATGCAGATGTTGTAGACCTACGTTTTATTAGGGTAACATAATATCTGTAATTAAAAAAATAAAATTGAATGCCCAAATGTGACTTGAATAGTTTTTCTAAGTGATCTGAATTTTTTAAGATCTACACAAGTATAAAGGTTACACCTATACGAGTGAACGCTGGATATGTTATGTTTTTTGCCTTTTAGGAGAAATTGTAGTGATGTTGTAGGTTCATCTTACTATGAAAATTCGTCTTATTATGAGGGTATTTTTATGATGTGTTATTAAGAATTGTTACATTTTATTATAACAATTCTTATGATTGTAGTCGAGGACCGAGTCTAGAAGCAACACGTGTCGATTGAGAATTTTAGTACCACTCTCATGGTTGGTGATCCGTTAGCGAATGCATTGCCGCCAAAGACTTATGACGAACATGATGTTAGGATGGGTATTTTGGGCAGTGCATGACTTGTATCTGGTTGTTATGTCTTGTATCGCCACAATGTTATGATGTTTAAGTTGCTTCTATTTTCCTGTTCCAATTATAATGATACAGAAGGGGGTCGATTAGAATTCCCGTCTAAATTCACATTACTTTTTAGGGTCAATATCCGCAATGCAGTTCATCTAACGATAAAAGTAATATGTTTTTTTTTTCAAATTTGATCAAGATTTCACTTCTATAGTTACTAATCATTTCGGTTGTTCGAATGAGTGATCCTTTTAATCCAATTAATATAATGTCTTTTTCAGTGAATTAAATTAGTCTCTCTATTTTCATATATCTCCCGCCTTCAATCCATTTGATAAAAGTTTTGAATTGCGAGATTCACATAAAAAAAATTGCTATATGTTTGCGCATATTAGATTTGGAGTTTGTTTTAACATGAAATGTCCTAACAAGACAAAACTAAAGGGGCCATAAGGTATTACGGACTAGATTGGTGGAGTCATTAGTGTGAGGAAATATGACGAGGTAGTAGTATAACTAGGGATGGAAACAGATTGGATTCGGATCGAATCGAATCGACCTATATCCATATCCGAATCCGATCAAAATAAGTGGATTCATATTCGATCCATATCCGACCGGATCCAAAACGGATTTGGATCCAATACGGATCGGATTTAATTTGCAATATCCATATTCGATCTGACAATCTGAATCACCAGATACGAATCTTATTCGGATCCATTTTTGGATCCTGAGCAGTTTTTTTACTTCTCATAAAAAATACGTAACAAATTCAGAACAATACGTAAAAAAAGTAACCACACAAAATAAAAATCTGGATAAAAAAGTAAAAATATCCTAAAAATATTTAACCAATATGACAAACTTAAATCTACCATGAAATATAAGCTAGTAATTCAAAGGTTTAAGGCACTAATGATGTCTAAAATGGTCTACAATTTCAATCAAAACCACCACCAAAATTTTCCATAACCATAATGGACTATTTTATTTCGGCCTGAAAACATGATTTGTAGTGAATTGTGTAATGTATTTATATATATGTAGGTAAAAAGATAATTTTTGTAACTCTAAGGGTATTTTCGTAAAACTATGTGTGTTCGGATCCTTTCGGGTCGGATATCCTAATAAATTCAGATCGAATTCGGATATGGATCGGATTTTGATTATTAATATCAATATACGATCCATTTTAAAATGGTTAAAAGACAATTTACACTCTCGTTAGATGGATTACATGCAAAAACATCCCTTTTGTTCGGGGATATTGTGGTATCGGTACAGTTAGGTTCGCAAGTTCAAACCGACTAAACCGCAAAAGGCTCGGTTCGGCTCGTTTCAGAAATCATATGGCTCGTTATTGTTTGTTTAATTCCTAAAATTATTATTTAGCATTAATTTTATTTTATTTGGAATAATTTATAATTTTCAGCTATTTATACCGGCTTGTGGGTAATTTTTTGTCAGACTTTGATATTATTTTATTCTGAATTCTAGAGAGCTTAGTGCCCTAGTTTCTTTGCCTTTTCATTTTTGATTCCGCTGTGATCCCTCGCTTGTTTGTATAATTCGGCGTCAGTTTGGTATCAAAGCAAGTTCGACTTGGGAGGAAGATCATCATCAACGATGGTGCGTGGACGTTCAGGCGGCTGCAGGCAGGTTCCGGCTTAGGAAGCCCCCCAACGGGTACGTAACGTCCAAGACATTATGATGATAAAAAGATCTGCAGAGGCAACAACGAGATCAGCAGAGGCAGATTGTGTTGTTAACCCAGCGCCTGACGCAGCGGGATTTGCAGAAACAAGTTGCGAAGCTAACCCGACGCTTGGCGGCGCAGGATTTCAAGATTTTCAAGACTTTTGATCATGACTCGAAGCCCGCGTTCGAGATCCTAAAGAACCGCGATCCACGCGGTGAAATCGAGCGTTATGGAGGACCGAGTTTCGGGTTAAACAATTAGGTTATGTTTAAACTGAACTGAAAGCATTAATTGTTCATACAAAGATAACATATTTTGTTCATATTTATGCATAATATTTAAGTATATACATCATTTAATTAAATAGTTATACAGCGTTGGAAGCCCCTCATGAGATCCCGGGTTCAAATCCGGTTGACGACAAAAAAAATACAATTTCTCAAAAAAAAAAGAAATAGATATATACTATTTAATTAAATAGTTATACATAATTAAATATTACCATATATGCATAGTATTTAATTATATATACATAATAAAATATTACCATATATGCATAGTATTTAATTATATACATATTTAATTATCAATATTATGCATAAATATACATAATTTGAATCGAACTATAAAATCATTATGCATTATATTTAATTATATACATAATTTAATTAAATAGTTATATTCAATAGGCCAAATAATTTGGGTTTTGCTGAAATTTGAAGAGTCGAAGAGTAAATACTAAATTTAGGCTTTTAATATAGCAATCGTAGTTTTAACCACGAAAATTGAATAAATGTGAACTGAACTGTTGATAAAAGGTTCGGTTTGGTCTTTCTGAAAAAGAGGATCAGTTTAGTTAAGTTTTTGGCTGAACATTTACTATTTGGTTCTAAACCGAGCAGTTCATACCTTTAGTTACGATTAGTAAAGTAAAAAAGGAGTTTGGATGTGTTGGGATGTGCCTTGAAGACTTAGAAGAAGCTCAAAGGAGCGCGAAGAAGTGAAAGCTCAATGTCTTCGCACGAAGGCAAGAAGTCTTCGTACGAAGACAAGTGTTAGCCAAAATTCGGGAGTCTTCGCAGAAGAGCTTCCTGTGTCAAACCAGGAGGTCTTCACACCAAGACCAGAATGTCTTTGCACGAACACCTTCGCACGAAGACTTCGGGCCTTCGAACGAAGAGAATCCTGGAAGCGGCAAATAAGGATGGGAATGTTTCCTTGTTGAATTGGGGCGGTTTTGGGTGCTAAGGATCCTTTGTGGTCCTATGAAGGTGTGTAAACATCTTTAGTCGTTCCTACTCATTGAATAAAGGTCTTTCTTCCCCGTAGACGTAGTTAGCTTGATTTGAGCTAGCGAACCACATAAATCTTGTGTGATTGCATCTTTCGTTATCGTTCGTGAGGCGTGAGTGATCGTGAGAGGTATAAAGATGGTATCAGAGCTTAGGTCAAGATTACTCCACCAAGAACGATGTCTGAATCGATGTTGAAGATCGACAGGTTCATAGGAGGGAGCAACTTCGATCCGTGGAAGATAAAGATGGAGTCCTTGCTTGAATCGATGGGATTGTGGGCACCTTGACCACGTATAAGGGAGGCATGGATGTCAATACATCGGAGTTCAAAGTATTGGAGGAGAATACACATACAAAGCTTATGTTGTGCTTATCGGATGACGTGTGTGACGAACCGTCACACGTTTATTTTAAAGTTATCGATTATTCCGATAAAATCACCGTTTTCTGTCCACCCGTCTGACACATTCAGACATCCAAAACTCAACCAGCAGGAGAAACAGTCCTCCGAAATCACATTTTAATAGTATTTTCTGAAAATATGGTACGTGGCTGAATTTAATAAGAACTTACATCAGCTCGTCAAAAATGACATTTTTTATATATTTCTAGACCAAAACAGCAATTTAAAACAATTCGCTAAATACATCTATTTTAGCTAAACAATACACTTTTTGGCAATAACACCGCGATCCAGTCGGGCTCCATGTCAACCTGTAAAAAAAAGGGGTGACCCAAACAGCCCAGCAGGTACCGCCTAACCACTGGCGTAGAAATCTAAAATCTACTTAACACAACAGCTAGTTATTACACATCAGTATGCGGCACAAAATACACAAACAGTGTGATTTAACAATCACCAAATAGTCAACACATAGGTAGCAAGCTATAAAATTCACACCAGCAGTATAAACAGGTATAGGCTGTAACTGCAGAAATTTAGAAGTTAGATTTCCCCTACCTGATATGAGTTCGAGCTAAACAATATTAGTACGATTCGACTCCCTGCTTATGCTGTCTCTAAGACAACGCAATTTTTATGACCACAACTCATCCTTAGTATCATTCTCAACCAATAATCATCAGACAACTACACTACTACTTTTGGTTTCCATTGCTGAAGCTAAACCCAATTTCATTAAGTCAAACTCTCTCTCTCTCTCTCTCTCTCTCTCTCTCTCTCTCTCTCTCTCTCTCTCTCTCTCTCTCTCTCGAGACGGGAGTAATGAGACAACCCTTCTGACTTTCATTTCAACAGCCCACTAAACATTGGTGAGTCAACAATACAAATTGCTAAATATCGTAAAATTTATTAACTAGAGAATGGACACATGGAACCACCACTTGAAATAGATAAGCATGTCATTTTTTAATGAAAAGACAAATCTAAAAATTAGTAAATACCACACTTTAGAAGTAATACAAGCCATGAACGTGCTACCATCAGTAGTAGATACAAATTTACAACTCTTCTTATTTCTTTTACTACAAGAAAGGAATTCATGTTGTTCTAATAGCATAACAAGAAATAATTCATGCTCACAAGATATTTGTCACTTGAAGCTAAGCTAGACCATAGAGTGAAATTTCATATATTTCACTTCAAAAAATTGAAAATAACATATCAATCAACCACTAAATTACATTTTACGTAAATAACAAATTTCCAACTATTTGTTACGTATACGGGGTCTCACAATGTGATCATCAAAATCGCAGATCAGAAGGAAGCAGGGAAGCTTTGGCTCAAGTTGGAGAGTCTCTACATGACGGAGAGTCTCACTAGCAAGTTTATGCTAAAACAGAGGCTCGTTACCCTGCGGATGCTCGAAGGTACAACTCTCAAGGACCATCTTGATCAATTGAATACAATTCTGTTAGATTTGCATAATATTGGCGAGAAGGTGGATGATGAGGATGCCGCACTATTGTTATTGATCTCGATACCTCCATCATACGATAACTTTGTTTAGTCATTCCTTGTGAACAAGGATGACTAATCTCTAGAGGATGTCAGATCGGTACTCCATGCTAGGGAATTGCGCCATAAGGGTGCATGCATAGGTATAGAGGACCATGCATATGGGTTGATGGCGACGGGGGGAAGCAAGAAGGGTAAGAAAAATAAGAAGAAGCGATTCTCGGGTTCTAAGTTACCCAAGGATGTCTGTGCTTATTGCAAGGAGAAAGGGCACTAGAAGATGGATCGCCCGAAACGAGGTCAACTTGGACAGAATGGCTCTGCAACCGTGGTAGATAAGGGGAGTACATCTGAGGATGATTTCGATCTACTGGCGGATGATGTCACACATTCACCCGATGCGTGGTTTCTTGACTTTGAGGCTTCTTATCAAATCTATTCTAAATGGAGCTATTTTCAAGCTACAACCGTGCAGATGGAGGATCCGTTCATATGGAAAAATTAGTTGTTTGCAAGGTCATAGGAAAAAGCTCAGTTAAGTTCAAGATTGTGGATGGGAAGACATGCACATTGAAGGAGGTGAGACACGTAACGCTTGTCACAAAGAATATGATTTCTTTGAGTTTACTTGACAGCAAGGGTTTCAGTTTTAAGGGTGAAGGTGGAGGATTATGCGTTTACAAGGACTCGGATGTGCTACCGAAGGGGGTAAGGATGGGACTTTGTATGTGTCACAAGGTTCGACTATTACATGGTCTGTCAGAGTTACCTCAGCCGAGATTAAGGAAACCGATCTAACTAAGCTGTGGCATATGAGGCTCGTTCATATGAGTAAACGTGGAATGTAGGAACTTCACAAGAAGGGGTATCTCACTGGGCTTGCGCCCAAGACCATAGGGTTTTGTGAGCATTGCGTGTATGGGAAGCTACAACGTAGCAAGTTCCCTAAAGTGGTTCATAGAACGAAAGGTACTTGATTATATCCATTCGGATAGCTGGGGTCCATCTCAAGTCGAGGCGATTGGCGGGTACAAGTACTTTCTCAGCATCATAGACGACTACTCCAGGATGACTTGGATATTCGTAATGAAGCACAAGAGTGAAGACTTCGCAAGATTCAAGGAGTGGAAGACGCTAGTAGAGAATCAGGTGGAAAAGAAGGCGAAGAGGCTGCGCACGGACAACGGCTTATAGTTTTGCTCATCATAGTGTGATGGATTCTGCAAGGATCAGGGTATTGCACGTCATCGCACCGTTCGGCACGCACCGCAGCAAAACGGTGTAGCCGAGATAATGAATTAGAAACTTTTTAGCAAAAGCAAGGTGCATGCTTTCGAATGCAAGTCTTTCTAGAGGCTTTTGGGGAGAAGCAGTTTCCACGGCATGCTATCTCATAAATCGGATCCCGCACACAGGTATAGGATGCAAGATTTCTATGGAAGTCTGGTCCGGTAGAGTAGTGGACTACTCATATTTGAGAGTCTTGGGTTGTGTTGCCTATTATCACGTTGATGACGACAAACTAGAACCAAGAGCTAAGAGGGGAGTATTCATGGATTTCGGAACAGGTGTAAAGGGATACAAGATATGGACAAATAACAAGATTATACTTAGCAGAAGTGTAGTATTTAACGAAATTTCTATGTTGAAGAACTCAATGGAGGTGACGCTTTGAGATGCAGAGAAGAAGGTAGAGGGAGAGTCGGATCCTATTGATCCTAAGGATGCCAAATCTCTACACCGCAGCCGGGAGCCGAAGAGGAAGAAGCAGAAGA
Source organism: Linanthus parryae (assembly GCA_023055425.1). Classification (NCBI taxonomy): domain Eukaryota; kingdom Viridiplantae; phylum Streptophyta; class Magnoliopsida; order Ericales; family Polemoniaceae; genus Linanthus; species Linanthus parryae. Next base: position 6,948,906 of record JALGPY010000006.1, read on the forward strand.
GTCTGATAGTGAGGATGCATCTACACTAGAGGAACCAATTCATCAAAGTATTGTTGAAGGAATACCAAGGAGATTCATAAAGCCTTGATACAGGGATGATGGTATGGTGGGATATGCATTAAACTTAGTGGAGTAGGTAGAGGATGAGCCATCCTCCTACAAGGCTTCTATATCTAGTTTTAAGTCAGCACAATGGATTGCTGCGATGGGGAGAGGCGATGGAGTCTCTTAGCAAGAACTCGACTTGGGAGCTTGTTAAATTGCCTGCGGGAAGGAAGATAGTCAGTATAAGGCAAGGCTAGTTGCAAGATGGTTCAGTCAGAAAGAAGAAGTTGACTACAACGAGATCTTCTCACCGGTGGTCAAACATACTTCTATCCGAGTGCTATTAGCTTTAGTGGCATATAACGACCTAGATCTTGAGAAATTGGATGTCAATACAACTTTTCTACATGGAGAGTTGGAATGAGAGATATACATTAGCCAACCGGAGGGGTTCCAAGTTCCCGGAAGAGAGAACTACGTGTACAAGATGAAGAGAACTCTCTACAGACTCAAGCAGTCACCAAGGCAATGGTATAAGAGGTTTGACAGCTTCATGTTGAAGATTGGTTACCACAAGTGCGAGTATGATTGGTGCGTGTATCACAAGAATTTGGATGGTGGATCACGTATTTACCTAGTTCTGTATGTGGATGTCATTCTGATTGCAACTCAGAATATCAAAGACATCAGAGAACTGAAGAGGCCCCTTAGCGCGGAATTCGACATGAAAGATCTGGGAGCTGCTCGGAAGATATTGGGAGTTAAGATCTATCGAGACAGGACGAAGAAGAAGAAGTTTTTCTTGTCACACCAGGGATACATCAAGAAGAGCTTAAGTTGATTTGGGATGTAAACAGCTAATGCTACAAAGACTCCTATGGAAACTAACATCAAGCTATGAGTGTACACCGTTCAGACTGAGGAGAGTTGAATCAGTACATGTTCAAGGTTCCATATGCTACCGCAGTTGGAAGCCTTATGTATGATATGGTTTGAACTCGACTAGACATAGCATTCGATGTTAATCGTTTTATGGCTCAACAGGGAAGGGACGTTGGCAGACGGTGAAGTGCATATTCAGTTACCTTAAGGGTACGTCAGACAATGGACGTTCTGGATGTTAGAATGATTTGTCAGTGTTTTTGTTTCTGTTATCTTCCGGTATCCCAGTTGTTTGGTTTGGAGAAAAGATGTGGATTTTTGGATCATTTGTTAACTTTTTTAAAATGGTTATGCATTTGAAGTTGAACACCTGTTTAAGAATGATTATGTATCAGGACTTAGTTTGATATAATTACACCTGCTTGGTTCTGTATTCTATGTGAAAGTTCTTTTCGAAATCAACAACAAATGAAGATTTGAAGAAGATATTTGGTGAATACGAACCTATAACCAGTGTAGTTGTTATGAGATATGTGGATCGGGAAATCCTAATTGTTTTGGTTTCGTGAACTTTGGTAATACTGATGATGTTTCCAAAGATGTTGATCATCTTAAAGGTTTGAAGATTTATGGGAAACAGAGAAAGTCTGTTATGTGGTGAAAAACCCGAAGTATTCTGGGAGAGACATTGAATCATGAATCAATTTTGAGTAGAGTGCTAAGGAAATAGTTGGATTATGAAGAAATGATGTGTCCGTACTCCAATTTATACAACACATATAACACATGGTATGAAGTTATTACGTGTCATGTGCTATATGGACTGGAGTGCGGAAATATCATTTACTCTAAAGTAGGTAATAACTACTTTGGGAAAAGACTAATATGTGAAGGTTATTGAGGCTCTTTATGGGCGTAACCAAGATCCTCACGGTTGGTTGCATTTTCTACTCCTCAAGAGTTTCTCCTGCTCTAGCGGAGATGAATGGGAATAAGGAGTTTCTAAGCAAACCATGGATTGCTTCTCGCATGCATATGTTGTAGACCTACATAATATTTGTAATTAAACAAATAGAATTGAATGTACAAAGGTGACTTGAATAGTTTTTCAAGTGATCTGAATTATGTTAGACCTACACAAGTATAAAGGTTACACCTATGCGAGTGAACGTTGGATATGTTATGTTTTTGCCTTTTAGGAGAAATTGAAGTCATGTTGTGGGTTCATCTTATTATGAAAATTTGTCTTATTATGAGGATTTTTATGATGTGCTATTAAGAATTGTTACATTTTATTATAACAACCTATGATTGTAGTCGAGGACCGAGTCCAGAAGCAACACGTGTCGATTGAGAATTTGAGTACCACTCTCATGGTTGGTGATCCGTTAACGAATGCATTGCTGCCCAAGACTTATGAGGAACATGATATTAGGATGGGTATTTTGGGCAGTGCATGACTTGTATCTGGTCGTTATGTCTTGTATCGCCACACTGTTATGATGTTTAAGCTGCTTCTATTTTCCTGTTCCAATTATAATGATACAGAAGGGGGTCGATTGGAATTCTCGTCTAAATTCACAGTACTTTCTAGGGTCAATATCCGCAATGCAGCTCATCTAACGATAAAAGTAATATGTTTTTTTTCCAAATTTGATCAACATTTCACTTCTATAATTACTTATCATTTTGGTTGTTCGAATGACTGATCCTTTTAATCCAGTTAATATAATGTCTTATTCAGTGAATTTTGAAAGTGTGTAATGTAGACTAAATACAGGACCTAAATACTCTAGAAGGGGGGGGGGTTGAATAGAGTATGGAAACTTTTTGCAAAACTTAAAGTCTAACAGAAAGACTTTGTGTGAAACTCAAATCTCAAGGCCTTGAGATTTTAGCAAACTGTCTGAAACTTACAAAGGCAAAATAGTAAGCTTCAAGGCCTTGAGCTGTGGACAATTCTAAGCAGCTTTTAAACCCTAGTTTGATTTGAGTTGTGTGCAGCAGATAATAATCAAACAGAAAAGTAAAGAACACAAAGCAATTTACAGAGTTCAGTCCCTATGGACCTAATCTCTGCCTGAGGGATCTAATCCCACCAGGATTGGGCAAACACTTCTTACTAATCACACAGAAACAACCCTAGATCTTCAAGCCTAAGTGATTTCCCTTACACCTATACAGCTTGTGGTTCCAAACCTATCTAGTTCCAGCTACTAACTGTTGAGCTAACAAGAACCTCTTGTTGTTCACTTGAACAACCAACCAATAAGTTTAGTGAGGTTTAATATAATCTAGAGATACACAGATAGAAGTACAAGTGAAGAACACAGTATGAAGATAAGTTGTTTTAAGCCTGGAAGTGTTCTTCTGGAAAACTGGATTGATTTGATCTTCAGAAATCTGGAATGAAGCTTGAATGATTGTGTGTTTGAATGGATGATCTCCCACGATTTTTTCACACCTCTCAGAGTATTCTGCAAGCCTCAATTGTCCTTCAAAATTCAAATCAGTATCTTTTATCCACAGCTGCAACTGATTGAGAGATTTTAGGATCTCAGTTCCTACAAATCCTCCTTCTGTTTTCAACTGAAATTCAAACAGCTTCAAGTGGACATCCGTTGGAGTTTGTTGAGATTGCTCCTGCACGTTTAACAGCCCTGCAACAACATTGAAACACAGCAACAACAAAATCCAGAAAGCTAACAGTACTATGACTGTTTGGTTATACAGTTTCTGATAAATCTGTTTAACAAACTTAGAACAATAACCTGTATATCTTCTAAAACAAATGAATCATGAAAAGCAAGTTTAAGACACTTAGAAGTGAGTAAATAATCACAATACTAAGAATCATAACCTGCAAGAAAGAATCAACTAAGTTCTGTAAAAACTGTCAGCAGCTCAAGGCACATCTCAAGGCCTTGGAGCTCTGAACCTGCTTCACAGAATTTCAAAGTTAATCCCAGATAAATTTGATTCTTCCTGTTCTGATCATCTGCAATTGTGTTAGATATATAAATAGTATAATCCAAAAGTATATACAATAAACCACTGATTTGTATAATCAGATATCCAATTCTGCAACACAGAAATGTTAGAACATATAGCAGAATAAAATAACTCAAGGCTTTGAATTTCAGTCAATCTCAAGGCCTTGATATAACTGAAATGCTTTGCTGCTTATGTCTTAGCCTTTTGTCTTTCATCACTCAAAACAATTACCAACCAAAACACATTCAGGGATCTTGACTCAACAAATTAAATTAGTCTATCTATTTTCATATATCTCCCGCCTTCAATCCATTTGATAAATTTTTTGAATTGAGAGATTCACATAAAAAAATTTGCTATCTGTTTGCGCATATTAGATTTGGAGTTTGTTTTAACATGAATTGTCCTAACAAGACAAAACTAAAGGGGCCATAAAGTATTACGGACTAGATTGGTGGAGTCATCAGTGTGAGGAAATATGACGAGGTTGTAATATAATTAGGGATGGCAACTGATCGGATTCGGATCAATCGACCTATATCAATATCCGAATCCGACCAAAATAAGTGGATCCATATTCGATCCAAATCCGACCGGATCCAAAACGGATTCAGATCAAATACGGATCGGATTCAATTTTCAATATCCATATTCGATCCGACAATCCGAATCACCCGAAACGAATCTTATTCGGATCCATATTCGGATCGTGAGCAGTTTTTTTTACTTCTCATAAAAAATACGTAACAAATTCAGAAAAATACGTAAAAAAAAGTAACCACACAAAATAAAAATCTGGATAAAAAAGTAAAAATATGCTAAAAATATTTAACCAATATGACAAACGTAAATCTACCATGAAATATAAGTAAGTAATTCAAAGGTTTAAGACACTAATGATGTCTAAAATAATCTACAAATTCAATCAAAACCACCACTAAAATTGTCCATAACCATAATGGAATATTTTGTTTAGGCCTGAAAACATGATTTGTAGTGAATTGTGTAATGTATTTATATATATGTAGGTAAAAAGATAATTTTTGTAACTCTAAGGGTATTTTCGTAAAATTATGTGTGTTCGGATCCTTTCGGGTCGGATATCCATCGGATATCTTAATAAATTCAGATCGAATTCGGATATGGATCGGATTTTGATTATTAATATCAATATCCGATCCATTTTAAAAGGGTAAAAGACAATTTGCACTCTCGTTAGATTGATTTTATACAAAAACATCCTTGTTCTTCGGGGATATACAAAAACCACCCCGACGTTGGACAAATACCACCCTTCTGTTAGTGTCAGTTAATAAACGGTACATTCTAAATTTTTTATGACTATTTTACCCCTATTTTGTTTTTGTGTTCACTTTGTTTTGTGTTCTTGGTGTTCTTGAACAATACCACCACCACCACCACCAACAACAACAACAACAACCACCACCACCACGGGAATTAACAAAATAGGGCAAAATAAGAAATTGATTTGTAGCTCCACAAGAAAGTTACAAGTTACTAGAATTGTTAGCAGGGGCAAGAACTGTTTGAATGAGACTGAATCAAAAGGTGTTGAATTCTGGAAAAAAAAACCCAAATTTTTCTTCACAGTTTCACCTTCTAGATGAACTTCCTGAAGCTCCTCAAATAGCTTCCTCTCCGATTCCTGAAGTATATCAATCATACCTTTGATGTTTGTTGTGAGCCATCTGCAAAACCAAACAAAACACAACAACCCATCAACTGAAAAACCGCCCCAGCCACCAACACCGCCATCGGCGGCCACCACAACGAGCGCCATCTCAAAATAGAGAGGAGAGAGAGAGAGAAGAAGACTTACCAGATGAAGCAGATCGGAGCCTCCACGTTCAGATCGGAGCTTCCATGAACCCTGTGCTAGAGAGAGAGCGCCACCAGACGAAGAAGAAAGATGAAGCTTTCCTCACCACCGTCGCTGGTTCGGAAAGGCCACCGCCTCTGGTTCAGAAGACATAGGCATTTGATTGACTGTGGAAGAGTGGCCTGTGCACTCTCCAGAGTACTGACCTGTGAATGGGGAATAGAGTTCCACGACTTTTGTGGAAAGAGATTCCACCATTAATGACCAATCGTCCCTAAAACTATACAATTGAGTGAAGAATTTGGCTACAAACAAAGCTAGGGTTCTTACCCTTCTGTTTTGGATTTCTCTCTCACTTCGCAATGAAACTTGAAATCGACCTGGGGGTTTGGTTCGCCTGACCCTCCAGTCACAGCAGGTCTGGGATTGACAAAGATTTGGTAGCAGTTGATGGTGGAGTTTGTGATGGTTGGTGGTTGAGTTGAATGAAGAATAAGATGAGAGAGAGAGAGAGAGGTGGGGAAGGAGGGAGGTGCCTAAGTGTAAAGAAGGAGAATAAAAAAAGTATTTATACGTGGCAATTTTTTTCAAAATGAGGGTAAATATGTCTTTTATCCATACGTTATGATTCCGTTACCTTCCATCCACTGTCAAGGGTGGTTTTTGTATATCCCCGAACAGCATGGATGTTTTTGTATATAATCCATCTAACGAGGGTGCAAATTGTCTTTTACCCATTTTAAAATAGATCGGATTCGGACTTGATCCGTTCGGATCGAATCACTCAGATTTCGGATCAGATCGAACCAAATTGCCATCCCTAAATATAACAGTTATGATTCACATTAATGGTTAAAGCTAATTCTATTTTTCTAAATCGTGATCATGTGTCAAGTTCTTTTCTTGAAGATAGTTTTCAAATTTATTTATCTATATTTAAAGGTTATTGAGGCTCTTTATGGGCGTAACCAAGATCCTCACGGTTGGTTGCATTTTCTACTCCTCAAGAGTTTCTCCTGCTCTAGCGGAGATGAATGGGAATAAGGAGTTTCTAAGCAAACCATGGATTGCTTCTCGCATGCATATGTTGTAGACCTACGTTCTATTAGGGTAACATAATATTTGTAATTAAACAAATAGAATTGAATGTCCAAAGGTGACTTGAATAGTTTTTCAAGTGATCTGAATTATGTTAGACCTACACAAGTATAAAGGTTACACCTATGCGAGTGAACGCTGGATATGTTATGTTTTTGCCTTTTAGGAGAAATTGAAGTCATGTTGTGGGTTCATCTTATTATGAAAATTTGTCTTATTATGAGGATTTTTATGATGTGCTATTAAGAATTGTTACATTTTATTATAACAATTCTTATGATTGTAGTCGAGGACCGAGTCCAGAAGCAACACGTGTCGATTGAGAATTTGAGTACCACTCACATGGTTGGTGATCCGTTAACGAATGCATTGCTGCCAAAGACTTATGAGGAACATGATGTTAGGATGGGTAGTTTGGGCAGTGCATGACTTGTATCTGGTCGTTATGTCTTGTATCGCCACACTGTTATGATGTTTAAGCTGCTTCTATTTTCCTGTTCCAATTATAATGATACAGAAGGGGGTCGATTGGAATTCTCGTCTAAATTCACAGTACTTTCTAGGGTCAATATCCGCAATGCAGTTCATCTAACGATAAAAGTAATATGTTTTTTTTTTCAAATTTGATCAACATTTCATTTCTATAATTACTTATCATTTTGGTTTTTTGAATGACTGATCCTTTTAATCCAGTTAATATAATGTCTTATTCAGTGAATTATGAAAGTGTGTAATGTAGACTAAATACAGGACCTAAATACTCTAGAAGGGGGGGTTGAATAGAGTATGGAAACTTTTTGCAAAACTTAAAGTTTAACAGAAAGACTTTGTGTGAAACTCAAATCTCAAGGCCTTGAGATTTTAGCAAACTGTCTGAAACTTACAAAGGCAAAATAGTAAGCTTCAAGGCCTTGAGCTGTGGACAATTCTAAGCAGCTTTTAAACCCTAGTTTGATTTGAGTTGTGTGCAGCAGATAATAATCAAACAGAAAAGTAAAGAACACAAAGCAATTTACAGAGTTCAGTCCCAATGGACCTAATCTCTGCCTGAGGGATCTAATCCCACCAGGATTGGGCAAACACTTCTTATTAATCACACAGAAACAGCCCTAGATCTTCAAGCCTAAGTGATTTCCCTTACACCTATACAACTTGTGGTTCCAAACCTATCTAGTTCCAGCTACTAACTGTTGAGCTAACAAAAACCTTTTGTTGTTCACTTGAACAACCAACCACTAGGTTTAGTGAGGTTTAAGATAATCTAGAGATACACATATAGAAGTACAAGTGAAGAACACAGTATGAAGAAAAGCTGTTTTAAGCCTGGAAGTGTTCTTCTGGAAAACTGGATTGATTTGATCTTCAGAAATCTGGAATGAAGCTTGAATGATTGTGTGTTTGAATGGATGATCTCCCAAGATTTTGTCACACCTCTCAGAGTATTCTGCAAGCCTCAATTGTCCTTCAAAATTCAAACCAGTCTCTTTTATCCACAGCTGCAACTGATTGAGAGATTTTAGAATCTCAGTTCCTACAAATCCTCCTTCTGTTTTCAACTGAAATTCAAACAACTTCAAGTGGATATTCGTTGGAGTTTGTTGAGATTGCTCCTGCACGTTTAACAACCCTGCAACAGCATTGAAACACAGCAACAACAAAATCCAAAAAGCTAACAGTACTATGACTGTTTGGTTATACAGTTTCTGATAAAACTGTTTAACAAACTTAGTACAATAATCTGTATATCTTCTAAAACAAATGAATCATGAAAAACAAGTTTAAGACACTTAGAAATGAGTAAATAATCACAATACTAAGAATCATAACCTGCAAGAAAGAATCAACTAAGTTCTGTAAAAACTGTCAGCAGCTCAAGGCACATCTCAAGGCCTTAGAGCTCTGAACCTGCTTCACAGAATTTCAAAATTAATCCCGGATAACTTTGATTCTTCCTGTTCTGATCATCTGCAATTGTGTTAGATATGTAAATAGTATAATCCAAAAGTATATACAATAAACCACTGATTTGTATAATCAGATATCCAATTCTGCAACACAGAAATGTTAGAACATATAGCAGAATAAAATAACTCAAGGCTTTGAATTTCAGTCAATCTCAAGGCCTTGAGATAACTGAAATGCTTTGCTGCTTATGTCTTAGCCTTTTGTCTTTCATCACTCAAAACAATTACCAACCAAAACACATTCAGGGATCTTGACTCAACAAATTAAATTAGTCTATCTATTTTCATATATCTCCCGCCTTCAATCCATTTGATAAAAATTTTGAATTGAGAGATTCACATAAAAAAATTTGCTATCTGTTTGCGCATATTAGATTTGGAGTTTGTTTTAACATGAATTGTCCTAACAAGACAAAACTAAAGGGGCCATAAGGTATTACGGACTAGATTGGTGGAGTCATCAGTGTGAGGAGATATGACGAGGTTGTAATATAATTAGGGATGGCAACGGATCGGATTCGGATCAATCGACCTATATCAATATCCGAATCGATCAAAATAAGTGGATCCATATTCGATCCAAATCCGACCGGATCCAAAACGGATTCAGATCAAATACGGATCGGATTCAATTTTCAATATCCATATTCGATCCGACAATCCGAATCACCTGAAACGAATCTTATTCGGATCCATATTCGGATCCTGAGCAGTTTTTTTTACTTCTCATAAAAAATACGTAACAAATTCAGAAAAATAGGTAAAAAAGTAACCACACAAAATAAAAATCTGGATAAAAAAGTAAAAATATGCTAAAAATATTTAACCAATATGACAAACGTAAATCTACCATGAAATATAAGTAATTCAAAGGTTTAAGGCACTAATGATGTCTAAAATAATCTACAAATTCAATCAAAACCACCACTAAAATTGTCCATAACCATAATGGAATATTTTCTTTAGGCCTGAAAACATGATTTGTAGTGAATTGTGTAATGTATTTATATATATGTAGGTAAAAAGCTAATTTTTGTAACTCTAAGGGTATTTTCGTAAAGTTATGTGTGTTCGGATCCTTTCGGGTCGGATATCCGTCGGATATCTTAATAAATTCCGATCCATTTTAAAAGGGTAAAAGACAATTTGCACCCTCGTTAGATGGATTATATACAAAAACATCCCTGTTTTTCGGGAATATACAAAAACCACCCCGACGTTGGACAAATACCACCCTTCTGTTAGTGTCAGTTAATAAATGGTACATTCTAAATTTTTTATGACTATTTTACCCCTATTTTGTTTTTGTGTTCACTTTGTTTTGTGTTCTTGGTGTTCTTGAACAATACCACCACCACCACCAACAACAACAACCACCACCACGGGAATTAACAAAATAGGGCAAAATAAGAAATTGATTTGTATCTCCACAAGAAAGTTACAAGTTACTAGAATTGTTAGCAGGGGCAAGAACTGTTTGAATGAGACTGAATCAAAAGGTGTTGAATTCTGGGAAAAAAAACCCAGATTTTTCTTCACAGTTTCACCTTCTAGATGAACTTCCTGAAGCTCCTCAAATAGCTTCCTCTCCGATTCCTGAAGTATATCAATCATACGTTTGATGTTTGTTGTGAGCCATCTGCAAAACCAAACAAAACACAACAACCCATCAACTGAAAAACCGCCCCAGCCACCAACACCGCCATCGGCGGCCACCACAACGAGCGTCATCTCAAAATATAGAGGAGAGAGAGAGAGAAGAAGACTTACCAGATGAAGCAGATCGGAGCCTCCACGTTCAAGCATCCGTCTGATTGTCGTCGCCCGAGAGAGAGCGCCACCAGACGAAGAAGAAAGATGAAGCTTTCCTCACCACCGTCGCTGGTTCGGAAGACATAGGCATTTGATTGACTGTGGAAGAGTGGCCTGTGCACTCTCCAGAGTACTGACCTGTGAATGGGGAATAGAGTTCCACGACCTTTGTGGAAAGAGATTCCACCATTAATGACCAATCGTCCCTAAAACTATACAATTGAGTGAAGAATTTGGCTACAAACAAAGCTAGGGTTCTTATCCTTCTGTTTTGGATTTCTCTCTCACTTCGCAATGAAACTTGAAATCGACCTGGGGGTTTGGTTCGCCTGACCCTCCAGTCACAGCACGTCTGGGATTGACAAAGATTTGGTGGCAGTTGATGGTGGAGTTTGTGATGGTTGGTGGTTGAGTTGAATGAAGAATAAGATGAGAGAGAGAGAAGTGGGGAAGGAGGGAGGTGCCTGAGAGTAAAGAAGGAGAATAAAAAAAGTATTTATACGTGGCAGTTTTTTTCGAAATGAGGGTAAATATGTCTTTTATCCATACTTTATGATTCCTTACCTTCCATCCAATGTCAAGGGTGGTTTTTGTATATCCCCGAACAGCATGGATGTTTTTGTATATAATCCATCTAACGAGGGTGCAAATTGTCTTTTACCCATTTTAAAATAGATCGGATTCGGACTTGATCCATTCGGATCGAATCACTCAGATTTCGGATCAGATCGAACCAAATTGCCATCCCTAAATATAACAGTTATGATTCACATTAATGGTTAAAGCTAATTCTATTTTTCTAAATCGTGATCATGTGTCAAGTTCTTTTCTTGAAGATAGTTTTCAAATTTATTTATCTATATTTTACTCAATAGGTTTAGTTGACTAATTGGGAGAACGTAAACCTACGTTTTATTAACGGCCCACTAACCCAATTGTTTTAGTTGGATTTCATTAAGTAACATAATTGCCAAAAATTGCATTCTCTAATTGAGTATTTGATGTTTTAATGTAATAATCCATTATTTCTTGAAAAAAGAATGTAATAATCCACTATTCGTATTAAGGGCCATAATGGTTGGCATTTACTGATAGTATGTATTCATTATACTTGGCCCTATTTTTCTCGTCAATAAAAGGAGACACGAGTCCTCCTCTCATAATTGACGAAATCAACATAAGTTCCATTTGTAAACGAAAAGATTAAGGATTATTGAACGTGAGAGAGAAGAAGGAGAGTCCGTTAACTACAGTTCCAAGTCAAGGGAGGAGGTTCGTTGTTATCGAGTTCAGTTAAACAAAGGATTAAGGGTTGCGCTCTGATCAATTCCATGGAGAACGGTATATTTATTTCTTTTTTCAGTTTTGCATGTTCTTGAGACGAATTGAATTTCAATATTATGTGATTAGGGTTTTGTGTATTACATTTAGTTAAAGTTTACATTTGGTATATGATACTTTGTATTGACATCGATTCGTCTTAGAATTATCGAATATGCAATCATACTTTTGTTTTCCGACTTGAACAGTTTCCGGGGTGAACTGTTTCTAGTTTAGACGATCTGGTTCCGTGGATGACGGACAAATATGCGTAATCATTATGGTAAAGAAATGTTTTTTGAGAAAAAAAAAACAAACCAAACAGAGCCTTAAATTAAGTCTTTTCTCTCCTCACCTTCCGGACAAATTGGCCTCTCCCGCCTGTTATAGAAAAAAATTAAGTCTTTTCTTTTTTTCTTGTGCTTCTCTCTCTTTCTCTCTCAGTCTACTCTGTGTCCTGCTTCATTCAAAACCTCTGTGAGAGCCAAGAAACAGAGCAACACCCCCCTCTCTGTTCTAGCTGTTGATCGGAAATGTCCTCGTCGGTGGCGAGTAGGACGAGGAAGCAGATGAGGGTTCGGCTCTTGGAAATGTACAGAGAACAGAGGAGGATCAAGGAGGCCTCTTCTTCTGGGTCCAAGAACGGAGAACCCACAATTTGGGTTTTGGACGAGGAAGCAGATGAGGGCTCGTCTCAAAGTACTATTTTTTAAATTTCTGATCCTACTTTGTCGACTGAAATTAGTGAACTAGTTGAGAAAAGGGTTCATGAAACTACACAGAGCTCAAAAATGGCTAAAAAAAATAATCCCACTTTTTCTTGGTTTTCAAACAATAAAAGCCTTTTTTTTTTTTGCTGTATCTTGTGGTTTAGAAGATCTTGGTAAGCTTGATTTCATGATTTTGAGTTTCATCAAAAGTTCAGATCCTTGCTTGTGAGACTGAAATAAGCTAAAAAGAAAGCCTAGTTACTTTTAATGGTTGTGAAACAAGAAGATCACTTAAAAGCTGCTTATTTGCTCCCAGATACTTAGGCTTATCATACTAGAAGCTGAAATTGAAGGTTTTTTAAACTTTGAATCTGCATTTGTTAGTTACCTTCTTCTGCACTATGATTGATTGATTGTGAGTTTTGCATTTTTCTTGTTTTCTGGTCTTCTTGCTTCATTTCTTTACTTGACAAATGAAAAGCTTTGTTTTCATCTCATTCATTGCAGAAACTTGGGTTTTCTTGAATTAATGTCCCTCAGTGTTTGGAGATTGTTTTCTTGTTCCTATAACTTTCCTGGTCTTGTTGGATGCTATAAGACATCCCGCAAGAAGAAAATGGAAGTTATCGCAGGTTTAATTGTTTTTCTTCTGTCTGCTCTCCCAGATACTAATCAAGATAATAAGCAAAATGAAGTTGAGGAGAATCATGCCAAGGGTGTAACTGCTGAACATGCCGAAAATGCAAATATAAAAGGTATCAAGAATCTTTCTATTTCCTTATTCTTTCCCAATCTCCAGTTTATCAAGTCTGCATTACTTAAATATGGAGTAGTTTATTAGGAGTATGTCGATATCCTACTCAAATAGGAATTGTTGTTCCGGTGATAAAGGAAACTTATGCACATCAACTTAGTTGTCAGAAGAAACTCCTATTAGTGAAGTGATTAAGCATAGATGAGAAAAGTTGAAATCTTTAGAAGTCATCGAGCACAAATTGTTTCATCACGAGATAATAATATGTACCGTCTTATGCAGGCATTGATGAATGCAGAGAGACAGCTCCAGACAAGATGATTGAATCATCAGATGATTCTGATGAGGAAATGTCTAGCGACTCATCTAGTTCTGAGACAGAAAACTCAGATGACGAGGATTTTAGCATTTATGAGGATTCTGACGAAGGTGATTCAAGCTCTGATGAGTCCAGTTCTGAGACGGATGAGGATGATGTGACAGTGACTGGTAAAATTGGAAATGATGATCATGATGGTAAGGTGATAGGGATTGATTCTGATGACATGAAAAAGATTAATAAAGAAGGGAGGGATGGAATCAAAGAGCGTGGTGCTTCATCGAGTGCATACAGAAAGGAAGAAGAAAGCTGGAAAAGTAGCAAGAAGCGCAAGGGTCGTCGTGATGGCAGAGAAGTTTCGAAAATTGGGAAAGGGCCGGCAAAAGAAAGCCTTAATGAAGAGGATAGCGATTGTGAAGGAAAAAGGGAAGCTGCTGATGGAGAAAAAGGGCATGTTGAGACGAAGGTACAAGAGCGGAGAAATGTGAAGAAAAAGAGCAGTCATGTGATGAACATTCTAGTGGAAAACATTGTTCATGGTAGCAATGCAGCAGCTCAAGATACGGCACCCCCATCAGGAAGCAGCACAACACTTCCTTTGAAGTTCAGATTTCCAGATAGTGACGATGACATCGAATCAGAAAAGGATGAACTTGAGCTTGAATGTGAAGGGTTGTTTGATGAGATGTATTTTAACTTGCAATATAAAGAAACAGCCACTCACAATCGCAAGGTAATGAATACTTGATCTTTCTTCAAATTGGCAAATAAATGTTTACTTTTTTATCGCTTTTGTGGAAACATATAATTGTTTTCTGCTTCCTAACATACTAAAATTTCTCACCATGTAAAGAATCGCTAATCAGATGTTATACTAGCAAACCATCCGTGCATTAAACCTAACAACAGATGTTTCGGCTACACATTTTCATCTTCCGGATAGTAAACTGAACAGTGAATTGCTGTTAATTTATCCCGATTCATGGGTTAAATTGATTTGCTTCCTCCATTGTTCTTATAGTGTGAAAGTGACCAACTGATGTTGAAATGACCTGCAGATCACAGATGAAGCAGAGCATTATCCAGAAGCAAAACGAAATGCAGACACCATTTGCTCCGAGGAGGGGCACGACACTTACCTCGATGAGGAGATTGGTCTTATCTGCAACCGCTGCAACAGAGTTGTGACGGAGATCAAAGACGTCATGCCATCTTTTGTGAGTACCTCTCAATTTGCTCATTTAACATACTGAAACCATTTCTTGCAAGCTTCACTGATGCATCATCTATATTTCCATGTATCTCATTTTTTTTCGCAATGCTGCAGGCTAAAGATAGGAGAGATGAAATAGAGAGGAGAAGGTACATTTCTGGCAAGGATTCTGTCCTTGACAAGTTTGACTTCCGTTGCCCTGAAGATGATGTGCAAACCCTTCACAGTCAAACCATCGGTACTGTTTGGAGCCTCATACCTGGCATAAGAGTGAACATGTACCCGCATCAACAAGAGGGCTTCGAGTTCCTGTGGAAGAACATGGCGGGAACAATTAACCTTGATGAGCTAAAGAAGGAAAATGACAATGCGGGAGGTGGCTGTATTATATCGCACGCTCCTGGAACTGGTAAAACCCGTCTGACCATCCTTTTCCTCCAGACATATCTCAAGATGTTTCCCCAGTGTTATCCGGTCATCATTGCTCCGGCTGGGATGTTGCTGACCTGGGAAGAGGAGTTTAAGAAATGGAACTTTGAGTTCCCCTTCCATAACCTAAACAACCCCGAGTTTTCTGGCAAGGAAAGTGATAGTTTCCTCAAATTGCTCTCCTCAAACAAGTGCCAGGATAGGAAAGTGGCACGACTGGTGAAATTGGGGTCGTGGAGCGAGGGCAAGAGTGTGCTTGGGATAAGCTACAGTCTTTACGGCAGGAAGACAAAGAAAATGAAGGCTGTTCTTGGTTATCAGGACGAGCAGGTGAGGAAAGTGCTACTTGAGCGGCCAAAGTTGGTGATTCTGGATGAAGGTCACACGCCGCGGAACAAAAAGAGCAGCATCTGGAAATGTTGCTTGGAGCTCCAAACTGAAAGGCGAATCATCCTTTCAGGAACCCCATTTCAGAACAGTTTTAATGAGCTGTTTAACACCTTAGAGCTTGTGAGGCCTTCCTTGGCTAAAGCACTAGATAAAAAACTAAGGTTTGTTGATGTGCCGCGACAAAGTGCTAGTAAACACTCCAGAAAACGGCTGAGATATGAAGAACCTTCTTCTGATGTGGCAATTGAGAGCCTCAAAGTTGCTATGGCGCCGTTTCTTCATGTCCACAGAGGTAGCATTCTTCAAGAGAGTCTTCCTGGCTTGAGGGATGCTGTTATTCTTTTGAAGCCATCGGAACTGCAGAAGAAGCTGATTGAGGGAAATCAACAACTTCAGAAGAAAGATCTTCAAGGGACTTTTGAGTTTGAGTATCATGAAGCTATGCTTTCAGTTCACCCGTGTCTCTCTAAGGACAAAGGATCATCCCTCATTGAAAAGAGCAAGCTGGAGAAGCTCAGGCTTGATTATGATGAAGGGGTCAAAACTAAGTTCACCGTGGCTCTTATCCATCTGAGTCTCAGCAAACCAGAGAAGGAGAAGGTTCTTGTCTTCAGTCAGTATATCGACCCGTTGGATTTGATTAGGGACCAGCTCAGTGAACATCTTGGTTATGGAAGTAATGAGGTTCTGCAAATGCAAGGGCATATTGACCAGAAATCGAGAAAAAGCATGATTGATAAATTTAATGATCCCAACAGTTCTGCCAAGGTGATGCTGGCGTCGACAAAATGCTGTTCTGAGGGGATAAGCCTTGTTGGGGCTTCAAGGGTTGTTCTGCTGGATGTCGCTTGGAACCCCTCTGTGGAAAGCCAGGCCATAAGCCGTGCATTTAGGATTGGGCAAAACAGAGTGGTCTACACTTACCACCTAATGACTTCAGGCACCACAGAGGTTGACAAGTACTGCAGACAGGTCGAGAAAGACAGATTCTCTGAACTGGTGTTTGCTCAGAAGAACAGCGAGAAGAGGTGGAAGCGGCCGGTGGAGATCAGCGATGACATGATATTGGAGAAGATGCTGGAGAATGAGAAGCTCAAAGGTATGTTTCAGAAGATCATCCACCAGCCTAAAGAGAAGAAATTGCTCGAATGCTTTGGCATACCTTCCTATCCTCAATAGTTCTAGAATAGTTTGCTTTGATTTGCCCAAATTGGGTGTGGTGGAGGCATTTGAATTTGCCGTTTCCCTTATGTAACTTCACAAATTACCCTAGTTCTCTTATTTGGCAAAGATGTTTTAAAACTTATAAATTTGTTTGGTTATCAAAAGTAGGTTTTGGTACTTGTCCTTGCAAACTATTTATGCATTATAATATTTATCTTTCTATATGAAAAGCTGGCATCAAGCAGGTGTATTACATAGTACGTTTCAAAAGTTACTACAATCCTGTTTACCTACAGGCATTGCAAGCAGGTATAATTTCATGGTAAGCATTCCTTTGGTATGTAAATAAATGTACCTGTCTCGTGTCTGAGTTTGTTTAATCTCCGTATATGAACTCATATAGTGAATGTGCATATACTTCTTAGCAGATTGCCTTTTCTTTCCGCAATGCGAGTGCAGATAGCAAAGTAGTAGCTTAAACATTCTGGATATCATGTCAATGCTTGTGTCTCGGTTATCTGCTTGCGTACTTGTTTGGTTTTCATGTAAAAATGTTTTCTTTGTTGAATATGAAACTCCTGTAAGCTTTTTGCCGATGGTTTTTGGTTCTTCTGTGAACTGTTCTTTTTCTTAAATGATTCTGTACCAGGACTTACTTTGATATAAGTATACCTGCTTGATTCTGTATTCTGGGTGAATATAGACCTATAAGCAATGCCTTTGTTACGAGGGATGCGGAATGGGAAATTCTAATTGTTTTGGTTTCTTGGGTTATAATGATGATGCTGACAAAGCAGTTGGTTAATGCTGGTATGTGAGGAAAACCCAGAAGAAGTATGGCAGAGAAGTTGAATCATGAAGCAAGTTTGCGGAGACTGATAAGGAAAGTAGTTGGATTATGAAGAAAGACTGGTTATGCAGGATCTTAATGGGTTTGGTTCATAGCAATAAAAACTCTAAAACACGCTACTGATGAGCATCCCTTAGATGCCTTCTGACCAGATTGCCTTTAATTTTTCGTAATACTCGAGTGCAGATAGCAAAGTAGTAGCTTAAGCATACTGGATATCAGTACGAAATGTCAGTGTTTGTGTCTCAATCGTATGCCTGCATACTTGTTTGGTTTTCAAGTAAAAAAGTACATTTTCTTGGTTGAATTTGAATATGAAACTCCTGTAAACTTGCTGATGATTTTAGGTTCTTCTGTGAACTGATTAAAAAGTTTTTGTTGGGGTATATATGCTGGAGAATGATTATGTATTTGGAAACCTGTTTGAGAATGATTATGTACCAAGGCCTATTTTTTTTTTTTTTTTAAGGGTTTAGGGTTTAGGGTTTTTTTTTTACCAAGGCCTAGTTTGATATAAGTACAACACCGATTGGTTCTGTAGTCTGTGAAAAATAATCTTTCTGAATAACCACCAGTGCAGTTGTTATGAGGGAGGTGGATTGGAAACTCCTGAGCTTTTGGTTTGAATAAGAAACTAGTAAACTTGCTGATGGTCTTTTGGTTCTTCTGTGAACTGTTTGAATAGTTTTAGGACTATTTAGTTCAGATGCTGGAATGTTTCTGCATTTGGAGACCTGTTTGAGAATGATTATGTACCAGGTCTCTGTTCGATGCAAGTATACCTGCTTGATTCTGTATTCTATGTGAAAGTTCATTTTAGAATCAACAACTTATGAAGATTCAAATCCAAGTGTTATCAAAATACGTAATGTTGTTTGATATTATTGCTTACATATGCTTGGAGTTGGAGAGGATCAATTCCTTCTCACTTTGATGAGAATCAGTTAGAGCACGAGCATTAGAGAATGTTGCCTTAGAGGAGTAACTTGGGGTATGCTTCTGGAGATGACCACCAGATGCAAAGGTAACTGATTTTCTAAGGAACTTATTGTTTCCTGGATGGAATCGTGAAAACATTCTACTAAAACAGTGAAAGCCTGAAAGGGCACTTTTAGGTTCCATTGTCGCAGTTTTGGAATTTCTTTTTTTAGTCTTCATGGTCACTTTTCCATTTTACAAGCATTTTTATGCATTCAAACAGGATAGTTTTTATCACTTTCTGTGTTTAAATTTGTATCATGGTTCTACATATTGTGGTATCGGTACAGTTAGGTTCGCAAGTTCAAACCGACTAAACGGCTCGGTTCGGCTCGGTTCAAAAATCATATGACTCGTTACGGTTTGTTTAATTCCTAAAATGTTTAAACAGTTAGGTTATGTTTTTTCAAGACAGGTTAAACTGAACTGAACACATTTTTTTTTTTTTGAATAAAACTAAACACATTAATTGTTCATACATAGATAACATATTTTGTTCATATTTATGCATAATATTTTTTTTTGAGGAACATTTATGCCTAATATTTAAGTATATACATAATTTAATTAAATAGTTATACAGCGTTGGAAGCCCCTGCATGAGGTCCCGGGTTCAAATCCGGTTGACGACAAAAAAAAACATTTTCTCAAAAAAATAAATAGATATATAATATTTAATTAAGAAGTTATACATAATTAAATATTACCATATATGCATAGTATTTAATTATATATACATAATTAAATATTACCATACATGCATTGTATTTAATTATATACATATTTAATTATAAATATTATGCATAAATATACATAATTTGAACCGAACTATAAAATCATTATGCATAATATTTAATTATATACATAATTTAATTAAATAGTTATATTCAATAGGCCAAATCATTTCGGTTTTGTTGAAATTTGAAGAGTCGAAGAGTAAATACTAAATTTAGGCTTTTAATATATTACTAGGCGATAACCCGCGCTAAAGCGCGAGGCTTTGTACCATATCCTGATATAAAATTTAGACATTATAAACACCTATTAACTAAATTTCGACTAATACAAATGATGCATAAAATGAACTTTATTTCAAATCAAATGAAAATTTATAGAGTGCTAAATTTTTATGTTTGGTACATCTCCATTATAATGTCACGAAGCCGACATTCTTTCTTTGGAATGGGAAATTGGACCAGATGTTTTACATTTTTCTTCTTTTATTTGAAGATATAAAAT
Source organism: Linanthus parryae (assembly GCA_023055425.1). Taxonomy (NCBI): domain Eukaryota; kingdom Viridiplantae; phylum Streptophyta; class Magnoliopsida; order Ericales; family Polemoniaceae; genus Linanthus; species Linanthus parryae. The sequence continues at coordinate 6,968,907 of JALGPY010000006.1, forward strand.
TTTAATTCTTCTAAAAATGTATAGACCTTAGTGAATGTTGTAGTAATCTTATCTGAAATAATAAGAAAAGTTTGTACACATTTAAATTTGTATAGAATTCTTCTAATGCAAATGGCTTATTTTAATGCAGGGTTTGTTCATCCTTTTTTTTTCAAACAAATTTGCATGATAAACGTATTAGTTCAAGAAGATTCTAATAATATTTTTATATAATCAGCAGAATGGCTTCTAAAGTTTGTGTGCCTATATTATTTTTATTTATTGAACTTATTATAATATTATCATACACTCTTTACATAATTATAAAATATATTTAATATTCACATCATAAGATCTTAAGAGAATTTTCTAACATAAAATTAAGCAGGATAAAAATTGAGAAAATTATTATGGATTAATAAGTGAGGCAAATTTCTCAGAAAAAAAGAATGTGATGTCATTTACATACATGTAGATGCATAAATGCATGCAACATATGTTTTTGTGACGTCAATTCTTACAATTTTATTTTCATAAACATTTAACGTAAATACAGCGTCATAATTTATTTTGTAAAGATTCAACTATATAATATACATCAACCAAACATTTACTGAAGAATAATAATTTTAAATAATACTAAAATTTACTACTGAAGTTCGTGTACCTATAGTTTTTGTTTACGTTAATTATGCTATTATCATACACATTTTGTACTAATATTTAAAACATATTAATACTCAAGTCATAAAAACAATTTACATTATTACATTAAATGAAAATATCATTTTTCTAATCGGACAGATGTGTTATATCAGAAAAATCATAAACGTGGTTCTACTTTTAAATGATTTATGAATTTATTATGCTATTATCATATGTATTTTGCACTAATATGTAAAATATATTTATATTCAAGTCATCAAATCAAATATAATTATTCAATGCTAATTTACCATTATAATATTGAAATGAGTATTGATTGCTCATGAGTTACAAACTAAAATAGTAACCTTCATATTATATGACAAAGCAATAAGTAATTACATGTCAATTTCTCATTGGGTTGATTACCTTCAATTTTTCAGTTAAGAGGAGGGTGCAATCTATTTTTTTATGATCATTTTTCCCCTATTTGTATTTTTTGTTTATTTTATTAATGTTCTTGATGTTCTTAAACACCACATCCGCATCCACCTCCACCTCCACCTCCACCACCACCACCACCACCACCAAAAACAAAAACAAAACAAAAACAAACATTAGCAACTCCTCTGAAATGCTCAAACAAGGACTTAGGGAAGAAATTCAATGTTGTATACTTGGTGCACCTCACATAATAATTGGGATAATTCGAAATCTGAACATCAAAGTTATTTGGTTTAATTCTCAAAAAAAAAAAAAAAAAAAAAAAAAAAATCTGGATCATTGCAATAAACCACCCATGAGAACTCTGGTTCAATCTGATGAGCATAATCCTCCCCAAAAGTCTTTCTCACATTTGAATGAAAAGAGCTGGCTCAATTTCAGCTTTCTTCTTTAGTCTAAGAAAATAGTAGACCCACCTGCAAAGCGTCGAAACCTGCCCCTGTTTCACCAAGCACCCAACTTCACCGCCAATCACCACAATTAGCCACAGTCACCACCGACCCCCTCTCTCACCGTCGCACTCTCTACCGACGACCCAACAGCCGGAAAACCCAACTGCAACAGCAGCAGCCCGGTTCAACAGAGGAAGAGCTTCTTTAATATAGAAGACTCGTTCCCGGAGCCAAATCACAATATCCGTCTACGGCGAGATCGAGAAGAGACTGAAGATGAGGGGAATCGACGAGCCATCCACAGATCTAGAGACTCTTAAACAAATTCTCGAGGCGCTGCAACTAAAAGGACTCCTCCATTCGAAGAAGCCTCTGGATCGAAACAGCCATAGAAACTTCGTCGCCGATATCGAGTGGAAGAGAGAGATCCGTTGGTGGTGGGTCTTCGAGGAGGCGGCGGGATTGGATCTGGGAATCCACTGATCCGACTCAGTACTAGCTCGCTCAAATCGCCGAGCTTCTCCACTCCTCCGTCCACCCTGAGGCTTGCGCCATGTCCGCGACGAGCTGATGGTGGGTTTGATGGTTGTGGAGGTCTGTATGAGAGAGAATATGGTGATGAAGTTTGGAAGGGGAAAGTGAGGAAGAAAAGTCGAGGGCAGAGAGAGAGGTGGGGAAGGGGAAAGTGAGGAAGCAAGAAGGAAAAAGAGTACTTATAGTGTGGTATTTTTCTGTCAAAATGAGGGTAAATATGTCATGGTACCTCTCCGTTAGTTTGCTTTTAGTGACAAGGATGGTTTTTGTACACTACAAAAAAAGTGTACAAATACGACGGCCAGAAAGTACGACGGCCATGTCTCCCGTCGTATATGATGTAATTACTACGGTCGATTAGTGGCCGTCGTATTAGTATCTATTACTACGGCTTCAACAGCGACCGTCGTATTTAAGGTTTAATTACGTTGTTTCCAAATGTGACCATCATATTTAGTAGGACCAAACGTCAACGTTTCACTCATAGCGAAAAACTACCAAATTTTATTTTACTTAACTTTGAAAATACAAAAAAGAAAAAAATACCCATTGTTTTCACTTTACCGAATCTCATCTGATCTCATCCCATCTCACAATGAATATTCATTAGCACGTGTAAATTGTAATATCAACAAATATTATTATGCGTTAATGAGAAAATATGTTGTATAGGTTTAACGTTGTATACTTTCTTCAATTTTGATATGTATATATTTTTTTTAACGAAGATGAATTTATATACGACAGTAGGTGAACCGTCGTATTATTTACAAAACGACAGCAAGAAAGTTGACCGTCGTATTTTTCCAGAAAAACGACGGTCGAACAAGTACCCGACGCATTAGCCCTGGCCGTCGTATTAGGCACTCAATAACGACGCCTCTCCTCTACCCGTCGTATAGGATCATAAATGACGGTCAGCCGCCGTCGTATCATCTGATACGACGACGCCTTACAATACGACGGTCACTTTACCGTCGTTTTTAAGATATACGACGGTTTTTATCAATAAACGACGCTTTCTGGCTGTCGTATTTGCCCACTTTTTTTTGTAGTCCTCAAACACGAAGGGTGTTTTTGTATATAACTCATACTCGAGGGGTGGTTTTTTTCTTTTACCCTTAATTATATACATATTTAATAATAAATATTATGCATAAATGTACATAATTTGAACCGAATTATTGAATCATTATGCATAATAATTAATTATATACATAATTTAATTTAATTATATACATAATTTATTCAAAAAAAAAGGGTAAAAGACACTGACCACCCCTGACTTTAGGACTAATTCCACTCCGCTACCCTGTGTTTTGGAAAAGACACTTTACGCCTAATTTCGGGTACATATCATTCTCCAGCATACAGAATAAAAAATGAGATATATCGAAATATAGATGATAAGATCAGTGAAGCTTTCAGAGAAAAGGTTTAATTCTTTTTTGAACAGAGCAACTTGAGGGGTACTCACAAAAGATGGCGTGATGTCTTTGATTTCGGTCACTACTTTGTTGCAGCGCTTGCAGATGAGACCAATCTCTTCGTTGAGGTAAGTGTCGTGCCCCTCAGAGCAAATGGAGTCTGCATTTCTCTTTGCTTTTGAATAATGCTCTGCTTCATCTTCAATCTGTAGGTCATTTCAACATTAGGTGCTTGCTTTCACATTATAAGAAAAATGAAGTCAGCGAATCAATTTTAACCCATGAATTCTGGATAAAGTAACAGCAATTGACTTAAAGTTTACTATCCGGGAAAAAAGAAGATAGGAAGAAATGAAATGCCAGCAACAACAAAAGAGCAGCTAAAAGATCTGTTAAGTCCAAGGGACAGATGGTTTGTTAGTAGAACATTTGATTAGCGATTCATTACCTAGGATCCCTAATGATGAGAAATTCTAGCATTTGAAGCAAAAACAAGGATACTTGAGATCCAAAACGAAAACTATTGCCTAACAATGAAATCGAAAACAAATGATATGTTTCCACAACAGAAAACTATTACACAAGATCCTTAATAGCGAGAAATTTTAGCATTTTAAGAAAGAAAAAGCATTCGTTATTACCTCGTGATTGTGTGCTTCTTTTTCTTCATATTGCAAGTGAAATTCTATCTCATCAAACAATCTTTCACATTCAAGCTCGCCTTCATCCTTCTCTGATTCGATTTCATCCTCACTATCTGGAAATCTGAACTTCAAAGGAAGTGTGGTGCTGCTTACTGAAGGGTGTGCCGTGTCTTGTTTGGTTGCCTCATCTTGAGCTGCATCACTACTACCATGGGCAATAGTTTCCACAAGAATGTTCACCACATTCGGGGGTTTTTTGCCAATATTTTTGTTCTTTTTTCGCCCTCTTACCGTCTTACTCTTTTTCCTGTTTTCTTCTTTCTTTCTGTATGTACTCGTTGAAGCACTAAGCTTTTTATTCACATCCCTGCCATTTTTATCAATCTCGTGCATGTCATCATCATCGTCATCAATCACAACCGCGTTATCATCATCCCTTCCATCTTGACCAGTCTCTTGCAAGTCGTCATAGTCGCCATTACCATCATAATCTTCATCAACCTCATCTGTGTCAGAACTGGAGTCATCTGAAAGGCTGTTCTCTTTGTCAAAATCCTCTTCAACATCAAAATATTCATCATCTGAATATTTACTCTCAGATGATGAGTCGGTAGAGTCAGAGTCATCCATTGATACAATCATCTTATCTGAAATAGACTCCCTGCCTTCATCTACGCCTACAAAAGAAGGTACATTTATTACATAAGGGCATGATCAGAAAACCAAAGATTGTCTTTTGGAGACACAAAATTATAAAATCAATCTTAGAAACTACGAAGATGCGGTCTTTTAGACAAGGAGACAGCATAGAAGAAAAGTGGAGTGTTTTATTCTTCTTCAACCAATTATGAAAATAAGTTTTCTGTTGATAATTTACTGATTTAAGCTTCAAATGGAACGTCAGTGGCTATAGCAACCTAATCCAAAACCTTGTATACACGTGTTCTATATGTTACATTGTAATCCCATAACGAAACACTTACTACTTCTGAATTCAGTTAACTAGCTAATTCTGCTGAGCTTGAAATAAATTGATGCGACGTAGTTTCCTAAACCTAGTCACATTGTCCACTTCACTAACAGAGTAACAAGGATGTCTTCTGACATCTAACAGAGAGATCATTGCAGCCCCCTCCAGAGTTTCTACTAAAAGAGAGGGCTGCAAAATACTGAATCCGCCCGACAGAGAAAATTATGGTAAGAGTTTCATACCATTTCTATCTTTGTCTTGTGAATGAATAATACCATCAGATACTGGTTTCTCTTCAGATCTATGTTTGCCTTTGTTTCGCTTCGAATGATTCTCCTCATTTTTCTTACCCAGGTTAGATCCTACGAAAAAGACATTGAAGAAAAAATAAATTAAACCTGGAATACACCAGTTCTCTGCTTGGATAGCATAACCATTGAAGGGATGTTTAACAACATTCTCGAAACAAGAAAACTATCTCCATGTTTGCAAGGTACCAGAAAACTGGACAATGTAGAAGATCAATTGTAATGCACGAGAATATGGACCAAGTATTCAGCTCACGACATTAAACAAAGTTTAAGCAAGAAAACACAAGCTACACACAATCAAATTATCACAAGCCTAAATAAGTGAGCTTAAATTTTAAGCATAAAAAAGATTAAGCCAACAGATTGTTTGACAGCCTAGAAAAGTGCGCTTTTTAGCTTTTTCAGCCCCTTGAATAGCCCATTTTCTAGTAGGTTTTTTTGTGTGTTCTTGGCGATTTTCTAGTGAGTTTTCTTTTCTTTGTTGGATCTTAACACGGTAGGGATGTGTGAGCAAGACACAAGGACGCCAAACTGAATGAAATGTTCTTCCCCCAACAGTTGCTAGAACCAGAAAGAAGTGAGAAAAAACACCAACAGAGAAGCGAAAACATTATTGATAAGGTAAATTTTGTACAAGGTTGTGTTGTTCACACTTCACAGTGAAATTAACCTCACAAAACTGATTGATTAGTTTTTTACTTTATTTCTTGTTCATGGATGTACAAGATTTAGCATTTTTTGTCAAAGTTGATATAGGTCCTGGAAGGGATCGAGCCAGAGGCAGAGGAAAACCAAACGTGCCGTTTCCAGACTATCCGTACTGAACTGGACTGGACTAAATTTTCCGGATAGGATTGGATTGGATTAGCTGAGCTATAATTAATAATGTGTTTGGTTTCGTGCAGTATTAATTCAGTATTAAGGTATAAATAGTCCAATCCAACTAATACCCTCATGTTAGAGGGTACTAATTTGGGGTATTAAACACCATCTCTTCACTATTTAGTACTGGTATTAAAATTAGTCCAGAACAACCAAACAAAGTATTAACTAATACGTGGACTATATTTAGTCCAATCCTAGCTAATACCGCTAATACTAGAAAACCAAACGTGCCCCTAAGTCCTATTTTGTCGCTAGCCAGTTTTGAGTAGTATTGGTAATCCGTGATGATGCTATTAGCATTCCATATTTAGTCACACACACACAAACACATATAGAGAAAAAGCAGGAGCAAGCAACTTAGGAAGAGAAATGCCAAATTTCATCCAACAAACAGAAGACCATTAGGAAGCAACTTACATACCATTTATACCTCTGTCTCCCACCACAACACCCTTGGCATGATTCTCCCCAACTTCATTTTCCTTATCTAGATTAGGACCTGGGTGAGCAGACATGGTTGATAACTTCAATTTCCTTGTTGCCAAATAGCTTAAATGATTGGAGGAATGTTGAACAACTTCCTAGGTGTATTTTGTGACATTCTAGGAACAAGAAAACCATCTCCCTCCTTGCTTATGAATTCAATTAACTAACTAAAGTTCTGCTTAGTCGTTCACTTCACCAGCTAATAGGAATTTCTTCCGACTACTCAAGTACACATATTTCCTTTATCAGCAAAAACGTGATAATAATAAATGAACTAGAGATTATATTATTGACATTTTGGTAATCGATTATATTCAAGTGATTTTGGACCTAATAAAGTGAGGGTTAGGAAAGAACATCGAACAGCAACCATGAGCAGCCCTCTCAAGAAAATAAGTGAAAAATCCAGACATGTCAAAAGAAGAATCGTGCTTCAAAACTAACTCCTTGTCGTATTCGTAGCATTCTTTATTTCTGTATTCACAGACACACGCACTCATCCATATAGAGAAAGCGGGAGCAAGCAACTTAGGCTGGAATTGATATTTTCCACTATTACCCTAACAAAATCTACAAAATAAAAATTGCCACGGCTAGTTCGATTTTCTGGCTCCGCTACTGACCACATATATAAAAAGATGGAGAAGCAAAAGGCCAAATTCACTCTGACATATAGAAGTATGGTAATAGCTTCATATCATTTCCATCTTTGTCTTGTTTTCCTGAAGATATATGTTTGCCTTTGTTCCTAATCGAATGATAGCATAAAATCTAGCATAGGTCAGATAACTAGCAACTCTGAAGTCTGAAGTGAAAATGAGGGAGCCTAAAACTCAAAAGTGTTTAATGCCAAAACTCATCAAACCTTAAAAATATATGATAGTCGAGTTTTGCTCAAAAATATTTCTTTTCAAACTAGGTCGACTCACATAGATGTAAGACCAATCAATTCTTTTGTGACACAGCTAACAAGATGTGATGTCTACAGTATAAGGTGGAATTAGGGTTTTATACTGTACATCCTGCTTGGTATCGGGTATTTGTGAATAACATGGTTGGTTGTTAGATGGAGCCATCGGTCCTAGCTATTGTCATGGCACATATTCAGAAATCAGTGCCAAATGAGCAGCAGGGTTATCAAACGAACATTAACCCTTACCAAATGAACAGTAACCCTGTTACCCACCCGGGTAACGAATCGGGCACACACACTCACACACACGATAAATAAACGAGATAAAGGAAAATACTGATTTTATTCTTGATTGATTAATAAGCTGGGAATTACATCATTTAAATAGATAAATAAGCTGACCTTAACCCTAACCCTAGACCTAACGGGCCAAGCCCAGACCAACTAAATACTCAATAAATCATAATAAATAACTAAATAACTACTAAATTATTAAATAGCTAAATAAACGAATAATATTGATACGGCTACCCGTATCAAACCCAAAGGGAGAGCAGCTGTCGTATCGTGGGGAGAAGCGATTACTGTTGGATGCAATTAGTAGGAGGAGGATTTAAATAGTTAGTGGAACATCATCGTTTAGGGTGACGTGTCCAAACGGAAGTCTAATGGCGTTGTTTTGGGTTGTTTCGTAGTTGTGTGTTAGGTATCTTTTACTATTTTGCCCTAGTGAGTTTTATAGGGATGTGTGCTCTATTATTGGATTCACCCCACCCGATAGTATAGTACCCATTTGAGGAACGTTCAGTGATTTTATCTCTAGCCATATGTAATTGAACGTCACGTACTGTGAATGTGGGAGAAACGGATAACAAATATTTGAATAACATTTTCTCCCGATTTTCTCTCTCTCTCTCTCTTTGCCCTTCTCTCCATTGATCTGGTGGATTGTGAAACCCTAATTCAGACAGCGGATGTTCGGTTGGAGAGTTGGGTCCTCACAGCTATGTCGAAATACAGTAAAACCTCTATAAATTAATAACGTTGGGACCGGGATATTTTATTAATTTAGCGATATATTATTATATCGATAAATTAATAATTTATTAATTTAAAGAGATTTTTTGTATGACCTTTAAATTTTCAAGTCCAATGTACCAGTTACAATGTATATTAGTTAGAGATGATAACTAAATTACAAAAACAAGTTCCAAAGCACATTTTTTAATATACAGTTACAAATTAATTGAATTTGTCCAATTCATTGCTTTTTAATAAGTAAAAAGTTCATGATACCAAAAAGTTGGTTTGTGATATCAACTCAATACATTAAACATTGTTACAAATTTATCACCATTAAAATGTTCATTGAAAAACTTTAAAATCACACCAACTATCAACCATGGCTCCTAAATTACAAGGTGTTCAAAAATCCACCATAACCAATCAACAAATAAAATTGTTATGTGAGTATAAGAGAGATCACCAAGGATGCGCTCAACAAGATTTTGGTGAAGTGAGCAAGGTGTTCAAAAATCAAACATAACCAAACAACAAAGAAAATTGTTATGTGAGTATAAGAGAGATCACCAAGGATGCACTCGACAAGATGTTGGTGAAGTGGGTTGAAAAAACTTTCAATTTGAAAGTTAGTCATGGAATAATATCAAACACCCTCAAGCGATCATCAGAGTTCCTATCAGCTGACTTTGACAAATGTGGATATTCCAAGCGTCATAAACTAGCTAAGTACCCAGACATGGAGAAAGTGAAATGAAGATATTTAAAGATAAAATCGGTATAGATTTGAACTTCAGAAAAAAAAAAAAAAAAAAAAAACAAGTGACTATAGAGTATATGTTTATTTTTTTACTAGACAATCTTAGAATTTGTTTTTTTAGTAATTATTAATTTAAAGTTTGGTTGGGATCAATATATGTACATTGGGATTTTGAATCTCTTAAGGCTTACGTTAGTTAGATATCATCATATTGAAGGTGTAGTCCCTTGGCATCATGATCACACTGACATTTTCCTATCAGAGCTCACTCTCCCTTGTTTGGGGTAAGGGATAAGAATTATTGAGATAAGCGATATACCATGATATATGATGTAGAATATGATTGTACTGGAATAAGATAAGACTAGTGTTTTTTTTTTTGTTTTTTTCTGGGTGTTTGATTAAAGCAGGATATAAGACATGATAAGATACATGAATATCCGCTAGAGGATGAAGGAACGACAAATCAGAGTTTCTATTGACAACTACCTTTTATATGGAGGTTCGTAAAGTCTTTTTTCTAACTACCCACCTTATCCCCTATTTTAATGAAGGAGTGAAAAGGCTTTTCTGCATCATTTGAGACCCAGGAGGGTCTTAACTTCTAACTAGAGGGGGCTTAACTGCAATTAAGCCTACTTTGAATTTAAGATGGGCCACAAAAAGCATACAACAGGCCTAGAAAAGGCTAAAATCTAGTGTTGGGGAAAGCCCAAGAAACCCAAAATAAGCCCATAAGTCATTCTTCTTCACAAAAACCCTCTGTATATAAAGTTCATTTGCTCTCTTCCCCGACTTCAAATCTAGGGTTTTGCTGCTGCTTCGTCTTCTTCTTCTTTCGCCTGGTTCAGCGGACTCCTCCAGCTCTCTCAACCATGGTACTCTCTCTCTCTCTCGTCGGTTGATTATCTCTCGTGTGTGTTGACTCTCTCTGTACTTGTTCAGATCTCGTGAAATAGAACTATATTCGAAGCAATTGGTAGGAGGTTATTGATGGATTTCATTCTTCGCTGAATGTTAATTGCAATGTTTACGATTTCGTCACTTGATTTGTTTGAGATTGAAGTTTAACGAACAGAGATTTGAATTACTCACCATTCAGTGGAACGGATCTCGTCATTTCTCAAAATGGGATGCGTTTGATTTTGTACTCGCTCTGTTACTGTTTTTCACGAAGGTTCCAATTGATTTGAATAGAGAAAATTATCTCATAGAATTGGATTCACGAAGTTGAAATTTGAGCTTTGTATGGAGAAAGTGAATAACTTGGAATTCTGGGTTTTTGGTCTTTCATTAAAAGCCCAACATGTCGTTCTTGCCTTCTTATCCTTGCCTGCATAGTCTTTGATAATGTGCCTATAGAAGCTGTTTTAACAGTTTTGGTGACCATTAGTGGCATGAGCTAAAACAGTTTGTGAAAATGTGCATCTTTGTTTGTGACATTTCTTTTATATTGCTTGTTGTAACTGGATAACTTGTCTATACAACTTGGAAGGCCTATGAATTATGCAATACTTTTCTGTAGGTGGAATTAGCATTTGTCAAATTCATGTTAGGGTAATTTTGTTTGATGTGTCTACATGAATACATGGTGCAGCAATGTTAGTTCTGGCTTAGATGTGTAGGTTTCCATCGTTGCCTTTTGTTAATTGAGCTTTGCTATTTTCAATCTATGCAGACCAAGAGAACCAAGAAGGCTGGAATCGTCGGGAAATATGGTGAGTCATTGCTAAGTTGTGTTTTATGTGATTTCTTTGTTGGGCATGTAAACATGTGGGAAAGCAAAACTCCATGAATATACAGTTACACAATCATGTAGTAAGAGTAGAACTATCACTCACCGTGCACTGTATGCACTACTACAGTGCTGTTAGTTTCCTGGCTTGTGGTGCACTATACTAGTCTCCCTTGCTACCCAATGTGATGAAACTAATTTCTTTTTAAAGTTTGACAAGCCTTTGGCCATTGATACATTCACATAACTTCCCTTGGGATTTATATGTGTGTCTAGTAGTATTCTGTAGGAGTACGAGTTTCTTCTGTCCATGTGAGTCTTACAAGTGAGACAATGTTGTAGGTACCCGTTATGGTGCCAGTCTGCGTAAGCAGATTAAGAAGATGGAAGTCAGTCAACACAGCAAATACTTCTGTGAGTTCTGTGGAAAGGTAAATTATTTATCTCTATCCTCTACTCTCACATGTGATTGTGTTGTGAAACGATCTCTTTGTGAGTCTGGGAAATGTATACCGTGACTGTATATCTAATGGGGAGGTGTGTTGCTCGCTTTCAGTATGCCGTGAAGAGGAAGGCTGTTGGAATATGGGGATGCAAGGACTGCGGCAAAGTTAAGGCCGGCGGTGCCTACACTTTGAAGTAATGCTCTAACTTTGTGACTTCATCATTCTACTCCAGTATGATACAAATTACTACTCTTCTCTATTGGGTTTCTAATTATGTTTTCATTTTTTCTGAAATGGCAGCACTGCTAGTGCTGTGACAGTTAGGAGCACCATCAGAAGGTTGAGGGAACAGACCGAGAGCTAGATAAGAAGAACTGAAGGACCTTTTGAATCAGACGAAGTGTTTTTGAATTTATGGGATGTTTCTCTAATAGTAGTTTTGATGTTTGGTTATGTGTAACTTTGACTAGAGGTGCAACTTTTCGAGTCAGAAAGTTTCTGGTTGATACAAACAAGTTTCTGTTTATCTTTGAATATCTTTTGCTCAATCTGTGTTCCTCTCTTTTGTGTTATTCTCTGCTAGACCATAGCTATGATAATGTTCCCTCATTGCATATTGAATGCATCTTCGTGGAAGGTGAAACATCCAGAGTCTGCTTGGATAAATTTGCCAATTGTTCTCCACATCTTCCATAACTGCTTTACAACGAGCATTAAAAAAATGCATGTGGTTATGTGGAAACCGCAGTTCATACTGGAGTCACTGATATACTGGAGTCACTGAGGCTTCAACAAAGCATTACAAGGGACTCACCATTGTTAGTTAGCATTTGACCTGAGCAAAAGTTTATGCTCCTTTCTCGTCTAAATGCAATTTTTAAGCAACGCAATTCTTGTAAAAGCTATTTCACTAGCGAAATGATGTTAGGAAGTTACAAGTTCTCTGTTTGCTATTTTTTTAGAGTAATTGTATCACCACAACATAGATGTTAGGAAGTTACAAGTTCTCTGTTTGCTAATTTTTGAGAGTAATTGTATCACTACAACATTGCGAAAAGATTCACTCATTCTTGTATCGCTTGGTTAATCCAATAACTTCCTGAAATCGCAAGCGGATGTCATAAGCTTGCTAGGTCATAAAAGCAGTAATCGAAAGCAGTCGGGTGTCGTAAAGCTTGGTTGGAAAAGGACACAGAGAAGCCTGCTTCTTTTATGCCCTCTTCATGCACAAGACAATCAGAACATTGCACTCTCTTGGTTTACTGGGAAGAATAAACGGGTCATTTCAGGAATGTCATTGCTCTAAAACATAAACTTGTTTACAGAATCAGAAGTTGGATTGCGCAGTGTAAATGCATTTCTCTCTATAAGTAGTGCAGTAACAACATTAACATCAATGAGACCATACTAGCGTAAGCTGGATTAAGGTTTTTTTCCTGGGGGCATCAGACCCAACACAGTTACACAGATATACAACAAACTTTACAAGGAAAAACCCCCACTTCAAGAATGCGAAAACATCCCCTCTCACTCTTTCTCCCCCTTCTTCGGTGTCTCACTCTTTCTGAGCGAGAGCACGAGGAGCTACTAGTAGTCCTACTCATTACTTGGCTATTCTCTTCTACTTGGAAAAACGAAAAGGCGAGGTCAGTTGTACTTCCCCCACAGAGAATTACCTGCCATGTCGTAATTGTGCTAAGATTGATGGATGGAAGGAAGCAACTAGATGTATTAATACACCATCTTGCAAACACCATTGGTAAAAAAAGGCTTTGATCTCGTGATGATTGTATCACTTTTCTTTTTCACACAATAGACAGCGGAAGGTTGTCGCTGTTATCACAATGCATCTGCTTTTGAACAGCCTTCACAGACGCTACTCTCGCTGCATTAGCGGCTTTGTTAGCTGCTGCTACTGCTCTGTTCACTCTTTCGTCCACCTTTGCTACGTCGTAAGCTTTTTCTGCAGCCCGTCTGGCTTCCTGATAACATCAACATTTACACCAACAACAAACTCAAAAATCAAAATACAAAGTCCAATGAACGACTCATTCGGCTACTTGAAGATATGTAAATATTTTATTGATGGGATATAATAACCAGCATACTATCATTAGATGTCAATTCTTAATCATTCCACTTTCATAGGCATGCCAATTGCTTTAGCATCTTTGTTTATCAAAAGATGCACTTCTACAACCTAGCCTCAGGGTAGATGTCTATCTAGATTTCTAAGAAAGAAACCCTAGTTAATGGCAAAAGCTGTTCAAGAATTGTGAAACAGAATTTAAATCTTTACAGGAGAGAAGCAGGAAATCATTGCCGGTTTCATACAACTCCTCCAAAAATCATCCAGACATAATAAAACTAGTAGTTATTCTGGTCAAACAGCCTATATATGATTCACATATTAACTTATTAATGCACCCTTGCTACTTCATCAATGTGATAATGCATCGTATATGAAAGCAGAAGAATGAAGCTCGAAAGGGATTTTCTTCCCCATCAGCATCATAAATTCACATCCCAGGTTATACAAATTAAGATATCAAACTAGGATTGCAGGTATCACAATCACAATAAGGCTTGTGTGTCAATAATTAAAAAGGGGGACGTATTCTTTTCAAAGGGTGAAATATTGAACATTCTGCAATCGGCGAGTTCACAAATAAGAAAGATTGAAGAAACAAGTGCGAACCTGGATTGCATTTAATACTTTGGAATGGTACACTGCAACAGGGGACACCGGATACATGGTGCTCTGCGTGCTTGGAACATCAAGAATGCCGTTATTCCAGTGCCCAGATTGAGTTTCTCCATTTCTGTAGGTGTACATTCCAAGTCCTTGCCTTTTGCCCTCATGCCAGGCTCCTTCATACCGATGGCCATTCGCAAAGCGGTACACTCCAAATCCATGCATCTTGTCTGCAAAGTACTCTCCCGCATACACATCCCCATTTCTACATAATATGCAGATGAGTTAATGCCAGCGTCTAGCACGTAAATGCATATAAACTATTTCTTGACCTTACATAGCTATAACAAAAAACTGAAAAGGAGATCTACGTACAACTGAGCATAAACTACAGTACACTCTTCAATTAGGAAATTTCAGTCCAACATTGTCGATTCTGTACAATACTGGTGTGCTGTTACTGCTAGATCAGGTAGAAATTTCTAAAGCACCGAAAGGCTAATGCTTTCAGAGCACTTCCAGTGCGGAGAAATATGATTTTTGCAGCTTGAATTCCTAACCATTGCGAGTCTGCATATCTGCAGATTGCAATAAACTAAACAAACTTCTTCTAATTCAACTCCTTACAAGGATATAAATATTAATTACAAAAAATTGTACCACAGTATGTTCAAATTTAGGAAGTAAGGCATGCATATAGGAAAATCGACTCTTTTTCTCTTTCCCATTGTGGCAATAAGTTGAAGAAATTGAGTTCTGAGCTGATATTTCTAAATTGTTGGGTGCTATGGTATTAGATAGGTTTAAGACATAAGGGGAATTATACATTTTGTAGACATGTTAATGTAATGTTGTACCCGTTCACCTGTCACGTTTGCCAGCATTTAAGTTCTTTTGGTATGAACCACAGGGTTCTTATTAGATGTTGATTTTGGCTTAATAGGGAAATGCTGAAACTTACAGATTACTCAAAGAATCTCCCCCAAACTAGTTAGCTTTTATAACCAACCAATCAAAGTTAAGATCTAGACAACTTAAGAAACGCAGTAACTCAAATCACTACTAAAATGCAAATTTAGGTGAAAGGTGACTACTTACCAAATATTGTTCCAAAAATTATAAATACCACTACAAACATTACCTTACCATGTCTACAAAATGTATAAATTCCCTTATCTGCCGGTGAAATGGTTATCAAGAGTTGTAAACTTGTACGTATTCCAGAAGGTCCCTCATGGTGAACATACAACAGACTTGACGACTATAGCCCTCAAACTAACAAGAAACTGAGGCTTCAAACAAGAACTTAGGTCCATGGAAGTGGGAGAGAAACTCAGAAGGAAAGGGGGATATGACCATACCATAAGGGGAATGATTTTCTCAAATACCTTACTTTCCATATCACATTTTCAATCTTGACCCACAACCCACCTAAGTTTGAATAATCTAAGTTGTCATTTCTTAATTGTAACTAACAGCACCAAATAAGTAAATGGATTGAAATCACACTGACTACCGACCAAAAGATAACCGAAGCTTAGGCATCTAGGATCTGTACTTCGAGCTCTATGGTTTAGTTCACTGAGATTATGAAAAGATACATATCAAAAGTTTAGTTTATTGTAGGCGCTTCTGGTTCTAGATCAACACAACCACCATGTCTTGAGAAACAGCACAAGGCTATTGACAATCCTCAATAAATTCTACCCCTAACCCAAGAAATCAAATTACCGTTTGCCTGAAATACCTAAGAACACCAATAAGCTATAGCCTTGTACCACATCACAGATAAATACCCTTAACAGCCATGTCCAAATCAATTACAATTATAGGAAAAAATGAATCAAGATCTATGAAAATTTCTTACGAAATGATGAATAATAGTATTACCTGAAATGATAATGACCAAGACCATGCTTGACCCCCCACTTGAATTCCCCAACATATCTACTCCCATCTTCGCAGGTATGAACACCGCAACCATGGCTCTGCCCATTCGACCACTCCCCAGCATAAACATCCCCCGTATAGAATCTATAAACCCCAAAACCATGCCTCAGCCCCTGCCTGTATTGCCCTCTGTATCGACTCCCTCTCGCCCAAGTCTCCACACCATGCCCATCATACTTCCCATCAACCCAATCCCCTTCATACCTCCCACTCATGTAATAGTAATACACCCCACTCCCAGAACACTTCCCCTTATGAAACTCCCCCTCATAGATATCCCCATTCCTGTAAACCTGTACCCAACAACCCGAATTCGCATTCGAATTCGCCTTCTTATCCGTTTTCGGCCGTGACCCAATTGACCAAAACACGGGTAGAGGCGGTCTAGAGGCTGTTGAGGGGGAGATCTTGATCCGGGCAAGGAAGAGGCGGATTGAAGGGAGGCGTGGGACGGCGAGGTTGAGAGAGAGGAGGAGTGCGGCGGAGAAGGCGACGGCGGAGAGGAAATCAAGAATGAAGGACTGGCTTGGATGAGAGACAAGGAAATAGAAGAAGGGCAAAGACAGTAATAGGACTAATCGGAGGTGGATTCGTAGGCGGCGTAGGTGGTGGAGACGGCGGAGTAGGCGGAGCGCCGCCGCGTGCGACGGCGCCGATTTCTTCAACGGCGGCGATGTGAATTGGTGGTAGTGGTGGAGCGAATTGGAGAGAGTTGGTGATTTGGTAATCGAATTGGACGAAGGAGAGGATAAGATTGGGTTAGGGTTAGGGTTAGGGTTAGGGTTTGGGTTGAGGAGACGCTTGTGAGGGGTGGTCTTCGAGGTCGGCGTTGTAATTGGGTCATCGGAGGTCTGATACGTCGCCGGCGAGTCGTCGATTAGGTAAATCGGAGGCGGCGGCGGTGGATTCTTGGAGTGCGGCGGCGTTGCGGTGGTTGTCGCCGCCGTGGAGGGTGGTTTGGGGTGAAATGAGAGGAGAGGCGGTGTGGGGTTGAAATCGGAAGAGACGCCACTGCTTTCTTTTCCGATCTGGACTTCAGATTTCTTCTGATGCATTACATAACCTAATCTCTCTCTCTCTCTCGATCTCTCTCGATGTGTGTTCTTCGTCTCTCTCTCTCTCTCTCTCTCTCTCTCTCTCTCTCTCTCTGTGATTGATGATTTCTTCTGATGAAACACGAACCAGTCTCAATCAAAATCTCTCTCTCTCTCTCTCTCTGATCTTGGGATATCCGTTGATTTCTCTCTCTCTCTCTCTCTCTCTGTGTCTCGATCTCTCTCTCTCTCTCTGTGTGTGTCTCTCTCTCGATCTCTCTCCTCAGTCTCTCTCTGGGACAAGTTTATGGTGTTTTGGGAAGAAATCAATTTAAACCATAGAGGCATAGACGACCGGCCGCAGTTGGGGACTTTCCGTATTTGCCCTTGCTTTCCTCGTGTTATTTCTACTTTGCCACACCTGCGTTTGATGGGTTTGCGTTTATTTCGGGGTCCGTGTGTAATTTTGCAAGAGATGAGAAATAACACTGTTTGGTCCCTAGGGGTTTGAGTATTGGGTTTGATGGGTGCTTATCGTTTTCACTCTGTGTCAACATCAGGTGATGAAAGTCGCTGATTAATGTAGAGAGATGGATATGTGTGGTTTACTTGGGTGACTCACTCTTTTGTTCACTTGTGATGATTTGGGAATTACGTCTTTAACACTAGGGATGGGATGGAATATTTTATTCCATCTGTTCTCGTGATATGTCAATGTGTTGTGATTTATTTGGATGTGTTAAGTTTTTTTTTTTTTGATAATAGGTAAGGATTTCATTAAGGACACTCCAAAGCAGGAAAGTTTACATCATACAGTAGATTCAGCCTAACCCAAAGCTACGATAATACAGGATAACCTACTATTTAAACATACAGAGTAGCGGAGGCCATTATATACAAGCAAAAATAGGCAACCGCTCCAAGGGAAAGCTACAAGACTTAATTATACAAGAAACTAAACATGACTACGTGCGATAGCTGCCTTCGCTAACCGGTGAGCTTCCAAAACTTGTCCTCGAGGAACTTTAGCGATAAAACAGTCACTAAACTTCATAACTTCCTGCTTGATGTTTGCCAAAATAGGAGTGTCCTTATACGTGCTTCGACTAGTCCCCTGCAAAATGTTGTATGACTGGAGGCTATCAGTGTAAAGCAATATAGTAGAGATGCAGTTATGTGATGCAGCTAATAACCCATAGTAAATAGCAAGTAATTCCATCTGCAGAGGTGAGTCTGCAAAGCAGGTTCGCGAGTAGTTCATAGGAATGCCCGAAGATGGCTGCAAGTGGATTCCAACTGCTCCGGATTGAGTCGCGGCTTTCCAAGCTCCATCCACTGTAACATATCCCGTGATTGGCGGTAGTGATTGGGCATTTCGGGCGAAACGGAGGGAATATGGGTAGAGAACGAGAGGATCTGTCTGCACCCGCTCCTTTGTGATGTGGCGTTGATAATGTCTGACATCCTGAAGGCACTGACGGAAGTATTCGACAGTCTTGTCTGTTGACCAGGCCTCATGTCGGTACACTAGATCATTCCGCATTCTCCAAGTACCCCATAGATACGAGAGGGGCACATCCATAGTGGCATGATTATCGTAAAGGAGCGAGGTAAGCCATTCTTGTAGTTGATTCGGACGATTACTTAGTCCTATTTGTGCGGCTAGGGTACTAGTAACAGGGCACTGGAGGAAGAGGAGGTCTGGAGTTTCCGGAGAGCTGAGACAAAGCGGACATGTGCTGTTGAGTTGAGGGAGTTTGCGAGCTAGGATAGCCATACAAGGTAAGGCTGTTTGGTGCAAACACTTCCAAAGAAAGATCTTGCATTTTTCTGGAATACGTAGCCCCCACAACTTCCCCCAAACTGGATTTGGTGTTGGTGGGCTATAGAAGAATCCCGCTGGCTTGAAGACGGGGTTTTGCGAAGCTTCGATGAAACGGTAACTTGATTTTGAGGAATAGTCTCCTGAAGCCGTGTATGGCCAGATAATTGTGTCTGGTACGTCTGTTGGTGGGAGTTGTACGGTTAAAACTGGATTTGATGTGTTAAGTTAGTTTTCAAGAGTTTACATTGTTTCATCTAATTACATAAATATAGAAGTATAATATTTGGAAGTAAAAGGCTTAGAACTTATGTACTCTTATGAGGCGAGACAAACTTAGAAAGTCATTGTGGATGCTTCTAACGTACCACTCTGTCTCTTCTCTTTAGTTCCATTTGACTTTTATGACTCGCATATGAGTCACTTTGATCGGGTGATTTGGACAGCAAAACGATGCGATTTTTTACTAATTTTTTCACCATGTAATAGAGTAACTTTTACTCTACAACACCAATAAACAAATCAAAAAATTGTATCATTTTGATAGCCAAATCACCGGATCAAAGTGACCAAGTAAATAGTGACAAAAGTCAAATTGAGACTAAAGAGGAGAGACATAGTGGTATTTAGGAAATGTGGAGTGTAAAAGTAAACAAAACAATTTGTAGATTATAGTGATCTTTTGAGAGAACGGTTATGATTAGAGCTGAGAAGAAAAGTCTTATAATAATACAGTTTTCAGTGATTATTCAATTGTGCTCTGCCAATTTATATGCCCAAAATTCAATGACATCGAAGTGGGACGAGAATTTGTACATGACTTTTAGTTTGACGATATCGTCTGGTGTAAATTATGAGAAGTTATTTGTGATATGCGTTCAGAGACAATGACGACTTGACAGAGGGATGTGTTTAAGAAGAAAAGATAAATATCATATGTTATATGACAAATGCGATAATAGTACCTAGCTAATACCTAAGGTGATTCGATGAAACGGTAAACATCTTGTGTACCCTAGTATAAGTCGAGAGTTCGATCCAGGTTAAGTCATCATTCTCAGGAGGGCTTCTCATTTGCAAAACTCGGCCTGGAATTGCGTAAGCAATATTTTTGCGGAGAGTTATATATACTATATACTATAGTTACTAATTGCTTAAGTATTATTTAACCTAACAGAGTAAGAGTTGATTTTATAAATGAACTAACTAATTTGCATAAAATAAAAGAAAGCAAGTGAATGATAAGAATAATGTTAGGGTTAGGGTGATTTGATGCGAGTTTCACTTTTGATTTGATACTACTTGAAACACCTATGATTTTAAAGTTATAGGACTTGAATGTACCTGATTGACCTCTTCCAAGTGACAATTAGGCTCCTAACTAACAAGCAAGAGAGATCTCCCGACTCACTAAAACAAGTAATTAGCGATTAAGTGTGTATTTTCACTCGATTTAATATCCACCTAAGGCACGCAACTATCTCTCGATTTTGTACATTAGCAACAAATGTTCAATTCCACTACTTACAATCCCAAGTTAATATCTCTCGAACAATAATTAGGGTTCGTAATCATCTAGCAAGTTATCAAGTTGCTACAAGCAGTACGAAATTGATAGAAATCAATACAAAATATAGAATTGAGTAACCAATCCATGAATCAAGATAAGTCAAGTCATAAAGATCTAAACTTACTTCAAATTTCAATCCCTAATATGAAATCTAAGCTAACACAATGAAGTTATGAAGATACACAAGGAAATAGCATGAGAAAGTGTAGTAGCAACAGGAAAAAAAAAATACAAAAAACAAAACAAAACTTAGGGACTTGTTTGAAAATTTTGCTATGTTGGAGGGCGTACCAGTGAAATTATCCTGCTTGCTTATACCCCTTGTATTATTTTGAGTCTATTTGTTGTGGAGGAGTAATAAATAATTCAAAAATAGAAATATTCTATTTTAAAATTAGGAAGACCAGAGTACTTGCTAACCACGAAAACAAAAACAACGAGCGACCGTACTAGAGACTAGATGTTTTTTTTTTTCCGAAAAAAAAGAGACTAAATATTTTTTCGTTTTCGAAATAAAACTCGTAGTTATTGTTTTGTAATAAGACACTTATTAATTGCCTGAAAATAATTTATTTATTTATAGCATAGACTCGGTGACCAATTTTCGTTAATGGAAAACTAAACATTCGCAGCTAGGGTGGTAGCTCAAGTGGTAACAGCGTTAGAAACCCCTGCATCAAGTCACGGGTTCGAACCCGGTTGACGACAAAACAATTTCTCAAAAAAAAAAACATTCAACTCCTTTAAATAAATAGTAAAATTGTTTTCAACTACGAATCTATTGTATCTGGGGGCTCAAACTCTACCAACCAAACTTATTGATCGGCTTAAATGATTACGAGAATCTAAAATTTGTTTAGTACTACCACTTAATGCTAATATATCCATGGTTATATCTTTTTTAAAAATAAATTATAAGCACCGTAGTAATAGATACACACACACATATATATATAATAGAATATGCATATTATATGATAATTGAAAGTTAAAAGTAATTATACCCAAAGAAAAGAGAAAGATGGAGTAAATAAGAGAAGCAGAATTGATGAAATGGGGTTGCTAAAAGTTTGAATCTTACAAGTCTTTTAAGGAATACATAAAATGGGCACTAGTAATTGCAGTAGATATATTAATTTGTGTATTGCACACTACGCAAAATGCTTCTAAATTTCTTCTTGTCTAAGTAAAAAGGACTTCAATTAAAGTCCAAGCATATTTCATTTAATGCAACAATATATATAACGTCTTTCGCGCGAAAGGTAGAAAATTAAACAAGAACAATTTAAAATTAAGCAAGAACATTTTAACCTTTTTTGTGTGTTTTGATCTTCTTTCCGAACATTATGATCTACGAGAAAGTTTTTTTTAGACTTATATGTTTTGTTGTCTATTGGGTTCGAGGACATCATATAGAGAAATTTTAAATGCTCTATCACTTGAACCAGCATCCATTTGCATGATCGATGAGAAAGTTTTTGCTAGTAAAACCATACAATAACTAAGACATTCTTTCATCGCTTCTATGAAAATGTGACAAGTTCCCGTATCGCCATGAGAGAATTGTCACATGAGCTGATTTGAAGTGAAAAAGAAAAGAAGCTATTAAAATTGGGATGCAAGGACGAAGTTACCTTGTGACCAGTAATGACTATTACTTCATTCAACTTTCAGTAATTGCATAATATAGCCAACTCAGCCAACTCAACTGTTAGCAATTGGTGCGCCCATGTGGGGTGCCCAATGCAATTATCATAACCTTATGGGGTTAGTTGCACTAATGCACAAACTAGAGGGGTTAGTAGCTAAGGCTCAAACCCTAGGGGTTTATGTGCAAACTTAGGAGAAGTTTTGCCTATATAAGGAGGCAGCCTCCTACATATTATATTGCTATTCCAGAGAATAAAGTTACTCTGTCTAGATTCATACTAGTTGTAGAGAACCCTAGTCTCTCTCCAACTTCATCCAAGGAGGTGGAACGTGGTGTGGAAATCAGTGTTCGTCCTCGAGATTCACACTAGATTGGTGGGAGCAAGATCAACAAGGAGGCACGTGAAAGCAAGCAACACAACGATCATCCGCTGCAATAAGGAGCTTAGGAAGACAAGGTAAACACATGAATATTCCGCTTTAATTCATGTTGTAGATCTGAATGTGTTAGATCCTTCCTGCCCTTCATTGGTATCAGAGCCATAGGCTTGTTTTTCGCCTCGATAAGCGTTCCCGAACCTGTATTAAAAATCGCGTTTATGAAATTTCATAACCAGTAGACGAAACCTATATGGTTAGGTAGGGTTTTTCACGAGGATTCCAGATATATAAATTTTATATTTTTTGGATTTACGGTGAATTAGTTATGAATTTTCAAAGTTTCGGAACTGTATTAATCTGGACTGCTAGATCCAATAATAGAACACGTTTTTCAAAAACTTGTTAAAATTGGATTTTGACCACATAATCGGGATCAGGACGAAGAGACGACCACGGCAAAATTAATTTCGTCGCGAACGGAGCAAGGGAAGGCGGCGCGTGGGCTTCACGCGCCACCGACGCCGCCCCCACGCGCGGCCACGCGCCGCACGCGCCCAAGGGGCTGGCGGCGGCTGCTAACGTGGCCCTAGGGCTGATGTGGCAGATGACGTGGCGGTGCCACGTCAGCAAGTGGTTGACGTGGCGATGACGTGGCAGCCACGTGGCGACTGACGTGGCGATGACGTGGCGGCTGACGTCAGTATAGGTGCTGACGTGGCATGCCACGTGGTATGCTAACGTGGCACATGGGCCGACGTCGGCGCGTGGCGGAGGCGGACGCGCCCACGCGCGGCGGCGCGTGAGGGCGCGTGCGGCCTCCTCCCGCCGTCATTTTTCGTCCGGTTTTTTCCTAGGGACTCCAAATTAAATTTCCTATTATTTGGATATTTTTTCATAATTTTTGGAGCGACGGAAAATTTTAGTAATTTCCAGATTAATTAATTAGTGTTTAGCACACTTCCCGAGGCAGTTTGACGACCTTAAACACACTGTTTTGAGCCCAAATTTTTTCCGGAGACTTAGGTCATTTTTCCCTACGTTTTTCCATAGGTGGTGAGACCCTAAGTGGTAGGGAGAAATTTTCGATCTTTTTAGTTGATTAGATTATTGCTTATTAATTTCCAGTAATTATTGCTTAATTCCGGAAATTTCCAGAAAATTCCAGTATGTTTATTATGTTGTTATACATGCTGTTGTGGGTTGAATGGATGTGTTTGGTGCGTGGATGTGGCATAGATGTTTTATATTTTGGTTTTGGTTTTGGTTTTTGAATATGTAATCAAAATACGGCCTGCGTGTCGTGCCTCTCTACACTCTAGTGTCTTCTCTTCTCATCCACTCGCCTCTATGAGGTTACTTCTTATTAGAAATAAGATAGTTAGTAGAGATTGAAGATTGAAGCTTCAAGAGAGGTGGCCAAACCAAAAGCTATGGCGCAAGGTGCATGGAGCAATTAGACGGTCCAATGGAGCCTCAAGCTTGGAGTCCTCAAGTAGGCGAGATGGCGTGAGATGGAGTTCAGGACTTGCTCAAGAAGTGCTCTCAATAGTGGGAGTGCACCTTAGGGGCCACATCCATTGCATATTTATTTATGCTTATGCTTGTTTTACGTTATAACTACGTGTGATTGGATATATATGCTTAACCTCGCATGCTAAAGAACTAAAACAAAAGAGCTCACATGATGACATGATTAAAATTGATAGGAAATCACAAGTGATGAGATTTGATTCCTAGGATATACGCTAGGTTTTGGTGGAGTCCTTGTGAGGAACTGTTGAGATTAATCAATGTCACATGTTACTTAGGAGCTAAAACAAAGCTAGTAACTAATATCCACTATGTCTCACGTTTTTCAGTAATGTCGAAATCATCTAGTCTCATAGCCGATTCTGCTAAAGCTGTTAAGCTATGTACTACATGCTAGACATAGATTTGTCCGACCATCTCCAGACAGAAAGGGTCGAACCCGTGATGAATGAGGCCCGACCGCTTGTGGAACATGAGCGGGACCTAGCTGCTTTTCATAAGTGGGAAGCAGCGGATAGGAAGGCCTGTTACAATCTTCTATGTATGATGGAAGATGACCTCATCAGGGAGTTCGAAAATTCTGCCACAGCAAAGGAGATGTGGGAATCGATCAAGAGCAAGTATGGATCCACTTCCATCACCAAGCTGCGAGTCTTGAGAATGAGGTTCGACTCATATCGCATGAAGCCTGAGCACACTATGACTCAGCATTTGAGGGCTATGGCCTTCATGATCAGAGAGCTGATTGCAGCCGGTCGTAACTTATCTGATGAAGAGCAGGTACAAGCGGTACTACG
This sequence comes from Linanthus parryae, assembly GCA_023055425.1. Classification (NCBI taxonomy): domain Eukaryota; kingdom Viridiplantae; phylum Streptophyta; class Magnoliopsida; order Ericales; family Polemoniaceae; genus Linanthus; species Linanthus parryae. The sequence continues at coordinate 6,993,987 of JALGPY010000006.1, forward strand.
CTCTCTGCCACGCTCATGGGATCACATGAAGCGAGACATGACCCATAATGCGGATGTCAAGACGCTTGAAGATGTCAAGCGTCACCTGCTGTTGGAATATGAGCGGATTGAGGCCGCCAAGTCCAATGGTGAGGTGATGGTGGCGGAGACTCCAAATTCTAAAGTGGACAAGCCACACAAGAATTGGAAGAAAGCAGATAAGAAAGACAAGGGTAAAGGGAAATCCGTTGGGGGCCCTAAACCCAAGATCAACAAAGGCGCTGGTCGGAAGAAGAGCCGAAGGGTCAGAAACTTGGCAAGGGTCTTGTGCTTCAACTGCCAAAAGAAGGGTCACTTTGCTCGTGATTGCACCGAGCCAAAGGTATACCATAATCCAAACTCTGACTGTTATGTTATAAGTCAAGTTTTTCATTTCTAATTCCGCTAATGAGTGGGTATTGGATTCAGGTGCAAAAGGACGCCTGAGCATGTGATTGAGGCGCGTGCACGGATTATTGGGAATGACAAACGGGCAGTAGAAGGATGCACATGAAGATGAAGCTGGAGCTCATCCTACATGACGTCTTATACGCTCATAGTGCACGCAAGAACTTTGATTTCCGTTTCTAGACTTTTTTTTTAGGATTTGGATTTGAGACTTGTTTTTGAGGGTGGTTTTGCCAAAACTGTTTGTTGGCAACTCATGTTTTGGTACTGGTTATATTTCTCGTGGTTTATTTTATTTAGACATTGTTGGTTCTAGCATTGATGATGTTTATGATTCTCGCTCATATATTACATCTTCTAGTGATGATGATGCCACTAGATGGCATGCTAGATTGGGACATATAGGACAGGACAGGATGAACAGGCTGGCCAAGGCAGGCCTACTTGGAGATATGCCCAAGATTTCATTACCTGTATGTGAGTCTTGTCTTGCAGGAAAAGCTAAACGCAAACCGTTCGATAAAGCAGTAAGGGCTACTGAGCCTTTGCAACTTATTCATTCTGATGTTTGCGGTCCATTAAACGTTAGAGCTAGACATGGTGCTCGCTATTTCATCACATTCATAGATGATCACACTCGTTTTGGTTATGTGTATTTGATGGCACATAAATCTGAAGCGCTAGGGTGCTTCAGAAAATTTCTACAAGAGGTAGAGAACCAACTGGACAAAAGAGTTAAGGCTCTTAGGACAGATCGAGGGCGTGAATATCTATCTGAGCAATTCAAAGAGCTCTGTGAGACCAAAGGAATAGTGAGGCAGTTGACTATTCCCTTCACACCGCAGCAAAATGGTGTAGCGGAAAGAAGGAATAGAACACTGTTAGAGATGGTTCGTAGTATGATGGCAAATGCGAATCTGCCTATCTCCTATTGGGGAGATGCATTGATGACTGCCACATACATAATGAACCGTGTGCCCACCAAGTCTGTAGCCACAACCCCTTACGAGATGTGGACCAAAAGGCAACCCGAATTGGGTCACCTTAGGCCATGGGGGTCGGCCGCCTATGTACGTAACGTCTCCCATGTCCATGGGAAATTGGGTGCTAGAGGAAAGAAGCGCATCTTCATACGGTACTCTGAGCACTCTAAGGGTTACGTATTCATAGCGCAACAGCCGGATGGTAGCCTAACAAAGATGGAATCGCGAGATGTAGAATTTCTCGAGAGAGATTTTCCTAGTCAGGGAGAAGCACGTGGAGATGGTGTTCTCTACGAAGAAGAGGAACCACTGGATGACACTCAGTTCTCTACAGACCTACAGGGAACAGTCCCTAAGAATCTTCAGAACAGTGGGAGTGACTTGCCTAGTGAGCAGCCCATCATATATGATGATGAAGCTGAAGAAGAACCCTCTTTGCGTAGGAGCGCTCGTGGAAGCGTACCCCGTCGACGATTTGACATCGAGGGGAGGCCATGATGGTCACCACGCAAGAAGATGATGAACTTAGGACATTGTCTGAAGCTCTCTCATCCCCTGACAAGAAAGAATGGAACATTGCTTTACAAAAAGAACTGGAGTCAATGAAAACCAATCATGTTTGGGATTTAGTTGACTTGCCTCCTGGACGTAGGGCCATTGGAAACAAATGGGTTTTCAAAGGTCAAAAGGAAGGCAGACGGAAGCGTTGAGAGGCATAAGGCCCGGCTAGTGGCGAAAGGCTACACCCAACAACAAGGTGTGGATTACGAGGAGACGTTCTCACCAGTTGTGAGAATTGCCTCCATTCGTCTTATACTTGCAATAGTGGCTAGCATGGACTTGGAACTACATCAAATGGATGTTAAGACTGCATTTCTCAATGGAGAACTAGATGAGGAGATCTATATGGCTCAACCGGAAGGTTTTGAGAAGAAAGGTCAAGAGCACAAAGTGTGCAAACTGATTAAGTCCATATATGGACTGAAGCAGTCCTCAAGACAGTGGTATTTGAAGTTTCATCAAGACATTGTGGCATATGGCTTCACAATGGTTGATGAGGACCACTGTGTGTATGTCAGACGTTCCGGAAAGAAGTTCATGATACTGTCATTATATGTAGATGACATACTACTAGCCAGCAATGATAAAGGAATGCTCGGAACTACCAAAGGGTGGTTATCCTCTCGTTTTTCAATGAAGGATATTGGAGAAGCGAGTTACATCCTTGGGATAAATATCCTAAGGAACCGCTCTAAGAGGCTTCTTGGCTTGTCACAAGAGACATACATTAAGAAGATACTTGAACGGTTCCAGATGGTGGACTCCAAGCCATTCGAGACTCCCATTGCACATGGCGAGAAACTCAGCCTTGAAATGTGTCCCAAGACCCAACACGAGAGAGACCAGATGGCCAAAGTACCCTATGCAAGTGCTGTCGGAAGTTTAATGTACGCAATGATGTGTACAAGGCCCGACATATGTCATGTTGTCGGTTTAGTTAGCAGATATCAGTCTGATCCCGGTGTTGGACACTGGAAGGCTGTTAAGAGAATTCTCCGATATCTCAAAGGGACTAAGGATTACGTGTTAAGCTACCGAGGCTCTGAGCTAAGGCTCATTGGCTACAGTGATGCTGACTGGGGTGGGGACCTAGACGCACGTAAATCGACCTCAGGCTACGTCTTCATGCCGGGTGGAGGAGCCATCACATGGCACAGTAGCAAGCAGACTTGCACTGCCTTATCAACCATGGAAGCTGAATACGTTGCCTGCTCCGCGGCAGCGCAGGAGAGTGTTTGGCTGAAGAGATTTCTGGTCAGCTTAGGAGCGGTTGACGAACCAAGACCAGTAACGCTTCGTTGTGATAGTATGTCGGCCATAGCTTGTGCTAAAGATCCGAAATACCACAGCAAGGCCAAACATATTGAGATAAAGTACCACTTCATTAGGGAAGTAGTAGCTAAAGGAGATATCACTCTAGAGCATATTCCTACGAATCAGATGTTAGCTGATCCAATGACCAAGCCTCTTCTTAAGGCTACTTTTGTTGGTCATACTAGGAATATAGGGTTAGGCAAATGGAACTAGATGTCAGACTGATTAAACATTTTTGAGACATTGATTGATTGGATATTAGGAATGGATTTGTTTATTTATGCTGCATGTTATTTGATACGTGTATGATATGTTACATTTCCTGTACTAGCTTAGAGCATGTCACGCAGACACTAAGTTGGCTCACTCACACGAGCAACTGCCTTCGCAATATCCTGGATATGTCTGGGTGTGGCGGAAGATGAGACGGAATCCAGATAAGCGCTGAAAGCCTGCGATATGATATGAGATGCCTTTTTCATATGAGCATATGGCCTATGATAAGAGCTTGAAGTCTATCAGTAGAGCTAGGAGCCTGTCGGACGGATTCGACTGTCGCATTGGAAACAAGTTCCAAAGTGAGGTTGGTTATGGCCAATCGAACATGGTTATTACCCCGAACCATGAATGGTCTGCGTAGAAGAAGCCAGATGCGAGAGCTGATAATTGATCACAATAGTGTGACATGGCAGCACTCGGGCTGGTGGCCATAAGGGCTACCGGATAGACATCTGCATAGTGGTCCTTTTGCAAGGATAAGACATGCGCTCTGATCAGAGTCTAAACACTATGGCGCATATTCCCCCTTGAATAACGCGCGCTTATGAGTGACCATGAGGTGATGAGTAGAATTAGTCCCTGGGATTCCTCATCGTGTGAGCCTCGTCGATCGTATGAGGATGATTGACACTGTATACCCTTTGTACTTACGTCTGTGTCATGAGGAGACGGGTCGGTGGTGCTACTTTGGCGTGACACCTTACGGCTATGGATGATTCGGCCTTCCGAACACTGCTGGGAAAGCAGCTGAGCCGAATCTGAGTGACACATGTATGTAAGGAAAGATTCTCGTTGCATCGCTCTTTATTATCTTTCATTGGGCCCACCTGCAAGATCTTATGGGATCATGTAGGATATGAAAATATAAAGGAGATGTGGACTCATTGGAGCATGGCCTTCGGGACAAGGCAGGTGCCCATGATCCACGAGATGACAATCGGAGGAATCTGGGGGATACGAGAGATACGGAGAGCATTATCACTGTTTTATGTTTTTAAGGGTGCCTTCCTGCGCTGGCTATACGAGTTTGGTATGTGGATCTCCCGAGAGGGTGCCTTCCCATGCTGGCTATACGAGTTTGGTGTACGGATCTCCCGAATGCAGGTACTCTCACCGGTCACACGCCACGGCCACACAATACTCTTTTGTAGATGATAGAAAGTTGGAGATTGATGGAGACTAGATGAATTGTGCAACCCCACTGTGCGAGTGGGAGATGTTAGCAATTGGTGCGCCCATGTGGGGTGCCCAATGCAAGTATCATAACCTTATGGGGTTAGTTGCACTAACGCACAAACTAGAGGGGTTAGTAGCTAAGGCTCAAACCCTAGGGGTTTATGTGCAAACTTAGGAGAAGTTTTGCCTATATAAGGAGGCAGCCTCCTACATATTATATTGCTATTCCAGAGAATAAAGTTACTCTGTCTAGATTCATACTAGTTGTAGAGAACCCTAGTCTCTCTCCAACTTCATCTAAGGAGGTGGAACGTGGTGTGGAAATCAGTGTTCGTCCTCGAGATTCACACTAGATTGGTGGGAGCAAGATCAACAAGGAGGCACGTGAAAGCAAGCAACACAACGATCATCCGCTGCAATAAGGAGCTTAGGAAGACAAGGTAAACACATGAATATTCCGCTTTAATTCATGTTGTAGATCTGAATGTGTTAGATCCTTCCTGCCCTTCATCAACTTTACAAAATTAAATTTGACATTTAATTTGTTTGATTTTTTTAAGTTAACTCCCATTTTATCGAATTCATGACTCCACTCCTGTTGAGATGTATTGTGCATCATGGTAAGTTCATCAATATCACATAGGATGTAACGTAAGCGTAGTTATGCAGTAGTATGTGCAAACGAATAAAAAATGAAATTAAACACAATAAAGTGAACCTCGTGATATCGTCTTATACCGCATTGATCACGTTAATTACTGTGTATGTTTAAGGCTGAAAACAAGCTGCTCGAACAAGAGAACCTTCTCGGACGGTGTCGATAAAAGTCCTTAAAAGGGATTTGAATTTTTTTGAAGGAAGGATCGATGAATTGATCCACAAACCAGACCAAGCAAACCTTAATCCCCAAGGCAAATGTTTTGAGGAAAACATCAAAGCTATTTCTATATATGTGCTGTAGTAATGAATGAAGTAACGACTTTGTCACATGGTGCAGTAGCCGGGAATGGAGGCTGAATTATTCATTGACTCGATACAACTTCCAACTTCAAATCAGTCTCCCAAACATCTAGAAAATCAAGAAAATATTTCGACTGATACGTAGATGAGTTGATATTTGGGGGAACCTGATAAGTCGTCATTCCACATTATCTATGAGCTTGTCAACTAAGATTTACTCATACCAGTTTTTGGTGTGATGTGTGTGTTTGCAGGCTATGACGTTAGAGCGGAGAGTTTATTTACTATGTCGGTTTTTTATGCAGGTTCCTTGCCATTAAGAAAAGAAAAACAACAACAAATCGTTTTATGTTCCCAAACAAAGCCTAAGTATTGGATCAAACTCTGAGGCACATATTCACTGAGAAATACTAGTCCGTCCCAGCTCTTTCTTCCCATCTGACTTTTTTGACTCGTATCTGGGTTACTTTGACCGGGTGATTTGGATAGTAAAATAGTACGATTTTTTGATAATTTTTTCACCATATTATTGAGCATTTTTTACTCTACAACACCATAAAAAAGTTATTAAAAAATTACATCAGTTTGCTATTCAAATCACCGGGTCAAAGTGACCCAGTAAATAGTGACAAAAGTCAAATTGGGAAGAAAGAGCTGAGACAGAGTGGTAGTTATCAAACCGTAAGTACATTGTTTTTAAGAAATCGTAATTCGTAAGCACATATAGACAAACAACTAAGGAACATATCACGAAAATAATTTCCACTTAATACTTTAACTCGTAACTAACATTTCCAAGAGAAAGAGAATGCAAGCAAGTAACAAGAACTTAACGGTCTTTGTCAAAAAATAAATAAATAAATAACGAACTTATCTGGAGAACATAATACATACCTTCAATTAATCAAATTGAAGACATTAATATAAGAATTTATAAAGAGACAGACCGGTGTAGGTCCAGTAAATCTTAGAGGAGAATTTGTACTTAAAACTTTTAAGACTTTTATTTTGACAATTTTTAAACTAATTTTTTGTCGCACAAACATAAACCATAAAGTATTTCAAAATATTTATTGACCGAAAACTTTAAAAACTTTATATTATAATCCCTACATTTCACAAAATGTATAAAAACTATTGCAGATATTTTAAACTTCATAAAAATGCCACGACCAATAAACTTTATACAATCTTTAAAAAAAAAAAAAAAAAAACTTTATACAATCTATAACATGACCAGCAACTTCTACTTTTAACAAAACATTTTACAGTTATATTTTTCCCAAAAACTTTATCAGATTGCATACAAAAGCACCATTTATTTAAAAAAAAATGACATATACCACCAACTTTACTAAAATACACCACGACCCATAAACTTTGGTCAAGACTTGCAATTTTCTTAACGATAGGACTAAATCAACAGTTGGAATACGGATAAAACCACCTGCAGAACTACTCACACAAAAGAGAGACAATATGAAAGGATTTTAACATTTTAACACAAGATCTTCATAAATGGTCGATTTCTAACTCTTACCAAATGGCTTCATAGGTTTACATAAAACAAACAGAAAAGGACTGACTGAACTAAGTCTACTACTTCCAACAAATAACGCTGACGGTGTCGGACATGAAAAAAGGGATGAACCCAAAGTACAAATGGAGTACATTGAACAATTACCAGCATCGACACAAAGGGTATGAGACTTATGAACAACCTTTAAAAATGCATGGATCGGGCAAAGTCTTGATGAAATCTCATCCTACAATCCATTTTCCATATTCTGCACTTTCACCAAGCATGTTGATGGGAAACCAGAGATGGTGTCAGGGCCTGTGAAGCTTGAAACCAAACACTCTTGGGACGTAGCTCTGCGTTGCTTTCTGTGGTTTGATATGCCCGTACGTCATCAGGAACAGGTGAGGAAACGTAGTTCCAAAGTAAGCTCCATCGATATCTTTGTATAATAGTAAAGGAGATCACCATGTACAATAGCAAGCAAAATAGACAAAACGAAAAAGGGAATCGTTTCTCTGACACATAAAAGCAAGTGCCAATCTAATATAAGACTCAGATGTTCCCAATCCAATGTTGTTTCAGACCTATTCTCTTCATCATCTTCTAGTACAGAAGTCTGACCATGTACAGTAGCAAGCAAAATAGACAAAACAAGAAAGGCATTCGTTCGTGCAGACTTCACGGACACGTTAGAAGCAAGTGCCAACCAATCTAATGTTAAGACTCAGATGTTCCAATCATATCTTATACAGTTCATCCCCATCAGAATTTGCAAAGCAATCTAATATAGGACTCATCCCCATCATAAAAGCAAGTGCCAACCAATCTAATATAAGACTCAGATGTTCCAATCAGTATCTATTTTCTTCATCATCTTCTAGTAAATCAGAACTTCAGTTAATTTGCATAAAAGTTACTTGTGGACTTGTGGTGCATGTTCATGTAACTAAATACAAAATATGATCGAACTCGCGAAGTCAAAACAATTTCAGCTTTACCAATTTCCTGAGTACCATAGATGCAACTGAGTATACAGCACAGGAACACATGAATCAAATAGCATGGCAGATTAGTTTATAAAACAGTGTTTTCCAACATGTTGATGCAATCCAGTAGAGCAGCAGATGTACGAGTGGGCATATTCGGACGCCAGGTTTATTCGTTTCTCAAAGTCATATAACAATGTTTCTGGTTAATGACAAAAACACAAATAGAGTTTTCCCAGTAGGTTATAAACAGCATAGCATGCAAAGACATGGAGTTAACACATGAGTGTAAAGATGAAGAAAACCCCATCACATTCGTGAAAGATATAGCAAATGTTAAGAGATTTTGCTCAGACTACTACTTTGGTTGTGAGAACTTCCTAATAAAGCACAAAATACCCTGTGATCATTAACTTGGGTACAGAAAAGTCACTCTACATGCAAACATACTCCTCAGGACAAAGAACTCAGTAAGGACTTAGAACCAATATTAACTGCTGTAACAAACACTCACTCCATTATGATGAAGCAGTGGAGCATAAGAAAAAAGAGCATCTCCTCAAGTGCAACTGATAATTCAGCTACAGGCCAGAGGTGGCTTGGAAAGAAATTTCAGTATCATAAAACAGTTGGAAGAAAATGAATCCCAAGCAAAAACAAAACCAAAAAAGAAAAATCAATGACAAGCAAATTGATGACATCTATTCAGCAAGCAGACCATGATAAGCATATTAACCAACCAAACAGAAACAAAAAATAGAATGCAATAAGAGGATACTGCCTTGGTACTTTGATCGAGGGTAGTAAATATCTTCACACTTTGGACAGTAAATCTTTACAGTGCTTGAACGGGGGATGTCCGACTGACCAACAGGGAGGCATGGTTGACCACAGCAGTAAACTCTTGGGCATCTCCCGAAATCATAATTTTTGTATTTCTCTAACTGCGAGTAACAAAGGAAATGTTTTAAGGCAGTGCATCGATATAACATAGAACTAAGAGAGATATAACAAGGTAGGAAATGAGCTTACCATTGCTGCCATTCCTTTGCTAGTCAATATGTACCGAACATGTATCAATCCATACAGCATTTCGGCAGCCGATTCAACCAGTTCATTCTGTTCTTCAGTGAACATATCACCTGCACATGTAACATTATGAAATAAAAAACAGTGAATATGAAAAATAGCCATTGTAGCAGTAGGGTACAGATGCAAGATTTGAAAAAGGGCAACTGGCACAGCCGAAAGAGAACACCAAGGCCTCCCTTGCAGATGAGAATAAAGCAACAGAAAAAGATTAAGAAAAGCACTTAGACTGAAATAGCATCATTTAATAAAAAAGCAAACAGCGTTTCTTGGGCAGAGTAGTGCACGTGACCACTACGTAAAAACGGCAATATCCATCAGGAGTAGTGAACAAGGATTCACAAATTGGAACAGTGGCTTGAAAGTGAATACGGCAAGGTAACTTTGGTATGGCTTATTTGCAACTTAAGTCGACTTGTAACTTGTAAGTTTGTCAAAAAAGTGACAAAAAAGAAGAAAGAAGCTGTGTTTGGTGAAAAGTTTGTGCAATAAAAAAGTCCAAGACAGGCTTCAACAACCCAACTTCTTCTCCCACACATTTTTACAATAAGAACTTTTATTCCATAAAAACACGGTTTATAGGCTGATGTCACCATATAATCCAAAACTGAATTATAAGCTGCTTATAAGAGATGACTTAAAAGCTAGACAACTAGTATTCATTTGTTTGTATAAAATGCAATTATTAAATCTATCATTTCGCATCAGAAGTTCTTCCGGTTTTCACCAGCTCAATTTTGTAACCCATGTTTCCATCTCACTTTCTTGCTTGTCTTTTACTCCAAAATGTATGTTATACTATTGTTTTCCAGTGGTAAGAGACTTGCCTTCTATGAAAGGCGAGTTTCGGTTTCCTAATTTTCTACAGCTTCGTACGGTTGACATTCTTTTGCCCAGTACCCTGTCAGTTGCCATCCCGTGGGTGCAGTTTGTATAAGTGGTTCAGCTTAGCGAAAAAGTGAAAGGCATGTTACATGGTACAACAGTACAACAGATTTGCAAATTATGACCAACACATGCTCGAAAAGAGAATGATCAAGGCACGATTTGATAACAATGTACAAAAGTATTGAATGATGTCAGAACACATAGAAAGATTAGAGAAAACCAATCCATGAAAACGCAAACCCCACTAATTGGAAGACAAACCTTGGTGAGTTGAACAAAATGATAATTCTCCGCAGTTGAGTTACCATATAAATGACTAAGAACATAAAGACCCTTAAAATCAGAGGCATTCAAGGAATAATCATTCAAAAGGTAAGTCGAATCAAGTTAACCAGAATGCTTACCATGAGAGGATTCAACATCCAGAATTAGGTCAAGTGCATAATCATAATACGGAACTTGACTACTCAAGCCGCAAAGATTGAAATCATCCTGAATGTATTCGTCGTCAACTTCGCAGAAAAATTCATTCCCTCGCAAATTGCAGAACCATGAAATCCAAGATGTGTCATCGCCATCAGATCCGCTAACATCAGACTCCTCACTGTCTGTTTCAGATTCTTCTGCAATGCCAACAACAATCCAATTTATTTCAGGTCTGCGATATCATGCTTTCAGATAAATGATTTGTTTTTAACATATAAGCTTTGGAGAAATACAAATCAAATCGAAAGATGTGGAGGCCCAACCCCACATATTTATACAAGATCAGCCAGCACGCCACGTAAGCTGCTAAAGGTACAACCATGTTGGCAAAGCTTAATTTATTTTAAAGTATACTTATTTTAGATATTCTTTAGAGGAACCAGAATGTAATTTGTGACCACACGAAGCTATAAGCTCCAGCCCCGACGGTTAAACCAGTTTGGGCAAATCATGCTAGAACGAACTTAAAGATACAGAGAGAAGTGAGCATACTATGCTCTATGACAATATAACAGAGCTGAAAGGAACTATTTTACTATGCAGTACTACGAACTTCATGATACCATTTATACCATAATGCAACACAGGTTGTAACTAATCATATTCTTGAGGATTGATAGATTATAAATTCAGCTTCTGCTAGATCTGCTTGGTATTCTGGCGTCCTAATGATAGCGTGTAGATGAAATGGCTTAAACAATCCTAACATGCAAGTTACTTAAACCCCCTTTACTCGCATCTTACATTAAGTCCAGTAGAATTAATAGAGTGTTTCCATATTACACCTCCTTAGCCTTCCGAATTTAAGCATCAACTATAAGCATAGTGCCGTGCATTCAGATATGTACTTAGATATCTCTTCTCTTTTCATTTTTCCTGAAGAATGTCACTGTTCTCAATGGTTTATTTGATTCCCATGTCTAAAGTGGACACCCATACGGATGAAGTTAATTGTGTGGAACTTGAAAATCGTTTTATAAAAACAAATAGCCAAAAAATTGGTAGGTACTTTAAGGACTTTAACAAAGTTGATCCAACAGCCAAAGTACAGTTTTCTTTGTCATATATGAAAGTACAGTAATTAATATTTAATACATAAATAAAGTAAAAGGAAAAGAGAACTTTAGTAAGACTAATACTAGAGGTAATGCCAGTAGAAGGAAGCAGAGTTATGATAATTAATGCAAGTTAACAAACGGAAACAAAACAAAAAAAAAAACAAAAAAAAAATATGGACTCTGATAAGATATGTATCGCGCATCGGTAGTTTACTTTCCCGTATTGTGTAACATAAAGATACAGGTACTTTCTTAGAATAACTTATATATCAAAATTACCAAATATGAAGAATTTTGAGGAATTCTTGAAATATCTAGTCACATAAGTAGTGATTTGTGAGTAAGATGATCATGCAGTTTACCGTAAAGACAGTTACAAGTACAATGAGTATTGTACTAACATTAGCATCTAAGTAGTAGATACTTAGACATACCACCAAATTATATTTCAAACTTCAGTAAGTGTCAAATACAAAGTACGATATATCATATATCTCAATCACAAACAAGATATGATATACCATAACTTAAATGATCTTTTCTTTCTCCAAAATAGGCCAAAAGCGCAAGATACATGCTTACAAACTTAGTAAAAAATCTAATGCACAACAAGTTCTGACATAACAGTCAAAACTCCCCAAAAGAAAGTTGCAAGACAAAAACACAAAAGTGATGAAGTGCCCTCCGTTCTTTTTCACTTCAAAATGTAAACAGCCAGAAGAGTTTTGTTTCTTTGGAATACTCCTAAAAGTTACAATACAAGAGTGGACAAGGTTGGCTTGCGAACTTGGTGCGACTAGGTTTAAAGTGCAAAAGCTGAGAAATCCAGAAAAGACACATGAAAATGCAGTTTATACACATTCGGACCTGGCATATTTGATCCGACCTGCTCTGATTGGGCCTGGCATATTAAAATAGGCATGCTCTCGTTCTTGTCTGAACTCTATCAATGGATACAAGATATCAATCTTACCACATTGATACAGACGGATACACACAGATAGGCCTTCACCTGGATACAACGAACGATACTTATAAATGGTACTCTGTATCGTATCGTGTATCGACGGATAATGACAGATATGTATCATACGATTACCGTATCAAAGTTTCATCATTAAACTAATTCTTTCATGAATGCTTTGTTGTTACGGATGACAACAATCAGTGCACAACAATCAGTGCATGAAGTTTATTGTAGATGTACTAAGGACAGACAAAGATCCACGGTACACACTGTCCTGGAAAGCTATGAGAAAGGGGATGGTAAAGAGCCCTGAAGTGCAGTAATGAGTAAAGTAACTTGCCATTATGTTTGAATCGAAAGAATCTAATTCTTGCACGAACACTCCACAATGTTGCAATTCAGCCAGCGCTTCCAACAGAGTACCTCCATTTTAACTCAAATTTAAACCAGAATGAACTAGGGAATGCCTTCCCTCACAAACCATGTAGTATACCACTAACCCAACCACCAAATTGATAAAGCCATGAACTTTTTTACAGGAAACATGATCAAGACACCATATCACCAGCATGCATTGTCAATCAAAAATAATAAGAAGAACTTAACCATGTATATATTAAAATTACTAAATAAGAAAAATTTGAGGAAGTGTTGTATTATATAGTCACGGAAGTAAAGATTTGCGAGTATGATGATCATGCAGTCTACCGTAAAGACAGTTACGAGAACACCCAGTGATGTAGTAAGGTTAGCATCTACTTAGTAGACATGCCACCAAATTATATTTCAAAATTCAGTTAAGAGTCAAATACAAAGTACGATATATTATATATCTTAATCACAAACAAGATGAGATATACCATAACTTAAATGATTTTTTCTCTCTCCAAAATAGGCCAAAAATAAGTACTTCAAAACTTAGTAGTAAAACCTCTAATGCATAACAAGTTCTGACGTAACAGTCAAAACTCCCCAAGAGAGAGTTAAAGCAAACACACAAGGGATGAAGTGTCTTTCCGTTCTTCACTTCAAAATGTCGACAGCCAAAAGAGTTGTGATTCTTTTGAATACTCCCAACATTTTCAATACAAGAGTGGATGAGGTTGGCTTGTGTATGCAAGGACAGGGCGACTAGGTTTAAAGCTTAAAAAATTCCGAAAAGCCCCATAAATTGCAGTTCATACACAGTCTGATCTGGCGTATTTGATCCGACCTGCTCTGATCAGGGTTTTAAAAAACGGCAAAAGCGGTGCGGAGCAGCCGTGTTGTAACGGAAGCGGCAGAGGGCTCAACCATTTTTCCCGTTACGCGTCGTGTGAATGTTTTCACACAAAAAACGGCCGTTTCACGTCGGTAACGGGAAAAACGGCTGTTTCGCGTCGGGAAAAACGGAAAAAACGGGGAAAACGGCCGATTCGTATCAAGGAAATCAAGGGAAACGGAGAAACGTCCATGAGCGTTTTCTAAAATTCACACATTCGATCCCCGTTTCAGGTAACAGTCCCTCCGATATAGTCTGATCCCGTTACACAAGACATCGACCGATACGTCAGTCGCTTCCGTTTTTTGATACCTTGGCTCTGATCGGACCTGGCCTGCTCTGATCGGACCTGGCGTATTAAACCAGACCTGCTATCATGTCTGAACTCTATCAATGGATACAGACGGATACACACAGACAAGCCTTCGCCTGGATACAACGAACGATACTTTCGTATCGTGGCTACGTCATGTATCGTGTATCGACGGATAATGAAAACTATCTATCATACGATTACCGTTTCAAAGTTTCCTCATTAAGCTAATTCTTTCATAAATGCTTTGTTATTTCGGATGATAACAAACAGAGCATGAAGTTTATTGTAGATATACTAAGGACAAAGATACAGGAAGACACGATACACACTGTCCTGAAAGCTATGAGAAAAGGGCATGGTAAAGAGTCCTGAAGTGCAGTAATGAGTAAACTAGTAACTTGTCATTAAGTTTGAATCCAAAGAATCTTATTCTTGCACAAACACTCCACAATGTTGCATTTTTACTCAAATTTAAACCAGAAATCAGCTAGTGAATGCCTTCCCTTCACTCTCAAACCATGTATACCACTAACCCAACTACCAAATTGACAAAGCCATGAAATTTTCACAGAAAACATGATCAAATACACCATATCTCACCAGCATGCAATGTTAATCAAAAACAATAAGAAGAAAACTGAACCAACCATCAGAGCATTTGTTCTACTTACCGGCAAGGCCAGTAGAAGTCGAAGGGATGGAGATTCGCTCTTTGTCCTTCAAAGCCCTTGAATTGGACGGCGAAGACTTCTCCAAGTGCTTGTCCAGAGCGTCGTTGATACGCTTCCGATCCAGCGGCCCGCCGACCATCTCCGGCTTCGAAGATCCACCTCCGGCCACACGATCTCTGTACATAACACGGAAAGCTACGAATCTGCTCTTCGAATTGGAGAACTAGAAACAACCTTTTTCGAGATTTCCCCAAACTGTCATCGATCAAATTGGAGCAAAATCGGTTCCTTTTTGCTTGGAGGTGACGATTGTGCAGAGAGCGGAGAGAGATTCAACAGAGGAGGGTTTCGATTTTGATGGAAGATTGGTGACGATGGAAACTAGGGTTTCGTCTACAGAGAGAGAGCTCTCATCTGAATCTATCTCATTTCTTTTATTTTTTCTCTCTCTCTCTGTTTGTTTTATTTTGATTTTTTTTTTTAAAATAAAATGGGAATAACCGTACACACTTCCTGCAAAATATCTATCTCCTCAGTCCTCTTTCCACTTCTACTACTACTACTATCATTTTCTACTTCATTGCTGTCATAATGCCCTTTTTAAAAACAAAAATGCACCTGAGGCATTAATACAGTAGTGGAATTGGAAACTTTAACAAGTGATTAGTTCATATGAAAGTGAAACTCTTCAAGGGTGAATGACTATTTCTACGTGGTGCTCAACAGAGTATCAGAAAGATATAGTAATGTGTAATGTTATGATTCGGTGACGGTTAACGTTGCGATTGGGGTCAAGTTTAACGATATATATTCGAGAGGTGTAAGATCATTGTTACGGGTCGGTCATTGAATGCGCGAATTGCTGCATGTGGTGTTATTATAGTTCTAAATAACGGTAACAATTGACATAATGGTAGGGGCCACGTGCAACGATATTCGGGAGTATCGAACTCATTGTAACGTGATCGATTACCAAATGTGTGAATCGTTGAGCTGCAACGGTAGAAAAAAAACAAACTTTAACGGCAGAGTATCAGCCGTTACACCAGTTTCCGCGAGTTTTCTCTACATTGTCGATATAGACGTAACGAACCAGATGTCAAAAATACCCTCACATAACGCCAAATCGTAACTCCATCA
Source organism: Linanthus parryae (assembly GCA_023055425.1). Lineage (NCBI taxonomy): Eukaryota > Viridiplantae > Streptophyta > Magnoliopsida > Ericales > Polemoniaceae > Linanthus > Linanthus parryae. Next base: position 7,010,070 of record JALGPY010000006.1, read on the forward strand.
GTCGTATTTCAACCCATGTCCCATGAGTGCTATTATTGCCATGTGGATAGTGCTGTAAATGAACCAAGTCGTTCGCGAACAACTCGTGTTTTGCTTGCTAAAAATCCCTTCGTATTTGTTTCGAAAAATTAAACAATCAATCTCAAACACGAGACTTTGCTGGATTAATAAACAAACGAACACAAGCTTTAGCTCGTTTGTTCGTTTTATTCGTGAACAATCGTTAATTACATATTTTATATGTATTTTTACAAGTAACAGGTAATTTTTCGAATTTCGCATGTGAATTTATTTCGAAACTTTTTAGTTTTCTTGTGTTTTATGATAGTTAAACAATATTCGAAAGAGATTATTGAGAAAAACTTATCATAAAACGTAAATATTAAAAGATTGACACATATATGCATTAATATTTCCTTAAGCACTGACTTGATTTCATGCTCGTATTCAACTTGAGTCCGAATATAATCTAATAAAAAAAAATCAAATAACCTAAAAAAAATCGGCTCTAGCTCGTGTTCGTTCTTATTTTAAACAAATCAAACTCAAACAACCGATATTCGATTCGGCTTGGTTCTGTTCATTTACAGCCCTAGCATCACCTAAGCACGTATCACTTGAACCTCTTCCAAATCCATTAGCATACCAGAATGATTACAATGAGAACTTCATTGAACATGATGTTTTCAGAATAAACATCAATCACGCGGGAGACTTCTCCCAGTGTTTTCAACGTCGAATGTATTGGACAAGATGCTAAGAAGCACATAACTTTTTGTCCAAAGAAGTTGAAGCCAAATCGATTCACTTTCTGGGCACATACCCCTTACAAAAAACAGAAAGTACACAACCAAGAGCAAACAAAATATGCATTTTCCTGATAAAAAGAAAGCATTATGCATAGTATAACACATTATTAGTGAAGTCCCAGTTTTATAAACTCCACTGAACCTCGTTCTACAGCGTTAAGGAAATACAGGCTTCACATTGCTAAAATACATGAGAAGGAATTTTATTTGAATTTCTTGTAACCGATTTGAAGTTGAATTTGGAGAAACTTGATGTGAATGGAAGGAGAAGTGTTTGCAATCCCTGCAGATTTCCTTGAATCTTCAACTTCCACGTACGCATCCCACTTCAGGAGAAGAGAGAACGATTCCTGTTGCGCTCCAGTCGAGCTTCCCTCTGCGAATCAAAGAGGAGGACTATTAATAACATTTAGCAGGAGTTATAAAACGAGTCAATAGCAACAGCATCATCTCTGCTCCCTTCTTTACACACAGTCACAGATCACTAAAAACACGTATAAACCAGCAAGTAAGAATTCTTTCAGTTTGTTATTTTTCACACACAAAGCACCACCAATTACTTTCCCACCCCTACTCATCGACTACCAAACTTCATAGTAACTACAAAAGTAAAGTTCCTTCTTCCGGATTCCTCCGTAGCGAATCAATTAGTCATACGAAGGATAAAGTGATGTCATCCTTTTGAACCGATTATAGAAAAGATAACTAATTGGTTAGACGTCTTCGTATCCTCAGAATTCAGAACATTAATGTCAATGATGTTGACTGTTGATTGTATAAGAGGATTATAGAGTACCAATCAATCGGTCAAGGTGACTTTCTTTGACGACTTTCATACTTCACTTATGATGATGATAAAACTTAAGATCAACTGATAATGTATTCCATGAGATTTTGGAGAGCATACATCTCTTTTTTCTAATTATAAATCTCACCGCTCTTTTCAATTTTATACTTTCGAATCTTTTTGTTTTATTTTCTAGTTGGCATTTGTATGTTTGGTGGTCTAAGTGCAGAACTTTAATTCCATGATAAACCACGGGATTACAGGAAGTAACTCGAATCTTGGGCGATATGAGACATCAATCAAGATACAACTTCGTAAAAGTAAACAAAAACCCTTAACACATCTTATTTGTTACTCCATTGTCAGTTTGTTCAATGGGGTATTTTCTAACAGCTTACTAAACTTGATGAGACAAGAGCATCCCAGGCTAATGTCATCATTCGCAGCATCTTCACTAGATAAAGTATCCCTCAACATGACACGAGATGATTTCATCAATAATATTCGATTCATCGGTTAAATAAGAAGAGATGATGCTTTTTTCCTACGTGAAACTTCCTGGATTTAATTGGTGAAACGAACTAAAAGGTGAGACAGCATGTAAACATCCTCAACAAAGGTAATTGAACCAGTTCACACCACTCCTAGCACCTGAAGGCATATCGTGAATTCTGACCGACCATTTTTGAATCGTGCAATAAAGTCAACATAACATGTTTTCCTACCACAAAGAATATATTACACCAAATTTTATGACTTGACGCTTGGTAATGTGCAGAACAAGATCGAAATATAATGAGAATCCAAACAACCATCACTTGGTAAATACGAAGAAGAGCGAGCTAAATGCATACCTCCTTTTTCTTGCACTCCTTATAAACATCGAAATGTTCTTGACACCTGCTCTTGTCATCACTAGATTCTTCTAAGCCTGCAAAATTCGCTTCGACAGTCAAATATCTCAAAGAACAGGTTGGAGAAAGCAGTAAGTTGTCCAAATCAGTTAAGAGAATACGACAGCTATTGGACAGGTATAAATTGTAAGATTCTTTAAGGAAAAGATAGGATGTTCCCTCGACAACCATTACCAACATATAGTTCCCAAAGGGATGTACTAGTTAGGGATTCCAGGTCTCAAAGGGATGACCTAGTTAGGGGTTCCAATATGTCTTCCTAATTTAACACGAAACTTCCAGTCCATTGAAAGCAAGATGGTTCACCTCCATATTTGTACGATGATGCATGCAACTCACACAATCGAAAAAGAAATGGTTGAATATACCAGCATGTTCTTAACTAGACAGATCTAAGAACCATGCTGGAGTAAATATGATTGTAAAGAATATGAAGTAGCTTGGTCGGTCCAGAGATAAGACGGTTTCTACTACATGCGAGCCCTGCACAACTACAGCCCACCCTAAAACGTTGCTTAGGAATACATAGAACTTCTACTATGCATCCGCAAAATGAGTGGGCTATGGTAAGGTTGATCTTGGGAAGCCTTGAGATCTTGTAACTGGGCTTCTTTGATGCATTTGTGCAAAGGATATGTGGTACGATTAAAGTTTATTGTAGATACTATCTGGATGAGTTTCTTTATGGTACGTGGGAGCTCAACTTCTTCAATTTTAAAACATTTTCAAACAGATGAGAAAGAGATAAACAATTCGTCGTTGGAGGCCTGATTGGTGTAGCAAATTTGCATGTGAGAGGCCGATTCTGAATTGGGAGCTCATTCTCTAGTGCATCACCTCGTAGCCCCTTCCTTTCTGGATCTTGATCTCGGTGACTTCTCAAGCATATCAGCTGGCTTCCTGTCTGAGGGTTACTTAGATAGGCACCGCAAGAGATGCAGGTGGATCCTTCATAGCTTACGTGAGAACTTTAGGGACGAAGTATTAATAGGTGCACTTTGATAGGTCTTCTGCTGATCTCGGGTATTCCGACATAAAGCATCTCTTTTATAGTCTGTCTCCATTTATAGTTGCGAGTCTTTTGTTTGCGATTTACTATAAACTAGCAAGACTTGAACCTATCTCATTCATCACCATTCAGTACCAATCAAGCTGCAACCATACTTTGGAAACACTAAGCTCCATAATCTAGCAAGATTTCTCTTTCTAATCCAACATCCCCTCTAGTTATTCTTGTTCTTCAACTTTTTTCTAACTTGCAGTAGACTGTTACTTTTCCTTATCTCAAGAAACAGACAGAAAATTTGAGAAATATGTTTTATAGAACAAACTAAGGAACTAAGTAATCGTGTCATCTTTCTTGCTTCATCTGTCAAGAAACACCACATGGCTTGACCTCTATTCCATAATGGGGTTCAGTTAACCTCTCGCACTCTCACCTCACTACATTTGCAACCCATTCGAGAGTTGAGGCTTCATTACATCAAGACTAACAAATTCTAAACCGGGGTATGATTGGGGAGAAGTTGTTAACTACAACTATAACCAGCAAAGACCAATAAGCCTTTTCCTCCAAGGTCATTCCGACTTAGCTAGGTGTACAACGATCGAAGCTCAAACCCTAAACCCGGCGACTACAAACACAAAATCTATCTCACAGCTTAGTCCTAAGGTACACATTTGCCAGCCACCAATTCGTCAAAAACAACATATCTCCTACATCTGACATGAAAAAGAAACCTTAGGCTTGTTTAATGGTAACTCGACAATCATAGACCCAAAAGCAATTGTATTTACGGGTAATGTCAATTTAGTTTCACAAAATTTTCAGAACCCTAGAGCTCATGGGAATCAAACAAGTTACCAAATTGAACATAACAGAAGATTCAAATAACGTTTAAAACGAAAAAATCAAACAGATTAACCAGTTTCATCACTTCAAATTAGGGTTTTAAGAATCGAGTAAGTGATATACGAAATCACGCAAAAACAAATAGAGAGATGGGGAGGGATTACATTTGAGAGAAGCAGTGTATTGAGGAAAACACGGAGAATCGGAGATTTTGGCAGCACTGGGGTAAGAAGGCGGTGATTGAACTCTCGGGGACGCCATTTCAGACTCTTCCTTCGGTGTTCTTCTTCTTCTTCAGCTTGATCTCTCTCTCTCGCTTCCCTGGCTTTGCCTGGAAGTAAGAAAGAAAATGGGCCTTTAGGGTGTGGGTCGGTTCGGGTTTCGTGGCTTCATACCCGCCAGGTGCCAAACCAAAGTTTTTAGGGGTGTAAACGGTTTGGTCTGGACCGGATCAGTGTAGGGATACGATTAGTTCGAATTTGGAATTGAAACCCAACCGATTAGTATGGTTTGAGATTTTAGAGGTCGGTTATCGAACAATACGTATGAAACGATTATCGTGATTCAATCAAGTTTTTTTTTTAATCGTAATGTCTAGACTAGCTTGCGCGCACCTCAATTAATCAACGGAACTCTGGGAAAGCCATGTGAATACTCAATGGCTTCAAGGGGATTGGCTTCGTGTGGTTCGAACACGAGACTTAAGGGGAGCATACCCTTAAGCCCCCAAGCTTTTCCCAACTCACCAACCCTTGGAGTTTGTTTAGGGTCTATTTGATGTGAAGTAGCTGTTTAACCAAGTTATTAAGATTGTATAACAGTTCACGGTTCACTGTGGTCTCGTATTCAAACTTTTTCTACCTGTAAATTAGATTATAATCTCTTATATATTAAAAAAAAATAATGTTAATAATTATTTCGACTTCGAAGAATTGTTGTCGAGAGGTGTCAACAAACTAATACCTAACTTATCGGTACGGCCCGACCCAATTCAACTTGGTTTATGTGAATTTAGACACATACTTTTAAGAAATGTAGTACCACTCCGTCCCAGCTCTTTCTACCCAAACTGACTTTTGCCACTATTCACTTGGCCACTTTGACCTGTTGATTTGAATAGCAAACTGATTCAATTTTTTGATAATTTTTTGATGGTATTGTAGAGTAAAAGTTTCTATATAATACGATGAAAAACTTATCAAAAAATCGTATTATTTTGCTATCAAAATCATCCGGTCAAAGTGACCCAGATACGAGTCAAAAAGTCAGTATGGGTAGAAAGAGCTGGGAGAGAGTGGTACTTCACAAATTTATCGAAACGATGGTTCCAATCCCGTGAATTTGACTTACCGAAATTCAAAGGGGGAGAATACCAATGCAAGTGACGAGTCACATGATTTGCAATGCGTAACAAAATTTATAGCCACAGAACCAGTTTGCCCTCCAAATTTGACCTCTAAAGAGTTGCTAGTTCATCTTGTTTGTGTTGTGATCATCGTATATGCGAAAACGATTCTCAAAATTACTACCCATTCACGTAGAGCTACTAAATGACTGCAAATTCAACTCCATAAACCAATTCGAAATGTGGGAAGAACTCATTTTAAATTTCACCAAAATATAAAAACATATTTATTACGAGCTGAGAATCTCAATAATAAACTGTTGTATATTTTTTCAAGGCAAGACTTAAGTACTAATCCACATGGATGCATTATTTGGTAGTGAAGTTACTAGACAGAGTTATCGAAATGTGAACTTACACGACAATAGTAATTCAAACCTTGAAATCGATCAATATCCAGATTCGGCTATCTAGAGAAAACATTGTCGACCGTTGCTAATTAGAAATCCATATCGCACATCGACCGATAGATTTGTGGTAATTTTCAAACAAGAACGAAAAACTTCCAAACATGCGATGATGTTTCTGTTTGCGCGTGGAAATAATAATAGTACTAGTATTAGTTGTTGCTTCTTCTTTTTTCTGCCCTTCTGGTGACCTGCCTTTTGATTTTCTTTGCCTCCATGACAGCTCAAATTAAAGTCATCTCATTATTATTTTTTCCTCCATTGAAGAAGAAAAAGAGAAAAAGAAGCAAACTTTTTCATTGCCTTTTTCTGCTTCAAATTTGGTTACCACCAATACCCACAAAGAGGGAGATATAGAAATTAAACAGAGCTCTGTTTAAACAGAGAATGCGATGACAACAACGACGAGGTTCATCAAGTGTGTTACGGTTGGAGATGGAGCTGTTGGGAAGACATGCCTTCTCATCTCCTACACCAGCAACACTTTCCCAACGGTAACCAAAAAATGAAAATTTGATACCCCATTTGTTGCTTTCGTTTTGGTGTCGTTTTTCATATGCTTACCAGGTTTTGTGTATATGTGTGTGTGAATTTTACTGGGATGTTCATGTAAGTGTGTGTAAAATGGTTTTGATGAATTCAGGATTATGTTCCAACTGTTTTCGACAACTTCAGTGCCAATGTTAGCGTGGATGGTCAGACCGTGAATTTGGGCCTCTGGGATACTGCTGGTACGTACTCTCTCTCTCTCTCTCTCTCTCTCTTAGCGGAGTCGCCGGAAAAGGGAAAAGAGGGCGAGGGTGGCGGTGGCGATGGAGAAGTAGTGCTTGCGTGTGGTGGTGGCTAGCTATGCCTATGCATGACTTGTGAAACTATTCCATGGTTTGAAAATTTGATCAAATCTCTCTCTCTCTCTCTAATGCGGTATAACTAGTTGGCGGTTGGTAAAGAGCCTGAGTGCTGTGGTGGATGTTGTGCTAGCCCTGCAGTGTGGGAGCTCGAGTCTGGTTCTCATTTCGGGCACGAGCTTCTTTCTGATGAGTTGCCTCCTGACTGGCTAAGGCACATCCCATAATTTACCTCCTCCACTGTTACAGAGAGCGGAGGAGTAAGAATTAGACTCGATCTTTTAGGTAGCGATAAGGTGGGAAAGGAGAGAACATTAGCCAACATTGAAGTTCAATTATGGTTTTCTATCTATTCTATAAAAGAGCATGGTTTAACTAACTTGTGAGTTTTGAGCCTTTAGATGTCTTAAATCAACCACAGATCTGTACCCTCTCTCTCGTAGATTAATTTACGTAAATTACCAGGAACGCCATTTTCATCTTCTCCTTCAGCAAAATCGATTATGAAACGTGTTTTTTTGGTAATGCCCTCGGGCACGGGCAATCCCCTAGTGGTCCTATAAATCTCTAATGCGGTATAACTAGTTGGTAAAGAGCATGAGTGTTGTGGTGGCTGTTGTGCTGGCCAAGCAGTGTTGGAGCTCGAGTCTGGTTCTCAGAAAAAAACTGAGGATTTCGACACGAGCTTCTTTCAGATTAATCTTTTTTTTTTTTTTTTTTTGAATCTTTCAGATTAATCAGTTGCCAAGCTTTTGACATCCTGACTGGCTGAGGCACATCCCAAATTTACCTCTCATACAAAGAGTGGATGACTTTTAGGATTGGGGTTCGACCTTTCAGTTAGCTAATTAGGTGGGAAAAGAGAGAAGATTCTGCAGCCAAACATTGAAATCAAAGTCTTGTTTTCTATGGTCCTTCAAAACTATCCCTCATTTTGCTTTTCTCATAAAATGACATGACTTGGAAAGATAGTGTAAATTCAACTCATACCCAGATCAAAGGAATGTTTTTGCTAGCTTTTCATTTGATCTGTTTGTTTATTGCAATGGTGGGAATTTGTTTTAATGTTAATGTGGGGAGAAAAAACTGCAATATTTTTTGCAGGTCAAGAAGACTATAACAGGTTGAGGCCACTAAGTTACAGAGGAGCTGATGTATTCATCCTCGCCTTTTCGCTAATAAGCAGGCCCAGCTTTGAGAATATTTCGAAGAAAGTAAAGCTTCTTCTTTAGTCTCATCTGTAAGTTAATTTTCTGGATCTCATACAAGAAATCAAAACACCAATTACGATATTACAATAACAATAAGACGTACCGTTTGATCCAGCCATCTTTGTAGTAGTTGATTCTTCACAAAATTGGAAGAGCTAGAGCACCGGATCTTCCCCTCCTACTCCCACTCTTGTTGTTTTTCGATAGGGCTAACAATCCCCCAGCTACTCTTATTTATAAGAGCTGGCTAGGGTTTTTGGGAGTGGAGAGGGGACCGGGCCTAATAATCATAAACAGTCATTGGGCCCTCCTATCAAGGAGCCCAATGACCAAACAGCCCACACCTTCATACCACACTAATAATAACACTAAGATGCACCCTGGCCCAAACACAGGATCACTAAAGTATTGGGCTCGTACCGGTGAATTTCTTGAACCACTTTCAACCCGTTTTATAAAACTGAAAGACAATTATTGGCAGCCCAAATAACTAGTTTAAAATATTTTCTTACATTCTCCCACTTGGGCAACAATAATTGTGGATTTGAAAAAGCATTTGTTTTTATAAAACGACTCTCGGGTTGAACAACTGAATGGCCATAAACATGGTTCAAGCAAACTTCATCTTAGCACAGGATCTCGTTCAACAGTCATATTAAAATCGAACTATGGCGGCAATTATGTTATTTATCAACATAAGACCTTCCATAATTACAAATTTCAACATGTTGCCAACATAGACCCCAAAGTGTGGTAAAGTGCAGTGTAGAATATATGCACATGTGATCCAATAATATACCGTGCAAATTCTACATCAGGTCCTACATGACCATCGAAGGTCACTCACAGGAATATATCCCATCACTTCCAAAAAAAAAAAAAGGAAGCTAACACATCTCTAAACCGAGATACCATGCTTTTATACCAAAGCACTCATGTCTTAAACCAAGACACTAGTTACCATGGATCCATCAATGCTTCAAAATCGAAGCAATCTTTTCATCTCGAGACAGCTTAACCTGCATAAACTCAATGCAACGACTCTCGGGTTGAACAACTGAATGGCCATAAACATGGTTCAAGCAAACTTCATCTTAGCACAGGATCTCGTTCAACAGTCATATTAAAATCGAACTATGGCGGCAATTATGTTATTTATCAACATAAGACCTTCCATAATTACAAATTTCAACATGTTGCCAACATAGACCCCAAAGTGTGGTAAAGTGCAGTGTAGAATATATGCACATGTGATCCAATAATATACCGTGCAAATTCTACATCAGGTCCTACATGACCATCGAAGGTCACTCACAGGAATATATCCCATCACTTCCAAAAAAAAAAAAAGGAAGCTAACACATCTCTAAACCGAGATACCATGCTTTTATACCAAAGCACTCATGTCTTAAACCAAGACACTAGTTACCATGGATCCATCAATGCTTCAAAATCGAAGCAATCTTTTCATCTCGAGACAGCTTAACCTGCATAAACTCAATGCAAAAAGAGCACAACTTGCAATAATGATATAAAATTCACATTAAGCAAGTCCAAGAATGAATCTGATAAAACCATCAAATAATATCAACTCAGGGTTTTTAATAAAGAGTTACATAAACTCCCACTAACCAAACACATCTAATGAATCAACTAAGTTCATATGCTCAACATGCTTAGCCCTTTTGTAAGTGGATCAGCTAACATGTCTGCAGTACCAATGTGCTCATAGACTACTTCCCCCTTTTCAACCCATTCTCTAACCTTGAAATACTTTATGTCTATAAACCTAGACCCGCCTGAATTTTTGTTGTTCTTGGAGAAGAACACTGCAGCCATATTATCACAGTGCATTTTCATAGGCTTAGAGATGGAGTTGAAAATATTTAACCCTGCGATAAAATTCATTAGCCATATAGCCTGTGCCCCACCATCAAAACACGCCACAATCTCTGCCTCCATAGTGGAGGATGCTATGAGAGATTGCTTACAGCTTTTCCACGATACCGCTCCACCTGCCAACATGAATATGTACCCACTGGTGGATTTTCTATCATCAGAACAACCAGCAAAATCCGCATAGGTGTAACCAACAATCTCAAGAGGATCAACATTCTTATAAACAAGCATGTAACCTTTGGTCTTCTGCAAATACCTCAGAACTTTCTTGGCTCCAACCCAATGATCATGACCTGGATTAGAAGAATATCTGCCCAACACACTAGTAGCATAAGCTATATCAGGTCTAGTGCAAACAACTGCATACATAAGACTACCAACAGCACTTGCATAAGGGACAGTTTCCATAGACTTTCTCTGAATATCATCTAGTGGACATTGAGTGTTATTGAGTTTATTCCCTTTGCAAATAGGTGCAATACCAGGTTTACAATTCAGCATGCCAAATCTCATGAGGACACGATCAATGTAAGCTCTCTGAGATAACCCCAAAAGTTTCCTACGTCGATCTCTCTTAATTTCAATTCCCAACACAAAAGATGCCTCACCAAGGTCTTTCATGTCAAAGCTATCAGACAACATTTTCTTGACTTCATACAATAACCCCAAATCGCTACTAGCAAGCAATATGTCATCCACATATAAAATCAAGAAAATAAACTTGCTCCCACTGATCTTGAGATATATGCAAGAATCAACAGTATTCTCAATGAAACCAAGAGATACCATTACCTGGTGAAACTTTAAGTACCATTGCCTTGAGGCTTGCTTAAGGCCATAAATAGACTTCTTTAGCCTGCAGACTAAATTTTCAGTTCCAGTTGACACAAACCCCTCTGGTTGCTTCATATACACCTCCTCATATAGATCACCATTCAAGAAGGCTGTTTTCACATCCATTTGGTGAAGTTCTAAGTCAAAATGTGCAGTTAATGCCATAATAATGCGAAAAGCATCCTTTGAGGAAACAGGGGAAAATGTTTCAGTGTAATCCACACCCTCTCTTTGAGTAAAACCCTTCGCCACAAGTCTAGCTTTAAACCTCTCAACACTCCCCTTGGAATCTTTCTTTGTCTTGAAAATCCATTTACACCCAATGGCTTTAGAACCCTGAGGAAGCTCAACTAACTCCCATACCTCATTATTAGACATTGAGTTCATTTCCTCCTTCATCGCTTCAATCCACTTATCAGCTTGTACACTGATGATGGCATCGTTGTAACTTATGGGATCAACTATATCATGCTCTCCAAGATAAACAAAATCCTCAGAAGTTGTAGGTCTCCTTACCCTTTCAGATCTACGCACGGGGGGTGGATCTTGTTGAACATTCTCACCTTGCGGTGGCAATTCAACAGGGACAACTGGGGCATCAGTCACTCCATCCATTGTCTCTAAAATTGGAGCACTGGATTTTTCTATGACAATAGGCAACGGCACAAAAGCTGGTTCATCATTGGGCACTTCAGACTGGATAGTAGGGGAAGCATAATCACCCACGTTGTCTTCAAAGAATTTTGCATTGCCAGATTCAACAATTCTTGTCCCATGACCAGGACGATAGAAGCGATATCCCTTTGACCCCTCTGGATAACCTACGAAATAGCAGCGAGTGGTTCTAGGACCCAACTTGGATTCAGCAGGATTATAGAGTTTAACTTCAGCAGGGCATCCCCATACACGAAAATGGTTTAAGCTAGGTTTTCTTCCAGTCCACAACTCAAAGGGTGTTTTAGGAACAGATTTTGAGGGTACTCGGTTTAGGATATACATGGAAGTGAGAATGGCTTCACCCCAAAGAGATTCAGGTAATTTGGATAAGCTCAACATACACCTCATCATCTCATCTAGAGTGCGATTACGACGCTCAGCCACACCATTTTGTTCAGGTTCAGGAAGAATATTTTCCTTAACCAATCTCTGAACTCTCTCATTGGAAATGTGAGCAAGTCTCCTATGCCAAAGAGCATGAGATTTGTCTTTACTTAAAGGTCTTTTGGTACCACTACACTCGACGTTCAAGGAGAAAGGAGTAGGTGAAAGATTCAAACGATACAATCCATCACACAAGAATCCATTACCAACAAGAGATGACTTCAAGAATAACTCAAACTTATTATTGCCAAAAGTGAACGTGTAACCAGAGACATCGAGTTTTGACACAGAAATCAAATTCCGTCTTATAGACGGTACATAAGCAACGTTTTCTAACACAATGCTAGATTTGGACTCAAAAAACAACCTAACACTACCAATGAAGACTATGGGAACGCTGACTCCATTTCCTACAAAGATGCGATCTTCTCCTTCCCTAGGTTTGCGTTTGCTTAGAAACCCCTGCAAGGAATTAGAAACATGAATAGAGGTTCCACTATCAAGCCACCATGAATGAGGTGGGACATCGACCAAGGAAGACTCAAAACAGACAAAAACATCACCGTGTGCCTTATTCTTCTTCTTATGAGACAAAGATTGGAGCTTGGGACACTCTGACTTCTTGTGACCACTCAACTTGCAAAACCAGCAAGAGAACACCTTCTCAATGGTAGGCTTTGGGCCATGTGGCTGTTTAGGCTGACCGTTTTTACTCTTATGGTTTTGGCCTTTATGATGATGCTTATGATTCTTATTCTGAGAACTGCTATTCCAATTCCCCCCAACATGGCGTGGCTGATACACCATATTCACACTCTCAGACTTGGCTCTCTTGTGCCTCTCTTCCACTTGAACACAAAGGGCAATCAACTCATTCACAGACCAAGACTCCTTGTGAACATTGTACGTGGTTTTGAGGTTATCAAATAGTGGTGGAAGAGAATTAAGAGCTTGGTGGACGAGAAAGGCATCGGCTATGGGGACTTTGAGATTGGTTAACTTGTTTGCTATTTCCTGCATCCTCATAAGATAGGTCCTAACACCACTCACCCCATCGTATCTCATGGTAGAAAAGGTCTCCAAGAGCTCACGAGTTTCAGCTTTCTCAATTCCTGAAATTTGTTTCCAATTGCATCTAGAAACTTCTTAGCATTTGTCTCATTCGGAACCGCACTCTGAAAGCTCTCTGATATGGACTTCTTCATAATCATAATACTAAGTCTATTAGCTCTCTCCCACTTCTGATAATAAGCCTTCTGTTCAGAAGTGCTAGTGTCAGTCAGCTTAGCGGGCTCATCGTCAATCAGGCAAATGTCTAAATCAGCAAGTCCCAAGGCTAACTCAACATCACGTTTCCACCTCTTAAAGTTACTAGCAGAGAGAGTCTCAATAGCGCAAATCTGATTATTCACAGCAATATTGCTAACAGCTGCAATAATAATTCGATTCAGTTTTAAAATTAACAACAATTCACGGGTATTCACAAGAATATGCTAAATATAAACCAAGCAATATTCTCACATGATCATACAATGCGTCATCATATAAACACCTTTGGGCAGAATATATTAGACACATTTGAGATCACAACCAAGTCAATTAGTAAGAACAATTCCTCCGAAGAACTAAATCCCTTTGGGAAAATAGCTTTCTTTGGAATCAAAAGTTATATCCCCTTACTATTGACTCACACTACCTCTTAAAGTAATACCTTTAATCGACCCCCTTTGGGTAGGTAATCAGATACATAAGTTCAAGAGAAGCTTCCCATGATCCTTTATTGAATTATCCTTAATTTATACACATGGACCACTTTGGTGATACCATATACACAAATCTAAGATACTCAACTGGGACAGAAAAATATAAATAAACAAATACCCATATGTTGGCGCAGTACAAGATTTTATTTATAAGTTTTGATCAAACCACTTAACTTGGTTTATGTTGATTCTCTTTTTATTATTATGATTTTTTTTTTCTTTTACAATAAATAAATAAAACATACAGTTTGTAAAGAAAAAATAAAATAAATCTGCTGTAGCACTGCTTCATTATCATGGGAATTACATCTATAATGATCAAAGTCTACATAATAGAAGATTTAGTGGCAGTGACAAACTATGAATATTTCGTCCATTATACCACTTCAAACAAATGGCGTTGTGTTGTCATGCCTACAATGCACCAGCCACATGCCACTTGCCGTCTACACAAGATGGCACAACAACTATGGATACATTTTCTTAAATCAAAATATATAATTAATAGACAAAGGCCACATGATTCATGGACAGTCGGCCATAACCCAAGAACCCTACGCTAACCCTAGGGTACTTTCTTTGGTTATTAGCGAAAAAACTACTGCCGACTAATTATAGGATATTGCCTACCCAATCTTAGAAATCATCATATCACAGAAGCAGTTAACAAAGTACGGTCTGTGCAAACAGTTCCAAATTTCCAACGTGAAGAGCGCGACATGAAAATTATGTTCCATACCTAGGGTTTTAATTTCTAACGTATGTTGGCTCTGATACCACATGTAAGTTAATTTTCTGGATCTCATACAAGAAATCAAAACACCAATTACGATATTACAATAACAATAAGACGTACCGTTTGATCCAGCCATCTTTGTAGTAGTTGATTCTTCACAAAATTGGAAGAGCTAGAGCACCGGATCTTCCCCTCCTACTCCCACTCTTGTTGTTTTTCGATAGGGCTAACAATCCCCCAGCTACTCTTATTTATAAGAGCTGGCTAGGGTTTTTGGGAGTGGAGAGGGGACCGGGCCTAATAATCATAAACAGTCATTGGGCCCTCCTATCAAGGAGCCCAATGACCAAACAGCCCACACCTTCATACCACACTAATAATAACACTAAGATGCACCCTGGCCCAAACACAGGATCACTAAAGTATTGGGCTCGTACCGGTGAATTTCTTGAACCACTTTCAACCCGTTTTATAAAACTGAAAGACAATTATTGGCAGCCCAAATAACTAGTTTAAAATATTTTCTTACATCATCATCATCGCTTTCAATTTAATCCGTCTACGGTGTTGCTTAATCTTTTTGGTTAGTCAATTCAATCATGTAAATTCTTGTCTAATCACATCTTTATGTCTTAACCTTTTTCGCTTTCTTATCTCTTCGGTTACGCTCGCGAAGTGGGTCCCTGAGCTGAGGCATTATGCTCCATCAGTGCCCATTATTCTGGTGGGTACCAAACTGGGTAAGTCTGCTTTCTTTCCACCATGATTTGCTTGCAGCTGGAGTTGTGATTGAGACTTTCTCATTGAGTTTAGCGAGCTCTCGTATGTTTTATAAGTGAAACTGCAACCTTAAAATATGTGAAAATGTCGAACGTGATGATGCAGTTTAGAAGTAGAAAGAATCAAACGATGATCTTGAGTGATGTAAGCGATCTCAAAAGATAACAAACTCTAAATAGTAATTCAGAAGGGAAAACAGTCTTTGTCAGTAGGATACAAACAGCTTAAATAACATAAAACCTTAATTACTGCAAAAAAATGGTTTCAACTGAAAATGGCCCAAAATTGTACTGCTAACTAAGGACGATATTCTAAGACAGTCCCAACCATTTGCAAAAGGAGTTGTTAATCTAGAGTTATTGCGCGATAAAGTAAAAAACTGTAATTTGATTAGCGATTTTGCATCAATTAGGGGGTGTGCCCATCGTTAAAGGACGAAGTTGGTCCTGCATCACATGACTGTGAACACTTAGGGTGAGTTTGGAAATGCTTCTGCTACCAGCACAGCTGCTTTTCGACAGCAGAAGCTGTTTTAGTGTGTTTGGTAAAAATAAAATTTCTGCTTTTCCGGACAGTTTCTGCTGTTCCACAGCAGTTTTCAGGAAGCAAGGGAGGAGATGCTTTTCCAGAAAGTGCTTTTGAATATTTTATCTACAACCGACTTTGACCTTACAATTTTTGAAAATATCAATATTTATCTTTCCGGAAATGACACGTGTCATATATTTTTGTCATTTTACCCTCTCACAGCAACTTCACAGCTGATTTTACCAAACACAAAATTACTATATCAATATTTCACAGCAGCTTCTACGTAATATTTACCAAACAACATTTTATTAAGAACTCACAGCAACTTTCTACTGTGTTTTCACACAGCAGCTTTCTACCACCGCCACAGCATTCCCAAACTAGCCCTTAATCTTTGATCATTGTTTGGTCAATAGATGAGGCTAAGATTATTTCACTCAACTTGCAGATTTGAAAGGAGACAAGCAGTTCCAAATGGATTATCCTGGTGCAAGCACAATTTCTACAGCACAGGTAACTAACTAGTCATCCTCCCCTTGAAAAAAATGTTCCATTTTGAACTAATAATTCTAAGAAATAAATTGAAACTATTATTCAACCTTCCCTTTATTTATCAACTGTTTCGTATTGTTTTGCCACAGGGTGAAGAACTAAAGAAGCAAATCGGAGCGGTGTCATACATAGAGTGCAGCTCCAAGACACAACAGGTTGGCTTTGAATTGGGAAACCAAACATGTTGGGGGAAACTGAAGGAAATAATCTGAGAATTTATTTCATTTTTTGTGTGAAATGCAGAATGTGAAGGCAGTGTTTGATGCTGCTATAAAGGTTGTTCTCCAGCCTCCCAAGCCCAAGAGACAGAAGAAGAAGCACAGAGCCTGCTACATACTCTAACCTTGTCAATACTAAATTGCTGAAATTTATGTTGTTTCCATTTTTTTTTAGTTCCCACTGTATGTTGCTTGTACACATTGGTTTGTGCTCAGGAGTGAGATCTGATTGTGTGTTTCTAGATTTTGTTGGAGTGATGGCTTTTTGACCCTTCTTTGGACCCCGGTTTTGAGAGCTCCCTTTTCAGCTCACTCTAACCGATGCAAACCGATAAACTAGAATAGTAGAGGATCAATTTAGGACCTCGCTCGTCAAAAAATATTAATGGATGAATGAAAATTAAGACGTCAAAGTTAGATGTTTCTCGTCTCCGGAATGTGAAAGAGTGCTACGTTGGGTATAAGGAAAAGTGGGCATTGTATATTTATCCCAAAGTTTGATTTATAAAGGCAAGCTTTTTGGCGTATTGATTTTAATACGAGAAGAATGATGCCGCAACAGAACTGTGTTCCTGATGTTTGTCACATTGTATTTGTATTTTGTACCAGCTTTGGTGATTCACAAATGGTAATGGACCGGCCGGTTGCGCTGAGTCGATGTTGTTATCATTTTATTTTATCATGAAACAACCCCTTGGGTTCCGGGGCGTTACAAAACTGATAAATGACGTGACTTACACACCGCCGGACGACCAGCTCGCGCTGTGACGTGACTTGGGCTATTGGGAGAAATTTTTATTTGCTCTAAGAGCACCACGTCAGCATGACATGTGGTGCTCTATACCATTCAGTAACTGACACCTGTACCCACTAGGGTTAACCACTACCCAAATAGGTTATAGAAAAAGAAAAAAAAACAGATTCCTACATGACTATTTTCTCTCTCCCACTCACCTCACTTCTAGTGTAGATGTCAACATGTGAGTGGAATAGAACACCACGTGTAATTTGCTCTATGAGCACCTAAGAATTGCTCGGCCTTGTTTTATCTTACGAAAAAACATGATGATCTCACTTTTGATCTCAAACAGAAAGAAACAGTGTTTAAACTTTTAACGGGTTATCGCAGGAGGCATGTGATACAAGAGTTTTCTCCTCTGAAGATTTCAAATTCAAGACTTACACAGTTGTTACTATACACAAACTAGTCCGGATATCACAGTTTAAAAAAAAATTAAATGTTTTGAGACTATTAGGCAATTTTGAAATACTTTCTGAAGTCTCATAATATTACAAATCAACCCCTTGGTATAAAAAACGAACTTTCTGAGTCTCTCAACAGAAAGAGAGCGATTGAGAAAATCTGAAACAACCCGACGAAGGCTCTATTGAGAAAATCTTGCCAAATCTCGCCATCGTTGAAGCCTCTATTAGAAAGCTTCTTCCTCCAAATCGCGACGCCGGCGGTGAGGCTTTATTACTCCGGTGAGTCCTCCTTCACCCTCTAGCCTTATGCCATTTCTCTCTAGACTAGACTGAACCCTAAAAATGCTCACTTCAGTGATTCACACACACACTCACTCACTCTGATATTCCTTCATATGCTCACTGGTAATTGATAGATCCAGACCATAACAGTTTCCAGCTATGTGTATTGGGGTTAGCTTGAAATGGACGCTGAACAGACCCTTTATTCTAAATCTTGTTTTTGTATGTAATTATTGCTAAATATTCTCAAATAAGTTAACTTCTTGTAATCTGCTTCAAGAACATGGTGTATATTTTTGCACATGGCATTGAAATGAAGTCCTCAAAATTGAATGTTGATCTTCTCTATAGTTGATGCTGGATCATTTTCTGTGTAGTGGGTGATGAGCAATTTATGATTGGACTATACATATTAGACATTTTTTTTGAGTGATTTTTATTCCTCATGTTACATTTATATTGTCATGCTTTGTTTGCAAGCATTCTGAGGAGGTAATTTGGCTAGCGTAATGATGCAAAACTTGTGAATCTTTTCATCGTGTCGTAGAGTGAGTGTAGATCTACAGCATTTTTAAAAGATTGACTAGTTCTTGTATAGTTTTGCTAGTTTGATTACCTCTTTAAAATGCCTGGAAAAAAAGAGTAGCTAGGATGGTAATTTAGGGACAGAGAGAGTATGATAGTACATCAAATTGTGCTACATAGAGTCCTTAGTTTGTTACCGTAATTCACTTTTAGCGCAGAGAATTGCTAATTGGATCACAATTTCATACGCATGAAACACTAGTGATCCGAGACGGTGAATTTTGCTATTGAAAGAGGTTTCACTATTTTCACCTCAAGTATCTCTATAGGAGGGGAAATTAAAGTTAAATTTTTCTTATTTACAAGCATTACTAAAGTTATGACTTCAATGTATTGCAAAACTGAGCAGTTTGATAGTTTATATTTTGTAATCTACCAAATATCATAAAACTCCTACCAGGATATCCAAAGAAGCCTACCCCTATTGTACCGAATTCCACAGGGCACCACATTCCACAAACTGAAACGATCCACGTTCCAGCTAACTTAGATTTTGTCGAGACTCTCAATCTGTTAAGTGTTCAAATCCCTGACTCTTCATCTGCTTGCCTTGGTCTCTCAAGAGGAGTTGTGGCATCCTGAAGAGGCTTCGTGGGGTGATCCAGCGAATTGCAATTGCTAATTGGATCATGCGTTCCTAAGCATGGAACACTAGTGATCCTGAATGGTGAAGCTGGCCATCGATGGAGGTTTCACTAGTTTCTCATCTAGTATGTCTATAGGAGTTGTTGCTTTCTAAAGAGGCTTCTTGGCTGATGGTTTTGTTGCAACCTCTGTGTGGTACCTCTCTTTTGGTTATTCATCGTAGTTAGTATTTGTTATGTGGTGTAATTGTTTGTTAAAATTACAACTATATTAGTACACAAACCCTGTAATTTGTATTGTTTTAAATTGATATTCTTAATTCAGTCAAAAGGAATAATCTTGAGGCTCTGAGCCATAATTTGTACCTGGAACTCTTAGAGGAGTGCCTTAGATCATCAAGATTGCGAACTTAAGAAAAAAAGCTCGAAAATCATTAACCATCCTAGTTCTAGTTAGAATTGACACTCCTTATAACAGAATGGGAAGTTGACTTTCATGCACTAATGTTGAATGAACAAAGAGTGAGTTCTAAGCTGTTCAAACTGAAGGGTCATTTTGGCGAACTCTTGTGTAGGGGTTAACCCTCTCTTATGGCCACAATAGTGTTTTACAGAAGACAAGTTTTAATGCTTACTTTCTTCTTTCACCTTATAATAAAGCTTGTAAGTGAAAACTGAAGGTGATGGTGTGTATCTTCCATCGCAGGGTTAACATGGCCACACTTAGGAATTTGAAAATAAAGACATCTACCTGTAAACGTATTGTTAAGGAGCTACACTCATATGAGAAAGAAGTTGAAAGAGAAGCTGCAAAGACTGCAGATATGAAGGAGAAGGGAGCTGATCCCTATGACCTTAAGCAGCAGGTATTTGGGTTTATAGTCTTTTCTTTTCATAGTCTTCTTTTCCAATATCGTGTCGTAATGTTTTGAGCATGTTAGATATCTTAATTTTTGGTTGTAAGTTAGTAAGTGGATCTACGTGTAATTGTGATATAGGAAAACTTTTTTTGTTTATCACAACTGCGCAGAAGACATATTTGTTACCAATTTGGCAGGGCTGTATGCCGCTGTTTGCTGATCAAATCAATCTTCTAGGCTCTGTTTGGTTGGTGGTAAAACATTTACAAAGTAAATAATTTGTGTAAAATATTTTTTGCGATTTTTTTCCTTACAATCATTTTCATGTGTTTGATTAACATTTGGAAATGATTTTAGTAGTTTTTTATATAATTATAAAATTGTAAAAATTTAACAAGTAAGTTGGTACAAAATGGACAAGCATTTAGTTATGTAATGTTGCTGGAGATTATGGATTCACATCTTCTACATTTTTATTAAGTTCAATATGTGTTGGCGGCAGCAGCTTTGTGGTGGTGGCTGGTGGCAGCAGGTGGTTGTGGTTCAGGTGGCGTTTGTTTGTGGCAGCAGGTGTAGGATGTGGTGGTGGTTGTGGTTCAGGTGGAGGAGGTGGTGGCTGTTTGTTGCGGCCGCCAGCAGGTTGTTTAGGTGGCGGCAGCGGTGGTAGGAGCACGAGGCGGAGGAGGGGTTTAATAATGCTTGCACACAGTTGGGGAAATGGCTTACGGATATGAAAGTTGTAAATCATTTTACCTAGTTTATGCGAAATCATTTAACTTGGAAATTATTTTACGGAACAAATTGTAAACCAAACACCGAAAATTAGGACAATTTTTTACTGAATAACGTTATACCGCCAATCAAACAGAGTCCTAATGTCACTCATATGTCCTATCCCACAATCATCTATCTTTCATAAGTCTGATGCTATTGATGTCTGATCAAAAGATCGTGGTAAAGTGCGAGCACCACATGGTGCTCTAATTCCAATCATTGTGTACCACTTATACATTTTTTTTTGTGGACCCAACCACTTTTTGTATAATTCGCACACATTGATTGGAGTTAGAGCACCATAAGATTTCTCTCCTCCTATCCCAGGGATCAGATATTCCCTTAAAGACGGGCCTTAAGGTCTCTGTTAGCCAGTGTTGCACCCACTACTTTCTAGTTATTTTTCTAAGCACAGTAAATGTTTTCTTTGTCAACCACCAGTAACTAATATTGGCTTTCCCTAAAAAAAAAACTAATATTGGCTGAGGAAAGTGTGAATGCCATCAACTTTGTTTGAGCATTGATGTCGGATCTGGGACGATGATACAGTGTTGCACCCACTAATTTCTGTTTAGTTATTTTTGCTGAGCATGATAAATGTTTTCTAGATGAAAGCTATTAACTTTGTTTGGGCATTTGGAGACGGGGACTATCTTAACTTTCCCTTTTCCTTTATTTTGCTGATAAAGATGTTTTTTCCTGTTATCTATTTGGCCAGGAAAATGTGCTGGCTGAATCCAGAATGATGATTCCAGATTGTCACAAACGGCTTGAGGCTGCGCTAGCCGACCTAAAAGGAACCTTGGTATTCTATTTTCCTAACGATTTTTTGTCTACTTTTCTCTTTTCTTGGACCACCACACATGCATGTCCGTAGCATCGTAAACTGCAGTAGTTTCGCAGTTTGCTCCATAAATGCTCATATTTTGCTATGTTTTTGGCAAATTCATGTTTTTCCCTCAGTAGGAATTACAATGTTGACCTAACATTTCATGTACATTACTGCTCTGAAATAAGACATTCACCTCTGTTGAGACTTAGGAAGAATGAGGCTCAAGCCGAGAGATTGGGGAAGTTCTCAGGGCAGTGATTCCTCTATGCAGAACTAGTTAATTTCCAATTCATCAGGTCATGATATCATATAACAATCATGGTAGCCCATGATTTATGATCACAATTCAACAACCTTCTCAATAGTATCTTTCATGCCTTTGGAGCGGTACATTCTCTATGTTTGAAGCGAAGCCCATCCTGATTGTCGTTAAAGTTGTTGGATTGTTGTTGGATTGGTTTCTGGTTGCTCGTATATGAGAACAAGAAGACGATGTCGGTTCTACTGAGGTTTCATGGAAAAAAATCCGAATGGGAGCATATCATTTGGTTTTCTTGTTATATCTACCAACTTGCTCTTATAAACCTAAACATAATTGCCATTAAAGTTGCATTTCCATCAATTTTAGTTTCTGATGGTTTCTGAACTGGTGGTTGGTACACTGAACTATCAAAATGCGATTTCAGGCTGAGTTGGAGGAGTCGGATGAGAAAGATTGTCCAGAAATTGATGAAGCTCGAACCACCATTCAAGACTTTGAGAAACTATTCCAGTCGGGGGATGATGATTAGTAGTCGTGTTGCAGTTATTGGAAACGTCAATGATGAAGATGTTTTTGTCCATCAATCATTTGAACAACTAGTGATGAAGAAGCTTGTCCTAAATCTCTTAATGAAGCTTGTCATACAATGTTCATGTTTAGACTGCTGCTGTTGTTACTGATGGATTTTGGAACATATGTCGTGAAATTCTTGGCTTGCTTGTAACACCCTTTTGTACCCCCGGAACTCCAATTTCGGATATTATTACTCCTCCGGACAGGAGACAGAAGAAAGAAAACTATAATTTCTGCAAAGGCGAGCCGGGGCAGATCCATAAATTTGTTATAGTGGGGGCTAAACAAGAAAAACTAAATAAAAGAGGGGTAAAAAAATGATTTTGAAAGTTAAGTGAATGCTAGTATAATTCGATTTTTTGTGGGACTAATGTGCATTTGCGCCTTGAGAGTGGGTTTTTCTAGGGAATTTTATGTTTACCGTAATGTCTGGCCAGCTTGCGCGGACCTCGATAAATTCACGGACTCAAACCCGTGACCGCTGGGGTTATTAACCGAGCTAGCACCTATTTGTCTCGGGAGTGGGTTTAAGTGTCCAAAATTAAAATTAGTTTTTATAGGCCTTGTTTGGGTAAAGGGATAAAAATCACTGTAATAAGAGTTGTCTTGATGTGAAGTAGAATAGGTTGTGCTATAATAAGTCATGATAAATGATTTTTGCTTCTCAGTGATTGATTAGAGCACAATATTAGATATAAAAAGCTTAATGGATATATCCTATCTTATATCCTCCTCTAATCTTGAGTTTTCTTAGTCACATTTGGTATGATTTTTTTTTTTAATATAAGTTTAATTATAGTTTAAATTTGAATGTAAAAGTCTATGGTGTAAACAAACAGCTGTGGAAGAATATAAACCAAAGATTGGTCATGAGATGTGGGAATCTCGCAATTATTTACACAGAAAGTCCAATACTAACAAAGAAGCTTCAAGTAAAAAGCCTAGGGCGAAAGACTTCTTAACAAACCAAAAAGGAAAACAAAAGCAACCAACTAACCACAACGAGAACTTAACAACAAGAATAATAAGTCGAGACTCAGCCGAGACCGGTCCTCTACTTCTTAGAGGTCTGTTGCTCATCCCTTGAACCTTCAACTTCCTTATTCGTCTTCCTCGTACTTGATCAGAAACTTGTCGTCGTGGTCGTTTGGTGTTGTACAACGAAGCAAGACTCTCTCTGTAACGATCAATTCGCAAGTCATCGCCATCGCTAATGTCCTCGAGACCCGGATCTTCATTCTTGAAATCATTCTTGGAGGACATGGCGGCGGCGACGTTGTAGTAGTATCAGTGATCAGAGAGATCAGTGATCGCTATAACTTTCTAGTAGAATGCACTGCATGGTTCTCTCTCTATATATATAGAGTCTTCGCATGGGGCGGTTTTTACTATTTACTATTCCTAGTTTAGTTCAGAGTAGAAGTATTAGTTAATGATTGACTGTTGTAAATTATGCACGGTTACCATATGATGATAATGTTTGTAAAAGACACTTTGACCCCTTAAGTTTTGGGACAAAGACACTGTCACCCCTTGTTTTTGAGGAAACCAACCCACCCACTCCCTTTTTGTATGGCAAAAGACAGCCACCCACCCAATCTTCCTTTTTAGGAAACCCTTGTCTGAGGACTTATTCAACACCACCTCACTTGTCTGCCATTGGTCCATGTCAGCTCAAAGTGGTCATCAATAGCTGACGTGGTAGTCCAGCTAGGTCAAGACAGTTAACTACTTTTAGTTTCTTTTCATTGCCCTAATAGTTTGGGAAATTGCACTTTTAGCTCTTATTATATCATTCGAAAGGTAATAGTTGAAGGTTATGAGATCAATTCGGAATTCTTTCTACTCTCATCTCTCTGATAACTCTCCCTTCTCCATTTCCGTTTGTTTGATGGAATTCCGGCGCAGTAGCCGGCAGGATTCTAACCCCTTCTGTCCGATCAGGAATCAGAAACTCCTCCCCAACATCTCTATTGAAAATAAGAATACTTGATGAGGCAGAACTGCCATTTTCTCTATTTACCTATTAATTGAGAGCAATGACGTTGTCTTGTCTTGCTTAGCTGACGATCAGTTACTCTTCCTTTGCTTGTAATGTCGCTGAGTGCGATTGGTTATCTCTCACATTATCGATGTGGGAGGCAAGGGAGAAGTTTTCCTCTTCTTCACCATTGTAGAGCGCCAGCTCTTTGCTTTCTCTCTTTCTCTGCTTTCTCTCTTCATTTATTAATATGGTATCAGAGCCAGATTCGGTTGATTAATCAGTTTTGTTTATTGAGAAGAAGGTAGATGTTTATCTTTTCCATTTTCAAAATCCTAAAGACAAAGAGTTCTTTCTCAACGAATCTCTTATCTCCCTGCATGGCCTATCTCTGATTTTCAAAGAAAGAAAAAATAATCAAGCTCTTTCTGAAGTTGATTTTTCTAAGGCTGATATATGGTTTCAAGTTCCAAACATCCCTCTTGAAGGTTTTTATCAAGAAACGGCTGAAAAACTGGGAAATTTAGCAGGGGACTTGATAGTTGTTGACTGGTCATTCGATAGAGTTAGAGCATTACATGGTTTGCGCATTAAAGTTAGAGTCTCTTTGGATCAAGCCCTAACCCCAGGGGCTTATGTAAATGTGCCAGGAGAAGAAGAAAAGAAATGGGTTTTTTTTCAGTTATGAAAGAATTTTCAAGGTTTGTTACAGGTGTGGATGCATTGGACATGACAATAGAAGATGCAGCACTAACCTGGTAGAAGTCCTGGAGAAATTGGAGGCCAGATATCTGCAATCGCACCACCTATCCTCCTATCCTTTCTATGTGAACCCTCAAAGGAAAATGTTTACTCACCTCCTCAAACTGCACTCTAAGTATGGCCCTTTTCGAACGATGAAATTTGATACCAGTGTAACTCCCATCTACGAGTTTCGTGAAGTCCCAACACTTCAAGACCCCAACCAAGGACCCCCTATTCCATCCAATCATCAACTCTATGATCATTCTACCTCATCCACAGACTCAGCTAACTACTTTACCCCCCCCCCCCCCCCTCCGAACCGTACCACAATGAGAGCTCCAAAAAGCCCAGAATTGAGAGTGATCCTCCTTTTATAGGAGGAACCTCCACGGTGAAAGACCATCAGTCAAAACCCCCTCAAATGAATCAGTTACACCCCCTGACCGTTCCACTGGCCTCACAAATGCATGTATGTTTCCCAAGAGGTGCTATGAATGTATCTGCTTCCCAACAGGCGCAACCGGTCAATTTCCACGCCGATTGGTTCACTGATCTAGCCTTAAATAGACGCATGCATTTGGGATTCCAAAGAGGCGACTCCTTGTTGCAAGAGCTTTGTAACCTACCCCCTATCTGCACTATAAATGCCACATCTCTGTCACAAAATCAAGTTTCGCAGAATCCTACTACCTACTATATCCCCTCTTCCATTCCCTCACATTCTCTGTCATAACCCACCATGGTGAGACAACTCCCAACAACCTTCAAAAAACTAAACCATACAAGCTTTGCTATAAGAGCCCCTGAGTTCTCTCCCACAGTGACCACTGAACCAGATTCAGAAAAAGCACAGAGAAGGCAAGATCTAGTAGAGATTAACGGGATGCTGAAAGAGAGTGGTCCATCAGTGCCAAAGAAATCAAGGGGTAAGAGGAGTATAGGGAAGAAGGAACAAGGAGTGGAGAAGAAACTGATTGGCAAGAAAATCACAGAGAAAGCCAAAGGAAAGTCGCAAGTCAAGCCAAAAGCGCTTCAAATTCAGGCTCTAAAGAAGGCGGCAAAACCAAAAGAGGCAATAGGGCAACAATCTGCTGATCCCAAGGGGAAGGGTAAGAGACAGAAGACCTCTTCCAAGCCAGAAACTATCAAAGGTACTCTTAATTTTTATGATTCATTTGCGCAAATTAACTTCAATCCCTTCTCTGATCATTTTTTCAAATTTAAATTTAAAAAAAGATGCAGACCTTTGAATGAACCTTCCCTAAATCACTCTTTCTCCTTCAAAAAACCTAAAATGGGCTTTGGGGTGGTTGTGCCAGAACAACCCCCAAGAGAGTCATGAGTCTTCTTTGTTGATCCCTTTGGTTCTAGTGGGGGATTATGGTGTGCATGGCACTCTCATGTCTTCACCATAGTCCCCAAATGGTCCTCTTGTAATCTTATTCTGCTCGAACTAAATTTCAACTTCTCATCCTCCCAATCTTGCTATATTGGTTTAGTGTATGGTCATCCTAACTTAGACAAAAGAGATGAAGTTTGGAAACAGTTCAATGAGATTTTACCCTTCAATAGCCCTCTGCTTATTATTGGAGATTTTAATCAAGTTTTGTTCCCTCATGATAAGTCTGGACCATGTGCATCTGTTATTAGGGGTGCTAATCAACTGTTAAACTATCTTCACCAATGGGGTCTGTTTGAGGTAAAAAACATTGGCCCCTGGTTTACTTGGTCAAACTGTAGGTTTGATTCCACCCCTACATTTGAGAGATTGGATAGAGCATGGTGCAATTTTGAGTTCCTCTCTCTTTTCCCCTGCCTTGCCCTACATAATTTGGGTATTGGAGTTTCTGATCATTCCCCCATTGTTCTCAAACTCCAAAACTCCACCTCAACTCGCGTTAATCCGCCAAGGAGATTTGAATTGTGGTGGCTCAAACCCCCAGAAACTAAGGATCTCCTTCATTATATTTGGAGGCTTCCTATTAGAAGCTCTCCATGCTTCAGAGTGGTTAAGCTTCTTTCAATCACTTTGAAAGCTTTTAGATCCTGGGCTATGTCCAAACCCTCATTAGCCAACCAAATATCCGTGACCAAAGCCAATATTGCCCATTACCAAGCCTTACTGCCTGACCCTATTGCTGCATCCAATTTTATAGCTTGTCACAAGCATTTGCATGATCTCCTAACCTCAGAGGAAATCTACTGGGCCCACAGAGCTCGTTGCAAATGGCTCCAAGAAGGCAGCAAAAACACGAAGTTCTTTCATGCTTATACTAAAGTTAGAAAAAATTTCAACTCAATTTGGAATATTAAACTTAATGATGGAACTTTTATCTCTGACCTGCCTTCCATAATGCAGACTTTCTTGGATCATTATGCACACATCTATTCTCAACCTTCTCCATCATTATGCTTATACTAAAGTTCTTTCCTGCCTTTTCTCCTTCTCCCTCCTTTTTAATATCACAAAAACTCTCAGTCTTGATCAGCAAAATTTTCTCTCTAATCCCTTTTCTGCATCCGAGATTTCTAATGCAATATTTGGAATGTCCCCCCTCAAAGCACCTGGACCAGATGGATTTCAACCAGCTTTCTTCCAACAAAATTGGTCCCTGCTTTCCACGTCAATCACTTCTGCTGTGCTTTCTTTTCTAAACTCGGGACATTTACTCAAAGAGCTGAATAGAACTCACATTGTCTTAATCCCTAAGATTAACAGCCCTCAATCTGTAACAGATTTTAGACCCATAAGTCTGTGCAATGTTTTATACCGTATCATTGCTAAAGTACTGGCTAATAGGCTTAAGCATGTTCTTCCATCTTTAATCTCTGTAAACCAAAATGGCTTCATCCCACAAAGGCTTATCCAAGATAACATTTTTGTTGGTCAAGACTTAGTTCATACCATTCACAAAGCTAGAACTGACCAACAACCAAAGCTAGGGGCTCTTAAACTGGACATCTCCAAAGCTTTTGATAGGGTAAGATGGGATTTCCTTGAGCAAGTGTTGTTTCAAATGCACTTCCCTTCTCATTTTACTAGACTTATAATGCAATGTGTCACAACTGTGTCATATTCACTAATTATCAATGGATCTCAATCCCACTCTTTCACTCCTCATAGGGGGTTAAGGCAAGGAGATCCCTTATCACCTTTTCTTTTTGCTCTTTGTGCTGAGGTTCTCTCTAGCTCCCTTCAAATGGCTGAATCAGATAACTTAATACAAGGAATTCCATATGCTAGGAGTAAAACTATTTCTCACCTTCAATTTGCAGATGATACTCTACTGTTTTTCAAGATCCAGCCCAACACTAGTGAAAATATAAAGAATCTCCTTGACACCTATGCTACTGAATCTGGACAAGCTATAAATCTCGACAAGTCCTCTCTAGTCTTTAGTCCTAACTGTTCTGAGTCTGACAAATTGCTGTTTTCTTCCAACTTAGGTTTAGCACCCTAGGAATCTATAGGCAAATATTTAGGTGTTTTCCTAGATAAACAAGGGTCCAACAAAGAATTGATCAAATCTACTATCCACAAAATCAATGAGAAATGTGCTGGCTGGCAAAGCCTGCTCCTTAAGCCCTTTGGAAGAGCCACTTTGATTAAATCTGTTCTCAACAGCTATCTAGTTTACCCCATGTCTGTTTGTATCTTCCCTAAGAAAGATTGTGACAGCATCCAGTCCATTCTTTCGAGATTTACTGGGCTGGCTCAGTCTACAAAATATGCATCCATTGGCTCTCTTGGGACTTTCTGTGCAATAAAATTCAGAATGGGGGGGTTGGGGTTTAAAAACTTACAATGTTTTAATAACGCTCTTATTGCCAAAAACTGTTGGAAATTAGTCAATGACTCTCATAGTTTTTTCAGCTCTTATTTTATTACTCAGTATTGTAGAAGACAAAATTTTCTTGCTATTAGAGCTACCTCCATAGCTTTCTGTGCTTGGAAAAACATCTGCAAAGGAAGAAGTACCCTATCCCTGGGTCTGCAGTGGAAAGTTGCCAAGGGACATTCTCTGATGGTAAGAAGTGATGGTTGGATCCCAGATGTTCCAAGAGCTTCTATAGAAGAGTGTTTAAGGCAAACTGAACCAGATAACAGAATCAAGAAGGTGGATCAGTTACTCTCACAGAATAGCCAGGGCTGGAACAAGAACCTTTTGGAGAATCTTTTTCCACCCTGGCTTAGTGACAGAATACAGAATATCCCACTAGGACTTAATGAAAATCAAGACACCCCTTATTGGAAGTCTACCTCCAATGGAGTCTATTCTGTCAAAACAGCCTACCTACTTCAAAACTTCAATAATTCCTCGCCTAATCTATCTGCCAATCGCATCCAATTCCGTTTCATTTCCTATGACTTTCATTGGAAAAGGCTCTGGAAATCAGGCCTCCCTGCTAACCTAATCCATCTTCTTTGGCGTATTTGCTCTAATTCTTTACCTTGTTTAGATAACATCCACTATAGAATCCACTCTATTAACCCCTCCTGTCCTCGATGTAATAATCTTGCTGAAACCCCTGAACACATTTTCTTTCATTGTATTGTGGCTCAACAGCTTTGGGAGAGAGCCCCTATTTCTTCCACTTACAAACCTAATGCTAATACTGTTAATATTCGGCAGTGGATCCTATGTTGGTTAAGGAAAAGGCAAGCTCGTTGCTCCATTCAAAACTGGCATTGGATCCCAGCAATTATTTGGATCCTTTGGATTACTAGAAATAAAAGATTATTCGATCAACAAAACCCCTCTGCAGAACAAATGTATTATCAAACTGAAGCTTTTGCTGCATTCCTTTTGATTTGCTAATTTCTTAGTTTATATTCAGCTGCTAATTGACACGATTTCTTACGTGTATACGCAAGTGCACGGTCGAATTAATAAAGATTGAGTATTAAAACTCAGGTTGTCGAACCCACATGTAAATAGACGACTACTAGCTAGTTAAGAATTAATTAGAAGATACTTAAGTAACCGGTAAGAAGTGGTTTGAGTGTTCGTCGCCCACAAACAAGCGACTGAATAAAATGAATGTAGAGACAATATTTCTGTATTTTTCAATTAAGAGAATTTAATCAAAGTATGGAGAAAACTAGGCGATCTATGAATCACCTAGGGTCTTTAGACAGTTCCGGAATTTGTATTGAAACACATTACTCACTAACTGATTATGCCGGGTGTAGATACTGCTTTCTGACATGACAGATCTTGGCCACGTGGCAACCATCCAGCACACCATATTGTGCTTCACACACACAGGATCACCAGCCGAGCTGATCCATGTGGGGGCTGCGAGACAGAGCCCTCGCATACCACTGCACGGGACTTGTAGGGACTTTGTGGTCTGGAGGCTAGAGTAAGCCCTGTCGCGTGCGAGCCAAGCCCGCACGCGACCTTTAGTAACTGTTTTGAGAGATTTATGGCACGAGCTCCATAAACCCGGTCAATCCGGTCAAACCCGGTCAACCTCGTAACAGTTCCGGTATTCGCGCACCACGTGCTGTAACGGTCCCTATATACTCGGACGAACGTGCCGTTATGGTTAAGCTAATTAAGCCGCCATCAATGGGCGCATTAACCACACTACAACGGTCATGTTCTCTGCTATATATAGGACGTTACCCTTTCCATACAAAGGAGAACACACTGCCACGTGCTGTAACGGTCCCTGCCGGAATCTCTTGTGCACATTTTGGTGAACCCGACGTGAAACTTACCAGCAAAAGCAACCATGTCTCAGGAGGACGATGTCAGCAACCGATCGCCTTCCACCGAAACTCCCTCGGGAGACGAGGCCCGCCGTACTCCGACGACTCCCGGCGAGGCACCAACTTTAGAGTCTTTGGACGCCACTGTCCAAAGTCAGGCAAAAGCTCTCAAGTCTCATTCTGCGCAGTTAGAACGGATCTTGGCCGTTCTGGGCACCCTTGCGCCAAATCCTCCACCAGCCACCGCTATCCCTCAGGGAGGAGGAACCCCTACCGCTCCAGGATTGGGAGTATCTACATTACACTACTCCGGGCCACATATCACATGATCATAGGTCGAGCCTGGATTCATCGCTTCGACGCAATCCCTTCGACGGCTCACCAGGTCATGAAAGCTATCTGGAACGACAGGATTGTCGAGATACCGGCCTCAACTAACCCGTTCAACTTGGACGAAGCACATCTCAGCGAGGCGGTGTGGTTCACCGAGATGGCGGACGAGCAAACACCCGGACCATTCAACCCTACTCCTTTGCCTCTCTGGGAGGACATCAAGGACCAGTCACCTGCGGGCGTGATGGTGACAAGGGAAGATGCCAAGGAAAAGCCGCCTACACGCGAAGAGGCGCCGCGTATCGCATATCATCGGAAGAATGTGTACACTCTGAAGAGGATTGCAAAGCATGACCCCGAGGGCAAGGAGATAGAGAGCTTCTACGCCAACGGGAAGAAATGCTATCGCATATGAAGGTGCGCGGGGACGTCCTCACACGGGCAGGGGGATGTCCCCGGGCAAATCAATCAAATCGAGCAAGTTGCGCTGACAGAAGAGCCTACACAGGGCACTCCAGACGAGAAACTCAAAGAAGCGCCCGAATGCATGGAAGACAGGCCAAGACCACAAAAGCAAGAGCTAAAGGAAGTGTTCCTCAGCCCGAACGAGGAAAAGAAAAGGCCAGTCTTCCTGAGTGCGGACCTCACAAGCGAAGAGGAACAAGGACTGCTGCAGCTCCTAACTGAATACAAGGACGTGTTCGCATGGGAATATGATGAGATGCCGGGTCTGGACACGAGCATCACCATGCACCGTTTAGACATCATCCCAGGGTCTAAACCGGTCAAGCAAAGCACCAGAAGCTTCAGGCCAGAGCTCAACGTGAAGATCAAGCAGGAGATTGTCAAACTCCTAGACGCCAAGTTCATAGAGCCAAATCACCATCCCACATGGTTGGCCAACATCGTGCCGGTGGTGAAGAAGAACGGACAGCTCCGCATCTGCGTGGACTTCCGAGATCTCAATCGCTTCTGCCCTAAGGACGATTTCCCACTGCCTAACATCGATTTGCTCATCGATTCAACGGCAGGCCATCGCATGTTCAGTTTCATGGACGGTTTCAGCGGGTACAATCAAATCAAGATGGATCCCGAAGATGCACGGAAAACTGCATTCATCACTCCCGTGGGGGTATTCAACTACACGGTAATGCCATTCGGTCTTAAGAACGAAGGCGCAACCTATCAGCGGGCCATGATGGCTCTATTCCACGACATGATGCACAAAGAAGTGGAATTCTATGTGGATGACCTGGTAGTCAAATCCAAGCATGAAGCAGATCACCTTGCAGACCTGCGAAAGGTGTTCAACAGATGCAGGAGCTTTCAACTGAAAATGAACCCCATGAAATGCGCATTCGGCGTGACCTCGGGGAAGTTTTTGGGATGCGTGGTCCATCGCCAAGGGATCGAGCCTGACCCTGCGAAAGTGTCAGCCATCACCAGCATGACGCCACCTCACAACCAAAGTACCTTGAAAACATTCTTGGGAAAATTGTCATATCTGCGGAGATTCATCCCAGCAATCGCCGAAATCACATGCTGTTTCAGCACTCTTCTCAAGAAGGACGCCGCGTACAACTGGGCTCCTGACCACGAAGCCGCATTCGAAAAGCTAAAGGAGCTACTCACATCCCCAAAGATAATGATCGCGCCTCAACTGGGATCACCGCTTCTGCTATATCTTACATCAACAAGGAAATCTATAGGAGCACTCTTGGCTCAGGTGTATGAAGGCCAAGAGAGGCCCATCTATTACATCTCTCGCATTGTGCAGCCTGCTGAATCAAGGTACACAGACATCGAACGTCATTGCCTTGCTTTATTCTTTGTGATAGAGAAGTTGAGACACTATTTTGCATCGCACAAAAGTAGTGGTGGTCACCAAAAGCGACCCCATAAGATACTTGCTAACTCACACTACTCCGGGCGGGAGATTGGCGAAATGGTACATGACCATCTCTCAATACGATATCACATGCGTAAAACCAAGAGCGATCAAGTCGCAGGCGGTAGCAGATCTGTTGGCACAGTTTCCCGACAACAGCCACGAACCCGTGATCGAGGAAGAACTCGAAGGCCCTGAAATCTACGCGATCGACGTGCCCTATTGGACCCTCCACTTCGACGGTTCGTCAACCAGAAAAGGCGGAGGCATTGGGATAGTCTTGACAAAGCCAGACGGGGAAGTCATACAGATGTCCGCAAAACTCAACTTCGCAGTCACGAACAACGAGGCGGAATACGAGGCTCTTATCGCGGGGCTCCGTGCGGCGAAAGCTTTGGAAGTGAGCAACTTAACGGTCATGGGAGATTCCAAACTGATTGTTAAGCAAGCCTCGGGCGAATATGGTTTAAAGGAGATCAACCTCCTGTCATACCGCACCCTAGTGCAAAAGCTGATGCAGCAATTCTGCGACGTGAAATACGAGCACAAGCCCCGAGTGGACAACAGGCATGCAGACGCCTTAGCAACTCTGGGATCTAAGGTCAGCATAGACAAATGCCCCGCAAGGATTTCCATCGAAGTGCGAACATCGTCGGCATTAACAGAAGATGCGTGCGACGACGAACACATGGATGACGCAGACTGGCGAAAAGCAATCCTGCAAGCTATTGCGAAAGGCACCAGCAGCGAAAGCTGGGCACTCACGAAAGGATACTGCATCCACGACAACACCCTTTACTACAAAGGTCCTGGAGGAATACTCATGCGATGTGTCTCCGAGCAAGAGGGACAACAGCTGTTAGAAAAGATTCACCAACATGCTTGCGGAGAAAGCGAGGTGTCAATCTACAGGAAAGCTCAGAGATATGGCATTCATTGGCCAGGCATGTCAACAGCTGCAGACCTAATACAAGGGAAGTGCGAAAGTTGCGCACTAATCAAAGATTCTCTACTCGTCGCTCTAACCGATGACGACACAGACTGGAGGAAGCCATTGTTTGAATTCCTCACCCAGGGCACTGTACCCGAATCGAGAAAAGAAGCCGACAAATTGAAGAGAAAAGCGTCTCGATATGTGGTTCAGGAAAACCTACTTTGGCGAAAAGGTCACGAGGGCAACTTGCTGCGATGCCTAGACGGCGGGGAAGCACAAGAAGTCATGGACCTTTCTCATCAGGTGGAACACCAGGGAGGTGCGAAATTATGCAGACAGCTCCTCTCAATCGGATACTTCTGGCCCACGATGGAAGTCGATTGCCGCACCAAGGTGCGACGCTGCCAAGAATGCCAATTCAAAGGGAACCTAGTGCACGCTCCCGCCGTGGATCTACATGCATTAGGGACGCCATGGCCATTTCACACATGGGCTTTGGACTTCATCGGCCCCATCCGACCAACGTCACATGGGAACCATTTCATTCTCACCGCAACCGAGCTGTTCACCAAATGGGTGGAAGCAATACCACTGAAGACGGCAAACGCGCTGGCTGTGGTCAACTTCATCCAGGAAAACATCGTATGCAGGTTCGGAATCCCAAATACCATTCTTTCAGATAACGGTACTCCTTTTGTTAATCGCCAGGTAGCTACGAAACTCACGGAGTACAATATCAGGCAGATATGCTCTACCCCCTATTATCCAAAGGGAAACGGACAAGCCGAAGCGACTAACAAAACGCTGTTGAGAATTCTGAGCAAGATGGTCGCAGATGACCACAAGAAGTGGGCCGACTCCCTTAACATAGCTCTGTGGGCCTACAGAACTTCTCCAAGGACACCCACAGGGGCCTCGCCATTTCTACTATGTTATGGGGCCGAAGCTGTAGTACCTGCGGAGGTCAGAGTCAATTCGGCAAGGCTGGCCTTCCATGCACTCTATGAAAATCAACGCGATCATGACTTAGTCTTGCTGGAAGAAAAGCGAGAACAAGCCAAAAGGACTAACAAGCGGTACCAAGAAAGAATCGCTCGCGCCTACAACAAGACAGTCCAGCGACGGGATTTCGCAGTTGGCGACCTGGTCTTGCGCTCATCTGACCACTGCATGCGAGAAGCAACTCACCCAAAGTTCGCAGCTAATTGGGAAGGACCCTTCGAAGTCACAGAAGTCTTCGATAGTGGCTACTGCAGCATACGAAGGTTGCACGGCACAACCTCAACTCCAAGCTCAGTCAACATGCGCTGGATCAAGAAGTACTATCCCTGACTTCTCTTATTTCATACGTTTTATGATAACGTTGCTTAATGTCTCATGTGGCTATGATCGACGCAATCTCCTCTCCCATATGAGAGGATTGTAATCCTATCTCTCCCATATGAGAGCGTTATAATAAAAGAATTCTCCCAAATGAGAAGTTCATATTTCTAGCCGTTTATATTGCTCTATTTAATTTGTTATTACTGTTAACAATGATTTATTCGCTGCAATAGCAATTTATACAACTGCGATCCTAAGTGATCATCAAAGCCTATCTCTTACGATAGCAGCAAATACAAACGCGATCTTAATTGATCATCTAAAGCCTATCTCTTACGATAGCAGCAAATACAAA
This sequence comes from Linanthus parryae, assembly GCA_023055425.1. Lineage (NCBI taxonomy): Eukaryota > Viridiplantae > Streptophyta > Magnoliopsida > Ericales > Polemoniaceae > Linanthus > Linanthus parryae. The sequence continues at coordinate 7,045,952 of JALGPY010000006.1, forward strand.
CGCGATCTTAATCGATCATCAAAGCCTATCTCTTACGATAGCAGCAAATACAAACGCGATCTTAATTGATCATCTAAAGCCTATCTCTTACGATAGCAGCCAATACAAACACGATCTTAAGTGATCATCTAAAGCCTATCTCTTACGATAGCAACCAATACAAACGCGATCTTAAGTGATCATCTAAAGCCTATCTCTTACGATAGCAGCCAAATACAAACGTGATCTTAATTGATCATCTAAAGTCTATCTCTTACGATAGCAGCCAAATGCAAATGCGATCTTAATCGATCATCTAAAGCCTATCTGTTACGATAGCAGCCAAACGCAAATGCGATCTTAAGTGATCATCAAATTCTATCTCTCACGATAGCAGTCAACACGAATACGATCTTAATTGATCATCTAAAGCCTATCTCTTACGATGGCAGCCAATGCAAATGCGATCTTAAGTGATCATCCAAAGCCTATCTCTTACGATAGCAGCGAAATACAAAAACGATCTCAATCGATCATCTAAAGCCTATCTCTCACGATAACGGTTTATACAAATGCGATCTTATATGATCTTCTCAAGCCTATCTGTTACGATAGCAATTTATACGCAAAGTGATTTTAGTGGATCACCCAAGCCCGTCTGTTACGGTGGCAACGTAAGTGCAGAATCATCTTATTGGATCTTCTAAAGGTCTATCTGCTGCGATAGCAATTTATGCGAGAAACGATCTCAAGCAATTCTCTAAAGCCTATCTCCTATGATAGCAATTCGCATCGCTCAACGATCTTAATAGATCTGTTAAAAACTATCTGTTACGATAGCAAAGTTGTGAACATGATCTCATATGATTTACAACGACCAACTACAAGCCCATCCGTCAAGATGGCACAGCTGCGAAATTACGATCTCGAATGATCTAGCGAAACATCTGCGAATTGACATCGCATATGTGAAATCATTACATGACATTATGCAAGGCAAAACAAGCCGAAACGCATGCGAAATTGTATTTTGTTGCAAAGAGGGCAGATAATACAAAAGCTATATATCATTATGAGTCAAATGACTTACAATTTATCTATCTAGATAACAGCTTACAAGCGAAAAGCTCGAATCTAACTACGCAGCCAACATGGCTTACAATACATTCGAAAAATGGCTGATAAGCCAGAGACACACTAGGGAACTCCCGGCTAAGAAAAGAGAGAACCCACCGGTCCTAACACCGGCAGTGTAGCACGCAGATCTGCGGCCAAAGATCCATAGCAAAAGGGATGCTGCCGCGAAGAGATCAACTTGTCATTCGCTACATCCCTAGCAGCAAGGTCGGGGATGCGATACGCCCAAGACCCCAAGGAATGACAAAAGCCTCTGTCTGATCAAGATAGGCGCCGGAGGAGCTTCCTGTGCCGACAGATGCTACTCTGCAAAACAGGCGAAGCAGTCATTCCTCTGGTGATGGACTCCTTGTCATGTTGGACAAGGGCATTGACGAGCACCCCGACCTCACAAATGTGAGGGCGACGGATTCTTCCCCGGAGATGCTGAAGAAGAATCCCGCCGTTCATTACGAGACGGTAGCACGGTCACTTCGGCGCTGCACCTTGCCACGAGGCGGCCGGAAACATGACCTGCACACATAATACACGAAGAAATTTCTTCGAACACACATGAGATATTATCTGCATCCTCTTTATGATAGTTATAAAGAGCAACAAGCCTCATAAAGTGGATCTTGGAAACTATTTCTATAGCACAAAGCGCAAACTCAGGATTCAAAACTTGAAGTTGCCATGAATCAACGAAAAACAAGCGTTGAAGCCAGCAGTCGTAAGGACTCACGGCAAAGCACATGTTTGGGATGAAGAACCCAAATGACAAAGACAGGGTTTATATAGACCATGTGGAGACTCTTCGGTTGCCTAAGATGAGTCAGCAAAATTCAAAAAGAGGGTAAGTTCAATCACTTACGCCTTGAAAAGCGGTAACAATCAATTACCCTACTAAAGGCTACGACGATTCAGTTGCGTATCCTAATAAATGACGGATAGTCATGATTCGGATGGACTTCCCAACGGAAGCGTGCTTATCTGCCGAGAAATTAGCGCGAAAATCAAGCAGAGAATCAATTGCTGATGTCATAATTGGATATGCACAGAAGTGTCCAATCAAATCCCGAAAAGGGCAAAACGGGCAAACTCATTGTTTGTTGTTAAAAAAAGAGAGGGGAGAAACCCTAGCAACATTACATTAATGTTTCAAAACATTACATTAATGTCTAAGCCATTTTCCTGTTTTCTTTTCGAAATTCGAAAAGTCAAAACAAATTCTTGATTAAGGAGTCTTGGGGCTCGAACTGCTCGCTCAGCTTCTCCACTTGTTTCACTTCTTGCTTCAGTAGCTCGCACTTGGCATTCATTTCGTGATACAGCTTCAAAGCTTCATCAACCTTTTGCTTTTGCTGCTCCACCTTCTGCATCTCAGCTGCGAGATTCTGGTGACCGAGTTTCAAAGTTACAGCTGCGCGAATCAGTGTAACTCTGTCCTTGAGGAATTTGAAACCAAGTCTGCCTTGGACTTTGAACAAGAGATTTTGGCACATGCCACACAGCAATTCAGCACTCTGGGCCGAAATGGTCGCAGGTGTAGCCGCAGACAGCTGCTCCAGTATCCAGATGGCTTCAGTAAGGAATAGCCTCCTGTCAAAAGGTCCGATCTCCAGAGATCTCACAAACGATCGGGGGTATCTGAGACGCATTCGAACCACCCAGTCTACATCGGTTTGCTTCAAACCTGAGACATCAAAAATGAGTTATAATGTAAAAACTCGCAAGCAAATAATGCGACGTGCGAACGGTAAATCTTTACTTACCAGTGCCTTCCAGAATTTCATGAAGAGAAGGGATGCGGGCCACCGGGTTGTTCGAAGACTGCCCTCGCCCCATGGCTCTCCTATCAGCTGCGAGCTCCAACCTCTCATAGTCAGGAGGAAGAGTGTAGGCCGCACCAGCTGCGGCTGCATTCCCAACCTGCGAGCCCCAAATGCTCCACGCAGGAATAGGTGCTTCTGGCTCAGTCATCGCCGGAGGCGAAGGGACAGCCGAAGTCGCTGGGCGGAGGACACTCCCAGATGCGAAAACATTAGCATCACTTGTCCTTTCTTCCTCACCACCGGTACGGACACCTTCGTCCATCGGCACAGCATCAGCTTCGACATCATCGGAAAGTTCGATGACATCTTCGGGAGGCTCGCTTATGTGCCCAGCAGCTGCGACGAGCTTCTCGGTATGGGAGCTCGGAATTGGAACATGGGATGCAGAAGGTTGACTTCTCTGCTCCAGCTCAGGTTCCTCAGCATGACCTGCGATACCAAATGCGATAATGTGAGGTAACTTGTGTTATGAGTTATTTCGCTATCTTTACTAAAGCTAAGAATAAGCACCTCCACGCGAAGGTGGGATTGAGGTATCCTCATTGTACACTAGGGACGTGGAACCGTGCCCTATCAGTGTGTCCTCACTAAGCAAATCTTTAAGAGAAGCATGACCTGGGATGCGAGTAAACCAGTCATGATTTTGCCTCAAGTGGCTACAGCCTAGTATGTGCATATCACTCAAAATAATTACCTGAGGGTTCTCCGCATTTGCTTACCAACCAACGGCGAATGTCAGGCTTTGACACACCGTGCTTTAACGCACCCACAATTACATCTCTATAAGTAACTGCGAGATTGAAGATCTCACCTTTATTGCCACCTGCGATCTCTTCGAAGTCCGCTTGGACTTGCTCTAGCTCTGCTGCATCCTCTCCGGGAGCCTCATCTTCCTCCTCCACATGAGGAGCCACTTCTTCGGGAAGCTCGTCTTCCTCGCCAACTGGACGCACTAAGTCGTCAACATGCTGCTCTTCGAGGCTCCGCTGTTTCACACGCTCGAGCTCCTCTTCCTCTCGCTGCCTTCTTCTTTCAGCAGCCTCCGCGGCTGTCTTCCGGGACTCAGCAAGAACATCCTCGCTTATAGGATCATCTGAAATGCCAGAATGGGCATCTCTCTTTTGCCTCTTGGCCACAAGGCCACCAACGGCTTCATCATCATCATCTGCGAATACATAATTGGTTCAAAGAAAAGAACTGCAAAGAAGTCATGATAAAGGGCAAGGAGATGCGACGGAAGTACCTCCTGACTCTTCCTCGCACATCACAACTGTTCTTTCTTCTTCTTCATCACTTACCTGGGGCTCCTGCCTCTCTTCCTCTTCCTCTTCCTCTTGGTTGAATGGAACGAAAGTCTCAACTGCGAGATCTTTTCGCACTTTGCTGGGCATACGACCCTTGCCTTTGTCCTTGATGGAAAAGGACCTCACTGGGGGAGAAGCTGGAGCACTCCTAGGGGAAGAAATCGTAATTCCCTTTTGCCTAGGTCTTTTCACTCTCGGCACCGCAGTCGCTGGAGGGGACGGGTCATCTCTAGGAGGAGACGGAGCCGGAGGGTTGTCTATCAGCGAGTCAGCAAAAGTATTCATGACTGCGCGAACCCTTGTTTCAACCTCGGCATCCATCCTCCATGCTAGCCGGAACGACTCCCCTTTCCTTCTGGTGGCAACAATGGTGTTCACCAGCGATTTGGAGCGATCACCAGCTGCGAACCTCCGCACATGACACTGAAACAGTACAGAACAAAAAGCATCAGCGCAAGGAAATCAAAAAGCTTAAAGCACACAAAGAAATTGCTTACCTCAGCAAACGCCTTGCTATATTTGATGACATGCGTGTCGCCCTTCTTGATTGCGTCGATTTGCTCCTTCAGAATGAAATCGGGGCACAAATGGTTCTCGCGGTCCCACAGCGAGTAGCAGCCATACTCAGACTCGCTCAAACTGCAATTGGGGCGAAACGGAAAAGAGTTTCTTTTGATCAAGGGGGCCCTTCCTGGCTGCGCCGCCGCCTCCGTCTCAATCCTCGTTTGCTGGGCAACCCAGTATGCGAGCCAGTTCTGGGAACGACCACCCTTGCGAGTTCCCGCAGGCTGCTCAAAGGGAAGATTGCTCATGAAGACCGTCTTGCACTCCTTTGTCAGCAAACGCTTGTAGCACCCTCTGATAATAGACTGGGGCCAGATCGATGGGGCCACCGCATCGAAACCAAACTGAGGAGAGACCCGAGTGGAGTCAACATCCACTGTAAGCCTTTCATACCTTGGCGCGAGCTCACGAATATGCTCTGCAAGGGCAGGAAGGGAACCTCGCAGACACCAACAAAAGAACTCACGATAGCGCTCGTGGAAATGCGGCCCCTTTTCAAAGAGAAGTTCTTCTGACAAGACCATACCTTTGGAAGGGTATAGCTTTGGAAACCACCGCACATTCTCGACACGTGTGGCATAGGGCCTGGCAGTAAACTCCTTTCGTTTGTCGCATATCAAACTCCAAGTACACTTGGTGTTGCTTGCTCCAAACCATCTCGCAGCCCTTCCGCTGTTGCGCGCTTCTGTCTCACCTGGGGGACACCACTTATCAAGTGGGAGGGGAGTTGGAGCATAAGACGGCCAGCGCTCGAAAACCCACATTGTCAAAAAGCTGATATTGACAAAGGTCAGAACATCGAGGCGGCCACGCGATTCCCTCATCGCCAGAACCAGCTGATCCAACCTATAATATAGCGTGCCCAAGAACAAGGGTCCGAGTGCGACTCTCTGGCCAAGAGCGAGCCTCACGGCAAGTGGCAGCACATGGTAGAAGACCCCGTCATGGGGGTGACCATCAATCAGATACCTCGACAGCCAAGCACAGAGAAAGGCACAAAGGGTCAAATGATAACCCTTGCCCTCTACGTAATTCTCGGCTTCCGGGTTCTCGCTCAAAAGCTTCTTAGTAATGCTGCTGTTCGCATAGTCTCGGAAGAAGTACTGCAACCATTTGTTCCAGGTATTCTTCGCAGACGTATCAACCAGCTGCCAGTTCGGAAGAGGCTTTGTAGTGGTCCACCGAGTGGAGATTTTCTTTACCTCTGCTAGGCACTCCTCCATCTGCGCGTACAAGGCCATTTCCGCAGATGTCCTCAAGTGACTCAAGGGGTCCACCTCGCCCATGGGGGAAAGCTCATACAGCATTTGAACGTCCTCGAGCGTGGGGGCAGCCTCGAACTCAGCAAAATGAAACGTGTGAGTCGCAGGCGAGTAACGGGACAGAAGGTCTAGAAGCATGGACTGATCCAACTTCACGGCAGCACCCTTCATAGCACGGATAGCAAAGTATACGCCGGCTTCATTGAGAGTCTCGGCGTGATGATCCAACACGTGGTCAATCCACTCATCCATATAGTCCAATTTCTGGACGAACGCCTGAGTAGAAATCGCAGTGTATGGGAAGTGCCCATTCTCGATCCCCAATCGAACCACATCCTCGGAGCCAACCAACTCGAGCAAGGCTGAGTTAACTGGGCGAGTCAGTGTCAACAATCGCTCAACTGGAACAGGATCAGGCATCCTCTTCGCCTTCACCCTCGCATGATAAAAATCTTTCCCACCCAGAAAGGGGGCTTTTCGCCACAGAGCCTGCGGAAGCTCGGGCATCTCTTCATCTTCCTTGACGGGTCTGGTTACTCTTGTCTTGGCCATTCCTGCGAAAGGGCAAGAAAAAGGGGGGAGAAATACCATACTTCAGTTTGAATTTTGGAATTCGAGATCTATGCAAAGGAAAGCAAAACAGTTCCAGTACCGATTTCAGAAATCGGGGAGTCGCAAGATCCAACATTGTTGAAAGATTAAAACAAGGCAGGTTCAAAGGTCAAAGCCTCTTCACAAATTTCATGGATTTACAGATTCAACGCAGTTCAAGGCAAACACTGGTATTTTAAATCAAAAGTAAACGAGGCCAACCTTGTTTCCTTGAAGCTTGCTTGGATATGCACAATTGAAGAATACGATTTGCAGTTCTGAACTGGTGATTGATTATCTGGATCTGCTCTCGAAGATCTCCGGGTACCATTCACTTTAAGAGAAAGAAGTGATGCTTTGCAATAATGGGGATACAAGTTATTTATCCAAAAGAATGAAGGGTTGCGTCCCTTCAGTAGTCGAATCGCAACCGTCACCGTCGTATCGCGCAATCACAGGACGGGCTGACGTCACGCCTAAAACCCTAAAGGTCAGACGGCACGACTCTAGGGGTTTTAGGTCATAATGACACGCACGGGGGCTGAACTTACCCGTATTTGAATTGGTGCATGGCGGCGACGCGCATGTTGGTTTCCGCGCATGGAAGCCTATACAGCTATGAGCCTTCACGCGCAGAAAGGGGGCTAATGTAGATACTGCTTTCTGACATGACAGATCTTGGCCACGTGGCAACCATCCAGCACACCATATTGTGCTCCACACACACAGGATCACCAGCCGAGCTGATCCATGTGGGGGCTGCGAGACAGAGCCCTCGCATACCACTGCACGGGACTTGTAGGGACTTTGTGGTCTGGAGGCTAGAGTAAGCCCTGTCGCGTGCGAGCCAAGCCCGCACGCGACCTTTAGTAACTGTTTTGAGAGATTTATGGCACGAGCTCCATAAACCCGGTCAATCCGGTCAAACCCGGTCAACCTCGTAACGGTTCCGGTATTCGCGCACCACGTGCTGTAACGGTCCCTATATACTCGGACGAACGTGCCGTTATGGTTAAGCTAATTAAGCCGCCATCAATGGGCGCATTAACCACACTACAACGGTCATGTTCTCTGCTATATATAGGACGTTACCCTTTCCATACAAAGGAGAACACACTGCCATACGCGGAAGCTCTGCCAAACCTCTGTCTCTCTCTCTGACATTGCTACTGACTTACTCTCTCCCTACACACACCCCTACTCTTCCTGTGCGATCCCTGATCCACTACGCACGGTGTACACGGAGGTCTCCCTGCCGGAATCTCTTGTGCACACCGGGTAATAGCACTTACAATCTTCTGTCGATCTCATGTAATTTTACGTAACAGTTTACTTTGGGTCCTGTCGGTCCACCTCCATCTACCGTTACGTTCTAGCTGGCTAGTCAACTTCGTTCACCGGGTCCTGTCGGTCCACCGATTCACTCACCTAACTAGTTCAACCGAATCTACCCACACATGACTACTCCTATTCATCTCACCTATCGGTCTCAATGATTCGGGAATAAAAACATGTTCTTATTCGTAACCGGGTTAAGTCTCTGTCGAGCACTCACCTAGTTCACTAACAACTCCGGTTCGCGACTCCCTTGTTGCTAAGAATTAAGCCTAGATCATGATTTCTAACCAATTAGTTTGTAACATTAAGCTATGAATTCAACTAGTTCATCATCTTCATCTAACATGGTCATTCCATTCATCACTAACACGTGTCAATAGCCTTAGCTTACGGATTCACAATACAAGATGAAGAATAATAAACGTTAATTGGATCAAACGCATGAATCAATCAACAAAATCCGGAAAATAAGTCTAAGTCATAACCCTAGGCTCTCCATAGAGCCTAACAAAGAATTTAGCTACTCATTGTTATGCTAAAATCACAAGTATTCTCCATAGAATGATAAAGAGAGAGTAAGAGAAGAATCAAACGATGAAATCGCCAAAGCTTTGGCGAATCCGTGCAATCCCCAAGCTCCTAGGTGTTCTCCAATGGCTCCCGTACGTGAATATCTCCTCCTTAGGTCGTCTCTGCCCGTATTTTATCAGCTGGGCACGCTTCTTAATGTTATTTTGCCGAAATTGCATTTCAGCCCCTCTACTTTGTAATTCCCGGACAGAATTGTTTGCTGATTTTGCGCGGGCTGTATCTCCCTCATACGGACTTGTCTTCGGGCCTACCATATACCGTTGGAAAGCTACGGATGCCTACTTTCCAATTCCGCAAGACTTGCTTCAAAATTCTTTGTAGATTTTCCTGGGCATCGAAAAGAGTGCAGGCTGGTCCTGTGTGACTTTTCCAACTTTTCTTCGTTTTTGCGTCTCCTTTTCTCATCTTCATCTAGCTCCATTCAAAGCATATCCAAGCATCTCATAAGCTCCATTGCACCTATTTTACCTGAGATACACAACACTAAACAACCCGTGCAATTATCATAGCAAATATGAGAGAAAACTTGCACAAATAAGCTAGAAACACAACTTTTCACTCTTAAGCTTAGAAATAGTCAAATTCACATATTTGTGCAAATATAACATATAAATCATGTGAAATAAGCCTATTACAAGTAATATGGAAGTATAAAGATAACTCCTAAAGAGAGTTATCACTAATCAATGGGTGGAAGTTGAAGTTCAGAAAGGAAACTTCTCCTGGAAAGCTGGGCAAGTTCATATTGATCCACAGTTCACTCCCGTGGCGCCTCAAGCTTTAGTGGAAGTCTCTGATGCTTTTCCTCTTGCCGTGTTGCCACCAGCAATTTTGGCCCATGCAAAAGCTCCTGCTTTCAAGGAGGAAAGCCCAGCTTTTGTTTCTTCCTCTGCTCATGATTCCTCTGGTGATCAGGTTGCTTCTGCTGGAGATGTTGTTGGTGCAAAAATCATCCAAGAGGTTGCTGGTGTAGAGCTCCCCCCCACTCCCAGATGATGAACTAATGTCAGCTGTGATTCCTTTTATTGATGCTTATGAGGTTTTTTGGAGTTTCTAGCTTATTGATGTCCTCTTTTGGTCTCTATTGTAATCTCTTAGAATGATGCTCTTTGAACTATGTTTGATGTTTGCTTTGGGGGGGGGGGGGGGATTGGTCTCATGTGTATCCTCCCCTTTTGGGTCTCTATGGTTCTAGTTGTTGGTCTTGGTGTTTTCGTGGTTGCGGTGTTTGATCGAGTTATCTAATTAGCGTACTTCTACTATGTATTCCCGTTTTATATCAATGAAGTTCTTCTAGTTCCGCAAAAAAAAAATCAGTTTTGTTTTACTCAGTTCATTGACGAAGTTTCATGTTTATTTAATTTACCCCTTTCAACAATTAGAGGTTATTTGTCTTAAAATGAAGATTGCATTGATTTTTTTTATAAAATCGGAAGTGATGGAAGTTTAGTGTCACGAGTCCCTGAGTGTCAACCTGCTTATAGGTTTACTGTCATTGTCCTATAAAATAATAGTAGAATTCAAGTACAAATAACCAAAAATTGAACAAAAATTCTACTATAATACTGTGAGCTTAATCCTAGTTCATTGGGGACCGTTTGGATGCATAGTGCAGGGAACAAAAATACAGCTGGGAAATGATTCATGTTACTCGAGTATAATTATCACAATTATAGTCATCGCGAACAAACACAATGGACGTGTTTGGATGAGCTCAATTGAGCTCACTCCAATCACTCCAGTATTCTCATAAACTCTGAGCTCAATTAAGCTCATCCAAACACACCCAATATAATAGGTTTGTATGATTCATTAGGCTATGAGATTTGGGAGGATAGAGCTATACACATTTGTAGTAGTAGTTTAACAATAACAAAGAAACTCCGAGAACGTTTAACAAACTAAAAGAATGAAAAATTGAAAAAAGAAAAATAAGTGACTCGACCAAGATTGTTCTTCTTCCTCCTCTTAATGGTATGTTTGTCAAGTGTTGAATCTCCAACCTTCTTCTTCTTCTTCCTCGTACTTGATCAGAGACTTCTCGTCGTTTGGTCTTGTTGATGTACAACAAAGCAAGGCTTTCTCTGTAACGAACGATTCGACAGTCATCGTCATGACTAATGTTTTCGAGAGCTGTATCTTCCTTCAACTTACAATTCTTAGAATCATAAACATCGCCACAGAATATGCGTTTCTTCTCGTTGAACTTGTTCACGTAAATTAAATCGTCGCTCAAGAAACACATAGGTACTCCATGCTCGTCGTTGAGATGGAGTAGCTTAAACCAAGAATCAGCAACACCGTACTCCTTCATCACCCACACATCGTATCCTCTGGTGGAGGCATAGCAGGCACCGAGGGTTTTCTTGTACTCACGAATCCTAGATTCCATAAACATATGATCTTCTTGTGGGAGAGATATCTCGTGGAACACCTCATCATTCATGTCGAATCTCAATATAATACTACGGCGCCGGCCCCCAACAATGAACTCGGCCTTCCAGTGGTAAACACCGTTGATAAGGATAGTGTCGCCGTGGTTACGAATCTTGTAGGAGGAAACAAAATCATCCTTCGTTGTCCATGAATTCAGGCCGAGAGTATAAACATCCACTTGATAAGACATGGTATCAACTTGTTCTTTTACTGTTTTATTAGGGGAAAGTCTTATTAATTTGAAGTCGTTAATTTGTGGTACGTAACCGAAACCAATAGCTACGCCACCGCATGTGCACTGGCGGCGGGAGGAGGAGAAGGGGAACCAAGAGGAGTAGGAGGAGGAGGTTCTAGAACATTCCAATAGTGAAGGGTTGTTGTTGTTGTTGGGAGTATCATTGGTTTCGCAAACCCTAATGGCGGGATTCCAGAAATAAATCTGATCCGGATCAGCCAAACAGAACAAACCGCTATTGGAACCGACCATGCGGATGTTTTCCATGGAGGAGGAATGGTTATGGAGGAAGTTGTGGAAGGCAAAACAACTCGAGTAGTCGATGAACGTTTGGTCTTCAACGGAGAAGTACTTAAGAATGTTACCGTGTTTGTAGATGGCGACATGTTCTTCTTCTTGAGTAAGGTGCTTCATATGAAGATTCATGAACTCGGGGCTCTCGATGACTGATTGAAAATATTTGCAAGAACATAGACATTGGATTAACGACCTGACCGGTAACCGCAAAAAGATGTCTACCAATATTTCTTCGGGGAGGCCTGACACCGAGGAAGAGGCGGCAACTCCACAAGACATGGCGGCGGCGGCGGCGTTGTAGTATCAGTGATATGATAGACCAGTGATCGCTATAACTCTATATATATGGTCATAGCTGTGGCGGGTTTTACTATTCCTAGTCTAGTTCATAGAAAGAGTAGTCGTATATTAATGTTTGAATGTTGTAAATTATGCGCTGTTACCATAAGAAATAATGTTTGTAGAAGACACTTTGACCCCTTAAGCTTTGGGACAAAGACACTGTGACCCCTTGTTTTTTAGGAAACCCACCTACCCCCCTTGTTTTATGGAAAAAGATAGCCAGCCACATCGCTCTCAAGAAGAACCGAACACACACACAACTTCTGTGGAACAACAAGAAGAAGAAGTAGACCACCAATTTCCAGAGAGGGAGAGCAGATAGTTATCGCAAAGGACAATTGGACCCCCTACATTTAGGCATATAGACACTTTATCACCCAATATTTTGGATAAGGACGTTCCACCCCGTCGCAACTGAAGGAGTCTAGCTAGCATAAGTCGAGTAAAACAAATGTACCCCTAACATTGCAGTAGAAGTAGAACACAGTCCCACCCTTCTTCACCTTCTCAAACCCAACCCCATTTTCTCTCATCCTCCTTCGGGACACCCAACCCTAGCTGCCTTCTTCTTCTTCGAACCTTACTGAGTTAACTCACTTACTCGCCGCCTAACTCATATTCTCCTCATCCCTGACTCACCCTCCGACTTATGAAATCGAAAATGATGAAAGTTCAATGTCACGAATGTCAACCTGCACATAGGTTTAGTGTCATTTGTCATATAAAATAATAGTAGAATTCAAGAAGTACAAATAACCAAAATTGAACAAAAATTCTACTATAATATTGTGAGCTTAGTCTTAGTCCATTGGGGACTGTTTGGATGCAACACACCATAACTATGTACCAATTTAAGATTAATTCCAGTACATTATATCTTCGGGTCGGAACTGGGTCTGTGACATGAAGCCGAAGCCCCCATAATGTTATTGGGCTAATTTCTTCTAGGGGCCCGATTCCTATTTTTCAAAAAATGAGCTATAGGCCGGAGCCCTAATATATTTGGGCTAGGCCAGCCAAGAAACCCGATGGCCAACACTACCTGACAATAAGGGAAGCACAATCTGCGAGGACTATGTGTCCTCGAAGAAGGGTGCAGAGTGCGGGGAACAAAAATACAACATGGAATGATTTATGTTACCGGAGTATAATTATCACAATTATAATCATCGCGAACAAACACAATATGTCACGAAAAAACACAATGGATGTGTTTGAATGAGCTTGATTGAGCTCAGAGTTTATCAAGTAAATATAGAGATAGATTAGAATATTAATTATATCAAATTATAATAGAGGATGAATGGTTAGAACTAAAAAAATAATAGGAAAATATATAAAGATAAATTAGAAACAAAGAATGAATTAAAGAACATTTAGAGAATTTTATCGAAATAAAAATAGAGATAAATGAATAATTTTTTTGGATGATAGTATTTAAAATCAAATATGCACTTGTGTAAGTATTTAAAAAAAAAAAGAAGGGTTACCACCGCTTTAACAAATTGTAATTACCAATATAATCTGGATAATTTATGTAATTATCAAAATAAGTTGACCAAAAATTTGGGGTATTACAGAGCGTCAAAAGACGGCTGGGTGATATTGTTGAAAATGTGGATCAAAATCAAATCCCTGAAGAGTGGTTGTGGAAGTGTATTATGTGCTCCTGGGTGATTTGGAAAGCCAGATGCAAGGCCATACTTGAAGGGTTAACTCCTAATCCAATACAGGTGGCTGACAGTTGTAACAGACAATGGGCTGAGTTCTATAAGGAAACAATTGGTGAAGGAGAAGAGAAGTTTAGTGGTAGAGCAGCTAGACGCAAACCTCAAAAAGAGATTAGTAGATGGGAAGCTCCAGCAATTAACTGTTTAAAGTTTAACCGGATGCAGGTTGGAATGAAAATTCGAAGGTAGCTCATTTAAGTTGGATTGTTAGAAATAATGCTGGAGATGTAGTGGATTGGGGCTGGGACAGAGAGCATGCTAGTTTCTGTTGCCATGAGTGAAGCTTTAGCTATGAGACTAGCTATCTGGAAATGTCAGAAATGGAGTGGCACTTCTATTTGCTTCGAGAGTGATAGCAGGGAAGTGGTTGATGCTGTCCGTTAGAAAGGAGGATTATGGAGTTTGATGGTGTTTTGAAGGATATCAGAAAGGGTTTAAGGGAGTTAAGTGCAGATTTAAAGTTGATTCCAATAGACCAAAATGAAGCAGCTGCTGAAATAGTGCAGTTAGCTAAATTGGATAATCAATTTATATTAGATGTTAGTTTTTTTGAAGATGTTAGAGTTGATAAATGTAAGTCGCCTTTGTGAGCTTTTAATGAAATTTCGGTTGAAAAAAAAGAAGCTAAGAAGCTTAGCTAGGGTTAGAGAAGGTGAACAGAAAGGAGAAGATATGGAGAGAGAGAGGAAATGAGACAGTACAACGAATTTGGAGGGAAGCTAATTCGCATCGGAAAAGTCTAGGTGAACAAAAAATTGTACACAAAATTAAACATAAAATGACTTGTATGACAACATGTCATTAATAAAAATTCGGGGTGAACATTATGAAGGAAATGGAAAGAACAAATCTTGTTTATAATTACACATCTACTGATGTGGCATCTCCCTCATTGCTTCCTGAAAACTGTTGTGAGACAGCAGAAACTGTCCGAAAAAAACAAAAAATTCATTTTTACCAAACACACTGATTCTGCTGTCGGAAAGCAGCTGCGCTGCCAGCAGAAGCATTCCCAAACTCTTACTAGTAATTACAATACCACTTTCTTCCGGTTCTTCTTCATCTACGCACACAACCAACAGAAACAACACACACAGAGAGGGAGAGGGAAAGAGGGCGAGGGAGAGCAGATCGGTGGTGATATAAGTAGAGAAAGAGAGAGATAGAGAGACGGAAAGAGGAGATAGAGGCCTAGTATTGCAGAGATACAGTAATTTCCCAATGAGCCTCCTGTAGCCACTAGCTGCTTCTTTACTAAGAGGATCACCAATACCCTGACTCAGTTTACAAGCAGGAACCATAGGAGTATAGGCCAACTTACTGTTGTCATAACCAGTCTCAGCAAGAATTTCCAAGAGAAATTTGTGTTGACTTAAAAGGAGTCCTGAAGACAACTTCTGCACTTCAAAACCAATAAAATATGCAAGGTGACCCAAATCTTTTAGCTTGAACTGTTCATTCAGAGAGAGCTTGAATTGATCTAGAGTTGTGACATTGTTTCCTACTAACAAAATGTCATCAACATAGACAAGCAGAAACATCATAATATCTCCTAAAACTTTCACAAATAAAGTATAATCTGACTTGCATTGCACAAAGCCAAACTGCATAATAGTTGTGGAAAATTTGACAAACCAATGTCTAGAGGCTTGCTTAAGGCCATATAGGGATTTCTTTAATTTGCAAACAAGTGGTCCTGAACCAGAACTCTTGACATGATATCCATCGGGAAGCTTCATGTATACTTCTTCATGTAAATCTCCATGTAGGAAAGCATTGTTTACATCTAACTGCAAAATTGTCCAACCTTGAGAAACTGAAAGTGTCAACATAACCCTGAATGTGACAAGCTTAGCAACTGGAGAAAATGTCTCAAAATAATCCAACCCTTCTGTTTGTGTGAACCCTTTTGCAACAAGTCTGGCCTTATATCTCTCAATTGTGCCATCTGCTCTATATTTGATCTTGTACACCCATTTACACCCTACTGCTGAATGTGTAGAAGGCAAGGTGGTGATGGTCCATGTGCTGTTAGCTTCAAGTGCTTGGAGTTCTAGATTCATGGCTTGAACCCAAGCTGGATCTTGAGAAGCTTGCTTATAAGTAGATGGTTCTGTGAGAGCACACACACTACTCAACACAAAACTATTACACACTGGTAAAGTTGAACTCTTTGATGGTCTCAGAACATAGTCTTGTAGGTGAACTGGCAGCTTTGAAATTCTAGTACTTTGTCTGAGAGGGACTGGATGCACCAACACTTCTCTGATCTGTTGGCTGGAGTAGGAGGTGACACATTTGTGGAAGCAATTTCTGGAACGGTGGGTGATGGAGGAGTAGAAATAACATCATCACTAACAGTGTGAGGCAAACTCCAGATATCAAAGAGGTCTTGAGAACTTGTGTTCTTTTGAGAAAACGGAAATGAATCCTCATGAAACACAACATTTCTGGAAATGAGAAATGTGTGTGTAGCAAGATCATAAACTCTATAGCCTTTAACCCCAAAGACATATCCCACAAACACCCCCTTTACAACTCTCTGATCAAATTTACTTCTACCTTGAAGAAGAGTGGAGGCATAACACAACCATCCAAAAACTTTGAATTGACTGTAATCAGGCACTTTACCATTAAGCAGCTCATATGGAGACTTTCCACCAGTTTTAGGAGAAGGCAATCTATTGATTAGATAAGCTGCAGTAAGCACACGATCTCCCCAAAATCTAATTGACACTCCTGATTGAAACTTGAGTGCTCTAGCCACATTTAGGATATGCTGATGTTTTCTCTCTACCACATAGTTCTGCTCTGGGGTTTCAACACAGCTATGTTCATGCAGAATACCATGTTTCAAATAGAAATCTTGTATGTTTAATTCTGGTGCATTATCTGATCTTATTCTCTTGATTTTGAGTTGATATTGAGTTGACACCATGTGATAAAACTCAGGTATGATAGTACTAACTTCTGATTTGTGAATCATGAGATACACCCAAGTGACCCTAGTAGCATCATCCACCAAAGTGAGAAAGAATCTATGACCAGAATATGTTGGTACTTTATAGGGACCCCAAGTGTCGCAGTGTACTAAATCAAAGGGAGCAGGGGACATGTTACCATGAGCTATAAATGGTAATTTTTTATGCTTAGCAAGAGGAAAAATATCACAATGTAGATGCTCTTCATGAGTGTTTATTCCAGATATATGAGTAGATAACAATTTACCTTTCATGAAAGATGGATGCCCCAATCTTCTATGACACAAAGTAGCAATTTGTGTCCCAGAAACAGTTAAACTCCTTGAATAAGTAGATAGAACATAAAGTCCTCCAACTTTCTTACCAATACCAACAACTTGATTATGCTTCCTGAGAACACATGTGTTGTCTTCACATATACATGTACAACCTGAAGTGGTGGTAAACTGTGAGATGGAAACAAGATTGAACTGAAAAGTAGGAATGCAAAGAACATTATGCAAAGTGAAATCAGGAGTGAGCTGAACAGTTCCAATATGAGTCACTTGTGCAGTTTGACCATTAGGTAGATGCACCACAGTGTTGACTACAGTTCTAGCTTCTGTGAACATCTTCAAATTAGTGCACATGTGATCTGTTGCTCCAGTATCCAATATCCATGAATTAGGTGGAAAATTTTCGCTGATATCAGCATAGGTTTGTAATGAACATGAGCTAATAACACCTCCCATAAAATGAGCATGATCAAATGGGGAAATAGTATGATGTGAGGGTGAATCCACTGAAACTGCAGAATATGAAGAAACTGAGCCTGCATCACTAGCTAGACCTTGTCCACCATTCTTTGGACCCAAATGTGTGTTTAGTAGAGTCATGAGTTGCTGACATTGATTTCTGTCAAAGTGACAGTTTTAGCATAAGAGGTATCATTAGTTGCACTACTAGGATGCTGATTAATTGGTGAAGATGAACCAGAAAGAGTCACATTATGAGCTCTTGATTTGGTGAACTTGAAATCAGGTGGAAAGCCATGCAATCTATAACACTTGGCCTTGACATGACCTTCATGACCACAATGATGACATACTAACTTCCCATTAGGACCTCTTCCACCAAAACGTTGTCCCGATACTTGATCCATCACATTGCCACCAGAATTTTTAGAAAAATTAGCTGAATTAGCATACCAGAAGTATGAACATACATAGCCATATTTGGTGACACATGAGACACATTCTTGAGCTGCATTTGCCTTTCTTGTTGAATCACTTTGGCAAAAACAACATTAAGGGGAGGAAGTGGTTCTGCAAGTAACAACTGGTCTCTAACTGTCACATATTGTTCATTAAGGCCCATCAAAAACTGCATCACTCTAGTTTCCTCTTGATTTTGTTCAAGTTTTCCATTGACATTACAGCTGCATCCAAGACACACACAACTAGGCAATGGCTTATAATTGTTCAACTCATTCCAAAATGTCTTCAATTTTGTGAAATAAGCTGTGACAGACATATCTGATTGTCTTAGATTCGAAATAGACAATGAGATTTGAAATAGCCTAGGCAGATTCCCTTGTGAAAACCTTTCAATCAGGTCTAGCCAAACTTCTCTAGAACTAGATCTGTCAATCACACTACAAGCAATATCCTTAGAAATTGAGTTAAAAAGCCATGTCATGATCATCATATCACATCTCCTCCACAAGGAGTACATCTCAGATCCAACCTCAGGTGCTGAAATAGTTCCATCAACAAACTCTAGTTTATTCTTCGCCTCTAAGGCTACTATCATAGATATGTGCCAAGAGTAAAAGTTATCACCGGTGAGAGGTACAGTGACAAGGATATTACCAGGACTATCTCGATGATGAAGATAGAAAGGAGATTCCGGATCTACCGACGCCATTGATGAACCAGAAGAATCCGACCTTTGCGATTAGAAGAGTTTAGCTAACTAATTTGTTTAAGCCTAACGACATCGTTTAGGATAAAATAAATAAATGGCTGAGATTAGAAGTAAGAGACTCAATCGGACGGTAGCTGACATTCAAGTCATCAGTTTGGCAGTGAGTTCAAATTAGTCCACCTCCATTTCTGAATTGATCACTTAGACAGCAATGTAGGTGTCTAATATAGTTTCTATGAACTCTTACTAATTACAATACCAACTTCTTCCAGTTCCTTCTTCATCTACGCACACACACAACCAACACAAACAACACACACAGAGAGGGAGAGGGAAAGAGGGAGAGGGGGAGGGAGAGCAGATGGGTGGTGATATAAGTAGAGAAAGAGAGATAGAGAGACGGAAAGAGGAGATCGATCCATCCATCGGTCTGCTCATCTCCATCTCCATTTCTCTGTTTCTCTTCCTTGTCTGTTCAAGAGCCGATACTGTTCAACCCTCGCCGGCGAGACGACTTCGTGAGGCACCGACGACGAACCACCGCCGTCCATCACCGCCACCGCCACCGCCACCGCCACCACCACCACCACCGGGTAACACTCTCTTCTCCGTACCTTGTTGTTCTTCTTCGCCGAATTTGGACAAAAATTGAACAACCCTAGCTGCGAATCAGAGGAAGCAAATATGGAGACTGTTGATGTGAAAGCAGATGGAATTTGTTGTTGTTGTTGTTGTTGTTGTTGTTAGTGTTCTTGATTAATCTGTGAAATCAGATACGGTTGCTGTGAAATCATATACGCTGTTGTTGTGAAATCAGATGGAAATTGTTGTTGTTGTTGTTGTTGTTGTTGTTAATGTTCTTGATTAATCTGTGAAATCAGGTAGGGTTGCTGTGAAATCAGATAGGCTGTTGTTGTGAAATCAGATGGAAATTGTTGTTGTTGTTGTTGTTGTTGTTGTTGTTGTTCTTGTTAGTGTTCTTGATTAATCTGTGAAATCAGATAGGGTTGCTGTGAAATCAGATAGGGTTAGGGTTCTTGCTGTTATTGTTCTTGTTGATATGTTAATGTTGCTGTTCTTGATTAAATTGGTGAGTCACAGAGGGTTTGGGGGGGGGGGGGAATGTTCTTGATTAATCTGTGAAATCAATATGGTTGCTGTGAAATCAGATAGGGTTCTTGCTGTTATTGTTCTTGTTGCTGTCTTAATGTTGCTGTTCTTGATTAAATTGGTGAGTCACAGAGGGTTTGGGGAGGGGGGGATGTTCTTGATTAATCTGTGAAATCAATATGGTTGCTGTGAAATCAGATAGGGTTCTTGCTGTGTTAATGTTGCTCTTCTTGATTAAATTGGTGAGTCACAGAGGTTTTTTATTTTTTTTTGGGGGGGGGGGGGGGGGGTTCCTCCATGTGCCTCCAGGTTTTGTGAAGAACCTGGAGGAACAGAGGGAGTACTACCCAATCCGCATAATCGTTACTTTTAATAATGGCGTGAATACTCTGATCCGTGTTGTCAGGATTGGGATATTTCTCTTCCCGATCAAGTCCGTATATAAACGGCGCTCAGTTGCCGAGTCTCTGTTTCCCTCACGTCGCCCTTCATCTTCTGGAAAATCAAATCCATGTCTGAACACACAATTGCTCTCTATCGGCCGATCTGAGAAGTGTGAGGTTGAATTGAATGGAAATGTAGAAAAATTACTGAGGAAGGGGAGAAAAGGTTAATTTGGGATTGCTCCATTTCCCTTATCCTTTCATTTCCGTGTGGATTGTGGTAGTTACCGACTTTCTTAGCGAAGTCAATGGTTCTTAAACTTACCCTGTCCTCTTCATGTTGATTTTTCCTAACAGTCCTTCGTCTTTTATCTCTTTACTAGAGTAATACCAGTGCCCTAGGGAACTACTTGAAATGATAGCACTAACATATCCATGTGATATCAGTCAACTGAAAGGAAAATATAAAGTCTATCACATTTCAAAAGAATAGAAAAATAAAACAGGCCATAGTACTACTTAAAATAAAATCAGGTAAGGCGTGCAAAAGGAAACATGTACAAACTTGCCGCAATATTAATCGAAAAAGGGCTGAATATGGAAATCTAAAAGTTATGTATAAACACCTACTTAACAATATTCCATTTTCAGAAAAAAATTTAAAACTTCAAAACAGCCCAGGGACAAAGTCGTAGTTCAAATTGACCACGATCAAAGTTCCGCCTGTACTCATAGTAGTTGGACATGAGATAGGTTTCGTTAGTGGTGGCCAACCAACTTGATGTTGAAAATGAGATGAACCATAGCGTAAATCTCAACCGTTCATTTAGAACAATCCAAAGGCACATAATGGAACACATCTCTTTGGTGAACAATAAATATCTATGTTTCCTTAATATATATAGATTGAGTTTCACTTGTGGCCTTTTTGGGTATTATTGCAGCCGGTGAGATTTGCTATGAAAATAACCTTTTTGCCCCCAGAGACCCTGCTAACCGTGTCTTTTGACCAGTGTTTACTTGTCATTTATCAATCTTTTGTTGACCACTGAAATTACCCTTCTTTCCTCCATGATTCAGCTGGTCTTGGGCTAAAATCTTGCAGAGCAGTGTACCTGTTGATGTTTATATCTGATGGGTTTGCCTTCGCCCCTTTTTCTTGGGGGAAGTTCCATTGCCCAAAGCATGGGTTGGCTTCCTGTCCAACCTCCTCTGTTTTTTTTATAGATTCCATGCCTTCTTAGTCCCTTTACTCTCAGAAGATGGAATGCCTTAAGGGCATCGATCATCCATATCATGGCCTCAAATGTCTGTTTGAGTTGATTGAGAGAGTGAAAACGGTGGGCATGTTTTTCAATTCAAGAGTATAGAAATTCCCCACTGTTACCAGGATTGGAATGTTTCTCTTCTCGATCAAGTCCATATTTAAACGGTGCTCAATTGCCGAGTCTCTGTTTCCCTCACTTCGCCCTTCATCTCCTGGAAATTTAAATCCATGTGTGAACACACAATTGCTCTCTATCGGCCGATCTGAGAAGTGTGAGGTTGAATTGAATGGAAATGTAGAAAAATTACTGAGGAAGGGGATAAAATGTTAATTTGGGATTTCTAGGGTTTCTTTCCGGGATGTCAATCCCATTTCCCTTATCCTTTCATTTTCCCACTTTCTGTCGGAAGTGTGGATTGTGGTAGTTACCGACTTTCTTAGCGAAGTCAATGGTTGTTAAACTTACCCTGTCCTCTTCATGTTGATTTTTCCTAACAGTCCTTCGTCTTTTATCTCTCCACTAGAGTAATACCACTTCTTAAAAAGATAGCACTAACATATCCATGTGATATCGGTCAACTGAAAGGAAAATATAAAGGGTAAAAGACAAAAACCACCCCTTGAGTATGGGGTATATACAAAAAAACCCCTCGTGTTCGGGGATATACAAAGACCACCCCTGTCAGTTAACGGTGGCTAACGGAAACTAACGGAGGGGAAAAAAGACTTATGTACCCTCAACTTCACGAAAAATTACACAGCTATAAAATCTTTTCTTCTCCCCACCCTTCATTTCTAACCCTAATAACAGCCCCCTTCTCTCTCTCTCTACCTCCTCTTCCTCTTCAGTTCTTCACAATCTAACCTTATCCCTTCCACTCCATCACCAACATACCCATCTGAAGAGGATAAGGTGATATGGCTCAGATCTGTTTACAACACCACTGCCCTCTTCACTCCGAGTGTCGCCGCCTGAACCAACGCCGCCGTCCTCAATCGTCGTCCATTGCCATCTTCACCTTCGTATCTGAGCTCGAGAAGGTATTCAGCAAGTTCAGCAAGAACGGCGACGGCAAGTTTGACGAGAACGGCGACGGCTAAATCTCGGTCTCCGAGCTCGAATCGGTCATGGAAGCTCTCGGTTCCACGCCGTCGGAGAAGGATTTGAAGAGCGCGATGACGGATTTCGACAAGAACGGCGACGGATTCATCGATCTCAAGGAGTTCGGCGACTTCTTCGGCGGCTCCGCCGACGGGAAGGAGCTCCGGGAGGCCTTCCGCCTCTACGACCGCAACGAGAAGGGAACGATCTCCGCCGGCGTGGAACCGAGAGCTTCAGTAAGTAACAAAAAATTTTTAGGTGATGAAAGGAGTTAGGTGATGAAGAGTTAAAGAAGATGATGAAAGGAGGAGGAGGCCAGTAAGTAACAAAAAATTTGCAGTTAGATTAGGACAAAATATAGATGATGAATTTTTAGGTGGAATTTGTTCATATTCTGACCTCTGTTTTCACAATTTGGGGCTAAATTGTCCTTCCTTACTGAAGCTATGAATTGGCAAATATTTTACTCCACTGGTACTTAGATTCAATTTTCAGCATGAATGTGCATAGTTTGCTTGATGTCACGGTGAGTAAATCTGTGAAAGGTCTTTTGTACAATCAGTAAATCTGTGAAAGGTCCTTTGATTCGATTTGAGGTTGAATTCTGGTGTCGGCGGTGAGATTCAGTTTAAATTAGCTTCAGATTTGGATTGAATTGTGAAAATTGGGTCTGTGTTGGATTATCTTCATATGTTGGCGGCGGTGTTGTTGGAGGTGGTAAATATTTGTTTTTGTGGAGGTGGTAAATATTTGTTTCTGTGTTGGATTAGCTTCAGATTTGGCGATGTTGTTTAGTGATATATTGATGTTCTTGGTTTTTTTAATGAATTCAGATATATATTTATAGATGATTTTCATGGCGGTGGTAAATATTTGTTTTTGTGGTGGTGGTGGTGGTGGTGGTGGTGGTGGTGGTGCTGGTGGTGTTCAAGAACACCAAGAATGTTGGTCAAGAACAGTTAGAACACCAAAAACAACACAATAAACACAAAAATACAAGTAGGGATAAAATGGTCATAAAAAAGACAAATTGCACCCCATACTAACTTATTGTAACAGAAGGGTGCTTGTCGTCTAACGTCCATCCACTGACAGGGGTGGGTTTTGTCTCGACAGGGGTGGTCTTTGTATATCCCCGAACACGAGGGGTTTTTTTGTATATACCCCATACTCAAGGGGTGGTTTTTGTCTTTTACCCAAATATAAAATCTAACACATTTTAAAAGAATAGAAAAATACAACAGTCTCAAATAACTACTTAAAATAAAACCGGGTTAGGCGTGCATAAAGCAACAAGTACAACCTTGCCGCAATATGTAATCGAATTTCAAAAAGGGCTGAATATGGAAATCTAAAAGTTATGTATAGGCTCCTACTTAACAACTTTCCATTCCCAGGAGAAATAATTATCAAAGTCGTAGTTCGAATTGACCACAATCTCAGTTCTGCTTGTACTCATAGTAGTTGAAGGTGAGATAGGTTTCTTTAGTGGTGGTCGACCAATTTGATGTTGAAAATGAGATTAACCATAACGTGAATCTCAACCGTTCATTTTAAAACAATCCAAAGGCACAAAATGGAACACATCTCTTTGGTGAACAGGAAATGTCTATGCAGAGTTTCACTTGTGAACTTTTTGGGTATTATTTGCATCTGGTGAGACTTGCTATGAAAATTACCTTTTTGTCCCCAGAGACTCTGCTAACCGTGTCTTTTGACCAGTCTTTACTTGTCATTTTATCAATCTTCTGTTGACCACTGAAATTACCCTTCTGCCCTCCATGATTCAGTTGGTCTTGGGCTAAATCTTGCTGAGCAGTGTACCTGTTGATGTCTGGGTCTGATGGGGTTGGCCTTCGTCCCTTTCTCTTGGGGGAAGTTCCCTAGCCCAAAGCATGGGTTAGCTTCCTGTCCATCTTCAACCTTATTCTTCTCTGGTTGTAGTGTCTCGTCGTTAACCGTTGGGAGCTGGCCCTGTCAGGTGCATTGTCTCCATCATGTTACCGTTGGGAGTTGCTGACCTACTGCCGTTGGGTGATTGCGTGCTTTCGACTACTCTCCCCTGTTTCCCACGACTTTCTCTGATAGAGACCATCATTTTTCCGAAGATTAACCCGACCACAGTAAAAAACAAATAGTATGAAATGATTCATCATCAACTGTGGTTCATTCAAGTTAAGTTCTATAGACAGCCTTCTGAACTTGCCCCTCAATCCTGCAAATGAATCTAAGTCCCCTTTTAGCGGCCTCCCCAGAATTTTGGCAATTAGTTTTAGAGTAACCATTGAAGTGTTCGTACGGAAGCCTTGGCAATCTCACCCAAATTACCGTTGAGATTGGTGAGGCTTCCGACGACATGAACCCTGGAAGCTATTTTTTCCCTGTGAGATAGTGATCGAGGACCACCCATGGCCCTCCAGTGTAAACTTTCAAACGATCTTCGCTTCAATTAAGACGACATCAAATTCGCCTTTCAGTCCCCACAAAATATTTGCTCTGTTGAACAATGTCTTGTTGCGGTTCTCTCCCCATAAGTTCAACCACATGAACCCTGGAAGCTATTTTTTCCCTGTGAGATAGTCTTAAGCTTTTTCCTTTAACTCTGAGGAAAATTTGCATGGGGAGTGTACTTGATATCCTCAGTTACTTCTTCTTCGACCTCCACTTCTTCATCAGCATTATCTTCTTCTTCCTTGATATCTTTATTTGAACGTTTGTTTCTTGATCTGAAATTTCTCCATTGGTACTTGTTCTTTCTGGGTTGTATTGAGATCTAGTGATTTCGAACCCAGATCCTCAACCTCTGTTTCTTGATCGACTTCGTCACCTTGGGCTGGCATGTAAGAGTTCCATGGCTTCTCAGTTGCTGGACTCTCACAAGATGTAATGCCTTAAGGGCATCGATCATCCATATCACGGTCTCAAATGTCTGTTTAAGTTTATTGAGAGAGTGAAAACGGTGGGCATGTTTTTCAATTCATGAGTTTTCTGTAGCCCAAATTATTATATCTATGGTGTTAGGTTTTCAATTTCAAGACCAATGAGGTTTTCAGTAGCAAATGGTAATTCGTTATACCATTGTGGCATAATATTCTATTGTATTGTTGTCAGATTAGTAGACATAGACGGTAGCTAACAATTGGTGAGATAATTTTGCATATTTTCAAGGAAAATTACTTCTTTTTAAAGTCTCTCGTCTTTCTGCCCAGAATCACACCTATTTGAATCGAACAATTGCTTCCACCAATGGCCAACATCCATCTATCTTCGTCGGATCGGAGACGCCTCAAGAAGGTATCTCAATCCTTTTATATTGCAAAATCTGAATGTTTGGAGTCTAATTATCTATTTCCTTGCAGTTTTACTTCCTTCTGTGTTTTGTTTTTGCTATGATGGCGTTTGGCGCCTACGTGGAGCATTATACCTCCACCGAGCTTCTTCTTGCTCTAGGCACGGTGGTATTTGTCGAGACATGGAACCAGAGAATGGTATCTTTATCTTTATGTTATTTTTAGTTTCACTGCACACTGAATTGAGACATTCTGTACAGTTGCTTACTTTTAGTTTAATTCATTCTCAGCAATGGACGGAGGATCAGATCATTGTCGCAGCTCTTATGTGTATGGGCTTCCTACTCACTCATGTATCAGTATCGGCGGGGTTTGATGCGCTGTGAGTCTCTTTATGTCTTATAATATTTCTATTTAAGATATATTGCCCACTGTTGTTCTGAAAGCTTACTTACTGCAGGTTTGTAGCAAGTACATTAGCTGGGATCTCTATCATGTTCGGCTGCTTCTCTAGAGCAGCAGCGTTCTCCAGCGGCTCCTGGGATTTGTATTGGAGAGCCTTCATGAGCTCTAGCATCTGCTCTCTGGTTTGGCTTTGGGTTGCTTCCGCCATCTTCGGTGGTACAACAGCGCTATTCAAGCAGGAGGTAGACTCTATCTTTAATCTAGAAAGTACTAGCTTATAAATGTTTTCATTCATGTTTCCTTTGGTAATAAAACCTCTTGATGTTCGCAGCTATACTTTGTCGTGTTATTGGTGACTGGGTTCGTGGTGTTATTGGTGACTGGGTTCGTGGTGGGATTACAAGACTGATACACCGTCTGAGTTCTTGATAATGGTATCTGAGAATTATCTACTAGAAAAGGATAGCTTAAGTCCACCGGCTGTTGTCAATTGTAATCTTGAGATGGTGTAGAATCAGTTCTGACTATATACGTTGTTTGTTTGCAATTTTGCAGTGGAGTCTGTTGCAGTGCTTGCTCCAGGTGGTTTCTCTTAATATGCACACTTGATCGGGAATTAACGGTTTACGGAAGGTAGATTCTTTTGCTGCTTAGTTTTTTTTCTTTCTGTAAGTTCCAAGCAATTGAAAGTGTCATGCCAGGTTTTTTTCGTGGAAAACCCCATTGGTTCCAAGCATATAATTAGAATCACTACATCTTTCACAGTGGCTTTTAGTTTTATCATTACACCTGATTTGCAATAGCATTTGAACTGATTTGTGAAGGGCTTCCTGAATTAGGTTTTGAAAATGGCGCTGGCGCATAATTTATTTAGTTACTGTAGTCTTGGTGTCAGTACACTTAACTCCAAAAAACAAGTCATTAAAGGTTGTGGAATTTACTAAAAGAGGAACTCAACGGAACAACCTCGTCAATAGAGTTAAGCTTAATAAACTAGTGTTGACGCGGTACCTTTATATATGTGTGGCTGATATAGATGTACTGTTTCAAGATGCTAGTAGTGTGGTGCTTGGGAATTGCACGTTTGAACTTATGGAAGTATGGAAATACGCCTACCATCCTTGGCACTTGTGTCCATGATTTCAGAAAGAAATGATAGACTGGATGAGAACTGAGCGTATATCAATCACATGTAGTATTATTACTTTAGTACTGGTTATATGGGCTGTTTGGGTGAGAGAGGGGGTGAAAGTGTGAGTGGGTCAAAAATCTGAAAGCTTAAAGTCAACAATCTCACAAATCTCATAATAATGCAGAATCCTATTTTCAAAATAAGGTTCCCGATTTTCTCATATCGGTGTCCTATTCCGGAAAATAGAGCCCGAATTCATATTTCTGTGTGCATTGCCACGTCTCAATGTGCGAATGGCGCTTCGAAACCATCTTGCAGCAATTCCAGAGCTCTAGATTCCCAAAATAGACCTCCAGTTTCCTTTTATGTATGAAAAAAGATCCTGAACCCCATATTCACTTTAGGGTTCCGGATTTTAACATTTTTTCAATAAATAAATAATCCGAAACCCTACAATTGGGAAATTGGGTTCTGGATTTTAAAAATCTACACAATAATCTAACTATTCAAACTACCAAAATTGAAGGAGCTTATGTACTCAGAAGCCCGCTTAATCCAGCTCATTCAAACAGCTTCATAGAATATTTTATGGAAATTGTACCAACCAAAATTGTTGTGTTAGAGGTAATTCAAATGATAACACTGAGTTAGATGAAGAGGTGCCTATAAAATCCCCATGCAGTAGTGAACTTAAAGAGAAATTACTTGTTCATTAGCAAAGTCATACGCTGCATACATACTCTAGATAGTGAAAGCATGTTTCATCTGGAGCATTGGTTGGCATATCAGTATATAGAATTTGTACAAGGTCAATTATCCTACTAGCGGGTTATTACATACAAGTACTAATTACAACAGTAATATTATTACTCCCCCGCGATTGGAGCGGGAGGTACACGAACGTTCAGGCTGGACCTGAAACGCCCAAATAGCGGGCGGGGCCGAACTTTCGTGAATATATCAGCATACTGGTTGTCCTTTAAAAGGACATGAAGTTCTTCAATAGGTATAGGGTCTCAGAAGAGCAGAACGGAAACCAGTATATTCAGCAGGTTGATCATTAAGAGTGTAAAGAAGAATATCTTTATCATCTATATGCACAGATGCAAGAGCGAGCTTATCACGGATTTTCTTAATCTTCTGAACATACACATCAATAAAATCTCTCTTTTATGCAAATTTTGTTAATCAGTCTTAAGCCGTAAGACATTAGCTCTAGTCATTGAATGTTGTAGATTTTATAACTTGACAAGTCTTTCTCTGTCAGGTCATTTAGTAGCTATCCTTGAAGGTTTCCTCCACGAAGGGGCTGTCGTAATACTTTGAAGTAGGACTAGTTTTGTTGTTTCAGGTCTCTTTACCCATTGAACATAAGTGGCTTCTGATGGAATGGGGTTGTATATGCATGAATTTTGACAGAATAATGACAACCCCCCAATCGAAATATGATGACTATACCCCCCCCCCCCCCCCCCCCCCCACCCCCCACCCAAATTGCATATGATGATCTCAAAGGAACGAAACACCATTTTTGTGGGCAGCCTTAGTCTAATGGACAATTTAGAGTTGTGATGAGTTCGCCGTCTGTTTTCATTTTCAGCCATTTGTTGTTACATGAAGCAATTGCACCGAATTTTATTTCACTATTATGCTGCACTTAGTACTCATTAAACATTGTCATATTTGGTTTTCCACAGATGCCACTAGCACTTAAATTCTTCAGTGTATGCCATTAATCTTCATTACACGAGCCTGCACTGATCTGACTAAGGACATCAAACGTTTGTTATGCTCACCGTTGTTCGTATATTGATTTGTTATGGAACTGGCGGTTGAAGTTACCTGTTGCAGAAAAGTTGAAGTTTTTTGTTTGAAGACATGGAAAACATTCAACATCATCTTCAATTCGTAACTGAAACTTAACTAAGATGTTTCTTGGTATATGATTCCTATGATGTGGAAAAAGTTAGCAATATTTATTTAAACCAACTATTGGGGAATTTATGGTGGTGTATAGTTTATCTGAAATTAAACTTCCTTTTCTGGTTGCAATATACTCATAGTAAACAACCACAGCTAGGGAATCATTATGAACTATGGAAGGGCATACTCGTAGTAAACAACCACAGCTAGGGAATCATTATGAACTATGGAAGAGCATACTCGTAGTAAACAACCACAGCTAGGGAATCAGTATGAACTATGGAAGGACATACTCGTAGTAAACAACCACAGCTAGGGAATCATTATGAACTATGGAAGGGCATTAACAGATTATACTGTGCAGTGGACGATATTAGCTGCTGTTATATGTGAAAGACATGCTCCTACATTATATAGACCTCCGGGGGCATCAGATATTACCTATCCTCTGTTAGAGTTGAAAACAAGAAATAGTAGTTTTGATTCGCATTCCTGTATGTCATATCTTAGCTTGTTAGGGAAGTTGTATGTTTGCTGATAATTGTGGTGAGTTATGTAGTATTTGTTTCTTACTCTCTTGACTAAAAAGTTGATGCTGTGGCTGCTTATGGCAGCAGCTGTATTCATCCATGCTGAAAAGTGGTTCTTGGCTAAAAAGAAGTTGTTGTTGTTGCAGTTATTGTTGCTAGCCGAAGAGAGTCCTCCTCAGTCGTTTTACGAGTCTGACCGGAGAATCGAACCTGTCAGCCGCAGGAGGAGCTGTGTGGTGAATGAAGCTCCTTCCGCCTTCTCTTCCTATTCTTCATGCACATAATCGCCTTCTTGTTCTTGACAAATTTCGAGTAAGATTGAATTTTTGTCATTTGTCTTGTTCTTCTGTCTGTGTGTCGACATTGTGTAGTATCTCCCATGAGGCATGAACGCATGTTGCTTACGATGAGTATGCTCTATCAGTTGTTTTGCCAACGTTTCAATTTTATAAAGAAAACAGCTTGTTCGAGATGATTTTTATGAATTTGTGGGCAGTAGTAGTATTGGATGTGGTGGGCTTTTTATACCGGAACTACAATAAATAAATAAACAAATAAGGAGCTCGAGTTTTGAAACTTGTCGGCGGAGTCTTATTCAGGAAGATTTTATTATATTGGTGTTGTTGGCTACCGCTGGTAATTGTGAACTCATTGTGCGTGGTCGACGTGATCAGTTTATCTTCTTCCTAGCTTGCGTTTCTCTTTATCTTCAAAAATCCTGGGGAGTGTGATCGGAATTGTTTTGTATTAATCAAATCAGACCAACTTGGGCAAAATGATGATTGATTATGATGCAGCTGAATAGAGCTGTCAATCGAGCCTGCTTAACCGCCGTTAACCGGCTAGACAAAAACCGTAACCGTATGAGCCCAAACCGGTCTGGGGCTGTGTTAGTAGTGGTCCGGGACTGTTATAAGCTATACAGGACCGCCTAAGCGGTCCTTTACCAGCCCGTAAACGTAACGGGCCCGTGACCGTGAACCACAGTTAACCGCAACAGTAATAAAGTGTAACGTGTTTTTTTTGTGTATATATATATATAATATAATAAAACTGTGCTTTTTTAATTAAAAGGTTTTTAACTGATCCGTCCAAACCAACCCGGTTTAAGTGGTTACGGTTCCACGAGCTGGTTAAGGGTTCCAAAATAATTAGCGGGCCCGGTTAACCGAGCCTAAATTGTAACAGGCAATTCGCGGTTTAACGGGCCAGTTATGGATACGGTTAACCGTTTTGACAGCCTTAGGTGATGAGATTAGGTGAGATGAGATTGACAGCTTTAGGCGGAATGGTGAGTGTACTGAGTACAATCTTCACCTATCAATTTCAAAAGGGTCAAAATTGGTATTTAAGGTTCAGCAAGGTTGCGAAAACTTTAGGGGTCAAAGTGTCTTTTACCTTATTTTCATATGGTGGCAGTGCATGATTTGCAAAACATTATTTTCAAATGGTAACAGTAATAGTCAAATCATACTACTACTACTACTCTGAACTAAACTAGGAATAGCAAAAGCCGCCCTAGCAATGGCCCTTATATATATAGAGAGAAAGCTTAATCGTCTCTCTGGTCACTGATACTACAACGCCGCTGCCGCCGCTGCCGCCGCTGCCGCCGCCGCCATGTCTTGTGGTGTTGCCTCCTCTTCCTTGGTGTCAGGTCTCCCTAAAGAAATCTTGGTAGACATCTTTTTGAGGTTACCAGTCAGGTCGTTAATCCAATGTCTGTGTGCCTGCAAATATTTTCAATCAGTCATCGAGAGCCCCGAGTTCATGAATCTTCATATGAAGCACCCTACTAAAGAAGAAGAACCTGTCACCATCTACAAACTCGGTAACATTCTAAACTACTTCTCCGTTGACGATCAAAGTTTCATCGACTACTCGAGTAGTTGTTTTGCCTTCCACAACTTCCTCCATAACCCTTACTCCTCCATGGAAAACATACGCGTCGTCAGTTCCAGCAATGGTTTGTTCTGTTTGGCTGATCCGCAGCAGATTTATTTCTGGAATCCCGCTATTAGGGTTTGCGAAACCGTCGATACTCCTCCCAACAACAACCCTTCACTATTGGAATGTTCTGAAACCTCCTCCTCCTACTCCTCCTACTCCTCTTGGTTCTCCTTCTGCTCCCCCCGCTGCCCGTGCACCTGTGGCGGCGTAGCTATGGGTTTCGGTTACGTACCGCAAATTAATGACTTCAAATTGGTAAGACTTTCCCCTAATAAAACAGTAAAACAACATGTTGATACTATGTCTTATCAAGTGGATATCTACACTCTCGGTCTGAATTCATGGACAATGAAGGATGATTATGTCTCCTCCTACAAGATTCGTAACCACGGGGACCCTCTCCTTATCAATGATGTTTACCACTGGAATGCCGAGTTCGTTGGTGGTGGTGGTGGTGGTGAAGGGGTCCGGCGTAGTCTTATATTGGGATTCAACATGAACGATGATGTGTTCCACGAGATATCTCTCCCACAAGAAGATCATGTGTTTATGGAATCTAGTATTCATGAGTACAAGAAAACTCTTGGTGTCTGCTATGCCTCCACCAGAGGATACGATGTCTGGGTGATGAAGCAGTATGGTGTTGCTGATTCTTGGTTTAAATTACTCCATCTTGACCATGAGCATGGAGTACCGATGGGTTCCTTGAGCGATGATTTAATTTACGTGCACAAGTTGAACGAGGAGGAACTCATATACTGCGGCCATGTTTATGATTGCAAGAGTGGTGCCTTGAAGGAAGATCCAGGTCTGGAGAACATAAGCCATGACGATGACTGGCGAATGGTTCGTTACAGAGAAAGTCTTGCTTTGTTATGCAACAACAAAATCAAACCACAAAGACGACAGGTTTCAGATCAAGTACGAGGAAGAAGAAGAAGAAGGTTGAAGGTTCAGCGGATGACCAAAAGACCTCTAAGAAGTAAAGGACCAATCTCGGAAAAGTCACTTCTTTGTCTTGTTCTTCAGCTCTTGGTGTGGGTACTTAGTTGGCTTTATTCTTGTTGGTCTAAAAATTTCGCCCTAGAATTTTTACTTCTAGCTTCTTTGTTCGTGTTTCAGTTCCGTAAATATTACGGGTATGAGTGTATAAATTGCCATTCCCAAGTCTCAATCTTGGGTTTATACTTCGACAAGATATGAAGTAGGATATAATTTATCACGTTTGGGTAGTACTGTGTGATAAGAAGAATGGTATATGTCAATATGACTATAATACTCTCAGTATCGTGATTTTGTATAAATATTATTTGTGTAGCTAATTGGGCATGAAATGTATAGTCTTCAAGTTCATGATAAAAATGAATTTTTGAGGTGTTCAAACAAGACACCTCAAGGGAAAATTGTATTAGCCCATTAGCTGTTTTAGCCCATTTCTCTTCTACTAAACCTAATTTGGTTTCCTACCGTTAGATAGCTATCCTACCGTTGATATTATTCTCTGTATATAATCTGTCTCTCTCGTTGTATTCATCAACACTGAATGTATATACAATAGCCTCTTTACCTTTCATCTTCTCAAAACCCTAATTGTTCTATCAGAGTCCTCCTATTAGGTAAAGTTGTCAGTTCCGTTAAACGTAACCGAGCCCGACCGATTAACTGTGAACCGCCGGCTACAGTTTTGGTTCGGTTACGGTTATCCGGACAGTGTTATTCTCGAAACCCCTAATCGGCCCGGCCTGTGTAACCATAATCGCCTAAAGCGGTTCGGTTCGTGTAAAACCCGCTATTAATTTGTGCATTTTTTATATGTATAATATATATAGGACTATATATTGAATTAGGCGTTACCGAGCCGGTTAATCGAGCTGTTAGTTACGGTCCGGTTGTCAGTTCAGTTCGGTCCCGGTTTCAGTTTCGGGCTGGTTATCGGTTCGGTTCTGTCCTAGCTTCGGTTTTGGGCTGGTTGCGGTTATTTCAGGCCGCTAATATTAATTAAACATTGTGATTTGTGAATGTAACGTAGAATATATCAGACAAAAGAAGATTGGACATAATAGGTGCATTTGTGAGAAAACATTTCACCCATATGAAACTAATCTCCATTGTTCCTAGCAGCTATACTTTGGTCTTTCGGTGTTTGCTGGGTACACCATGTTCAATACACAGACAACAATTATGCAAGCCTCCTACGGTGATGAAGACTGTGAAACATGCTCTCAAGCTCTTCACTGATATCTTTGTTCTCTTCTTTGGTATCGCAACCATCCTGGTAAGTGTTGCTGAAGGTCTTACTTTTAAGTTTTGTTGAGAAAGAGAGTGTAAATCCAAAGATAGAAGAAAAACAGAGGAGCTGTAGAAGAGCAACAATGGTGAAGGAGGAAAAATATAATTCTCTCACTTACCTCCCACATCAGCTCTGTGAGAGATAAGGAGGCCGTTAGGTCAAGTGCTGATGGAAGGACCAATCAGACACTGCCACGTTACAATATTGACCAATCAAGAATAACTATTCGTTCAACATCAAGACGACGTCGTTGCTCTTAATGGTTCAGAAAGAAAAGACAGAAAAGGACATAATATAAGAGAACAATTACAATAAAACATAAAGGATCAAATAGATAAAATTGCATTTCTGCCCAGAAGTTCTTCTTATTCGCAATACGCCCCCTCAAGTTGGACAGGGAGCTACTGTGGAGAGCACTTCCAACTTGCCAATGAGATTGTTGAAGATATGAGCTGAGATTGGCTTGGTTAGGAAATCTGCCAGCTGATTCTCACTGGAAATGTGATGAAGCTGCAAAACTTTCTTTTGAAAAAGATCTCTAATGAGATGGCAGTCAAGCTCAATGTGCTTGGTCCTTTCATGAAAGATTGGGTTGTTTGCTATGTGTATTGCAGAGTTGTTGTCACAATAGATAGTAGGAACAGCTGGCAAGGTGACATGTAACTCAGAGAGAAGAGAGAGTACCCATCTGATTTCATTAGCAATAAGAGTGAGGCTCCTATACTCAGCCTCTGCAGAGCTTGTGGCAACAACTCTTTCCTTCTTTGATTTCCAAGATATAAGAGAGTTTCCCATAAAAACAAGATAACCAGATGTAGAATTTCTAGTGTCTAAGCAGCCTCCCCAATCAGCATCAGCAAAACCCACAATGTGCAAATCAAAAATTGAAGAGAAATGTAGGCCAAAGAGAGAAGTTCCGTTCAAGTACCTGAGAACATGTCTGAGAGCAAGCATGTGCTCAGTGGTGGGTTGAGAAACAAATTGTGAAAGCTTATTCACTGCATATGTCAGATCAGGCCTTGCGTTGGACATGTATAGCAATTTTCCAATAATTTTTCTATAGAGAGCAGTGTCTTCTTCTAATAAGATATCTCCAGAGTGTGTTGAGAGATGGGATGCAGCTATCATGGGTGCTGGAGCTGACTTACACTCCAAATGCCCAGATTCTGATAAAGTTTCTAGAGCAAATTTTGCTTGGCTCATAAAGAGGCCAGTACTAGTCCTTTGAAACTCAAATCCAAAGAAATAGTGTAGAGGTCCCAAATCTTTGAGCTTGAATTTGTGATCCAAAAGCTCTTTGAATTCAGATAGAAGACTAGCATTGTTGCGCACTAAAAGGATGTCATCAACATAAACTAAGAGAATGAGGAGATTGTTACCAATAGCCTTGAGAAATAGTGTGTAGTCACTTCTACATTGTGTGAATCCCAGTGATTCAAGAGTAGTTGAAAACTGTTCAAAACATTGTCTAGAAGCTTGTTTTAGACCTGTAGATAGTGCTTTCCAGACAGACAAATCACAGCCACGTGGCAGCTATCCAGCACACCTAGTTGTGCTCCACATACACTGGATCACCACCCGCGCTGATCCACGTGGGGGCTGCGAGACAGGGCCCTCGCACACCACAACACGTGACTTGTAGGGACTTAGTGGTTTGGAGGCTAGAGTAAGTTCCATCGCGCGCGAGCGACAACCAAGCCCGCGCGCTACCTTTAGTTACTGCTTTGAGAGATTTATGGTCACGAGCTCCATAAACCCCATCAACCTCATAACGGTTCCGGTATACGCGGATGAAGTGCGTAACGGTCCCTATATATGCGGATGAACGTGCCGTTGTGGTTAAGGTAATTAAGCCGCCATTAATGGGCGCATTAACCCACTACAACTGTCATATTCTCCACTATATATATAGGATCGTTAACCCTTCCTTACATAAGACTAATCACCTGAACTACGCGGAAGCTCTGCCAAAACTCTGTCTCTCTCTCTCATGCAGTTGTTATCGTCTTACTCTCTCCCTACTCACTACCCTATACCTCCTGTGTTTCTTGTTCTCTGTTCTTGGTGTACGTTTGAATCCTCCCTAAAGGATTCTCCTGTACACATTTGGTGAACCCGACGTGAAACTTACCCTTGCAAGCAACCATATCTCATGATGAAGATGTCAACAACAGATCTCCCTCAACCGAGACGACTTCAGGGGAGGAGACCCGCCACAATTCCACGACAGCTGGTGGTACTCCAACCCTGGATACGTTGAATGCCACTCTCCAGAATCAGGCGAAAGCCCTCCAGGCTCAATCTGCACAGATGGCCCAGATAATTTCATTTTTGGGATCTCTTGCCCAGAATCCGGCACTGGGAACCACTGTCTCTCAGGGAACTGGAACCCCTGTCTCCCAGGGAACAGAGGTAACGCCTACACCACCTAACCCTAACTTGCAAAGCCCACCAGAAATGGTCCAGCCACCTCCTACTCAGGGAAAAATTGCTCAGCCGTCCCTTATCACACCTGTTTCCCAACTACCAGGAATTCCCTTCAATATTCCACCACAACATTCCCTGCTTTCTCCACCAGCAACTGTAAGCAATGTGGCTTACGCCCCCAATACAACTGCTACGTACGTGTCTCCACCAGCTGCAACCCTCCCTCCTGCTGTGGGAGGGAGTGTATCAACAAGCATGACAGCTTTGGATCAGCGAATAGATAACTTTCTGGCCAATCAATGTTTTACAGACACCGTCATCCCAAAGGTTGACAACGCACCTTCGATCCCGCGTGAGATCTACTTGATGCCCAACCCAGCAGGGTACAAGGCCCCTAAGTGAGATAAATTTGACGATGTCAATGGGAATGTTCCAGAGCACTTTATGCGTTTCATTGATGTGATGGGGCCATATGGGGTTGACCCCAACCTGTTGATGTGTGAGTTTCCCCAAGTCTTTGGGGAACGTAGCCTATAAATGGTATAGGACGCTGGAAGCTGGTTCCATAAAGACATGGGATGACATGGTTAAAAAGTTCTATACCAAGTTCTTTCAGGTGGAGGAGAAGGTTACCATGATCCATTTGTCGCATATGTATCAGAAGCGTGACAAGGATGGAGTTATATTCATCAAGAAGTTCAGAGCCAAATCATTGTAATGCAGAGATGAAGTGCTTGAAAACCGGCTTGTTGAGATTTGTCTCCAAGGGATGCGAGACGAATACAAGGGTATGTTAATTAACTTGCAAATGCCTACTTTTCAAAGTTAATTGAATGTATCAAAAATGTAGAGCCTATAGTTGAAAGGTAGAAGAAGAAGCATGCTTCTGAGATCCCCGGGGGGACCGACTTTCAAGATCGGTAGGTTTCGCTACAAGAGGGGGCGCGAAGCTGAAGTCAACACAGTTTCGCCACACAAGCAACACAAGGCTTCGACCTCAGACGCCCCGCCTCTGCCATGTTCTTTGGAGGTGGTGATCGATCTATGCAAGCAACGGCGCAAAGATGGGGTTCTACCTCCACTTGAAAGGAAACCCTCCAGGGAGATGATAAGGGAACCGAAGTGGTGTGAGTGCCACGGAAAAGTGATGCACCCACGGATGACTGCAAGAAGCTCATGCATCTTGTGAGCAGAAAGATGAAAGAAGGAGAGCTGATTGTCAGCGGCCAGAGGCAAGACG
Source organism: Linanthus parryae (assembly GCA_023055425.1). Lineage (NCBI taxonomy): Eukaryota > Viridiplantae > Streptophyta > Magnoliopsida > Ericales > Polemoniaceae > Linanthus > Linanthus parryae. The sequence goes on from JALGPY010000006.1 coordinate 7,083,507, forward strand.
TGCGCAATAATCCTTTCCCAGCCCATGCGGATCAAGAGCCGAAATACAAGGATGTAGATATGATTGCAATCATGGACCTCGAAGAGATCGCAGAAGATGGGCTTCCTGTCGTAGCCGAAGTCCACGATGAGGAGGTTACAACATGGACACTGAGGACTCGCGTGCCGACAGGATGAAAGGGTCGCACGCATTCAAAAAGTTCTTTGATGATATGAGTTTTTCTGAGAAGTGCCGGAAGGAAATGACAAAGGAAATCCTCAGATTAGCAGATGACTTCGAGGAGGACATCGTCGTCTCCAATGGAAGAGTTGTCAGGTCGTCTCGCTTGACAGAGAAGATAATGACCTTCTCTGAAAGTGACAAGAAGATGGACTCGAGCCACCAGAAGCCCTTGTATGTAACGGTAGTAATCAACGAAGTTGAGTTCAAGAGGGCATTCGTTGATGGAGGAGCAGCCGCCAATGTGGTCTCGCTCAACACCCTGAAGTTGGTAGGGATTTATGAGAAGAAAATCGTCAGGCGCCCATCCTCGTTTATGGGATTCGGAAGCGACTCCAGGATGACAGTGGGCTGGATCCGCCTAGGTCTCCAGATAGGGAAGATCAAGTGTTCTGCCAAGTTCTCTGTCATCGATACAAACACAACGTATCACATGATCATAGGTCGGGCAAGGATCCATCGCTTTGACGCGTTTCCTTGAATAGCTCATCAAGTGATGAAAGCCATTTAAAATGGCAGAGTAGTCGAGATACCAGCCTCGACGAATCCCTTTAATCTGAATGAAGCGCATCTCACCAAGGTAGTATGGTTCACCTAGATGGCGGATGAACATACACTGGGTCCATTCAACCCAACTCCTCTGCCCCGATGGGAGGACATCAAAGATCAGTCACCGGCAGGAGTGATGGTGACAAGGGAAGATGCCAAGGAAAAAGTGCCCGCACGAGAAGAAGGGTCGCAGGTTGCCTACCAGAAGAAGAACGTGTATACCCTAAAGAGGGTGGTGAAGCACGAAAGCAAAGGCAAGGAGATAGAACGCTTTTATTCCAATGAAAAGAAATGTTACCGCATATGAAGGTGCGCGGGGGTACCCCCATCCAAACATGGGGATATCCCTGGGCAAATCAATCAACTTGAGCAAGGCCCGGAGAAGGACAAGCTGAGGTCGGACGTGTCGGAGGACAAGTTGAAAGAAGAGCCCGAGTGAATGGAAGACAAGCCAAAGCCACAGAAACAGGAACTAAAAGAAGTGTTCCTAAGTCTGTTTGAAGAAAAGAAAAGGCCTGTCTTTCTGAGCGCGGACCTCAAAGGCTAAGAGGAAGCGAAATTAATTCAGCTGTTAACAGAATACAAGGATGTGTTTGCTTGGGAGTATGATGAAGTGCCCGGCCTTGACACGGGAGTGACAATGCATAGGTTGGACGTTGTCCCGGGATCCAAGCCAGTTAAGCAAAGTGCGAGAAGCTTCAAACCAGAGATCAACGTGAAGATCAAAGAAGAAATAGTCAAGCTGCTGAATGCCAAATTCATCAAACCAAATCATCATCCTACCTGGTTGGCCAACATTGTGCCAGTGGTCAAGAAGAATGGACAGCTTCGCATCTGTGTGGATTTCAGGGATCTTAATCGTTTCTGCCCAAAATACGACTTCCCGTTGCCAAATATCGACTTGCTCATTGACTCTACGGCAGGACATCGGATGTTCAGCTTTATGGATGGTTTCAACGGATATAACCAAATCAAGATGGAACCTGAGGATGCGAGAAAAACTGCGTTCATCACGCCAGTTGGGGTCTTTAACTACACAGTTATGCCTTTTGGAGTTAAGAATGCGGGCGCAACCTATCAGCGAGCTATGATGGCCCTCTTCCATGATATGATGCATCAGGAAGTAGAGTTCTATGTTGATGATTTGGTTATCAAGTCAAGAGAAGAAGCAGACTATCTGGGAGACCTGCGGAAAGTATTTGAAAGGTGCAAAAGCTTTCAGCTGAAGATGAACCCGATGAAATGTGCGTTTGGAGTGACTTCGGGGAAGTTCTTGGGGTGTGTAATCCACCGCCATGGGATTGAACCTGACCCTGCAAAGATCTCAGCTATCACCAGCATGACGACACCCCACAATCAGAGCACTTTGAAGACATTCTTGGGAAAGCTGTCTTATCTACGAAGATTCATGCCAGCAATTGCAGAGCTGACTTTCTGCTTCGGCGATCTTCTCAAGAAGAATGTTGTGTATAACTGGACAGAGGAGCACGAAGCTGCATTTGGGAAATTGAAAGACTTATTGACATCGCCAAGAGTAATGATTGCACCGCAGTTGGGGTCACCACTCTTGTTGACCAGGAAATCCATAGGAACACTGCTAGCCCAAGAGCATGAGGGGCAGTAAAGGCCAATCTATTACAGTTCTCGCGTGGTACAGCCGGCTGATTCCAGGTACATTAATGTAGAGCGTCATTGCCTTGCTTTATTTTTCGTAATAGAGAATTTAAAGCATTATATCGCTTCACATAAAGTTGTGGTAATCACAAAGAGTGACCCTATCCGGTATCTCTTGAGTCACTCCTCTCCCTGCGAAAGATTAGCAAAGTGGTACATGACCATCTTGCAGTACGACAGCACGTGTGCTCGTCCAAAGACAATTAAATCTCAGGCAATGGCATACCTTTTAGCACAGTTTCCAGACAACAATTATGAGTCAATGATAGAGGAGGAGCTAGAAGGTCCTGAGATCTATGCAATCGAGTAACCATACTGGAAGCTGCATTTCGATGGGTCATCAACAAGGAAAGGAGGTTGAATTGGCATTGTACTGACTAAGCCAAATGGGGAGGTCATCCAAATGTCCACTAAGTTAGATTTTCCAGTCACCAACAATGAAGCAGAATACGAGGCTCTGATCACAGGGCTCCGCGCGGCAAAGGAATTGGAAGTTAACAATTTGATGGTCATGGGGGATTCCAAGCTCATTGTCAAGCAAGCTTCAGGCGAGTATGGATTGGAGGAGATCAACTTGTTGCCTTATAGGACTATGGTGCAGAAACTGGTGCAGCAATTTCATGATGTCAAGTACGAGCACACGCCCAGAGCTGATAACCGGCACGCGGACGCTTTGGCTACTCTGGGGTCAAAAATCAGTGCGGACAAGTGCCCGTTAAGAATCTTGATTGAAATTAGAACAACTCCAGCCTTGACACAAGAGGTATGCGAAGAGGAGCCCACAGAAGATGAGGATTGGAGGAAGCCAATACTGCGCGCGATTGCTGAAGGAACGAGCAAAGATAATTGGGCATCCACAAAGGGATATTGCGTGCACGACAACTCCCTTTACTTTAAGGGACCAGGAGGAGTACTCATGCGGTGTGTCTCGCAACAAGAGGGGCAGGCACTACTAGAGGAAATCCACCAACACTCGTGTGGAGAAAATGAAGTATCTGTTTACAGAAAAGCCCAGAGATATGGGATCCACTGGCCAGAAATGTCGACGTTTGCTGCGATTATCCAAGGGAACTGCGAGAACTGCACGTTGGTCAAGGATTCCTTGTAGATTGCCGCAATCGATGATGAAACGGATTGGAGGAAGCCGCTTTTCGACTACTTAACGGAAGGAATTGAGCCAACTTAGAGAAAAGAAGCTGAAAATCTTAAAATAAAGGCAACCCGATATGTTGTGAGGGAAAACATACTCTGGCGTAGAGGCCACGAGGGGAATTTGCTCAGATGTCTGGATAGCCAAGAGGCGCAAGAAGTGATGGATTTGTTCCATCAAGTGGAGCACCAAGGAGGCGCGAAGCTATGCAGATAGCTCCTCACCGTTGGTTACTTCTGGCCTACAATGGAAACAGACTGCCGCACCAAGGTTAAGAGGTGCCAAGAATGTCAATTCAAAGGCAACCTTGTGCACGCTCCCGCTGTTTACTTACATGCATTGGGAACGCCTTGGCCATTCCACACATGGGCCTTGGATTTTATTGGCCCCATCCGACCAGCCTCGCATGGGAATCAGTTTATCTTGACTGCAACGGAGCAATTCACTAAGTGGGTAGAAGCGGTGCCGCTCAAGACAGCAAACCCTTGCGGTTGTCAACTTCGTTCAAGAGAACATCATATACCGCTTTGGAATCCCTAATACCATCCTCTCGGACAGCGGTACTCCTTTTGTAAATCGCCAGGTGGATGCGAAGTTGGCAGAGTACAACATAAGGCAGGTGTGCTCCACACACTATTACCCGAAGGAAAACGGGCAAGCAGAAGCAGCGAACAAGACATTACTGAGAATCTTGAGAAAAATGGTCGCCGATGATCAAAAGAAGTGGGCAAATTCCCTAAATTTGGATTTATGGGCATATCGCACTTCGCCAAGGACTCCCGGGGGTTTCCCCTATCCTTCTATGTTACGGGGCCGAAGCTGTTGTGCCGGCGGAAATTAAAGTTAACTCTGCCACGATAGCTTTTCATGCTTGTCAAAAATCAACGCGATCATGATCTTATTCTGTTGGAAGAAAGGCGTGAAGAGGCTAAGAGAGCTAACACGAGATACAAGGAAAGGATCGCTCGCGCATACAACAGAACAGTTCAGCACCGAGACTTTGCTGTTGGAGACTTGGTTCTACGAGCTTCGGATCATTGTATGCGAGAGGCAACCCATCCTAAGTTCACGGCTAACTGGGAAGGACCATTTGAAGTCAAGGAAGTCTTTGACAGTGGTTACTGCACAATTCATAGACTTCATGGGGCTGCAACAACTCCAAGCCCAATCAACATGCGATGGATCAAAAAGTATTATCCCTAGCTTATCTATTTACTTTTGATTCCAAAGTTCTATTGCTTTCATTACTTGCGGTTCAAAAGTTATGTTGCCTTTATGTATTCCGCATTGCTTCCTCCCATATGAGGAATTTGTTCTCATGCTCCTCCCATATGAGGATGCTTTAATAATAATGACTCTCCCATATGAGAGAACCTTATTAAATTATTGTCTTATTGTTTTATTTACTTATCTGTTCATGTCATTTATATATGCCGATTCGTCCAAAGCCTATCTGCCTAGATAGCAGCTATAACAAATATGATCCTATGCGATCCAAAGCCTATCTGCGTAGATAGCAACCATAACAAAAATGATCATATGCGATCCAAAGCCTATCTACCTAGATAGAAGCCATAACAAAATATGATCCTAAGTGATCTAAAGCCTAACTGCCTAGATAGCAGCAATAATAAAAACTCTCCCATGCGATTCAAAGTCTCTCTTCTTAGATAGCAACTTATTCAAACATTATTTGGATACAACTGCAGTAGAAATACAAAACTTGTTTCATCATATAGCAAGTTCATACGCGAAGTTACAATCTATTGTAGCAGACAAAATAGCAAATGAAAAAGCATACTTTCATAACAGTCAAATATGGCTTACAATTTATCTGTCTAGATAGCAACTTACAAGCAAAAGCTTACATTGAGGGAAAATTCCTAATCTAAAGCCTGAATCTACAAATACTAAAGCTACGAAACGTGACGCCGTCGTCGACGTTCTCGACCAAAATAGAGCCCTTGTTCGTACCCTTGCCATGGTGAGATGCCGAATGAACTTCACGCCATGAAGGCTGCAGATGTGAAGAACAAATGGGGGAGCAGGTCATGGGGCAGGAAGCTGATTGTGTACAAGGGATAAACACAATCACTCATTACACCTTGTCTCAAACAATGGTGGCAAATAATTCTCTGCCGGAGAACCGGCAAAGATGCACACCCCTCATGACTTACTGGTAGTGGAACCGGCACAAGGTTTTGTCTCACCGGAAAGTCACCGGAGACAATCCATGCAAACATAATAAAGAAGAAAGAATCTTCATTTAAACAAATGAGCCTACGCAATTGATCTTCAAAAAGATCAGGTGAATCAGAGGCCTTTTCGGAGAATTTCTTGCGAGTCATCTCTATAGCACAACGCACAAACTCAGATCTGGAAGCCCAGACCTGATATGAATCAACAAAGGTCAAGGGGTAATACCAGCAGTCGTAAGGACTCACGAGAGACAAAATTTTGATGAAGAGAAAAATGTCAAGAAGGAAGGCTTATATAGAACTCAGAGGAGACTCTTCAGTTTCCTTGATGAGTCAGCAACGCCTCGGAAACAAGCAAGAATCAATAACCCTACTAAAGGCTACGACGATACAGTAGCACGCCTTATTTAATGACTCCGGGTCATGATAAGGATGGGGCCCACTTCATGGTAAGCAGGCCTTATTTAATACATTAATGACACAATAATCCAGGTGATTACGTCAAAACGTGATGTCACAATCATTATAGCATTGAAACGCGAAGGGCAGATTATTCAGAAAAACAAGATCCATCACAAAGTTCAAGTGTTTGAAAAAAATAGCATTACAATACATGAGGTTCTCAAAACAAATCCTTGTCTAAAGGGTCTTCTGGCGATAGGAGCGAAGCCTCCTCCGCTTTGTTGACGTCATGCTTCAGCTTTTCATACGCGCCTTCATCGCGTGGAAGAGATTGGCAACCTCTTCATCTTTCTTCTTTTGCTCCTCCACTTTCCTCCTTTCAAGTGGGAGGTTGCGATGGCCATACTTCAACATCACGAAGTTGAGAATTTGGCTGACCGTATTAAAGAGGAAACCAAAGTCCAACCTGCCTTGAGCATTAGTCTGAAGCCTTTGGCACGTATTAAAGAGCGTCCGCGCATTTTCAGTCGAAATGGTAGCAGGAGTCGTCGTAGATAGTTGCTCCAAAATCCAAATGGCTTCAGCCAAGAAAAATCTCCTATCAAAGGGACCCAGTTCCAAAGCTCTCGCAAATGACCCCGGGTACGACAGGCGCATCTTTATAAGCCAGTCCACATCAGGTTGTCTCATTACTAAAGAAGTGACAAGTTTAGGAGTGCGAATGTTAGTAAAGAAATACAGTAAGTATGACATGTGGCGATACTATGGCATACCTGTTCCTTCAAAGATTTGATGCAAAGTAGGAATGCGCACAGCCGGGGTAGTTGAAGCATCTCCTTGCTGCATTTCCTGCTTGTCAGCTAAAGCTTCACGTTCGTCATAGTCGGCAGGGATGATGCAAGTAGAAGCACGCGCGGTGGCAGCTGTTGCCTGCGAGCCCCACAAGCTCCATGCAATGGGGACTTGGTAGAAATCCATCTCAACAGAAAAGCTGGCAGGATTTTGCTGAGGCCCTGGAACATTAACTGAAGAAGCATGATTTGAAGAAATGGGTGGAGTATCAACTGCGACCTCTGCCGGTGCATCCACGTTCGTGTGCGATGGTTGCAGGTTACCTTGGTCAATTTCTGTTTGCCCAAGGACTTTTTCATTCTCAGGAAGTTCCTGTGGCTCAGGAGTGTTCAGTGGAGCATCAACATTTTCATGAGAGGCTGTGTTTTCCATGACTTGTTCATTTTCGTGAACTTCTGCTCCAGCACCCTCTGATTCCATCTCTTCAACTGCGCCAATTTCACCTACATGCTCATCCTCAGTATCTCTCTATCGCATTTCGGTGTCAAGACCGCGATCGTCAGACTGTAATACCCCGTATTTTAGCTAAGGGTTATTTTGTAACTTCGGTAAAATAAATACTTGAGTTCAAAAAAAAAAAGAACTATTACTATGTCAAGTTTAATCTTGACTTCTTTTCTTTAGTTTTCTAAATGTGCATTTTGACATTTAAATACATAGTATTTTATTTGGAATTATTTGGTATTTTTTTTAATCTTTTATGTGTTAGCTAGTAATTGAGAATTTATTTTCCCACCCCTCAACTTTTGGCTTCTTCCATTTCTATCCCAATCAACTTGTTGGGAGAATTATAATTTATCCAAGTCCCTTACCCACTATCTAAGTCAACTATAGTAATATAATGTATGTGATTGTACACACACCTACACACTATATACTCACACCCATCATTTCACAACTCCCACACAACCTCCCACTCTCTATGCATCATCATCATATCTTCTTCTTCACTATTTTTCTCCATTGAAGAACACTAAAGTAGCTCTATTCTCTCTCCAAAACCTCCATTCCCGGATTGGAGTTTTGACCTCACAAAAACACCTCCAAAACTTCATATTTCACCTTCAAATTCATAAAAAACTCAAGCCCAAGGTCACACTATGCATGGGGGGAGCCATTTCCTTCACATTCTTCATGATTTAAGCTCTTTAAGGCCTTGTAAGAATCCATTCTCTCTTTTTATTTGTGCATTTTGATGTAGTGTAATCATCATGATAGAAAATTTCTTGATCTTTGTTTGCATGTGTGTTTTGGATCTTGAATTGTTACTTTTTAGCATGAATTTCTCAAATCTCTCACTTGATTCTTCAAATCCTTGATGTGAATATCTTATTGCATGTCTAATTAGTAGTATCTATGTATATATCAAGTTATTTTAAGTTGCATGTATCATAGGATTGTTTTGATCATGTTTTGAAAGTTCTTGGCAAAATTGCAAGTTGTTACAATCTGACCAGTTTGTCAAAAATGTAGTATAACTTCAACTTTTGTCTCTGTAAAATTTTTAAATCTTACATTTTATAAAACTAGACTCAGAGGGGGTCATTTTGAGAAAAAAATCAACTCCATAGCTATTTTGATTAGAGAGATATGCTCATTTTAAGTTGCATGTTTTCTGAAAATCTGTTTCTGGACCAATCTTTCCATTTTTATTAAAACCCTCATTTCCAATAACTTATAGTACCTAATCTTTCTTGTGGTGAAACTAGACACATAGGGGATTCATTCTGGAGAATATGAGCTTTATTGCTATTCTGCACGTTTTAGTAATCCCCTTGTCAAGTTGAAACTTTTTGCCAAACTCTTCTCTGCATAACAATTTTTGTTATTTTTGTAACTTGAGTTTTATAATAGCTATGCATGATTTTCTTGGTGTTTCTGAAAGTAGACACAAGTAGGTTCATCATAAATTTGTTTCACAATCTTAAGAGATGCTTTGATAGGGTATATGTGGCTCTAAAGTCAGGGTCCAGAATTGTAGTTTCAAATGTTTTAGAAAATTTGAATTTTTGAACTTCCAAATGTTTTGTTGGACTTATTTTGATATGTGAGAATCATTATATGCGCATTAGTGACCTTTAGAATGATATTCATGTTGAGCTTGTATTCGGCACGTGAGTATACCACTTGAAACCGGTTTATTAGGATAATTTGGTATGGACTTAGTACCCGACCTAGACAAACATCCATGCATTAGTTTATTTGGAAGTAGCATCATTGTGACTAGAGACTTGTCAATTGTAGGCGACTGATTCGTATTCATAGGCTACTTCAACTACCCGTGAAGATTGTGAATCGCTATCTCGGTGTAAGGTGAGATTACATGCTTAGCCTCGTGTGCCTTGCTTCCTTCCTGTCAAAACATGATTTGATGTCTTGTCTCAAACTGTACTTGTGAGATTACATGCTTAGCCTCGTGTGCCTTGCTTCCTTCGTGTCAAAACATGGTTTTATGTCTTGTCTCAAACTGTACTTGTGAGTTTCATGCTTAGCCTTGTGTGCCTAGATTCTTTCGTTTCGTGACATGATTTTATGTCTTGTCTCAAAATGTATTTTGTGGTTCACATGCTTTACTTGATTCTGGTTACGTTTGGAAAAGATTTCTTTGAAACTGTTACACGAAAAATAATAACGCGTAAAAACGTAAAGTGGAATATCGCACGTACCGGAATCTATTAAACATTTGGGAGGTCCTTTGTTGACCGTTAACATTTGGGAGGTTCTGTGTTGACCGTTAACACTTGGGAGGTCCTTTGTTGACCATTAACATTTGGGAGGTCCTTTGTTGGCCGTTAATATTTGGGAGGTCTTTGTTGACCGTTAAATTTTGGGAGGTCCTTTGTTGACCGTTAACATTTGGGAGGTCCTTTGTTGACCGTTAACATTTTGGAGGTCCTTTGTTGACCATTATTCGGTTACTGTGCGTAATAACTGGATCCTTTGATTCTATATTTGGAAATCCGCACTGGTGAATGATTTAAATTGAAAATGTTCAAATATTTGGTTATTGTCATTCGTAAATTAGTTAACTCTATCGTTTTTGACGCTGCAAACTCTGATCTTGCTTTTCTCATACTCTGTCAATTTTACTTTATTTAACTGTGTCCTAGAAGTTTATATTATCTTTCCTGTTTTACATGCTATGGTGTATCTAACTCAGTATTTATTGCTGACTTTGAAAACCGCGGTTCTTGTTGTTTTCTTCCCACCGCAGGTCTAGGAGCTGGGGAATTTTAGAATAGAAGGGGCGCGAGATTAACTTAGAATATGAACGCCACCATTAGTTGATATAGAATTGTTAGTTAATTAATGTGCAATAGTAATCAGCTAGTGTGTAAGACTTAAAGTTTAATATAGTTGTTTAATGTTATAAATATGTGTTGTGGATTATATTGTTTTTGATCTCCGCCAATTCTATTAAGCATCGCCCTACCGGTCTCATCCCGAGCCGGATAAAGGGGGTTGTTGCACAGACACCTCAATCACATCTCCGAGGGGCTCCCCTGCATCTTCAGCAACCATGGCAGGCTTCTCTGTATGCGAACTTCGCTCTGGAGCATGAGAAATGGGAGGCTGACTCCTCTGCTCAAGCACCATGGCATCATCAGAGCTATTTTGAGCGATGACCTCCGCAGCAGGGGCGATGGCGCTTCTTAAGAACCCAGGCCTGTTGGCATAACTCCTGGGAGGAGAGATAAGTTGAACCTCGCACGACAGAGGGTCGCAAGGATCAACAGCAGGACCACCAACACTTGCCTCATCAATGGCCGACCTCGCAGGTGGAGCATTAGCAGTAGTGCCTCGTGCAACGACAGCTTCACTTGTAGCAGCAGCAGGCTCATTTGAAACAGTACCACCTGCAAGACAAATTGGGACAAGTCATTGAACTAACTCGTATTATGAATTATTCCTATATTTCATTCTATGTTAGATCGAAAGCGAGCACCTCCACACTTATGTGGGATCGCAGCTCCATCATATGATATAGATGCGACACCATATCCTACAGAGGTGTCCTCATTTATCACATCCTTAAGGTGTGCATGACATGCTGTTACGTAAAAACTTGTTATAATAGCGAATGATTCCTTAAACTTTGTTTATAAAAATTTTTCAAATGTTTACCTGAGGGTTCGCCACATTTGCCCACTAACCATCGGCGAATGTCGTCTTTAGACAAACCGTGCTTTAATGCACCAAAAATTACCTCTTGGTAAGACACAGCAAGGTTAAAAACTGTACCTTCTTCATTGCCTGCGATCTCCTTAAAATCTTGTTGAGCTCGTTCCAAGGAAACCACACTCATGCTACCAGCATGTTGCTCTTCCAGACTTCTTCTCTTCATGGTCTCTATGTCCTCTTCCTCGTGCTTTCTCTTTCTCTATTATGCCTCAGCAGCCATTCTCTTAGACTCGGCGATTATGGCCTCGTCTATGGGCTCACTAGACACATCTGAGCGAGATCCCTTTGTCTTCCGCCTTTCCTTGGACAGAAGGCCACTGAAGGTCTCAGTATCATCATCTGCGAATAAAGTTTTTGTAATAACAACAGTATTGCGAAAGTCATGATTCAAATAAGATTAAGTTCATTTGGGTTACCTTCTGAACTTTCTTCACCTATTTCCTCGTTTTTCCCTTCCTCTTCTCTTTCTTCTTATTCTCTTTCTTCTTCTCTTTCTTCGTCGATTTCTTCCTCCTGATCATAGGGGATGAAATTCTCGACTGCGAGATCTTTTTGCGGCTTGCCCTGCATGCGACCTTTGCCCTTGGGAACAGAAGACTTCGCGGGCGACGAAGCTGGAGCTTCCCTGGGCGGCGAGGAGATCACAATTGCCTTCTGTTTTTGCTTTTTAGCCTTCGGAGCAGCCTCTGCGTCCACTTCAGCACCTTCGTGTATCAGGGAGCGAGCGTATACGTCCATCTCCTCGCAAATAAGAGCCTCCACTTTGGGATCCATTTCCATGTTCAGGGGATGACTTGCATTTGCCTCTTCACTTTAAGAATAGAATTGACCAGCGACGGACAACGGTCTCCAGATGCGAACCTCCTCAAACAACACTGAAAAAGGGAAAACTTATATAAAGCATAGCATTTCAAAGAGAGGTGCTTCAAGAAGGAAAAAGGAATGTTATTTACCTTGGCAAAAGATTCGCTGTACTCGATCACACATACAACTCCGCCCCTTACAGCGGTCATATTTTCCTTAAGGATCACGTCCGGACACAAGTGATTATCATTGTCAAGCAGGGAATAGAATCCATACTTAGAATCGTCCAAACTGCAGTTCTGACGAAAGTATTCCTTATGATGGCAGGAGCCTTGCTGAGGCGCGGAGGCGCGGATGAATCAAACATTGCTTGTTGAGCGTTCCAGAAGGAAATCCAATTTTTGGTAAGGCGACCTTCACGCCTCCCTGAGGGCTGAATGAAAGGCAAATTGCTAAGCAGATAGATTTACATCTCTTTGTCATCAATCGCTTGTAGCAATCCATGTTCAATGACCTAGGCCAAATAGAAGGCGCCACTGCGTCAAAGCCAAACTGGGGGCAAACGCGAGTAGGGTCAACATCGACCGTGATCCGCTCATACTTAGAAGATATATCAGGGACATTTTCAGCAAGAGCAGGCAGTGAACCTCAACACCAGCAGAGGAATTATCTATAGCAGTTATCTCCTTTGACGATAGTATCCTCGGAGAGGGAGCCACCTTTGCTTGGGTACAGCTTCGGGAAGAACCGCACATTTTCAATGCAAAAAGGCCTGGCTGTAAACTTTGCTCGATTGCGCAGACCAAGCTCCATGAACAGTTAGTCTCTTTGGTCTTATACCATCGAGCGGCTCTCCCACTACGAAGTGCGTTCTTCGCGCCCGGCACATTCCAGGTACTGGGTCTTGAAGGGATGGGAGCGTAGGAAGGCCACCTTTCAAACACCCACATTGTGAGGAATGAAATGTTTACAAAAGTCAGCACATTTTGGCCGAGAGGCCCAAGTGCGACATTTTGGCCGAGAGCCAGCTTGATAGCAAGGGGAAAGACATGATAAAATACCCCGTCATGAGGATGACCATCGATCAAATATCGCGATAGCCAAGCGCAAAGAAATCCGCACAAGGTCAAGTGGTACCCCTTCCCTTCGATGTAGTTCTTTGCTTTGGGATCCTTCTCCAGTATTTCCATGGTGATTTTACTATTCGCATGGTCGCGAAAGAAGTATTGCACCCACTTGCCCCATGTATTCTTCGCAGAAGTCTCAACCAATTGCCATGTTGGAAGAACTTCCGCAGATGTCCAACGAGTGGAAATTTTCTTCACCTCAGTCAAGCACTCCTCCATCTGTGCATAAAGAGCGAGTTCTGCATCAGACTTCAGAGGGGCCAGGGGATCGACTTCACCCATGGGAGAAAGATCGTATAACATGTGCACATCCTCCAAAGTGGGGACTGCCTCAAACTCGGCAAAATTGAAAGTGTGAGTCGCAGGCGAGTATCGAGAAAAGAGGTTCAGAAGCATAGTCTGATCCAGTTTCACGGCAGCACCTTTGGTAGCCCTAACAACGTAGTAAATCTCGGCCTGATCTAGTAAAATCGCATGGTGGGTCAGCACATGATCAATCCACTCATCCATTATCTCCATCTTCTGCACGAAGGCCTGGGTAGAGATATCAGTATGGGGGTAGAACCCATTTTCAAGATCCAATCTTACCACATCCTTGGCATCAATTAGGTCCAACTCCGCTCGATTAGTGGGAGGGTTCAGCAATAGCAGATCTTCAGAAGATGTAACTGAGAACAAATGTGGTCTGTAGCACCACTATCAATAATCCGAGAGTTGTTGTGAAAATCACTTTGAGTAAAGGTTGTTTGAAAGGAGCAGGTGCTGAAAGCCACCCCCAAGAAATGCATAGATCCAAGAGGAGAGTTATCATTTATTGAGTGTGAAAGAGGACTCTCAAAATGAGCATTTATAGAACGTGACTCATAAGAACTTACTGATCCGGATTCACTAGCTGATGGAGTCGTGAGAAGCTGAAGTTGAGAGCTTATAAGAGAAGCTATTTGCTGACATTGAGCTTGAGAAAATTCAGCATTGTTGGTTTGAGATAATGGTGACTTGTCCATGCCAATAACTGCATTTGCAACATTATAAGAGGCATTGTTGTTAGCTGCATTGTGAACCATTCCATTACTCACATTGCTTTTGAACTTTCCTTTGTAATTTGCTGGATATCCATGAAGTTTCCAGCATTTATCCTTTGTGTGACCAGTGCCATTACAATAGGAGTCTCCATTCTCCTTCTTCAAAACTCAGAAATAAACTGAGTAACCCAGAAATAAACAAGGTAAATATAGAAATCAGATCAATCAGGCCGAACCAGGCTCTGATACCATGTTGAGAAAGAGAGTGTAAATCGAAAGATAGAAGAAAAACAGAGGAGCTGTAGAAGAGCAACAATGGTGAAGGAGGAAATTTTTTTTCTCTCACTTACCTCCCACATCAGCTCTGTGAGAGATAAGGAGGTCGTTAGGTCAAGTGCTGATGGAAGGACCATTCAGACACTGCCACGTTACAATATTGACCAATCAAGAGTAACTATTCGTTCAACATCAAGACGACGTCGTTGCTCTTAATGGTTCAGAAAGAAAAGACAGAAAAGGAAATAATATAAGAGAACATTTACAATAAAACATAAAGGATCAAATAGATAAAATTGCATTTCTGCCCAGAAGTTCTTCTTATTCGCCATAAGTTTTAACTTGGTGAGCAGGTAGCAACCAGCAAGTGTATTATTTTGGACAAGCAATTAATCAAAGATATCGTATGTCTTGTTGGTCATGCAGGTGACGAAAATCTCCGATAAAGGGGTGACACGCTCCAACTGCAAGTGTACAGCTGTCGTGTGTAGTAATAAATTCCGGAAATCCGGGTTGTCGAACCCAAGAGACTTCGTCGTAAATTAGCGATTAAATTCGTTCTTTATGTGGGCAAAGCGCAGTTGTGTTGTTCTATTAATCCTACTAAAATTAAAAACAAGTATCTCAATTAATCAATTGAATTGCTTCACGATTAATAAAGATGAACGATTATAAAATTTCTCAAAGTTTGGAAAAGTCAGGATATCTCTACGGTCACTAGGTATTTCACACGATATTGGATTTATGTTTTGTTAACACGATTAACATTTATCTAGCTAAACGAGCACAATTACGTTGAAGATGTCTCAACCAACTCCTATGTTTAAACTATTAAAAACTGATTTCTCTAGCCTAATTGAGTTTAAACACGCATTACGAGAATTTGTCTACTCTTTGTTCTAGCTAACTAGCAAGATTTCTCAACCCTAGATACGGCTAGTGTGTATTTCAATTTTCCGGGCAATGAATATTGATGTCTCTAACATTCATAACCTAGCTCTATCCTAACAATACGTCTATTGATAGCCAAGATGAATTAAACACAAAAAATACACATAGCTAAATAAAAAGTTCATCAATTAAGCCAAACGCATGAAATCAAATCCATAAATCACAAATATCGTGATCAAACCCTAGCTCCCTACGAGATACCATGAGAAAAGTGTTTAGCTACTCAAAAACATGATTCACGTACAAAGTTCCGTGATCAAATAACAAGAATAGAGAAGAAACGGAGTTTTAGAGATCAAACGAATGATTCCAAGCCTCCTTGATCGTCTCCTAAGCTCCAAGCTCTCTTCAATGTGATAGAGTACGTGATAATCCCCAAAAACATGCCCTAACCAAGTCTAATACGTTCTCCCAATGTTTAAAACAAGTTAGGAGTAATTACAAAGCAACCCCAAAAAGTTACAAAACAAATCTGCCCGAACTAGGTCGTGTGACCTAGTTAAGTAGGTCGTGCGACCTACTGTGCTGCCCAGAACAGGTCGTGTGACCTGTATAGTAGGTCGCATGACCTACGGAAACAAGCTGAAATCGCTAACTAGGTCGTGTGACCTAGTAACTAGGTCATGCGACCTAGTTGCTTCATCAAATTTTTCCATCTTCTTCCCACTTGTTCCTCTTGCTTCCGAATCACTTCCCGGGCATCGTTTCTTCATTCAATCCTCCATTTTGAGCTCTCCTCATGCCTCAACACTCGTATCATCTTCTCTTGAGCCTCTCTAGCACTTGATCCATCAACTCTCGCTTTCCTTCCCAAATCTTGAGCTCGCATCACTTCCGAAGTTCGTTTCCTCTATCCACTTGCTCCTCGCGTGCTCCGGCCCTGAAAATCACAACACGAACACCCCGCGAAGATCAAATGTGACAAAATAAGATAAATAGCACGTAAAACAATGCAAGAAACGCCCGGACTTCACATTTTAGCATACGAACTCATTTTCTCAAATAAACACATGATCTACTCGAAAAGACGCAACATTCTCCAATATGAGCACACAAAACGTAGCAAAATAAGCAATAAAATAACTCCAAAAACGGAGTTATCAACTACCCCCACACTACATTTTGCTCGTCCCGAGCAAATCCCAACTTTCACATCATGTCCAAGCCACAAACTCAACTAGCTTTCAACCCACCATATTGCATACATAACCAAATATTAGCCGACTTGACGCAAACAAGACTCAATTCACAACTCGATTCATGCAACAATATGATGCAATGCAAATTAGACTCGATCCTAATCACATATATTTACACACACACACAAAACTAAACTTTTTGTCTTTTTGGCGAGATCGGGCAATCTCAAGTCCCTAAATCGGTTCTCATAGAGTGATGATCAATTTAGATACAAGGCGTGAATTGAAACTAAACTTGACAACAAGAATTTCCCTTAGATCGTATAGAAAACCTAACTTTACTAAGTACAAGAGTATACTACCTCTTCGCGTGTGCCGATAAATAAGAGGCTACGCTAGACTAAGCCACATCCAAGGTACGAGCTCCTAATCCGCTAACGGTTTTTAGAATTATGAGGCTTAGGGACATAAGGAAATCATGATGAAACACGTCCTAAAGCGTCACATTCTCACATTATAACCCACATCTCACACACCCTCACCACGATGATAGAAACCGCAACCCGAAACTCTCCGTCTCCGGCCCTCGATTCCCTCAAAACCCCGGTACAATTACGATCCCGTGGCCACCGTCTTGAGTCGTGCACAAAATTCAAACCGTCGTTACCGAAATAGTTGCTTCCTCCACTCGATTTCCGTTAAGCTCAATCTCTTTCCTTTATTCCATCTCTCCTTTTTTTCTCTCTTTTTTTTCTTTTTTTTTCATTTCTCTTTTTTTTTTCTCTCTCATTTTTTTTTATATATAAAATTCCACAATCAACACAATCCTTTCAAATGTACGAGTGGTCTTCCAAGAGTAGTCAAACGAGTATGTTAGGGGAAGAAAACAAACAATTCAATGAATGAGTATCACATATAAAATTCCTCATCCCCTAACTCTATGAAGTACATGGTGCCACTAAACAAAGCCGCAAACAAATCAAATCACATGTGTGGGGATGGAGTCGTCGCAAGCTCGATCTCGATGTCCGTGGTCAAAAGTCGACACCCCCACACTCGAATGTAGTCACGTCCCCTCTCAAGTAATCAAAACAATGTAAGTCTCGTGCCTAATCCAACCAAACCTCCTATACCACGATGAATGAGATCCAGTACCTAGCACGATCCACCAATTAAATCACCCAACCCAATTTGTGCGTATTAGATATCACGCACTCACGGCTCTCCACAACTGTGTCCATGATGTAACGACATGGAACACCGCCACACCGAAGTGCGCAAGCCTACTCTCACTCACCCTCGCATTCCCCTCGATAATCATAAATGAAGTACATGCGATACGTAAGACTCACACAAATATATCATGAAGTACTCCCTCATCGAACCCCCTCAACTACAAACACCCTCGTGACGCACTAAAGCGGTGATTCTAACCAATCAATGATGAATGCCAAGAATCGTCACCCTAAGTCCAGAGGTTATCAAAGAATCCAAGGTTCGAAACAGGGTTTACTAGTGGTCCTACAAGGTAAGTTCTATAAGCAGTGAGTGCTCTAATACACACCTCACACAGTTGTTCTGTGTGCCACTACGAGGCGGGTTGGCGACTACCTAAGACGTACACATGAATGTTCGGCTTGTTTAGCTCACACCTAGCTCAACTCTTGTAAGAAAACTAGGCACACACTTTTTGATTTGAAAATCAAGTAAGTGTATAAAAATAGGTAGGCACTCCCGTAAAGAAAGTCTCTCTATACGTACTAAGGGGAACTCACATTGTCTATCTCGGTCGCAAGTCACGCCCTATGCCTAAATTTCTCACACTCCTCGATTTTACCAATACTAAGATCTTTTTGATTGCCCTTTCTCAAATTTTTAAATTTTTTTATTTTTTTTTTCTTTTTTTTTTTAGATAAAAATTTCCTACTCTATATGCATGGGCCGACTCGAAAGAAGACTCGAAACTGACTCAATTTGGGTAGGTGGACTCAAAGTAAGAAAACGTGCAATCATATAATACGAACACACATATATCACAAAACACTATGACACAAACACACTCTACGACAAAGACTACGAAACACACTACGACACAAACATCCTATATGCAATTGGTTCATGCAGACACGGACTTGGCTAATATTCAGAAAATCTCACCCCCACACTAGAATGCTTCGTTGTCCCCAACGAATTCAGAGATAAAACAAAGGGACTCAGCATTCCAATGCGAGGGCGGGCTGGTCTACTCGCTCTCCTCCGAGCCATCCGAGTGGTCACTCGACAAATACATCAAAATCTGAGGTTCCGGAGTCAGTGTCACCCCGCCTGCCCTGCCAAGCTCGTGTAACCACTGATTCTGCCTATGCAGAATGTCACCGAGCTGGCGCTGGTTCCGTCGCGCATGCATAGCCCTTGACTTGGCTTCCCTCTCTGCTTCTTGCCCTCGAGCCACGGCCTTTTTCTCATTTGCAATCATCATCCTTTGCATGGCCTGCAAAGTGGCCTCGAGGCTAGCATTAGGTGCGACAGACGGACTCGACTCCTCACTCACAGCCGGGGTCTTACCCTTACCGCCCCTCTGAGCCCCCTTTTTTGGTGGGGGCCGGCTGCTCTCTACGACTACCTCATCTTTCTTCGGGTCGGGTACCTGAGTCCAGCATCTCGGGGGTTCGGCTGCACGGTCTCCACCATAAAACGCTGCACCAGCCTTAGTGGCCAAGTGCTTTAGCAAATATCCAAACCCGGCGGCCCGACGGTTAGAGTCCCGAAGTCTCGATCGAAAACTCAAGTAAATGCGCTTCGGGACGTTGAATCGATGGCCCTCATACCAACACATAGCCATAACACACCACTCGAACTGTATGTCGGTCTGGGTCGAAACGCCCTCAACCCATGCCTCCACTATGTTAACTAAATAACGTACTCGACGAAGTAGAAGTAAGTGTCTGGCCGAAACCGTCCACTTTCTAACGTCCTGACTCGCATGAGTATCCCACGGCGCTCCCGTCACCCCACCAAAGGCAAAGATTGACACTGCGGTCACTAACTCCTCTACGTTCATTTTCATGGTGGTCTCAAAGTGACAGTCGCCCTCGAGTGGTGGCCATTGTAGGGCCGCGGCTATGCTAGCCGGAGAGAAAACAAAAAAATTCCTACGGGCGTAAATGATCCTACGATCATCCAACTCTCCATCCTCCCCATACCCAGACCACTCGGCGTTTGAGTAAATCTCCCACATGAGCTCCGAACTCGCGTTCTCCTTGACGAGCTCACACCACCCTGCAAGATTCTCTCTTTTCATGAACTCTTGGATTTGTTGGGGCATCTCAGTTTGGAACGGGAAATGCTTTTCTACATTTGCCCCCCTGAACACACTCCCCTCCCGCTTGGCGTACCTAGAATGCGATAGAAGGGTGATAAACCGATAGTCACAAAACACTCCTTTCGCCGGGTCAAGGTCCCTAGGACTAGACTCTCTCGTGGCCCTCGCTATTGGCACTCTATCAGGTTCCGCACTTGCTAACTCATCAGGGTCCGGGGGGGGGGGGGGGGGGGGCTGGTGAAACCATGCTCCCCACAACCCAAAAGGTAGCATTCTTAGCTAGGTTACCACCCGCGTCCCCCGTCTCTCTCACTTCTCCCTCGGGGATATATTCGTCATCACTATCGACGACTACTTTTTGTTTCTTCCTTTTCCCCCCGGTTATATTCTGACTCGTAGCTACCCCCTTTCCTTTAGCTACGGCCTTTCCCTTATCTTTTCGACTAGACATGGCACAAGAAGGTAGCACAAATTGACAATAAAATTGACAAAAAGAATTAAGCTACGTGCTCAGTGTCAGGATGTGTGTACGGAAAAGAAACAAGTACGCAATTAACAAATAAGTCCTAGGACTCTAGTCAATCGCCCCCAAGCGCGCTACTAAGCGCAACAATAAAATTGGGCTTTTACTCAATCGTGCCTAAGACTCGATAAAAATTAATTGCGAGGGAGAGAAGAGTGTACCTACGTGCCCGGAGCAAGTCTTACGGGCACAATTTTCAGATTCGTCCGACAAGAAGGACTGATTTGGTCGTCGGAAAATTTTTCTTCTAATTTTGCAATTAATTGGTGCCTTCTGCTCCTCGCGGTGTCCTCTTCGAAAGCCCCAAGTCAATTTCGCCGAATTCAATCTCAATTTGCCCAATTTCAGATTTTTTTTTTCCGAAACACTAGCTTCTTCAGTCCTCCAAATCTTCAACCAAGCAGCCCAATCGAATTTGACAAGTAACTCTCTCTCTTTCCCTCTGGTGATGTGCAGAGAAGATGCGTGGTGGTGATGATGGAGAGAGGGAAGAGAACTTCAGTGGTTGTGTCGGAGGGTGGAGGAGATAACAGCGGTCGATGGCGGCTGTAGGGATGGACGTGGTGGTGGCTGGAGATGAGGCGTTGTGGTGGCGGACTGCGAGAGGGAGTGAGGTGGTTCCAGCAGTGAGCTGTTGGCGATTGGGGATGGATATGTTGAGGTCGCGTCGGCGATTGCGACTGGTCTTGGTGCGCTGGTGGTCGGATGGCAGAGGAGGGAGGGTTGCGGCGGTGGTGGTTGTGGTCGGAGGTGGAGGAGAAACGTCGGCCGGAGGAGAGTTCGGAGGATTTTCTGGGTTGTGGTGGTTTGGAGGAGGGTGGAGCTGTAGTTGGGTGGTTCTGTGGTTTTGCCCGATGGGGGAAGGAAGAAGACATGGACTTTTTTTTTTTTTTTTTTTTTATATTACACTCGGCTCCCCGATAGGTTTCATGATATTGCACCAAGGCCCCTTGTTGGACTAAATTGAACTCTCCCCGCACTAGGTCGTGCGACCTACTCACTAGGTCGTGCGACCTAGTGAAACTAACTGTTTTCTCAAACTAGGTCGTGCGACATAGTAAGTAGGTCGTGCGACCTAGTTGAAAGCCTGCAAATCTCCAATTCCTCCCGGCTTGCTTTTTTTCTTGGACTTTGAGCTCCCAACAGCTCCCGATAGGCTCAATCATGATGTTTCACCCCCACAACTGGACTCCAACATGCCTTTTCACAATTTCCACCCGTAGCTCATGATTTTCACCTATTTTGCCATTTCGGATGCTTTTTATTGCTTTTTCTTCACGAAAAAACATCCTTTTTCGCTTGTTTGAACGTTCATTTACTTTTTCATGGATCTCCTCGACCTCGAGACTCCATTTTGATTATAAAAAACTCCCAATGTCCGGGGAATTCTTTATTCCTCAAATTTGCTCTTCTAAAGGCCCGTTTGGCGATTCCGGATGCTTTTCGTCACTTTTTCTTCGCGAAAACATCCAAATTGCCATAACTCTCGCGTCCGGACTCCGATGCATGCGATCCACCTATCAACAAAAAGCTCTCGACAACCCCCACCTAATGGCACTCTTCCATTTAGCTCACGGTCTTGTTTGCAAAAATTTGCCTTGTAATCCGTGCCAATGTGTCTGCTTTCTCGGTTTCGCTATACATTCTTCGCTTTCATCAAGAGGGGGAGTCCGGATACGCGCCTCCCCTCAGGTGCGTGTGTTGAGTGCGTGTTGGTACATCATTTTTCCCCCAATTCTTCATTCCGGATCCCGATACGCCTTTTTAGCTGTATTTTCTCGATTTTTGTGAACTTTTCTCCGTGCGCATCAAGAAGGGGGATCCGGAATAGGCCTTTCACCTAGGAATCCTGCACATACTCATTATAAACATTAAATCCACTCTCCCGCACATACTCATTATAAACATTAAATCCACTCTCCCGCACCTCTCATATAAATCAAACAAAATACAATAACAAAACAGAATTGAAAAAAACTATACTAAAGCAGTAAATAGGTTGGGTTGCCTCCCAACAAGCGCTTTGTAATTTAAGGTCGAAGGCCCGACCCAGTTACCTCAAAAGATCTCAAATATCGGGAATTGCTTTGAGGCGCTCAATCACCCCAATGAAATTCCCGTCCACGTATGGCTTTGCTCGCTGTCCGTTCACCTTGAATCGGTCCCCATTCTCAGCTTCTACCTCAAGTGATCCCCATGGGTAAACCTCAGTAATTGTGAATGGACCACTCCATCTTGACTTCAGCTTGCCTGGAAATAATTTCAGACGTGCATTGAAGATCAGTACCTTTTGGCCCACTCTGAAGTCTCGTGGAATGATGTGCTTGTCATGCCATTGCTTGGTCCTCTCTTTGTAGATCTTGGCACTTTGATATGCCATCAGTCTGAATTCTTCTAACTCCAGCAATGTCTGCTTCCTTTTCTCACCAGAGAGCTTGGCGTCCATGTTCAACTTCTTTAGCGCCCAAAACGCTTTGTGCTCAAGTTCAACCGGGAGACGGCACGATTTCCCAAAAACGAGTTGGTAGGGAGACATGCCCAAGGGAGTCTTTTACGCAGTTCGATACGCCCATAAACTATCATCCAAGTGTAGGGACCAATCTTTGCGTCCCGGATTGACAGTCTTTTCTAAAATTCCCTTGATCTCTCGATTGGACACTTCCGCTTGCCCATTAGACTGCGGATGGTAAGCCAATGATATCTTGTGCGTATTCACTCCATACTTGCTCAACACATTGGCAAAGAGCTTGTTAACAAAATGAGATCCCTCATCGCTGATAATCGCTCTAGGTGTCCCGAATCGTGTGAAGATATTCTTGCGCAAAAATCTCTCAACTGTAGCACCATCATTTTTCGGGCATGCCACTGCCTCTACCCACTTGGTCACATAATCCACAGCAAGAAGTATATAAAGATTGCCAAGTGAGGGAGGAAATGGCCCCATAAAGTCAATTCCCCACACATCGAACGGTTCTACCTCTAACACGAAATTCTGAGGCATTTCATTCCGGTTAGAAATATTACCTGTTCTCTGACACCGGTCACACTGTTGCACAAATATATGGGCGTCTTTATGTAAAGTTGGCCAAAAGAAACCACTCTGAAGTACCTTAGCAACTGTGCGTGATTTGCCGAAATGTCCCCCACAGTTCAACTCGTGGCAATGTCTGAGGATCTCTAACGTGTCCGGCTCCGCAACACACCTCCGCAATACATTATCCGCTCCCAGCTTGAACAGATAGGGATCATCCCAGAAGTATTGTCGCGCATCTGCAAAGAATTTCTTCCTTTGGTGGTAAGTCATGTCCTTGGGTACAATGTTGAGTGCCTTGAAATTTTCCAAGTCAGCAAACCAAGGCACAGCTGCAACCACAACCATAAGCTGCTCATCTGGAAAATCCTCTCGAATAGGCAAATCTTCCTGCTTACCGTTCTCCAGTCTTGACAAGTGGTCCGCAACCACATTCTCTATCCCCTTTTTATCTTTGATCACCACATCGAACTCTTGCATCAATAAAACCCACCGGATCAATCTTGGCTTGGCGTCCTTCTTGGTGAGAAGGTACTTGAGGGCTGAATGGTCCGTGAAAATAGTCACCTGAGAACCCACAAGATATGGACGAAACTTGTCCAACGCAAATATGATGGCCAACATCTCTTTCTCCGTGGTTGCATAATTAACCTGTGCATCATTAAGAGTACGACTGGCATAATAAATGACGTGAGCTACCTTATCCTTCCGCTGGCCCAGAACTGCTCCCACCGCATAGTCGCTAGCATCACACATGGGCTCAAATGGTAGGGTCCAGTCTGGTGTGGTGATGATAGGCGCGCTAATCAGCTTTTCCTTGAGCAAATCAAAAGCTGACTTGCACTCCGCATTAAAATCAAAGACTGCATCCTTCTCAAGCAATCCACACAAAGGCTTCGTGATCTTCGAGAAGTCCTTAATGAAGCGCCGATAGAACCCTGCATGTCCCAAGAAACTTCTTACCCCTTTGACAGAGGTAGGGTAAGGAAGCTTCTCAATCACCTCGATCTTGGCTCTATCCACCTCTAAACCTTTGCTGGATATCTTGTGCCCCAAAACTATGCCCTCAGTCACCATGAAGTGACACTTCTCCCAGTTGAGCACCAGGTTAGTGTCAATACATCTATCAAGAACCCGGGCCAGCTGCTGAAAACAGTCATCAAAACCATCACCATAAAGCGAAAAGTCATCCATGAATACCTCAAAGTTCTGCTCCATCATGTCAGAGAAGATCGACATCATACACCTCTGAAATGTAGCAGGTGCGTTGCATAACCCAAAAGGCATCCGTCTAAAAGCGAAGGTCCCATAAGGACAAGTGAATGTCGTCTTCTCCTGGTCAGCTGGCTCAATTGCTATCTGGTTGTACCCGGAGTACCCATCCAAAAAGCAATAATGAGAATGACGTGCTAGCCTATCCAACATCTGATCAACGAATGGGAGGGGAAAATGATCCTTCAAAGTGGCATCATTGAGCTTGCGGTAATCCATGCAA
This sequence comes from Linanthus parryae, assembly GCA_023055425.1. Taxonomy (NCBI): domain Eukaryota; kingdom Viridiplantae; phylum Streptophyta; class Magnoliopsida; order Ericales; family Polemoniaceae; genus Linanthus; species Linanthus parryae. Next base: position 7,108,423 of record JALGPY010000006.1, read on the forward strand.
ACTCTCCACCCAGTAACAGTACGAGTAGCAATCTGATCACCTTTTTCCCCTTCCACCACAGTTATACCTCCCTTCTTAGGGACACACTGCACCGGGCTAGTCCATGTGCTGTCGAAAATGGGATAAATGATACCCGCCTCCAACCATTTAAGCACCTCTTTCTTCACCACCTCCTGCATGTGAGGATTGAGGCGGCGCTGAAACTGAACTACCGGCTTCTTATCTTCCATGAGCCGAATCTTGTGCTGGCAAACTGTGGGGCTGATCCCCTTGATATCTGCTATGGTCCATCCCATAGCTGCCTTTCTCTCCTGTAGTACCTTGAGAAGCTGCTCCTCCTGTTCCCTGTCCAACATGCAGACACAATCACAGGTAAAGTCTCATTAGATCCCAGATATAAATATTTTAAATGTGCAGGTAAAGGTTTTAACTCTAAAATAGGAGCAATATCAAGAGAAGGAATAAGAGTCTTCCTGCTTCCCTCATTAAAGAGGGGTAAGGGCTGGCGCCAATGAGTCTCCATAGCCTGCTCTTTTTCGCTAGAGTCAAGTAGAGAAAGCTCCTCATATAGTCGCTCCAATAAAATGTCTTCCTCCTCATCTGGTGTGTATGCCTCCACCCCAAAACATTGCTCACTCACCGCATACGCGGGAAACTTCATAGCTTCAAATACGTTGAAAGCCACCTTCTCATCATTGATCCTCATAGTTAGCTCTCCGTTAGCCACATCAATGACTGTCCTCCCTGTAGCCAAGAACGGGCGGCCCAAGATAAGGGGGACATCATCGTCGGCCTCCATGTCTAGGATCACAAAATCAGCGGGGAAGATAAGTCCCTCGACTCTCACAAGCACGTCCTCCAACACACCCCTTGGGCGTTTGATGGTGCGGTCAGCCATCTGCAAGCACATCCGAGTGGGTTTTGGATCTCCCACACCAAGCTGCTCAAAAACTGATGTAGGCATTAAGTTGATGCTAGCGCCAAGATCACACAATGCCCTACCATGAAAGGCATCTCCCAAAGTCACAGGAATGATGAAACCACCTGGATCTTTCATCTTCTTTGGTAGCGCTTTTTGAACAACGGCGCTACACTCTTCATTCAGAGTCACTGTCTCAAAATCATCCATGCGCCTCCTATTGGAAAGGAGGTCCTTGAGAAATTTAGCATACTTTGGCATTTGTGATATGGCCTCTGCAAAGGGAATATTGATAAGCAGCTTCTTGAAGATATCCACAAACTTCTTGAAGTGCTTTGCATCCTCTTGGATCTTCAACCTCTGCGGGTATGGAACACGCATGCTATACTCCTTAGGCTTTTGGTTCTCTTCCGACTTCCTACTCGTGTCCTTTGATTGGGGAATCACGGTAGGCACGGGAATTGCTCCATCCAACGCCTTTTCGGTTGCCTTAGTTGCTTCTGCTCGCGCGTGGCTAGGATATGGGGGATCCTCAGTAGTGATGCCACTGCGAGTTGTGATGGCATTCAGCTGCTCATTAGGAGTGATGGTATTTGCTGGAAGTATACCTGGTGGAAGCTTGATATTTTGATTGGCAATCTGACCAATCTGAGTCTCGTGGCTCTTCATTGTGGCTTGTATTGAGACAATCGTGCTCTCCATCCTGTCTTGATTAGCTAGGAGCTTTCTCAATAAAGCATTCGTCTCTTGCTCTTCTTTTTGTGGAGCCTGCTGTTGTGGAACTTGCCTTTGCGCTTGATATGGAACATTTGGTCTCTGACCGGGTGCATATAATCCACTGTTCGGATTGACGTAGCTGAAGTTGGGGTGATTGCGATTGTTGGGATGATAGGTGTTAGGCCATTGCTGCTGTCGCATAAAATTCACATCTTCAACACTATTATCATATCCCTGGCTTTCATCTGCTAGTAATTCACCCATGGGCTTCTGTGATGGAGGGTGCATGCCGTGAAATGCTGAGGTCATGGATTCCAGCTTTTGTTCCATAGATTCAATCTTGTTGACTAAGGATGCATCCCCCGGTTTGGAGTACCTACGAGTTTCAGTTCGTGTAGACTCTCTCTTTGACACGTTGTTCTGCAGATCTTGAGCTCGCTGTGCTCCAAGCCCCATAAAATTACCTCCAGCTAGCATATCTAACTGGTCAACTGTCTCCTTGTCTAATGCAGTGTAGAAATAATGGAAGAGCTTGTGCCATGGCTCCCCATGATTCGGACATCTACGGAGAATTTGGCTGAACTTCCTCCAAGCATCTCCCAATGAGCTGTCTTCTTCCTGAGTGAATTTTACAATCTCAGCCATCTGCTGAGCGACTCTGGATGGTGGCAAATACTTCCTCAGAAACTCATGACAACAATCCGCCCATGTCACTATGCTACCAGCTGGCAGCTCCATAAGCCACTTCTTGGCTTTTCCAGATAAGGAGAAGGGAAATAGTAATAGTTTAACTGTTTCATCTGGAACTCGTTGGTCGTGCAGGGTTGATGTGATTTTCTCAAATACCAGCAGATGGTGATTGGGATAATCTCCTGGAGCTCCGTTGAATGCGCACTCATCACGAAACATATTGATCATATGTTGGCGCAACTCGAAGTGTTGGGCATTGATCTGTGGCCTGACAATGGTAGGCTGATAACACGCTGGAGTAGTCCTGAAATAATCCACCATAGGGCGTTCTTCATTCTCGGCATTGTTCTGCCTGTTGTTTCCCCCATTATTCCCATTATTGTTTCCACCGATGTTCGCCACTTGTGCCCCCACACAAGGACGTGGTTGTGGATTTGGGGGAGCCAAGCGATCCATCATTGCCTGCATCTCAGCCATTTGAGCCCTCAGCTCCTCAGTTTCTCGTGCCTTATTGGCTGCATCCTCTACAGCTGCTGCTCTAGCTGCCTCCGCATCCTGCATACCTTTGCGGATCCTCTCAAACTCAGCTCTAGTTTCGTCATCCATAGCAACTGAGCTTGTCTTCCTCTTGTCTCTACGTTGTGCGCGTAACAAAGTTTCCGGGTCCTCAAGTGTTGGGTGCAAAGGCTCGTCTCGAGAACGGGACATGCACCGTGAAGTTCAACCTGAAAACACAGATTACACACAGAAAGTAGGTGAGTAACAGATATAAACTGAAAAAGTAAATCCCTAAAGAGAAAAATAATAACTAATTTATTTGAAGTCCCCGGCAACGGCGCCAAAAACTTGACACGCTCCAACTGCAAGTGTACAGCTGTCGTGTGTAGTAATAAATTCCGGAAATCCGGGTTGTCGAACCCAAGAGACTTCGTCGTAAATTAGCGATTAAATTCGTTCTTTATGTGGGCAAAGCGCAGTTGTGTTGTTCTATTAATCCTACTAAAATTAAAAACAAGTATCTCAATTAATCAATTGAATTGCTTCACGATTAATAAAGATGAACGATTATAAAATTTCTCAAAGTTTGGAAAAGTCAGGATATCTCTACGGTCACTAGGTATTTCACACGATATTGGATTTATGTTTTGTTAACACGATTAACATTTATCTAGCTAAACGAGCACAATTACGTTGAAGATGTCTCAACCAACTCCTATGTTTAAACTATTAAAAACTGATTTCTCTAGCCTAATTGAGTTTAAACACGCATTACGAGAATTTGTCTACTCTTTGTTCTAGCTAACTAGCAAGATTTCTCAACCCTAGATACGGCTAGTGTGTATTTCAATTTTCCGGGCAATGAATATTGATGTCTCTAACATTCATAACCTAGCTCTATCCTAACAATACGTCTATTGATAGCAAAGATGAATTAAACACAAAAAATACACATAGCTAGATAAAAAGTTCATCAATTAAGCCAAACGCATGAAATCAAATCCATAAATCACAAATATCGTGATCAAACCCTAGCTCCCTACGAGATACCCTGAGAAAAGTGTTTAGCTACTCAAAAACATGATTCACGTACAAAGTTTCGTGATCAAATAACAAGAATAGAGAAGAAACGGAGTTTTAGAGATCAAACGAATGATTCCAAGCCTCCTTGATCGTCTCCTAAGCTCCAAGCTCTCTTCAATGTGATAGAGTACGTGATAATCCCCAAAAACATGCCCTAACCAAGTCTAATACGTTCTCCCAATGTTTAAAACAAGTTAGGAGTAATTACAAAGCAACCCCAAAAAGTTACAAAACAAATCTGCCCGAACTAGGTCGTGTGACCTAGTTAAGTAGGTCGTGCGACCTACTGTGCTGCCCAGAACAGGTCGTGTGACCTGTATAGTAGGTCGCATGACCTACTGAAACAAGCTGAAATCGCTAACTAGGTCGTGTGACCTAGTAACTAGGTCATGCGACCTAGTTGCTTCATCAAATTTTTCCATCTTCTTCCCACTTGTTCCTCTTGCTTCCGAATCACTTCCCGGGCATCGTTTCTTCATTCAATCCTCCATTTTGAGCTCTCCTCATGCCTCAACACTCGTATCATCTTCTCTTGAGCCTCTCTAGCACTTGATCCATCAACTCTCGCTTTCCTTCCCAAATCTTGAGCTCGCATCACTTCCGAAGTTCGTTTCCTCTATCCACTTGCTCCTCGCGTGCTCCGGCCCTGAAAATCACAACACGAACACCCCGCGAAGATCAAATGTGACAAAATAAGATAAATAGCACGTAAAACAATGCAAGAAACGCCCGAACTTCACATTTTAGCATACGAACTCATTTTCTCAAATAAACACATGATCTACTCGAAAAGACGCAACATTATCCAATATGAGCACACAAAACGTAGCAAAATAAGCAATAAAATAACTCCGAAAACGGAGTTATCAAGGGGACAGGAAAGATAAGAGCAACAACTACCAAGAAGCTCGCCTTGCAAGTTCGACTGATTCATCTGAATAGCTTCTCCCTCAGGAACCCTTTTACCAACTAATGTTTTAGCTAGCAGTTAGCATAATATCCGGTGTAGAAAAATTTAAGTATCTATGATGCAGAGGAAGCTCACGGTTTACATTTTGACTCAAATATTGGAAATTGTGTTTCTTGCGATTGTGATCATACGTGTAAGATGTTGTTTCTGACACAATTTGAAACCTCAAATCAATCTATATACAAGTATGTATGGCTGCTATTTTCATAAGTTCCATCCCATATTGAGATTACTACAAAGGATTGGAATGCTATTGACTCAATTGTTGATTCAGATTGGTTTCATTCGCGCTGGAATCAAAATGGCCAAACTCGTGTTAGCTCTAGAGCTGGTCACAATCAGTCTGAGTTTGTTCATCCGTGAGAAGCCATGTGTGAACGTATCTGCCTCAAAATGGATGTCATGTTCTTTCAATGAGAAGATGATTTGACTAGCCAAATGATACCGAAATTTGTTAATCTTTTCATAACATTGTAGATTAAAAACACTTTTGCCCCCTCTAGTTTGGGAAACGACACTTTCATCCATCGAGTTTAACACAAAGCTTGGGGTAAAAGACACTTTTACCCCTTTTGTTTGCCAAATTTCAAGAAATCGGCACTCCATAATTGTGACACATCTATGGATGAGGTATGTCACTGATAGTAGTTCTTGGGACAAATTTGCCTCTTAATAATATAGAATGACACAATCAGGATGTGTAAATATTCTACATGTGTACAAGAAATGAGTGAAAGTGTCATTTTCCAAACATGGAGGATTGAAACCTATGTTGCACGGACACTCCATCAGGGGTGCTGTTCCCGTTTCGAACACTCAGAACGTGTCGGAAACTTGGACACACATGAACGATGTTTCGAAAACTCCACCTGGTGTTTTCGAATAAAATTGATAAGGATGTGGCCCGAAATGCCTGGTTCCATTTGGGGGAGACGTAGAGAAAGAGAGTTGGACAAAGTTGTTAATCGATTTATCAAACTAAATCTGATTATTCTTGCTTCTCTTCCTATTTGTTTTCTTCGTCAAAGAGATTGTGCGGCCAGGGTTGGTGAAGACAGTTTAAAGATGAAAACATGAGACAGTTCACCTCCACCTCGTGTATTTTTTAAAATTTTGAAAAAATACCCTGATAATTTGTATATTATGTGTTGCTATCTTTTGGATGCTAAACTTCATTCGACTCTTGCAATGGATATAGTTTCAAATTTGTCAATTAGTTTAAGTTTTGAATTAATATACATACATACATACATACATACATACGTACGTACGTACGTATACATACACACATACATACATACATATGTATGTATGTATGTATGTATGTATGTATGTATGTATATATGCAGCGTGTCCGCGTCTCCTAATTTCATAAAATTGGTATTTAGCGAAAAAATTGACTGAGGCCATTAATTCCAATCGATTGGCTGACGGGAAACTAGTCAACTGGGGCGTTGAATGTCAATTACTTGGGCAAGGTTCGGCAAGGTTGCGAAAACTTTAGGGGTCAAAGTGTCTTTTACCTTATTTTCATATGGTGGCAGTGCATGATTTGCAAAACATTATTTTCAAATGGTAACAGTAATAGTCAAATCATACTACTACTACTACTCTGAACTAAACTAGGAATAGTAAAAGCCGCCCTAGCAATGGCCCTTATATATATAGAGAGAAAGCTTAATCGTCTCTCTGGTCACTGATACTACAACGCCGCTGCCGCCGCTGCCGCCGCCGCCATGTCTTGTGGTGTTGCCTCCTCTTCCTTGGTGTCAGGTCTCCCTAAAGAAATCTTGGTAGACATCTTTTTGAGGTTACCAGTCAGGTCGTTAATCCAATGTCTGTGTGCCTGCAAATATTTTCAATCAGTCATCGAGAGCCCCGAGTTCATGAATCTTCATATGAAGCACCCTACTAAAGAAGAAGAACCTGTCACCATCTACAAACTCGGTAACATTCTAAACTACTTCTCCGTTGACGATCAAAGTTTCATCGACGAGTAGTTGTTTTGCCTTCCACAACTTCCTCCGTAACCCTTACTCCTCCATGGAAAACATACGCGTCGTCAGTTCCAGCAATGGTTTGTTCTGTTTGGCTGATCCGCAGCAGATTTATTTCTGGAATCCCGCTATTAGGGTTTGCGAAACCGTCGATACTCCTCCCAACAACAACCCTTCACTATTGGAATGTTCTGAAACCTCCCCCTCCTACTCCTCTTGGTTCTCCTTCTACTCCCCCCGCCACCCGTGCACCTGTGGCGGTGTAGCTATGGGTTTCGGTTACATACCGCAAATTAATGACTTGAAATTGGTAAGACTTTCCCCTAATAAAACAGTAAAACAACAGCAACAACAAGATCCTATGTCTTATCAAGTGGATGTCTACACTATCGGTCTGAATTCATGGACAAGGAAGGATGATTATGTCTCCGCCTACAAGATTCGTAACCACGGGGACCCTCTCCTTATCAATGATGTTTACCACTGGAAGGCCGAGTTCGTTGGTGGTGGTGGTGGTGGTGGTGGTGGTGGTGAAGGGGTGCGGCGTAGTCTTATATTGGGATTCAACATGAACGATGATGTGTTCCACGAGATATCTCTCCCACAAGAAGATCATGTGTTTATGGAATCTAGTATTCATGAGTACAAGAAAACTCTTGGTGTCTGCTATGCCTCCACCAGAGGATACGATGTCTGGGTGATGAAGCAGTATGGTGTTGCTGATTCTTGGTTTAAATTACTCCATCTTGACCATGAGCATGGAGTACCGATGGGTTTCTTGAGCGATGATTTAATTTACGTGCACAAGTTGAACGAGGAGGAACTCATATACTGCGGCCATGTTTATGATTGCAAGAGTGGTGCCTTGAAGGAAGATCCAGGTCTGGAGTGTTAGGATTCTAATACGTGAGAGACAAGAGAAAGCAAGAAAAGAAAAAAAACAAGATCATGATCAAGAACACAAGAATTTACGTGGTTCACTAGTTTTGAGACTAGCTACATCCACGGCCAAACCAACCAATTTATTGATGAGAAGCTAATACCAATTACAAGCACACACCAATTCATGACCCTAGCATCTACTTATATACTAGTACAAGACTTGGAGCCCAAGTAATGTCCAAAACTAATCCGAGACAAACTAGGAAATAATTCATCCTAAATTGTTTCCTAATCCAATAAGGACACTACCAAATATATTAGTCAAAGTAGACCCCTACAAGGAATCAAAGAGATTCCTTGCTGCCAAAGTAATGTAATTACTTCCAAAACTATTAGCCTCCTTTGACCATCCCATGCTAGGATTTTGAATCAACCAAAAAACCCAACAAACCTCCACCTTGATTCAAACTCCGTAGCTACCGAACCAATTCTTCTCATCAATCCAACAAACCCAATCCGAGTGTACTCCCAATTTGCGGAATTGAACACACTCCCAATGCGCCCCAACAAGCGCGTCTATGCGTCTTCAACAAACACAAAGACAATGCGTCCCAATAAACGCTCCCTAATGCACCATGACACAATGCATACCCCAACGTTGCGCCAATGACACTTCGCAACAAAGTGCCTATCAAACGATGTCATGCCAATTTGCGCCGCCATCCGCACCAATGCACACAAAACCAATAACCAAAGCGCGCCAATCCAATATCCAATCGCGCTACCAACCCGCGTGCCCAATAACACGCTCCCATGCTCCATGCCAGGAGCCCAAACCGCCCTCAAGGGGCCTAGAGATCATCATCGTCCTCGGGTGTTGTCCCTCTTCCTCCCCCTGAAGCGAGATCTACAGGTGAGCAAATCTTGGGACACTCCCTCCAAACGCTAGTTGATTCGAGTCGCCTCCACCTAGACTTGAATCCTCCTAGTTGCCAAATCCAGATATAGATCAAGATCACTTGTCGGGTTGAGCACGCCATATCGATTGACGCATGCTGGAACCGAAAGCGTGCTGGATGTACAAAAACTAGATCCACAATTCCAATGCTCCACAACAAGAGCCCGATTGCTCCCCCAACAAGGAACCCAATAGCCTCCCAACAAAGGCTTGTTGTGCTTGCACCCCCTGTTTCAGAGGCCAACCAACGGAAACCCAATCTTCCCATCAAACCCGACAGATCTTGATCACGAACTCGTCATTGCTTCTCTTGAATCTCAACAAACCAGGCTCTGATACCACTTGTTAGGATTCCAATACGCGAGAAACAAGAGAAAGCAAGGAAAAACAAGAGTAGGATCAACAACACAAGAATTTACGTGGTTCACTAGTTTTGAGACTAGCTACATCCACGGCCAAACCAACCAATTTATTGATGAGAAGCTAATACCAATTACAAGAACACACCAATTCATGACCCTAGCATCTACTTATATACTAGTACAAGACTTGGAGCCCAAGTAATGTCCAAAACTAATCCGAGACAAACTAGGAAATAATTCATCCTAAATTGTTTCCTAATCCAATAAGGACACTACCAAATATATTAGTCAAAGTAGACCCCTACAAGGAATCAAAGAGATTCCTTGCTGCCAAAGTAATGTAATTACTTCCAAAACTATTAGCCTCCTTTGACCATCCCATGCTAGGATTTTGAATCAACCAAAAAACCCAACATGGAGAACATAAGCCATGGCGATGACTGGCGAATGGTTCGTTACAGAGAAAGTCTTGCTTTGTTATGCAACAACAAAACCAAACCACAAAGACGACAGGTTTCAGATCAAGTACGAGGAAGAAGAAGAAGAAGAAGGTTGAAGGTTCAACGGATGACCAAAAGACCTCTAAGAAGTGAAGGACCAATCTCGAAAAAGTCACTTCTTTGTTTTGTTCTTCTGCTCTTGGTGTATGTACCTAGTTGGCTTTATTCTTGTTTGTCTGTAGATGCTTTCGTAGGACCTTTACTTCTAGCTCGTTTGTTCGTACTTGACTTTCGTAAATATTACGGGTATGAGTGTATAAATTGCCATTCCCAAGTCTCAATCTTGGGTTTATACTTCGACAAGATATGAAGTAGGATATAATTTATCACGTTTGGGTAGTACTATGTGATAAGAAGAATGGTATATGTCAATATGACTATAATACCCTCAGTGTCGTGATTTTGTATAAACATATTTGTGTAGCTAATTGGGCATGAAATGTATAGTCTTAAAGTTCGTGATAAAAATGAATTTCTGAGGTATTCGAAGAAGAGACCTCAAGGGAAGCATAACATTGAGACCCAAATCATATGCTAATCCAACCACACAGTGATTAAAGAGGTGCTGCGACAACAGCTCACAAGTAAATTTGCAGTAATTTTGCACCAAGTCTTCTCACGAAAGTGCCATCATCAAAATCCAGCAACAAAGTATCGCCAACAGAAGTTCAGTTACAAACACGCTAGCTCTTTTCTTCAAGCTGAGTCTGGATACTACATTATTATTTTTTATTGGAATCATTCGTAACTCAAGCCCACATTTGTCTGATACGGTGTTCACTTACAATTTTTCATTTAGATGAAATGTTTTCGGGAGCAATGTTCATCAACCTGTGAAAAAAATGTGAATGCCCTGAAAGGGTCAGTTTGCCATTAGCAGTAATCGAATTTCCAAAAACTGGAAAAATATTTGAGAGCATCTACCATAGATTTAACCTTTTTTTTTGGCAAAGAAAATAAAATAGAATTAAACCCACAGAAGTAAACACCATCCCATCAACAAGAGAGCCAAGAAGGCTTCCACAGACACTGGTTCTGCCCCTGGTCCAGTGCCTGGTCAAGCCTAGACCCAGCCTTGGGTCAGTTCCACCCCCAACTGACCTACACCCAGCTGAGGCTCTGACTTGGTGCAGCCTGCGGGAGATTTTCGCATGGCTGACTTGACACCTCAGCAACCTCCCAGCAGAGGCGACGTACCTATTCATAGCCCAATGATGATCCCCCACCCCCTGCTCCTTCCCCTGTTGGAGGTCATCCTATGCGCACTCGGAGTAAATCTGACATTTCTAAGAGAAAAATTGTATCTAATGCTCCTGCCTCTCTACCCTCATATTCTGGTTTTAATGTTGTCACTGCACACACCAACACTTCTGATCCTACTTCCTTTCATGAGGCTTCTAAACAAACTCAATGGCGTGACGCCATGTCTGCTGAATTTAAGAGTATTATAAAACAACACACATGGAGCGTAGTTGCTCCTACACCTCACATGAATATTATAGGCAATAAATGGGTCTACAAGACCAAATTTAACCCCAATGGGACTGTTTCTCGTTACAAGGCCCGGTTAGTCGCTAAGGGCTTTCATCAAACTCTGGGCCTTGACTACGACGAAACATTTAGTCTGGTAGTTAAACATGCGACTGTTCGTTGTGTTTTAGCTCTTGCTGTTTCATTTTCCTGGCCTCTTAATCAATTAGACGTAAAAAATGCTTTCTTACATGGCCGCTTACGTGAAACAGTTTTTATGAAGCAACCTATTGGATTTGTGGATCCTCAATTCTCAAATCATGTTTGTTGTCTTCACAAATCAATTTATGGCCTCCAACAGGCTCCTCGTGGCTGGTTTGAACGCTTCACAACTTTCTTATTTTCTCTTGGTTTTAAAGCTTCTTATGCCGACAACTCTTTATTTGTCCGTCATCACAATAACGGCATTACCTTATTGTTGCTTTATGTTGACGACATTATATCAACCGGGAATGACCTTCCCTACATTTCATCCCTCATCACCAAACTTGGGACTGAGTTTGAGATGACCAATCTTGGTCCACTCTCTTACTTTCTTGGTCTGCAAGTGTCTCGTAACACAAACGACATCGTAATAAATAAGGAAAAATACATTATTGACTTATTGTCTCGGTTTAATATGAGTACCTGCAAACCATCTCCAACTCTAGAAGCTGGTACGGAATATCATGTTAATTGAAGGAGTTCTCCTTCCTGACCCACTGTTTTCAGGCAATTTCTAGGTGCTTTACAATATCTCACCTTTATCCGATCGGATATTGAACTCCTTTATGAAAGAGCACAAAAATAATGTGGCCAAAACTATATGTGATGACTCAAACCTCTTGCAGGAACAGTAGAGCATGGTATTATCACGTTGACAGAAAAATGTGTGCTGTAAGGAAAAAGTTCAAAGCTTTCAGATATTTTATTCGACAGAGTAGATAGAAATTATAAACAAATAGATAAGAATGAAAGTACTGGAAAGAAATGTCCAGTAAACAAAGGATATCAGATATTTCAATTGACGAGCTAGAAGGATACCTAAAAATTACAGATAACAGTATAAAGCAGTCATAAGAGATAGTGTATCATGTGAACTTACTAGAGATGCCCTTTCCTTCTCCCTTGTGACATAGATTGCATCCATGTCATATTCAGGTATTTCTTCAACTCCAACAACTTTGTATTGACTTGCCTTCCTTGCTTGCTCCCTGAACTTCGCAAACACAGCCCTAGTGTAGAACATGGCAGCATGCTCTTCAAGTAGCTTAAATTGGCTTGTTAGAACAGGAAGTGATTGGTCAGAAGTACAATGTTCACCTCGCTCGTTCTCACGAAGCTTCTCGATGCCCCGCATGATTCCCTTAATAAGATCGAGAAGATTGTTCTTGCAGTTCAAATATTGTTTGAAAAATTTGTTGATACTCTCACACCTTTGTGTAGTTTTCTGACCGGCGAAGAAAAATTCCTTGAGAAAAGCCTCTGCCCATAAGTGGCGCGTCATGTAGGCACCCGTTACCCACCTCTTGTTCGCAATACCCCACTTGTCTACCATGTATTGCCAATCATCGTTCTATTAGTTAACATCGGATCTCTTGCTCAAGCATTTTCGAAAGTACTTCATAAATTCTGACCCCAATTTTAGGGTTCCTTCGGCATTGCAACATAGATGCCATGCACACAAACGATGCTTCGCTAGTGGAAGAACTTCTGCAATAGCGGCTTTCATTGCCAAGTCTCCATCGGTTATGATCGATATGGGTACCTTGTTATCCATTGCTTCTAGGAAGCAATTTAATACCCATTTGTACGATTCCGTGGTCTCGTCTTATAGAACGGCAACTGTGAAAACGCACGTCTGAAAGTTGTTGTTAACACCGGAGAGTATGACAAGAGGCTTTAGGTACATGTTGGTTTTGTAGGTGGATTCAAGCACCAAAACATCTCCAAACCTTACATAATCACGTTGGCATCTCTCGTCACGCCAGAAAATGCTTTGTAACTGTTGATTTTCACCCAACTGGAAACTGAAAAAACACAAATATTTGTTTCAGGATACTGGATAGTATATATACACAGGTAGATAAAAATTATAAACAATCATGAAACAATATAGTAGTTTGATATTTCAGAAAGAAATTTAAAGCATCTAGAATGAGACCACAACCTACTGGACAGTAATTCAAACAATACCTTTTGAATACACCCCCATGGGTATGCTCAAGGGTGTCAATGTATTGCAAGGCCAGCTGCCCATCTCCAGAGTTAGAGTAAGCCTTTCTCAATGACTGTAACTTGTTGTACAGGTCTTTGACAGTGTAACCAAGTTTGGCGTAACCACCGGCTTGTGAGACCATTAATTGGAATGCTTCACAAGTCCTTATACCCACTTTCCTTAGTGAAATAACGTGTTCCAAATCATGTTGACTGACCTTCCTATGACACCTAAGCTTGTGTGTTACTTTGGGGTCCGCTAGGGGATGCGAGTGCTCAGAAGTGACTTGCTTAACACGAAATTGTGTGTTCGGGGTAGATCGAGCAATACGAATTCGTGCTGGACAGCCACATCTAGTGTCATTCTTATGCTCTCTCTTCATGTCGGGCCTTAAGTAGCACATCTGTAATCGATGGCCTTGCCGGGCACATACGAAGATTCTTGACTTGATTTTTTGTCCGTATTTTTCGAAACACCTACGGTTATCCCTCTCAATGCCGAACCCATTTAAAAATGCATACAGAAGGTACCAATCGTACGCCGCTTTTTCGCTTTGCAACCTCTTCTCCATGATTTGTTCTTCAGAGAGTGATCCCTCTGAAACAACAAGCACATTTATAAGTAACTAGTACACTACATCGTACTCTTAATCTAAAACATCCAATAATATATCTTACCGTTCACTATATCATTATCGTGTATGACATTAGAGAAATCTGCATCATCATCAGTGGGAGGAGGCTCATTGAGGTCAAACTTCCTCTTAGGAGATGCATTCACCTCTGTTTCCAGGTTGTTTGAATACCATATGAAGGGTTGCCATAACCTTCTGAGAGGTGTGAGCTATTATCTGAAGGGACTTGTAACCCAAACACAACACTATTTTCCTCCATTGTTTTGGAGGAGAATGCGAGAGTTGTAGTTCAAACTGAGAGTTGTTTGTTCAGTTCAAACTGATAATGCAGAATGCAGAGAGTTGGATGATTACTATCATTGGAAATTACATTAGCTTTGGAAACAACATAAATCTTTAATGTTGCGGCTCAAGGCCTGATAGTTATCATTAGCACGCCCAAATTAATGATCTCCAGGAAATAATGAAGAAGAAAAACAAAGTAAACATTGATTTCTGTTCTGACAGACATTGTGACCCACCGGATAGAAATACAAAACTGATAGAGAGAACATTAAGTGTATTAGACATTCTAAACCTTAAACCCTAAACCCCAAAACCCTAAACTATTCTAGATAAAAATGTAGAACATCCAAATCCGATTACTGTCTCAGATAAAAATACAAAGCAACTGGAATGGGGGTATAATTGTCTTTCTCCATGACATGTCTCTTCGGCTGCAAAAAGCAACTGCCCCCTATTAACGGCTAGTGAAACCACCACCATTGATGGCAGTTGAGTTCCCAATTCAGTCATCATCTCAACTTGTCAATTCAATTCAAATTTGATTTGAATGTCTCACATCAAACTCTCAAACTCTCTCTTCATCATCTGAAACCACCACATATCTCTCTCTCTCATCCAATCTCTCATCCAATCTGTCATCCAATCTCTCATCTTCTGCAATAGCAATGGATCCCATTGATGAATCTGTTTATCCTTCAAAAATCACAATGGATGTTTGTGATGAAGCAAACAAGTCGATAACAGTGGATGTGGAAGAAAGTGGGCATGTCTCTGAAAATACAGAGGTTACTCCGGCGACCGCCGAAGCCCAAAATGAAGAGGAAATCGATGCAACTCCGGAGACCTCCATATCGGAGAGAAAAGAAGAAAACCCAGATGTTATTGCAAAGCCATCTGTAAGTACTTCAAGCGCCAAAGAAACCGAAGAAACCCAAGAGACAATCGGAGTGCCAGATAACAACAAAGAGCAGGAAGACAGCATCCTATGCGGGGAAGAAACTGAAGAGACTCAAAAATCAGTCGATGAAATTGATGAAACTAAGGACACAACCGGTGCAGATGAAATTGTTGAAACCCATGACACAACCGGTGCACTAGCCACATGTATTCCAACTTCTGAACTTGCTTTGTGTGTTTTTGATGGATTGAAACCCACCGGTGACCATTTACCACCGAATGTAGGGGATGGAGAAGGTGGGAATGTGGAGGAACCACAGGAAGTTCATAACGAAAACCCAACCCCAGCCCCAAAATCCCAAACTGAAACCAAAGAAGGTAGCAGGAAAAGCCCTAGACTGAAGAGAAGGCTGGACTTCAACAAAGAACAAGTCAAACCAAAGAGGCAACATAGAAATCAAACAAAACCAACCAGGATAAGAGTACAACAGAAAGAAACCAAGAAAACAGTGAAGAAGAGGAAGGAAAGAGACCCAAGCCCACATGAGGATATTGACCACACTGAAGAGGTTGCTCTGGAACAGTACATGTGAGTTCTTTCATATCTGTTCAAGGTTTCAGTCTGTACATTATGAAATCTTATCTACCTCTTTTTAAGTTTTATCCGCTTTATTTGTTCGGTCCAAGGTTGCTTTGTTCATACTTTAGAGCTAAAATGCTCTCACTCCATGCTATTAGTTTTACGTTTCTATCCATGTTATATGTCCTTCAAACAATTCATTGTCTGTTTTAAACTGTGTTCTATGAGTTTTACTAGGAAGTTGTTTGTGCAGCCAAAGTAGGAAACAAAATTATAAACTGATGAAGGATGGACAACCGAACAAGAGTCAAAGAAATTCAATGATTCGGGAATGGAGTGAAATGGATGAGTATGCAAAGAAAGAATGGGTGGACGAGGCACAAAGAAAGATGCAAGAGGACGAAGAATCCTCTGAGATAGAAAGTGGTGATGACTACAGGGTGAAACCAAGATCCACTTCAAAACAAAGGGAACATGAGGATGCTAAGTATAATGAGGCAATAGCACCACCACAAGAAACAGCACCACAAAAAGAAACAGCACCACAACAAGAAACATCTACTGGAGCTACTAGAGCATTCATCCGGTTTCGGTGAGTTCCACTTCTATCCACAACCTAGATTGTTTTAAGTTATGTGCATTCAGTTTTTGTCTGTTCTGTTTACAGTGTGATTTAAATGTTTTAGATTTCTATCTACATGCCACATATATCTTTCTGTCTCTGAACTTGTTTTAAACTGGATTGTAGGATGGAGAGGATTGACTACTACAAGAATGTCGAGGGTATTGATTCCATTACCAAAGACATAACAGACAAGATAAGGGAAGACTGGTTTTCCATGACTGATGACCAGAGGGACATATACGTCAAAGAATCAGCTCAGGAGAGGAAGAGAAGAGAAATTTTAGAGGAGCAAGGTGTCCTTCAAGCAAAGCCAAATAGGGTTTCAAAAAAGGCAAGAGTTGTGGAAAGGTTAAAGGAAAGGGAAGTTGTTGCAAAATCGGGACAGAAAAAGGGTGGGAAAAAGGAGAGGTGGCAGAGTTACATGTCCCTTCCAAAGATTCACGATTTGTACAAAGGAATGACTACTGACCAGAAGGAATGGATTGAGAAGATAGGACTGGAGGGATAAAGGCATTTGGAAATTTTGCGGACACCTGAACCTTTCAATGCTTTCATATACGATGCCTATGACCCTGCCACACAATCTATCTACAACAACCCCCTTATCCGGCTCGGACAAGACCGGGAGGGCGATGCTAAAAGTAACGGTGGAAATCAAAAGCATAACATCCCAACTTATTTATTTATTACATAATATTAAACATTACAAAAGTTTCTAGATATTACACAAGCGTTTCTGAAACTCTACGACATTCTTAACTAGCCAAAACTAGATTCTACTCAGGGTGAAATCCAACTAAGTGAGTCTCGTACCCAGCTACACCTTACTCTTCAGCTCCTAAACCTGCGGTGGGAAAAACAGGAACCGCAGTTTTCAAAGTCAGCATGGAAATACTAAGTGACACCCAAGCTCGTAAAACAGAGTACGAAGCATAACTTTCTTTTCACAATAAATATACAGAGGAAAATAAAATAATTAAAATGTAAGCTTGCAGAGTAAATCAGGAACGCAAATAATAATTGTAAAACTGAACCTGATGCATCCAATAAGAACACTTATAAAATTCTCATTCTTTGATCTTCTTTTCTCAACTTTCAAACGGGGGGAATTAGTCTCAATCTCTTTCTTCTTCTCTTTCTTAAATATCCAAATATCAAAGAATCCGTATTATTAACTTTGTTGACACGGGGAAGAATCTACTAACTCTACGCATCCAAGACCTTAAGTGCCGGCACCCCCCTAAGACTTCTTGCGGCCAAAGAGGTGAGTACATGGAGCGACCCGGCAGGTTGCGACCGGGTTAAAATAAAAATGGGTCGAGTGGACGAAGCCAAAACGACCAATCTAATCACAGGCCGAGTGAACAAAGTCAGCACGGCAATAATACGCTTCTCCCGTACAACTCTTTCCACTTTATGTTAGTTACGCATTATTAGTATTCGTGTGGCAATATCAAGCAAAACAAATTCTTTAAAATGCAAGAAAATCTGTAATAAACATGTAAATAAATAACAAACACTTTTCAAGACAACTATTAAAATCAACTTGTGACACGAAAGGAGCTTGGCACGCAAGGCTTGGCATGTTCACTTACCTTACTTTCCGTAGCAAAAGCACGTCCTAGCAGTGGCTCGGGCCTACAAAGACGTCACCGAAAAATCGTGTCTTCTACAACAATAATTACTCAAATAAAGTGCTATAATTTCTAAGGAGTATTTTCTTTAAATTAACCCAAACCCCGCTATTTAAATTTCTATCGTTTTATTATTTAGTTATAATTTTCTATAAATGCAACAACACATCTATTTTAAACGGCTATTATTATTATTATTATTATTATTATTATTATTATTATTATTATTATTATTATTATTATTATTATTATTATTTAAAAGTGACTAATTAGATTATTAAAAATATGAGCTAAATGGATTATACTTAAGAACTATTTATAACGACAAATGATTTTTCGAATATAATGTTTTTAAGAAAACTTTACACGATACTATAATATTTAGAACTAGTGAAAAGTCTAATTTTACAAGTTAACAACCAATGTTATGAGCTAAGTGATTAAACCATATTTAATAAATGTTTTTAACAAAACGTTTCTATTATAATTCTTAACAAACGACTCGCTTACTATTTCTTTGCCCGAAACAAATTTCCGAGACGAGGACGGAACTATTATTGTTAATCCAAAATTATTATTATTATTTTTTTTAACTAAAAGTGTAGCTTATTATATAAACCCTAAATTATATTAAAATCAACAAATACCCTATTTATTTCCAAAACAGTTATGTTAAAAGACTCTAGTCACCCCTTAGTTTCTAAAAATACCAAACAGTCCCCCCTTTGTCATGTTAACAAGTTTATGAAAAATACATTTTAACCCCTTTTCAAGAACAGTGTCATTTTAGCTTCTCTAATCATGATTTTAGCTACCAAGTCTTGATTTTGATTGCGTATAACAACTAAACAGAGAGGGCAGGACGTACCTAGGCCAGAAATGGCCGAAAACCGTGAAGATATGAGTCGGGTCGAAGTCTCAAGTCGGAGTCGCCGGAGTTGAAGCTAACCCGCCGGCTTTAATGGCTTCTTTGGCCGGTTCTGGACCTGCTGCTGACTTGGTCGGGGCCTTCGGAGCCTAATGGAAGCACTGGAAGGCACTGGGTGTTGTGGCGGAGCTTGGCCAAGAAGATCGCCGGAAATAATGGAGGTCCGGCGGTGGCGGTAATGGCTGTTGCTACTGCTGCTACTACTCTCCGGTTGCTCTGACCTCTCCGAGGTTCTTTACAGAGGAAGGGAGGCTGAGGGAGTGAGCCGAAGAGGAGGGAGAAAGATGTGGTGAAGTGGGTCTTCTTCGGTGGTTGTCCCGACGGGAAAATGACGACGGTGCCGCTGCTTCTCTCTCTGTCCTTCACTGCTGGTGTGGACTTCGAATAACAGAGAGAAAGTGAGGGTGAGAAGGAGCAGAGGAAGAAGGTCGAGAAGTGGGTTTGCTTGGTGGTTCTTGCTGCCGGAGTCTTGGCGGTTGCAGCGGTGGTTGTGGCTGCCGCCACTCTCTGCTTCTGCTGCTGCTGTTTTCTGGTGGCAGATAGGTGGAGAGGGAGAGAGAGAGAGAGAGAGAGAGAGATGAAAGTGGTGGTGGTGGTGGGTTTGCCTTTTCCGAAGCTACAACAATGGTGGTGATGACGATGTGGACGGGGAAGAGGGAGGTGGTGGTTGCTGGTGCTGTGAGGAGGTGGAGGCTGGTGAGGTTCTTAAATAGTGTAGGTTACTTGGTGGGAAAGTACAAGGGGGCGGTGGTGAAGCCTCCCGAAGGTTGGGGCGGTTTGAAAGTTTGGAGGTGGTGAAATGTGGTTTTGCCGTGAAGGCACAACTTGGTGAGGATGAGAGAGAGGGAGGAGTTGTAGCATGTGGGTGAAGTACTTCTAGTGATTGGGTGTGACAAGCTCACCTAGTCTCGCGGTGGTCGGGTACGCGTTTAAAACTAAAATTTAACTAAAATTTACGAAACGTTAACGTATTAATTCACGATTGTTAATCTAATATAATTCTAAAACTTTCTACAAACAAAACTCGAAAATTTATTCAAATATTATTTTGCCAATAAAAATTATTATCATGCTTCTATGATGATCATTTTACCCCTACTAATTATACGGGGTATTACATCCTTCCCCCCTCAGACAAAGCTTCGTCCTCGAAGCTAAAATCGGGCAACTACTCATGATACTCATATAATCTAACAAACAACTATCTAACAGAATTTATATCACATGGCTGGCAAGTAATTTCACGTAACAAATAATAGCAAATAGCCATTTTAAGATATACGTAATGCAACACGTAACACCAAATAAGGTCGTAGTCACATCTATCTAATTAAGTGGTCTTAGTCTCATTAGGTCACTAAATCTCAAGGCTAATCACGTCTCAATGGTACTAAGAACGTAACACTACTTATCGAAAGGTTGTCGTCCCTAGAACTTAACTCAATCTTCGAAAATACGAGCCCTTAGTACCTGATCAAGTAGGTTGTCAACCCGAAGTTGGCTGCTCATAGTTATGGAAATCTCCTGTGCCAACTCCGTACTCAGCTTCTGCCTCAGTCTTTGTCAACACTGCAATTCTTCCTACATTGGTATTTTGAGCTCCTGCTCCTCCTGCCCCATTATTGTTGTTCATCTTGTATCCAGCATTATTTTTTCCAGTCTTGGGTTGAGCTCCATTCTGTCCTGTATTTCTTGTGTTGTAGTTTTGTTGCCTTCCGTATCCATTGTCTCCATTATTCTGATAGTGGCGGTTCCCATTCGGCTGGCGGTTTCCCTGGTAGTTGTTCTGTTGTGGTCTTCCAAAGGTGCCTCCGTGGATTATTGGCTGGTTCCGACTGGTGGTCGGCGACATTCTTAAGAGCGGTGTCCCCTCTGTCCACAATTGATGCATGTGACTACGTTTCCTTCGCAATCCGCTCCGGGGTGGAATTCGTGGGCACTTCTTACAGTAATGACGGCGAATTGGCTGAGTTCCATCATCCTGCTCATTGCCTCGGTTTTTCTCATGGTTACCTCCTCCATTGCTAGGCTTTCCCTTTGCAGAGTTGGTGTTGTTTCCTCCTGCTTCTTCTAGCTTACGTTTCTTGCGTTTTTCTTCTTAGGTGACACGACCCGATAGATGTCAGCAGCTCTGTCGTAGGCTTCAAGGAGAGTAGAATAGGTTCTGCATAACAGAGAATCCTGTAGCCTTTCGTGCAGTCCAGCGATGAATTTAGAGACCTTGGAATCCTCGTCAGGTACCATGTTGCCTACAAACCTTGTCAACTCTGTAAATTTCCGGAAGTACTCGGTCACTGAGTCGTTTCCCTGCTGCAGGTTCTGGAATTCTAGTTCCTTGCTTCTTTTCACATGGTGAGGGTAAAAGCGAGCTCTCAGCGCAGATTGAAGGGATTCCCATTTGAATTTCGGATCGGCTAGCAGAGTTTCTCGTGCATTCCTCCACCAAAGATGCGCTTCGCTTTTTAAGTAAAAGACAGCACAGTTGACTTTCCGGTCATCAGGACATTCTACGGTCTCAAGGATTTTATCCATTTCTATAATCCAATCCTCTAATTCCACAGGATCCTCTTTTCCCGTAAAATCCAGTGGCTTCATATCTGCCACTTGCTTGGCCCAGTTAGTTCCTGTTTGTCCTCCATTATTCATCATCTGTGTCATTTGCGCGAAGAATTGCTCCATGGTGATGTTTTCAGCCATCTGTTCCTGTCAAACTTTCCCTAAGTAATATCGTAACGGTCTATCAGTCTCATCCTACGGTATTCCTGGGTTATGGTCGCAAAAATCTTAACAACTGTCTCATAATTTCACAATTAACAATACCTCTAGCACATTTATCACTTAACAAGCACACATCACATAGCAACTTCACAGTAACACATATAACTCATGTCAGCAACTATAACTATTCTTTGCACAGCAAGCAAAAATCAAACTCTATCTCCATCCTTATTCTCATTATGAAAGTAACAACTATCCATAATCATTGAAATAAATCTCAAATCAAACCAGATCACAACAATCTCAAAATAGGATGAGGGTGGACGGGAATAATCAAAACTTATCCTTAGGCTACCCATAACCCGAACGGCTTTCCAATTTTAATGATCTTGCCCTATATTCATTTTAGTTACCCTACAGGTTTTAAACTAGAACGAATGCTCTGATACCACATGCAACAACCCCCTTATCCGGCTCGAACAAGACCGGGAGGGCGATGCTAAAAGTAACGGTGGAAATCAAAAGCATAACATCCCAACTTATTTATTTATTACATAATATTAAACATTACAAAATTTTCTAGATATTACACAAGCGTTTCTGAAACTACTACATCATTCTTAACTAGCCAAACCTAGATTCTACTCAGGGTGAAATCCAACTAAGTGAGTCTGGTACCCAGCTACACCTTACTCTTCAGCTCCTAAACCTGCGGTGGGAAGGAAACAGGAACCGCAGTTTTCAAATTCAGCATGGAAATACTGAGTAAGTGACACCCAAGCTCGTAAAACAGAGTACGAAGCATAACTTTCTTTTCACAATAAATCAGGAACGCAAATAATAACTGTAAAACTGTAAAACTGAACCTGATGCATCCAATAAGAACACTTATAAAGTTTTCATTCTTTGATCTTCTTTTCTCAACTTTCAAACGGGGGGAATTAGTCCCAATCTCTTTCTTCTTCTCTTTCTTAAATATCCAAATCTCAGAGAATCCGTATTATTAACTTTGTTGACACGGGGAAGAATCTACTAACTCTACGCATCCAAGACCTTAAGTGCCGGCACCCCCCTAAGACTTCTTGCGGCCAAAGAGGTGAGTACATGGAGCGACCAGGCAGGTTGCGACCGGGTTAAAATAAAAACGGGCCGAGTGGACGAAGCCAACACAACCAATCTAATCACAGGCCGAGTGAACAAAGTCAGCACGGCAATAATACGCTTCTCCCGTACAAATCTTTCCACTTTATGTTAGTTACACATTATTAGTATTCGTGTGGCAATATCAAGCAAAACAACTTCTTTAAAATGCAAGAAAATTTGTAATAAACATGTAAATAAATAACAAACACTTTTCGAGACAACTATTAAAATCAACTTGTGACACGAAAGGAGCTTGGCACGCAAGGCTTGGCATGTTCACTTACCTTACTTTCCGTAGCAAAAGCACGTCATAGCAGTGGCTCGGGCCTACAAAGACGTCACCTACAAATCGTGTCTTCTACGTCAATAATTACTCAAATAAAGTTCTATAATTTCTAAGGAGTATTTTCTTTAAATTAACCCAAACCCCTCTATTTAAATTTCTATCGTTTAATTATTTAGTTATAATTTTCTATAAATGCAACAACACATCTATTTTAAACGATTATTATTATTATTATTATTATTATTATTATTATTATTATTATTATTATTATTATTATTATTATTATTATTATTATTATTATTATTTAAAAGTGACTAATTAGATTATTAAAAATATGAGCTAAATGAATTATACTTAAGAACTATTTATAACGACAAATGATTTTTCGACTATTATGTTTTTAAGAAAACTTTACACGATACTATAATATTTAGAACTAGTGAAAAGTCTAATTTTACAAGTTAACAACCAATGTTATGAGCTAAGTGATTAAACCATGTTTAATAAATGTTTTTAACAAAACGTTTCTATTATAATTCTTAACAAACGACTCGTTTACTATTTCTTTGCCCGAAACAAATTTCCGAGACGAGGACGGAAACTATTATTGTTAATCCAAAATTATTATTATTATTTCTTTTAACTAAAAGTGTAGTTTAATTATATAAACCCTAAATTATATTAAAATCAACAAATACCCTATTTATTTCCAAAACAGTTATGTTAAAAGACTCTAGTCACCCCCTAGTTTCTAAAAATACCAAACAGTCCCCCCTTTGTCATGCTAACAAGTTTATGAAAAATACATTTTAACCCCTTTTCAAGAACAATCTCATTTTAGCTTCTCTAATCATGATTTTAGCTACCAAGTCTTGATTTTGATTGCGTATAACAACTAAACAGAGAGGGCAGGACGTACCCAGGACAAAAATGGCCGAAAACCGTGAAGATATGAGTCGGGTCGAAGTCTCAAGTCGGAGTCGCCGGAGTTGAAGCTCACCCGCCGGCTTTAATGGCTTCTTTGGCCGGTTCTGGACCTGCTGCTGACCTGGTCGGGGCCTTAGGAGCCTAATGGAAGCACTAGAAGGCACTGGGTGTTGTGGCGGAGCTTGGCCAAGAAGATCGCAGGAAATAATGGAGGTCCGGCGGCGGCGGTAATGGCTGTTGCTACTACTGCTACTACTCTCCGGTTGCTCTGACCTCTCCGAGGTTCTTAACAGAGAAAGGGAGGCTGAGGGAGTGAGCCGAAGAGGAGGGAGAAAGAGGTGGTGAAGTGGGTCTTCTCCGGTGGTTGTCCCGGCGGGAAAACGACGGCGGTGCCGCTGCTTCTCTCTCGTCCTTCACTGCTGGTGTGGACTTCGAATAACAGAGAGAAAGTGAGGGTGAGAAGGAGCAGAGGACGAAGGTCGAGCAGTGGGTTTGCTTGGTGGTTCTTGCTCCCGGAGCTTCGGCGGTTGCAGCGATGGTTGTGGCTGCCGCCACTCTCTGCTTCTGCTGCTGCTGTTTTCTGGTGGCAGATAGGTGGAGAGGGAGAGAGAGAGAGAGAGAGAGAAGATGAAATTGGTGGCGGTGGTGGGTTTGCCTTTTGCCGTAGCAGGGGTATTACACTATCTCTCGAAAATTTATTCAAATATTATTTTGCCAATAAAAATTATTATCAGGCTTCTATAATGACCATTTTACCCCTACTAATTAAACGGGGTATTACACTATCTCTGCCCATGGTCGGGAGTACAGAATCACAGATGAGACAGTTGGCTGGTTGCTTGGGGTGAGTACCACAGGGGAATTTCTTGAACAAGAGGAATCCGATGTGATTTCGAAGAAATCGGCCCGTGAGCTTGACCTTACTAAGTCATGCTCAAATGTCACTGATTACTATCGCTGGTTCGAGAAAGAAGAGAATAAGATACTAAGTGATGAGTGGAAGAGGAGGGCAGTGGTGTTCATTTTGGCATGTTTTGGGATGCCCAACACAAGACTAGGAGTTAGAAACACACTAGTTCAGTATGTCATGGATCTGTAGAGGCTAGAAAGGTTAACTGGACAGGTACTTGGCTCCAGTTCCTTAAAGCTCAGCACACTCCGGTTAAATTGAAGGAAGCAATCCGAGGGGCTGGTTGCTTGTTGATACCTATGGTAACCATTTTACTTGTCTATCTTTATGTTCATAATATCTATCCAAATGTATAACAAATTTGTTTGTATGTACAGATGGTATATTTGGAGAAGTTTGTTCCAAAGCACCACAAACACCCTAAAGGATGTGAAGATGCAGAGGCAATGTAATACCCCGTCTAGATAGCAAGGGTAAAATAGTAATTTTAGAAGTTAAATAAGAAATTAACTGAGAAAATAAGGTTGGGTAAATTATTACCGCAAATTTTATAGCTAAGAAATCTTTGTGTGACTTTAGAAAAAAAAACATTATATTAGCAATAGTGAGTTAATTTTAGAAGGCTAAAATAAGAATTTAGTTGCAAAACAAATAAACAAACAAGTTGGGTGAAATATTGTGTTATTTGAAGCTAAGACATTTTTGGGTATGATTTTAGAAATCGTTAGGAAAATATTCGAAAATAAATATTCGGGCTTTTCCTTCAATTTTTAGATTGATAGTGCCTGTCCGACCACCGCGAAAATTGATAGGCTAACCACACCCAAACAAATCACAATTACCATTATCCAATAAAAACAACCCTTTCTTTTTTTTTTCTAGCAAAATAGTACAACTAGCACACCCTAGAACTCCTCCTTCCATCTTCACCAAGCAAAACATTCGGGAAGTTGTTTTTCCACCGCCTTCGCATTCCTTTGCCTTCACGGCAAAGGAATTGGTGCCGCCTCCGACACCACCGCCTCCACATCACCGCCCCATTCTCTCTATTTAAGCGCGTCCCCTCTCACACCCCGCAACAGCAGCCTCCACCCTCCATCACTACAACCACCCTCATCACCATTGTCACCACCATCACCATTGTTGCTCGGCAAAGAATTAGAACCACCTCTCAATTCTCTTCCCAGGCCTCTGTCTCACTCTCTTCCCCCTCTCTGTTCACCAACGAACCCAACAGGAGCAGAGGTGGATGCAGCCACAGCCACCACCACCGCCGAAACTCCGGCAGCAAGAAAACCCCGATCGAGCAAACCCACTTCTTAGTTTTTGTCCCCCCTTCTCTCTCTCTCTCTCTCTCCCTGTTTCTCTGTTCCCAGCAACCACCAGCAGCAGATGCAGAGTGGTCGCATCCACCAACCCCGCCACTGCCACCGTCGGGAAGCACCACTGAGAGATAGACCCACTTCCATCTCTCTCTCTCTCTCTCTCCTCCTCTGCATCCTCTGAGTTGCGTGTCTCAACCTCCTCTGTTCAGAAACAGAGGATAAACAGCAGCATTAGCAGCGTGGCAGAAGGCCACTGCCGCCACCACCGAGACACCATTAAAACCGGCCAACTCTCCGGCCAAGCTCCGACCAAGTACAACCAGCTGCACCCACTACCTCTTGACGTTACAGTCAGCATGTAGGAGCTCGAGGAGACCAAACAAGGCCTTAGACGGAGCCCAGGTTGTCCCAGACGCCGGAGACGATCCTCATCACCGGCGGCTTCATCGGCAATCTCAACCCACATCAAATCTTGACGATTTCAGGCCATTTTTGGCCTAGGTACGTTCTATACCCTCTGTTTAGTTGTTATACGTAATCAAAATCAGAACTTGGTAGCTAAATTCATGATTAGAGGAGCTAAATCGAGGTTGTTATTGAAAAGGGGTTAAAGTGTATTTTTCAGAAAGTTTATAACTTGACATAGGGGGCTGTTTTTGTATATTCAGAAACTATAAGGTGGCTAAAGTATTTAAACCCTAACTGTTTTGGGAATAATGGGGTATTTGTTGACTTTTAATATAACTTAGGGCTTATATAATTAAACTACACACTTTTCGTCAAAAATAAAAATAATAATTTTGGATTAAGAATAATTTCTAAAATAACTAGTTTTCGTTCCCGTCCCGGAAAAATAATTTGGGCGTTGAAATAGTTTACGGATTATTCGTTAGAAATTAAACAAGAAATATCTCTATAGAAAAATAATAAACTTTGTTAAGTCACTTAGCTACTATTTTGGATGCTTTAAATTTGTGAAAATGATATTTGCACTAGCTCTTTAACATTATAACATTATAGCATCGTGTACAAGTTCTCTTAAAACATAATGGTCAAAATATCATTTTCGAAATAGTTTTTAAATATAAATTCGCGTTAGTTTTCATTTTTATAGCTACTTTAATTAGTTAATTACTTTTAGATAATAATAATAATATCAATAGCAATAATAGTGACAATTAATAGTCGCTTAAAAATAGAAGTGTGTTTATATAACTTCGACCATAAGCTAAAGTAACTAGAAGAAAGACTTTAATTCAATTATCAAGTTGGGATTGTGTTTATAAAGACTAAATAGAACTCTTGATAGGATTTGTAGCATTATACTTGGACTTGTGATTGAATAAGGAAATATAATTTATAAGTGACAGGTTTGTAGACGACGACAAAGTGCGATTGCAGAAGATTTTACGTGCTAGTTGATACGGAAGTAAGGTAAGTGAACATGCCAAGCCTTGCGTGCCAAGCTCCTTTCGTGTCACAAGTTGATTTTAATAGTTGTCTCGAAAAAGTGTTTGTTATTTATTTACATGTTTATTACAGATTTTCTTACATTTTAAAGAAGTTGTTTGCTTGATATTGTCACACGAAAAATAATAATAATGCGTAATTAACGTAAAGTGGAAAGAGTTGTACTTTGTTCACTCGGCCTGTGATTAGATTGGTCGTGTTGGCTTCGTCCACTCGACCCGTTTTTATTTTAACCCGGCCGCAACCTGCCGGGTCGCTCCATGTACTCACCTCTATGGCCGCAAGAAGTCTTAGGGGGGTGCCGGAACTTAAGGTCTTGGATGCGTAGAGTTAGTAGATTCTTCCCCGTATCAACAAAGTTAACAATACGATTTCTTTGAGATTTGGATATTTAAGAAAAAGAAGAAGAAAGAGATTGGGACTAATCCTGTTTTCTTCCCACCGCAGGTTTAGGAGCTGAAGACTGGGGTATAGCCGGGTACGAGACTCACGTAGACGGATTTCATCACGAGTAGGATCTAGTATAGTTTGCAAGAATATTGTAGAAGTTTGGGAAACACTTGTGTAAAATCTAGAGACTTATGTAAATTTTAATATTATGTAATAAATGAAAAAGTTGGGATGTTATGCTTTTGATTTCCGCCGTTACTTTTAGCATCGCCCTCCCGGTCTTGTCCGAGCCGGATAAGGGGGTTGTTGCAGGCAAGACCTAGACTGATGCTATGGGACACTGACAACCTGAATTCCAGATGGAAATTCGTACAAAAGTACATCAATACAGTAAGACCTGTTACTATATCAATCCCTTCTATGTGATCTACCTTTCTATCAAGAAATACATATCTAATATCCCTATTTTTGAACAATGCAGCTGGAGTTGCTTCCACTCCCACCAAGCAAAGATGATTTCAAATCTGATTTCAGCAAAAGAGAGCAATGGGATGAGGTCATGTTAATGGTGAATGAACAAATCGGAAGCGTTGTCGAACAGGCCGTATAGAGGGTACTAGAGAAGAGGTTGGGTAAACAAATGCAGTACCCTGAAGGGGAGGAATAAGAACATGAAGAGGAGGAACAACAAGATGTGGGAAATTCAAGAGAGGGAAGACAACATGAATCCGAGGGCAACGCCGAAATTCACCCAAAAGAGCCACATCAGCACAGTACAATAGATACCACAATTACAAGTCCATTCAAAGCATTAGAAGTTTCAGAAGAGAATACTTCAATGGTTTGCAACAATTTGATAAGTTATATGTCTATCACTTTAATGTGTCATACTGTAATGTTTTGATTTCTATCCAAATGTTTGTGATTGCAGACAGAATCCAACAAGCTTCCACCGAAGTCTCCAATACAAGTATCTTCCACTCCCACCAGGCCTGGTCATGCATCACCAAGGGTTTTCCCACCCATCAGGCCTGCTCATGGATCACCTAAGGTGCCATCTTCTCCCATCGAAAAGAATATTGTCAGTCCATCGAACAGAGGAGGGAGAGGGAGAGGGAGAGGTAGAGGAAGAGGAAGAGGGGGGAGAGAGAGAGACAGTAAAGGGTCCAAAGAGAACCTCGGAGAGAGTAAGGATGCAGGGCACGTTTGATGTTGTGCTGCCAATCATGCCGGAAGTGGAAGACTGCTGGTTGCATTTCTACATGAGCCGTCAGGCTGTTGAGGGCATGAATGAGAAGCCGAAACTAAGGACTCCATTTCAATAGTGAGTACCCTCTCTTGAGGGCATGAATGAGAAGCCGGAACTAAGGACTCCATTTCAATAGTGAGTACCCTTTCTCTACATTAAAATGTTTGTGATTGATCAATCTCATTGTTTATTTATAAATGGAATGGCTCCTTGTTGATATAAATGGTACGTACCCTTTCTCTACAGTAACCTCCTTGTTGATATAAATGGAATGGCTAATATAGCCAAGGATTATTCATGACAGCTGGAGGCTCCTACCTTCTTAGGAGATACGGTAAATGAATAAATAATCTTTACTTCATGTTCTATGTTCACAATGAATGTTACGTTGTAAAATTGGAACGTTAACAGAACTGTTTGAGTGTTTTAAACTTTTATCCAAACGTATATCTATACAATCTGCAGATGCTCGACCGCATGTCCCACATCCTCCACCTCCAAGAGAAATTTAGGACTGATGAGGAGAAGAATATCTGGTTCTTTCCATGCATGTATGCTGTAATTAATTAAAACATAGGAATCATTGCACTTAATTCCATCGTTGATTGATCAGTACTACATTTCTAATTTAATGCGGTCATTTTCATGCACAACCATTGGGTCAGAAGAATGCAAATGGTGGGATAAATCCGTTGTACATGGGGGACATGAACTCGATGTCTATGGTAAGCGTTACATCCTAGTCCTCCAAGCGTCAATAGCAAGGGAATTTTTGACTTGCTTTGTTCTTTGGCTTATGGACAAGTTTCTATTCCCCTTAACATCCACGAAACGCATTAATTTCTCATGGTATTGCACTTTATTGAAAAAAAAGAGTGTACATCCTTGATCCCATGTCGAGGTACATTTACCTACCAGATGCAATTCGTTAGAAGCTTGGACAAATGCACATAAGTTTCAACATATTTCTGCCAGAATATAGTACTGTTCATGACATCAGAAAATGGGAGATTGTTTGGGAAAAACCTGACATTCCAAGACAACATAACAAGTAATGTCTACATACTAATGTTTCAGTCTAGCATGTTTACATTTTTATCCAATTGTTCTGTAATACTGTTTACTTTGCTTTTTCCAGCTATGATTGTGGAGCATACGTGAGCTTTTACATGGAAAATCTGAGGGAGCTGATCCCAGAACCTGTTTGGAGGATAAAGATTAATGAAAAATACATAAGAATCTGGCTCGCCAATGAAATTGGTCGTTCCGAGTTTAACGACCTCAGACGGGACCTTCTTGATGCTGTGGACAGATTCAAAGCTGAGGCAAACAATGAGGAATTATTCGCCAGAAAATACACGGACATACCTACGGTCTATTCAGCCTTTAGAAATCGTTACTTTTGAGTAGTCCATCACTAGGAGAAATATGTGAATTTGTGTTGTTTTGAAAACAATTTAACGGTTTATGTTTGTTTGTTTGACAATGAGGGTGGTGAATCTTTCTGTGGCTGTAATGGTTGTGTGGTTGTGGTTTCAAAACTATGAACTTAACTATTTTTGTTCATGTGAACTACATTGCCTTCTACCTGTTTATAAAGTCTTGCTATATGTTTTAGATTTCTATCTACCTTTTGGTCAAGTCAGTTTCTCACTCGTGACCACATTCACTGATTCCTTTACTTTGTTAATCAGCATATACTTGCTCTTTGGTGTCAGCGTAGTCAAACCCGTCATTATGAACCCTTTACTCCACATTTATGTCCAGCAACGAACCACCCCTTCACTTCTCCTACTTATACACCCAACCACTCTTGCACAAGAACATCTGCCATTTAACTCCTGCTCTCCACCATCTTCTCCTCCTCCAAATATCCCCAAATTCTCATTACCACCATGTCACATACCTCATTCTACTCCTCCTCTAACCAATACCGTCGTAACCCCGAGTATGGAGTAAGGTATTGTAACTGTGGAAGGATACGAGTGATGAGAAGAGCTGGTCCTAACACAAAGAACTCCGCACGAGATTTCTTCCGGTGCCCACTGCCTCAGGGGTCTCAATGTAGTTACTTTGTATGGGCGGACGAAGAACCTCCATGCTTTTGCGAGGAGACAATGCAACGATGGTCAACAATTATTGAAACAACAAGACGAATGAAGTCTGAAAATTAAGAAATGCTAAAGAGACAAAGGATATCACACACATGCATCATCGTTCTTGCATTTGCGTTACTTTTCGCAATGATTGTTATTTTTTTGAGTGAAACGATCGTCGCAAGGTGTGCTTCTGTCCACTTTTATGTTTTACAAGTCATGTATCTTCCTTTTAAACCTTCAGTGCTTGCAAATCTGCTGTAATAGCTTAGTTGTACAGCGTTGTTTGCGTTTCTATCTGATTAGTTTAAGTTTTATCCGATTCTATTCATTTCTGTCCAGTTCTAATTATTTCTATCTGTAGTTTTATCTCTAAGTTTACAGTTTTATCTATATCTTTACATTTCTATCCAAGTTCTGATGGCGGCGCCCCGGGGTCCATTTTTTTGTCTTTTAGCGGGTAAAAACGTAATTACCGGAAAAAACCGGCTAAGCCGGTTTCTTTTGGGTGGGGGCCACGACGTACTGTAGCCCTCGCCGTTTATTTTCTTTCTTTTCCCCTTTTACTATTTCTCATTAGTCTCCTTTTGCTTCTTCTCCCCGATAAATTTTGATTTTGCTCTCAACAGCACCCTGCATGCATTTCGGGGTAACTTTTGTAATTTCCAAGAAGTTTTTTAAAAGATCTTTGGACGGAAAAGTTTAATGATTAACGGAACAAACCACAGGTAAGTTAAATGAAACTTTTCAAACCACGTGTCACCTATCTGAACCGAGCCCAAAACACAGATCACTTATCTGTAATTTACTCTTTAATTTATCATAAAATAACCACTTGGGTTTCGGGGCGTTACAAAACTGTTAAATGATATGACTCACACATCCATCACCACACACGCGCCCCGCCGTCCGACCGGCTTGGACTGTGACCTGGCTTGCTTGGGGTTAGCATAAGGGTCTATTTCGGTTCTACTGAGCTGGCTTAGGACGATTAGAATCAATGATTTAGACCACTTACTGCTAAGCAGGGCCGTCTCTAGTTTTGCGGAGGCCCAAGGCGATTCCAACATTTTGGGCCCTCTTTCCGAAAGAAAAATATGCATAACAAAATTTCATATTCTCTTGAGAAAGTAGAAGATCTCGGTTTATTAATTAAATAATTTATTTTGATTGTGATCCACTAAATTTCATATTCTCTCAAGATCTGAAATTCAAGATCGACCAATATGAATATCCTTTGGGGCTACTACAGGTTTACTCATTTGTATAGACAATTTATGTTGTCATACTTTCTTTCCAAGCATTCTGAGAGGGTAATTTGGCTAGCGTAATGATGCAAGAACTTGTGAATCTTTTCATCGTGTCGTAGAGTGAGTGTCGATCTACAGCATTTTTAAAAGATTTACTAGTTCTTGTATAGTTTTTCTAGTCTGATTACCTCCTCAAAATGGTTAGAAAAAAAGACTAGGATGGTGATTTTGTGACAGAGGGAGTATGATAGTACATCGAATTGAAATATCTGGTGCTACATAGAGTCCTTAGCTAGTTACTGTAATTGACTTGTACCCCAGAGAATTGCTTATTGGATCAAAAGTTCATCAGCATGGAACCCTGGTTATCAGGAACGGTGAATTTGGCTATCGAATGAGGTTTCACTATTTTCACCTCGAGTATCTCTATAGGAAGCGATATTAAAGGTTTTGCTAAATTACCATCACTATAGTTTTGGCTTCAACGTCTTGTAAATTCAAGCAGTTTGATAGTTTATATGATAAAACAACGACCACAATATGTTGGAAAATTTTGAATTTTGGATACTAAAATATGTAGACTTTAAATCTCACTCTGAGATGTTAAATCTGCAATTGAGAGTTGTCCAAAATAAGTTACGGGTGAATGAAAATTATTGTAAATTATGGGTGTACAAAAAGGTACTTCGATGGACGCAATTTAACTTTGGGTGCGTTATTAATTAAAGTCGCAAATTAATAATTGTTGGAATTGCTAATAAGTTTATTAGTTATCGACCAAAATTAGTTATTATTAGTTACTAACGTCCAGAGTTAGTTATTACCATGAATAGACACATCTATTCATTTGCACCCCTTTGAAGGGTCACCTACTCTATTATAAATAGAGGGCTTCTCCACCCATTTGTGTATTCCAACATTTTCCTTCTACTCTCCTAATTCCCTACAAAGTCTTCCTACACTTTGTAGAACCTACAACTTTCACAATTTCGAATTCCTATATTCCAATTCAATTCATTCCAGAGAGATGCCATGCCATTGCGGTTCGTAGGGTGTAAGCGGTGTACTGACTTCTTGCACGGTGAGAGACGATTATCCTGGGAGACGGTTTGTTCCGGAACAAGTAGTACCAAAGGGAGCAAATAAAGCCTTAAGGACATCGAGCCAATGCCCGAGATCGTTTCTAAAACTATTTATATTCGACGACATTTGTAAGTATTTCAATTCGTCTTTATTTAGTTTCTTTTTATCATGCGATTCTGTTTCTGCTTCTTCTCCATCTTCTTATTTTCGATCCAGTTTCGATTGTTCTCCAACACAATATCCAAAGAAGCCTATCCCTATTCGATACCCTATTGTACCGAATTCCATAGGGCACCACGTTCCACAAACAGTAACTATCCACATTCCAGCTAACTTAGATTTAGCCCAGACTCTCAATCTGTTGAGTGTTATAATCCCTTACTCTTCATCTGCTTGCCCTGGTCTCTCAAGAGGAGATGTGGCACCCTGAAGACCGAAGAGGCTTCTTGGGGTGATCCAGCGAATTGCTAATTATATCACGCGTTCAGAAGCATGGAACGCTAGTGATCCAGAACTCTGAATCTGGCGATCAATAGAGGTTTCACTAGTTTCTCATCTAGTATGTCTATAGGAGTTGTTGCTTTCTAAAGAGGCTTCTTGGCTGATGGTTTTGTTGCAACCTCTGTTTGGTACCTCTTTTTTGGTTATTCATCGTAGTTAGTTTTTGTAATGTGGTTTGGTTGTCTCTTAAAATTACAACTGTATTAGTAAGTGAACCCTGTAATTTGTATTGTTTTGAATTGATATTCTTAATTCAGTCAAAAGGAATCATCTTGAGGCTCTGAGCCATAAGTTGTACCTGGAACTCTTATAGAATTGCCTTGGATCATCAGGATTGCGAACTTAAGAAATAAAGCTCGAAAATCATTAACCATCCTAGTTCTAGTTAGAATTGGCACTCCTTCAATAAAATGAGAAGTTGACTTTCATGCACTAACGTTGAATGAACAAACAGTGTGTTTAAGCTGTTCAAACTGAAGGGTCATTTTGGCGAACTCTTGTTTAGGGGTTAGCCCTCTCTTATGGCCACAATAGTGTTTTAAATAAGACAAGTTGTAATGTTTACTTTCTTCTTTCACCTTATAATAAAGCTAGTAAGTGAAAACTGAAGGGTGTTGGTGTGTATCTTCTGTTGCAGGGTTAACATGACATCTACCTGTAATCGTATTGTTAAGGAGCTACACTCATATGAGAAAGAGGTTGAAAGAGAAGCTGCAAAGACAGCAGATATGAAGGAGAAGGGAACTGATCCGTATGACCTTAAGCAGCAGGTATTAGGGTTTATAGTATTTTTCTTTTCATAGTGTTTTCTTTTCCGATATTGTATCGTAATGTTTGGAGCATGTTACATATCTAAATTTTGGTTGTATAAATTAGTGGGTGGGTCTACCACTCGTACAAACTTTTTGCGGATCCAACCACTTTTTTTGTATAATTCGCACACACTGATTGGATTTATAGAGCACCATAAAATTTATCTTCTCCTATCCCAGGGCTCAGATATTCCCATAAATAGGGGCATTGAGGTCTCTGTTATCCCAGTGTTGCATCCACATATTTCTAGTTATTTTTTCCGAGCACGGTAAATGTTTGATTAGCCAAGGAAATTGTTCTTACTGAAAGCCATCGACTTTCTTTGAGCAGTGATGTCGGATCTGGGACGATGATCCCAGTGTTGCACCCACTAATTTCTACTTAGTTATTTTGCTGAGCAACATAAATGTTTTATTTGTTGGGTTTTTTGGTTGATTCAAAATCCTAGCATGGGATGGTCAAAGGAGGATGGTAGTTTTGGAAGTAATTACATTACTTTGGCAGCAAGGAATCTCTTTGACTCCTTATAGGGGTCTACTTTGACTAATATATTTGGTAGTGTCCTTATTGGATTAGGAAACAATTTAGGATGAATTATTTCCTAGTTTGTCTCGGATTAGTTTTGGACATTACTTGGGCTCCAAGTCTTTTACTAGTATATAAGTAGATGCTAGGGTCATGACTTGGTGTGTGCTTGTAATTGGGTTAGCTTCTCATCAATAAATTGGTTGGTTTGGCCGTGGATTAGCTAGTCTCAAAACTAGTGAACCACGTAAATTCTTGTGTTCTTGATCTTGCTTTTGTTTGTTCTTGTTTTCTCTTGTCTCTCGCGTATCGGAATCCTAACAAGTGGTATCAGAGCCAGGTTACGTCGAGATTCAAGAGGAGCTTGACTAGTTCGTGATCAAGATTTTTCGGGTTTGATGGGAAGATTGGGTTTCCGCTGGTTGGCCTCTGAAATAGGGGGTGCAAGCACACCAAGCCTTTGTTGGGAGGCTATCGAGTTCCTTTTTGGGGGAGCTATCGGGCTCTTGTTGTGGAGCATTGGAATTTTGGATCTAGTTCTAGTACATCCGGCACGCTTTCGGTTCCAGCATGCGTCAATCGATATGGCGTGCTCAACCCGGCAAGTGATCTGGATCTATATCTGGATTTGGCAAGTAGGAGGATTCAAGTCTAGTTTGAGGCGACTCGAATCAACTAGCAAACTGAGGGAGAAACGTCATTGGAAGAGGGAGTGTCATAAAAATTGTTCACCTGTAGATCTCGCTTCAGGTGGAGGATGAGGGACGCTCAAGGTTGGTGATGATCTCTAGGCCCCTTGAGGGCGGTTTGGGCTCCTGGCATGGAGCGTGGGAGCGTGTTATTGGGCACGCGGGATTGGTGGCGTGTTATCGTGCACGTATCGGTTGGTTTTGCGCATTGGTGTGGATGGCGGCGCAAATTGACATGATATCGTTTGATAGACACTTTGTCGCGAAGTGTCATTGGCACAACGTTGGGGTATGCATTAGTCATGGTGCATTAGGGGAGTGTTTATTGGGACGCATTTTCATTGTGTCTGTTGAAGACGCATAGACGCACTTGTTGGGGCGCATTGGGAGTGTGTTCAATTCCGCAAATTGGGAATACACTCGGATTGGGTTTGTTGATGAGAAGAATTGGTTCGGCTATGGAGTTTGAATCAAGTGGGAGGTTTGTTGGGTTTTTTGGTTGATTCAAAAACCTAGCATGGGATGGTCAAAGGAGGATGGTAGTTTTGGAAGTAATTACATTACTTTGGCAGCAAGGAATCTCTTTGACTCCTTGTAAGGGTCTACTTTGACTAATATATTTGGTAGTGTCCTTATTGGATTAGGAAACAATTTAGGATGAATTATTTCCTAGTTTGTCTCGGATTAGTTTTGGACATTACTTGGGCTCCAAGTCTTTTACTAGTATATAAGTAGATGCTAGGGTCATGACTTGGTGTGTGCTTGTAATTGGGTTAGCTTCTCATCAATAAATTGGTTGGTTTGGCCGTGGATTAGCTAGTCTCAAAACTAGTGAACCACGTAAATTCTTCTGTTCTTGATCTTGCTTTTGTTTGTTCTTGTTTTCTCTTGTCTCTCGCATATCGGAATCCTAACATTATTTGCCAACCACCGGTAACTAATTTTGGTTCAGGAAAGTGTTTTAGCTGAAGGCTATTGACCATCTTACCTTTCATTTTCCTTTGCTGATAACATACTTTTTATTTCCTGCTTATCTATTTGGGCAGGAAAATGTTCTTGCTGAATCCAGGATGATGATTCCAGATTGTCACAAGCGGCTTGAGGCTGCGCTAGCAGACCTAAAAGGAACCTTGGTATTCTATTTTCCGAATGAATTGTCTATTTTTTTTCTTTTCTTCACATGCATGTTCGTAGCATCGTAAACCTGCAGTAGTTTTGCAGTTTACTCCATAAATGCTCATATTTTGCTATGTTTTGGCAAATTTATGTTGTGCCCTCAACAGCGGTTAGAAATACAATGTTGACATAACATTTCATGTAGATTACTGCTCTGAATTAAGACATTACACCTCTGTTGAGACTTAGGAAGAATGAGGCTCAAGCCGATAGATTGGAGTAGTTCTCAGGGCAGTGATTCCTCTACGCAGAACTAGTTAATTCCCAATTCATCAGGTCATGATATCATAGTCTATATCAATTACGCATAAAAGAATGTCATGGTAGCCCATGATTTATGATCACAATTCAACAACCTTCTCAATAGTATCTTTCATGCCTTTGGAGCGGTACATTCTCTATGTTTGAAGCGAAGCCCATCCTGATTGTCGTTAAAGTTGTTGGATTGGTTTCTGGTTGCTCCTATATGAGAACAAGAAGACGATGTCGGTTCAAAACACTGGGTTTCATGGAAAAAATCCGAACGGGAGCATATCATTTGGTTTTCTTGTTGTTATATCGACTAAATTTCCATTAAAGTTGCATTTCCATCAATTTGGTTTCTGATGGTTTCTGGCCTGGTGGTTGGTACACTGAACTATCGGAATGCGATTTCAGGCTGAGTTGGAGGAGTCGGATGAGAAAGATGGTCCAGAAATTGATGAAGCTCGAACCACCATTCAAGACTTTGGAAAACTATTCCCGTCGGGGGATGATGATTAGTAGCCGTGTTGCAGTTAATGGAAACGTCAATGATGAAGATGTTTTTGTCCATCAATCATTTGAACAACTAGTGATGAAGAAGCTTGTCCTAAATCTCTTAATGAAGCTTGTCATACAATGTTCATGTTTAGACTGCTGCTGCTGCTGATGGATTTTGGAACATATGTCTTGTAATTCTTGGCTTGCTTGTAACACCCTTTTGTACCCCCGGAACTTTATTATTGCTCCTCCGGACAGGAGACAGAAGAAAGAAAACTAGAGTTTCTGCAAAGGCGAGCCGGGGCAGATCCATAAATTTGTTATAGTGGGGCTAAACAAGAAAAACTAAATAGAGGGGTAAACAATGATTTTGAAAGTTAAGTGGAAGCTAGTATAATACATGTTTTTGTGGACTAATGTGCATTTGCCCCTTGAGAGTGGGTTTTTCTAGGGAATTTTATGTTAACAGTAGTGTCTGGCCAGTTTGCGCGTACCTCGATAAATTCACGGACTCAATCCCGTGGCCATTGGGGTTATTAACTGAGCTAGCACCTTTTTATCTTGAGAGTGGGTGTAAAAGTCCAAAATTAAAATTAGTTTTTATAGGCCTCGTTTGGGTAAAGGGATAAAAATCACAGTAATAAGAATTGTCTTGATGTGAAGTAGAATATGATTGCACTATGATAAGTCATGATAAATGATTTTTGCTTCTAGCGATTGATTAGAACAGAATATGAGATATAAAAGGCTTCATGGATATATCCCATCTCATTTATCTTACTCCCTCCGTCCCATTTTAATAGTCCTATTTGACTTTTCATGCCACTTTGACTAGCTAAATTAAGTAGGTTAATGATACAAGAACTTCTTAACTTGTTTACAATATTGTAGAGTTGTCTTAATTCAACAACAATATGAAGAGTTTGACAAATTTATATATCATTTTGCTACTCGATTTTACTAGTCAAAGTTGTCTTAAAAGTCAAATAGGACTATTAAAATGGGACAGCGGGAGTATCTTATATCCTGCTCTAGTCTTGAGTTTTCTTAGTCACGCTTGGTATGATTTTTTTTTTTTTGTTTTTTTTAAATATAAGTTTGATTATAGTTTAAATTTGAATGTAAAAGTCTATATTGTACTGATTATGAAATGTATGCAGGAAAGAGAACAAGCCCAAGTCTCTCTCTGAGAGTAAAACCCTAGAAGCCGCCGAAACCCTAAAAGCCACCCGAGATCTAACCTAGCCACCAACAATGGTGGATTCGATGACTGATAAGTTTGAAGTCTCTCTTACGCTATGTGAAGAGAGAGACTTAGTTGTGTTTGAAGACGAGTTTGTGGATGAAGCCGAGAAGGACTGCGAGAGATGCATGATAGGAGGTTTCTTGGGCGGCATTGTTAATAGCTTCGCCATGCAGGTCTTTTTCCGACGTATCTGGACCAATGGCGAGAACGTCGACATCATGGAGGTTAGTGAAGGCGTTTTTCTCTTCAAGTTCCCTGATGAGAAGACGATGCTGAGAATAACGGGTGGTGGTCCGTGGGTGTTCGACGGACTCACCTTGCTTTGGAAGAACTGGAAACTTGGTGGCCCTATCCGTGATGTGGTTGTCGACACTGTAGATGTTTGGGTCCAAGTCTCCAATTTGCCAGTTCATATGATCAAGCCGGGTTCTGCTGCAAAGGCTACTACTGTGATGGGGGAAGTTCTTGAATCGGACCCTAAAGTTTTGTTTGGCAATGACACTCCCTACGTTAGGGCACGGGTCCGGATTCCGGTAGATGAGCCGCTACGAAGAGGTGTCTACGCGATGGTAAAGGACGAGAAGATCTGGAGCGACTTCAAGTACGAGCGCCTACCGGATATCTGTTGTTGGTGCGGGAGAATCAACCACATTAGTGGTGAATGCGAGGAACGAGAAGACCTGATCAACCTGGGGGAACGACCGGGGTACAGTCGCCGGTTACTCCATCATCCCCCTGGTGAGGAAGAAGCAAAACCCAAAGGCCCCAAGAAATATGTATGTTTCTACAGATCCTCCCCCAACTGAGCCAGAGAACACCCAGAAGAGTGAGATGGGTGTCACTGATGAGAACCCTCCCACAACACCTCCTCAAAATGACCCTCCCCCAGCCAATGCCCCGAGTGGGGATCATATGGAGGTTCTACCCACAAGCCCGACTGGCGAACACGATAACAACGACGGAATAATGACGGGCACTGCTATGGACATGTCTACTGATCAGATGGCAAAGGAAAAGAGGAAAGCCGCAGCCATTATTACACCTACACCATCCCCCTCAAAGGAGATGGTATCGGGCAAGAAATTGAAAGGAGGAGAGTCTGTTAAAAATCTAGCAGCGGTGTTTGATGGTGCTGGTACTTTCAACCAAGAGGAAGGAGGCTCCTCTACAACCTCCAATGCGAGATCTGCGGTGGCTGCGGCGCAGCACCGCCGGGCACAATGAATCTTCTAAGCTGGAACGTGCGGGGATTGGGGAACCCCGACACGGTCCGTTCGCTACATGATGTTGTCAAATGTCATGCCCCTCAACTTGTCTTTCTCATGGAGACTAAGTTGAAATCCAGTGATGTGGAGTACGTGAGGAAAAAGCTAGGGTATGCAAGAGGCTTCTATGTTGATGCGGTAGGGAAGAAGGGAGGGTTAGAGATCATGTGGAGAAGCATGGTGAACTTAACCCTATATAGTTCCACACAGCACCATACAGACGTCACAGTAGAAGATGTAGATTCAAAAAAGTTTTGGAAGTTTATCGGCTTTTACGGCGATCCGGTAAGAGAAGAGAGGAGACATTCGTGGGAGTTTTTGAAAAGATTGGCTCCAACCCCGGTGTGTCCATGGCTTATAGCGGGTGATTTTAACGCTATCAAGTCTTTTTCCGAGAAGGAAGGGGGAAGAGATGTCAACTTCAGTCAGGTACAAGACTTTAACGAAGTCTTTCAAAGTCTTGATTTATTTGATTTGGGTTTTGCAGGAAACCCTTTTACGTGGTCAAACCGTCAAGCGGATGACGATAATATTCGGGAACGTATTGACCGTGCCATTGGGAATCTCCATTGGCCGGATCGGTATAGAGGAGCTAAGGTCACTCATCTTGTCGGCCAAAACTCCGACCATTTGCCCCTCCTCATTGAGTGGATCCCGGCTAAGAAACAAGGCAAAGGGAGGAAGAGATTCAACTATGAAAACATGTGGCTGCGCCACGAGGGTTTCGAAGACACGGTGAAGAAACAATGGGTCAGTACCGAAGGACTTCATATGGGGGTAAAACTCAGAAATCTCGCTGCCCACTTATCGAAATGGTCATACGAAGAATTCGGGAGTGTGGCGAGGCGTAAAGAACAGCTGCTTGAGCAGCTTGAGTTTGTCGGCAAACAGCGGCAGTCTGCTGATTCTATTCGGCAGGCCCAAGGAGTCACAGATGAGCTTAATGAGGTCATGGCTCGTGAAGAAGATATGTGGCAACAAAGGGCTAGAGTTGATTGGCTTAAACAAGGAGATCGTAACACTCGGTTCTTTCACCAAAAAGCTACGATCAGACGGGGATAAACACGATCTGCGGGATTGAAAACAACAATGGGGAATGGGTTACGGACGACGACGAGATTGTTAGCTGCCTTGAACAGTATTTTTCAGAGATTTTCAAATCTTCGAGACCCACTATGGTAGAGATTGGCCCCAGGTTACTTAAATCGGTTGGCATGATTTCTCGGGAGGATTGCGAACTGATTGAGAGAGATTATTCAGCCGAGAAGATATACGAAGCCCTCTCCTCTATGGGTCCGGAAAAAGCCCCAGGGATTGATGGTTTCACGGCAGGCTTTTATCAGAAACACAGTCTTGTGGGGAAAGATGTTACCCACGTATGCCTTGCAGTGCTCAATATGGGCCAAAGTGTTGATGCTTTCAATTCTACTTTAATTGCTCTCATTTCGAAAACAAAACAGCCCAGACATTCCAGTGATTACCTGTAGGGTTTTGATTCATGGATCGCGCAAACGGAAGCATAATCAAACAAACAACCATGCAAAACCCTCCAAGGATCACAAGTCTAGATGCATAACGATAGTGAAGGTAAGAAATCATAAACACACCTTTGGGTTCTCCTTGATGACTTCAAACGCGAATCGTGTCACGTTCTCTGTAGTTGATCCACGCCTAGAGTTGATCCTAGATCTCCAATATCCTTGGTGCTAGCCCGGAATGAGAGGAGGGTGAAGGAATCACGCAAAACGAGACAAAAAGAAGGGGCTCGGCCCTCTTTTTGGCCGACGGGGACGAGAGCGGCGGCAAGGGGGGCGTCGGCCTCCTTTGTTGCTTGCTCTCTCTCCTTTGTTCTCTCCCACTCTTGTTATGTTCTCTCTAGAGCATCAGTTATATGGAAGGAAGGAAGGAGGGTCCTTTATATAGTCCAACAACTCCTTGTTAACTACCTAAAGGACTTATTCTAGTCCTACTAGAATTCAATTTAGTCCCTTCCTTGCAAATTAGTCCCTACTAAGTTTGCAAGGG
Source organism: Linanthus parryae (assembly GCA_023055425.1). Taxonomy (NCBI): domain Eukaryota; kingdom Viridiplantae; phylum Streptophyta; class Magnoliopsida; order Ericales; family Polemoniaceae; genus Linanthus; species Linanthus parryae. The sequence goes on from JALGPY010000006.1 coordinate 7,151,137, forward strand.
TTTGCAAAGTGATCCTTCTAATTAATTAATCCAATTAATTAATTTCCAAATCTAGTACAACTCTATTTAGCGTGTGACCCCATAGGTTCTATCTAGTTGGTAGCAACTCTTTGCTAATATGGAGCGGTTTCTAGCAAAACATCCATTCTAGCCAACCAATAGAATAGTCATCTAGACAACCTTGTACAAGTAATTGTCTCATCCCTTTGCCTCCATATCCGGATTGGACACGAGACATACAAGTCACACTTGTATATCCAATCCCTAGTTTCTCGATCCATGGAATAGCCTTATTCGTGCAAATAACATCAATATCCCATATATTGATTTATTTGAGTCTGGCCAGACATTCTATAAGCACTATCCTTCGAGTGGCCTAGGATATTTGCTCCCGTTATGTGGGAGGGGCAAATCCTCTCTACGTCCACTACGATCTCTAAGCTTGCTTCTCATTGTATCCAGTACACGCCTTTATAACTACCCAGTTACGGTGTAGCGTTTAACGCTACCAAGATCACAACGATCCACAACTAGAATATCTAGTGACTTCAAGTCTAAGGATGACAATACCATTGTACCCGAGAAGCACTTGTGACTCAACATAACATGTATGTAGCCTTCTCGGTGATGGGTCAATCCAGTGCAACATTCCGTAATGCACACCTATGTGTTGGATCGTGATATCTCCATATCAATCCAACCCCATACTAGTCTATAGATGATTGTCCCATTAATCATTATACTTGACTAGGGATATTTAAGATAAACAACACGATTGTAAATCTAAGGACTTCATTATATTAAATATCCAATAAATAATAAATGAATTTTCTAGCCAAATACAAATTCATACTAAACTAGATTGCCTCTAGGGCATCTATTCCAACAGTCTCCCACTTGCACTAGAGCCAATCTGGCGCATCTCGTATGCCCATACTCCTAGTGTGCCCTTCATGCTTCCACTGCGTGAGAGGCTTCGTAAGCGGGTCTGACAGATTATCATCTGTAGGAATCTTGCATATCCGAACGTCTCCTCTATCGATAATATCTCGAATCAGATGAAACTTCCTGAGCACATGCTTGTACTTCTGGTGCGATCTGGGTTCCTTTGATTGCGCGATCGCCCCAGTGTTGTCACAGAACAACTCCACTGGATCCGCAATGCTAGGGACCACACCAAGTTCAGAAACAAACTTTCTGATCCAAACAGCCTCCTTTGCTGCGCCATTTGCAGCAATGTACTCAGCCTCTGTTGTAGAATCAGCCACCGTCTCTTGCTTGGAACTCTTCCAGCTCACCGCTTCTCCATTCAGGCAAAACACATATCCCGACTGTGATCTAAAGTCATCTCTATCGGTTTGGAAGCTTGCATCAGTGTAACCCCTTACACGCAACTCTTCCTCACCGCCAAACATCAAGAAAGCATCCTTAGTTCTTCTCAAGTACTTTAGAATGTTCTTGACAGCAATCCAGTGACTCTCACCCGGATTGGATTGGTATCTGCTTGTCATACTCAAGGCATATGACACATCTGGTCTAGTACATAACATGGCGTACATGATAGATCCTATGGCCGAGGCATAGGGAATCCTACTCATGCGTTCCTTCTCAATCTCATTGGAAGGACAACCACTCTTCGAAAGAGTGATTCCATGTGACATGGGCAAGAATCCCTTCTTGGAATCTTGCATGTTGAACCGTTTCAACACCTTGTCAATATATGTACTTTGACTTAGGCCTAGCAACCTCTTAGATCTATCTCTATAGATCTTTATACCGAGTATATAGGCTGCTTCCCCTAAGTCCTTCATTGAGAAACACTTTCCTAGCCAATCTTTCACAGATTGCAGCATGGGAATGTCGTTTCCAATGAGTAGTATGTCATCCACATACAAGACCAGAAAAGCTATAGAGCTCCCACTAACCTTCTTGTAGACACAAGACTCATATTCGTTTCTGATGAAGCCAAACTCTTTGACCACTTCATCAAAATGTCGATTCCAACTCCTAGAAGCTTGCTTCAATCCATAAATGGATCGTTGCAGCTTACAGACTTTGTTGGCTTGCTTTGGATCCTCAAAACCCTCCAGCTGTATCATATACACGTCCTCGAGGAGATTCCCATAAAGGAATGCTGTTTTGACATCCATCTGCCAAATCTCATAGTCGTAGTATGCTGCAATTGCAAGTAGGATTCAGATGGATTTGGTCATAGCGACTGGTGAAAAGGTTTCATCATAGTCAATACCATGAATCTGTCTGAATCCTTTAGCCACCAATCGGCCCTTATAGGTAATCACATTACCATCCATGTCGATCTTCTTCTTGAAGACCCACTTGCACCCTATGGGCCGCGCCCCATCAGGTGGTTCCACCAAAGTCCATACTTTGTTGGTATACATGGATTCCATCTCGGATCTCATGGCTTCAAGCCACTTCTGCGAGTCTGGGCCACTCATGGCCTCCTCATAGGTAGTAGGCTCATCATCTATGAGCATCGTGTCGCCGGAATCGGTTACGAGAACTCCGTACCTCTCGGGTTCCTGGCGCACTCTACTAGATCTACGAAGCTCTTGTGTTACCTGAACAGGTGGATCCACAACTGCTTGTGATTCCTGTTCATGTTCCATAATCGGTTCAGTGATTTGTGGTTCTTGAACTTCTTCAAGTTCTACATTCCTCCCACTTGCTTCTTTAGAGACAAACTCTCTTTCTAGAAACACGTCGATCCGAGCAACAAACACTTTGTTCTCGGTTGGATTGTAGAAGTAGTATCCCTTAGTTTCCTTAGGGTACCCCACAAATTTACACTTATCCGATTTAGGCCCTAGCTTGTCTGATTGTAAACGTCTTACATAGACATCGCAGCCCCAAATCCTCATGAACGACAGTGTGGGACGCCTCCCACTCCACATCTCATATGGTGTTTTCATGACTGATTTAGATGGAACACGGTTAATGGTGAAATCTGCACTTAATATAGCGTAGCCCCAAAATGATAATGGAAGATCGGTTTGACACATCATAGACCGAACCATATCCAATAGGGTTCGATTCCTCCTCTCGGACACGCCATTCCATTGTGGCGTTCCGGGTGGAGTGAGTTGGGACACGATCCCACACTCTCTAAGATAGTCGTCAAACTCTTGGCTCAAGTATTCTCCTCCACGATCTGATCGTAGAGCCTTGATACTTTTGCCAAGTTGCTTCTCTACTTCATTCTTGAATTCTTTGAACACTTCAAAGGATTCGGATTTTGCCCTCATAAGGTACACAAATCCATATCTACTGTAATCATCAGTAAATGTAATGAAGTAGACGTAACCACCCCTGGCTGGCGTGGCAAATGGCCCACACACATCGGTATGTATGAGTGCCAATTGCTCACTAGTCCTCTCACCTTTCTTATTGAAAAGGGACTTTGTCATTTTTCCCAATAAACAAGCCTCACATGTCTCATATGATTCAAAATCAAATGAGTCTAGTAATCCATCCTTATGGAGTCTAGATACACGTTTCTCATTTATGTGGCCTAAACGACAATGCCATAAATAAGCAGGATTTAAATCATTTATTTTAATCTGCTTGGTATTAATGTTGTAGACAGGATTGCTTAGATCAAGGACATAAAGTCCATTAAATAATTGCGCACTAAAATAGTGAATATTATTCAAATAAAAGGAACAACAATTGTTCTTTATTGAAATAATAAAACCTTCCTTGTCCAAACAAGAAATAGAAATTATGTTTCTGCTCATAGCAGGCACAAAATAGCAATTATTTAATTCTAAAACTAATCCTGAAGGCAGAGATAGCTCGCACACGCCTATGGCCAACGCAGCAACCTTTGCTCCATTCCCAACGCGCAGATCTACCTCCCCTTTAGCCAATCTTTTACTTCTCTTTAGATCCTGCATATTTCGACAAATATGAGATCCACATCCAGTATCTAATACCCATGATGTAGAGACAGTTAAATTGACATCTACAACAAAAATACCTGGTGGTGGTGGAATCACTATTCCAAGCCTCTTGTCCTCCAGATATTTTGGGCAGTTCCTCCTCCAGTGTCCAGGTTGACTGCAGTAGTGACACTCACCCTTAGTCACGACCTTGGCAATGCCACCAACAGGCTTAAGGGCGTGTTCCTTGGTCTTGGCAACTGACTTGCCTTTGCCCTTGGAGGAAGAGGCAAACTTTTTGCCCTTTCCTTTATGCACCATCATAATGGCCTTGCCCTTACCCTTGTTGATGCTCTGTTCAGCCGTCCTCAACATGTTGAGCAAGTCTGGCAGTGGTTTAACGATCTCGTTCATGTTATAGTTCATAATGAACTGTCCATAACTTTCAGGCAACGATTGCAACACGAGATCGGTTGCCAACTCTTGGCCGACCGGGAACCCAAGCCGGGCGAGATTCTCCAAGTACCCGATCATTCGGAGTACATGGGGTCCCACCGGGTTCCCTTCTGCCAGATGACATTTGAACAGTGCCTTTGAGACCTCATACCTCTCTACCCTCGCCTGCTCTTGGAAGAGCTGCTTTAGATGTTCGATCATATCGACAGCATTCATGTTCTCATGTTGCTTCTGAAGCTCAGAGGTCATGGTGCAAAGCATTAGGCAGGCCGCATCATTAGCGTCATCAACACGCTTTTGATACGCCTTTAAGGCAACAAGTGTCTGGTTCTCTGGACCTTCTGGAACATGCTCCTCTATTGCGTACAGTTTCTTCTCTTGCTTGAGAACAATTCTCAAGTTTCTGTACCAATCAAGAAAGTTGGTTCCAGAGAGCTTGTCCTTCTCAAGGACAGATCGTAGGGAATGTTGTGAACTCGATGAGTTATTTGCCATTTGGAATTCTACAAAAGGAAAATACGCAAGTTTTAGTATTTGTGAATTTTTGACTATATTTAATAATGGCTAGTTTATTAAATATAGCTCCCACTATTTTTCTACGGATTAATAACCCTCAAGATATTAATGCGGAAAATATCATTATATTTTCTAGTGGGCCAAGATCGATCTTTTCATCTCCTTATGAGCTTGCTTTGGCAAGTCACCCATAATTTGACTACTTCTAGGTAGGAACAATTTCCAATTGCATCCTATATGCAACTCTTGGTTCAATCGGGCAAATAACTCCTTATTTATCCATCCTTATGGATAATCCCAATTGATTGCCTCTAGGTTTCTTAATCAAATTAATAGCCTAGTTGTGTTCAACCTCTTATCTAAACAATTGCACATTGTTACGTGCCATCGCATTCCATCATTATGAACCAAGTCGCCATGCTTTGGCACGCACGAACTTGATAAATAATGATGATAATGAGTGTTTAAATAACGAGAAGGCAAGAACACAATATTGAATTTGAGGGATTTTCAATTTTAATTATTTTGTTGATCAATATCAACTAATCTATCTATATGAGTTTGGGCACAACTCCAAATAATAGATCCGGGTTGTCTAATTATCTTATTATCCTAATTGCATGCATCATCCATACACCAACCACACAAATATTAAGACAATAAATAAACAACCACAAAACAGAAATTAAACGTGATGTGGATATGGCCTTTTCTAGACTAAGATAATTCCAAGCCAATGGAATTATCTATGAACCCTAAGCAAACACATCTCCATGCGTCTTGATCTTTTGGTCCATTCTTCATAGTCATGTGGTATGCTCCATGCTCCATCCTTTTGTGGCTCCTTTGGCTTTGGGCTTCTTTTCTTCAATCTTGGCTAACAATCTACTTTATCTAGCACTAGCTAATATCTATACTAAATAAAATAAATCTCAGAAGTTGAGAAAAAAAAATGGCACGCAGGCCATAAAACCCTAATTAATTATTACAATTAATTGATCAGCTCGCAGGCCGTAAAACCAAACCACAAAATTAAACATCCACATCAAACCACATCCTAAGGCCATATCCAATCACCATGCGATTTGCACATAAACAGTTAAAATCCAATTTTAACGCGCTTGGTCAATTTTAATTGATTTTAGGATTTCTAGGGTTAAAACGGTCCATGGGCCCAACAATCCAATTGCCCGGGCCCAAACAAAGTGAACCATAAGGCCCTAGGGCCGGCCCGGCCCAAAACCCGCAAGCTAGGCCCGCGGGTTAGGGCCGCCCGGCCCCTTAGGGCGCCAATCTTGGGCGGCAAGCAAGGGGGCGGTCCCCTAGGGGGGGTGAACCTCCTTATGGAGGTTGTTTCCAAAACAACCTCCTTGCTTGGAGCCCAAGTTTGGTTGTTTCCTTGTTTTGGTTGAACTCCTTCTTCCCCAAGGATGCCCAAACCATAGATTTAAGATCCTAAAATTTCTCAAACTCACCAATTCATGCATCCAATGCAAAATTGGGTCTTGTTATGATCTAATTATTGACAAATTGCATCCCATGCTTGATTTGTCTTGTTTTACGCGATAAACAACAAATTAAGGTGTAAAACAACAAGAATGTAACACATAAACTACGTTTATGCTCTATGACCTGTGGCTCTGATACCACTGTAGGGTTTTGATTCATGGATCGCGCAAACGGAAGCATAATCAAACAAACAACCATGCAAAACCCTCCAAGGATCACAAGTCTAGATGCATAACGATAGTGAAGGTAAGAAATCATAAACACACCTTTGGGTTCTCCTTGATGACTTCAAACGCGAATAGTGTCACGTTCTCTATAGTTGATCCACGCCTAGAGTTGATCCTAGATCTCCAATCTCCTTGGTGCTAGCCCGGAATGAGAGGGGGGTGAAGGAATCACGCAAAACGAGACAAAAAGAAGGGGCTCGGCCCTCTTTTTGGCCGACGGGGACGAGAGCGGCGGCAAGGGGGGCGTCGGCCTCCTTTGTTGCTTGCTCTCTCTCCTTTGTTCTCTCCCACTCTTGTTATGTTCTCTCTAGAGCATAAGTTATATGGAAGGAAGGAAGGAGGGTCCTTTATATAGTCCAACAACTCCTTGTTAGCTACCTAAAGGACTTATTCTAGTCCTACTAGAATTCAATTTAGTCCCTTCCTTGCAAATTAGTCCCTACTAAGTTTGCAAGGGTTTGCAAAGTGATCCTTCTAATTAATTAATCCAATTAATTAATTCCCAAATCTAGTACAACTCTATTTAGCGTGTGACCCCATAGGTTCTATCTAGTTGGTAGCAACTCTTTGCTAATATGGAGCGGTTTCTAGCAAAACATCCCTTCTAGCCAACCAATAGAATAGTCATCTAAACAACCTTGTACAAGTAATTGTCTCATCCCTTTGCCTCCATATCCGGATTGGACACGAGACATACAAGTCACACTCGTATATCCAATCCCTAGTTTCTCGATCCATGGAATAGCCTTATTCGTGCAAATAACATCAATATCCCATATATTGATTTATTTGAGTCTGGCCAGACATTCTATAAGCACTATCCTTCGAGTGGCCTAGGATATTTGCTCCCGTTATGTGGGAGGGGCAAATCCTCTCTACGTCCACTACGATCTCTAAGCTTGCTTCTCATTGTATCCAGTACACGCCTTTATAACTACCCAGTTACGGTGTAGCGTTTAACGCTACCAAGATCACAACGATCCACAACTAGAATATCTAGTGACTTCAAGTCTAAGGATGACAATACCATTGTACCCGAGAAGCACTTGTGACTCAACATAACATGTATGTAGCCTTCTCGGTGATGGGTCAATCCAGTGCAACATTCCGTAATGCACACCTATGTGTTGGATCGTGATATCTCCATATCAATCCAACCCCATACTAGTCTATAGATGATTGTCCCATTAATCATTATACTTGACTAGGGATATTTAAGATAAACAACACGATTGTAAATCTAAGGACTTCATTATATTAAATATCCAATAAATAATAAATGAATTTTCTAGCCAAATACAAATTCATACTAAACTAGATTGCCTCTAGGGCATCTATTCCAACATTACCGGCCTATAAGCTTGTGTAATGTTATTTATAAGATCATCTAAAGCTATTGCCAATAGGCTTAAGAAAGTTCTGCAGGGTCTGATTTCCGAGAATCAAAGTGCCTTTGTGCTGGGAAGGTTGATCTCGGATAACATCCTAACAGCTTTTGAAGTTGTGCACTCTCTGAAAACACGGAAAAAGGCAAAGAAGGCTGCCTAGAACTCAAAGTTGATATGAGCAAGGCATATGACAGATTTGAGTGGAAGTTTCTTGAGGAAGTTTTGTTCCACATGGGGTTCGGCCACAGGTTCAGAACGGCGGTCATGGATTGTGTATCTACACTGGAGTACAGTTTTGTCAGAAATGGTCGTATTATGGGGCAGGTCAAGCCGGAGAGAGGTTTAAGACAGGGATGTTACAGTTTTGTCTAGAGCAGTTTCTCATGCCGTTGATGAAGGGGAGATTGGCGGTGTTACAGCGTCTAGAGGAGGACCAGTGGTCTCCCATTTATTTTTTGCTGATGACAGTCTCTTTTTTACACAGGCCAACACTGAGCACATAGCGAAGCTGATGAACATTATTGAAGTTTATGGTCGTGCATCGGGGCAACAATTAAATCTCAATAAATCCACGGTAGTTTTCTCCTCCAACACCACCGAAGCAATGAAGAAAGAGATCATGGATCAATGTGGAGTTCAGGAGGTAAATCAGCACGAGAAATATTTGGGACTCCCCACTACTATGGGGAAAAAGAAGGCCATTACTTTCGCTCATCTCATTGAACGGCTTATCTCAAAAATGAAAGGCTGGAAGGAGCGTACACTCTCTGTTGGGGGTAAAGAAGTCCTCATCCGAACTATTTCTCAAGACCTCCCAACATATGCCATGTCGTGTTTCAAACTCCCCGATGGTGTCTGTGACAAGATGGAGACACTAATCAGACAGTTTTGGTGGAGCAAGGCGGAAAAACAAAGAGGTGTTCACTGGGTCAAATGGGATCAGATTCAACGGCAAAGAGAGCAAGGAGGGTTGGCCTTTCGAGATCTTAAAGTCTTCAACGATGCCATGCTAGCTAAGCAGAGTTGGATAATTCTCAGGTATCCAAACTCTCTTTTAAGTAGAGTTCTTAAGGCCAAATATTTCAGAGACAAAGATTTCTTACAGGCGGAGTTGGGAAGTGGAGCCTCTTATGCGTGGCGAAGAATTCTTATTGGTCAAAAGTTGCTACAATCAGGTTTACGATGGAGAGTGGGAGATGGTAGAAATATCAAAGTCTCGGACAAATGGATCCCACGCGAACCCTCGCTAAGCCTTTATGTAAGTTCATCTTCTCCGAACATGACAGTTGTTGAGTTCATCAATGAAAATAAGGAATGGGACTGCCAAGTGCTGGCCGAACACTTTGCTCCCATTGATGTTCACGATATCAACCGTATTCCTATTCCGAAACGTGCTAGTAGGGACACTTTGATTTGGCACTATTCGGACTCCGGGTTCTACACGGTAAAGTAGGGCTATCTTCTTGCTAAACGTTCTGAAATAAGTGTTTCCGAAGGCCCCTCAAACCCATTCCCGCCAGGCATCAACAAGATTTGGAGGTTGAAAGTTCCCTCAAAGATCAAACACCATCTCTGGCGTTGTATGTTTAACGGCATCCTGACTGTGGACAATCTTCGAAGACGAAATATTGAGGTCCCTAATTTTTGCATTAGCTGCGGTGCTCTAGGTGAGTCTGTCTCTCATATCTTTGGCTTATGCCCAGTCGCAAAAAGTGTTTGGACTAAAGTGGAACATGGTGTCTTCGTCAAGGAAGCTCCCGGTTACTTCAGGAACTGGGTTTCTCACCTCCTTGAAAATCTGAGTGCTAGCGAGATGGCCACCTTTGCGGTGTCTATTTGGTGGTTGTGGCGAGCCTGGAACGGTGCGTTATTCCGTGATAAGGTCCTCTCTCGAGCAGATTTACGGTGCTATTATCAGGACTTTAGAAGAGCTGAAAAAGCTGGATAGCCGAACCAACAGAGGGACGGCCCTAGGTTCTGCTGCTAGACCATGGCAGAAACCGGTGGGTGGGCTTAAAGCCAATTTTGATGAGACATGGTGTCCGGTAACTAAAAAAGCTGGCATTGGGGTGATAATTCGCGATCCTAACGGGAATGTGGTGGCTGGACGAGCTTTCCCAGTGTTCTCTGGGTGCTCGGCAAAGCACGTCGAGTCCATGGCGGCCTTGGAAGCGCTGACCCTCGGCAAGAAGAGAGAGAGAGAGACATAGCTTGGGCGGTTTTTATTATTCCTAGTTCAGTTCAGAGTAGAAGTATTAACTAATGATTGACGGTTGTAAATTATGCACTATTACCATATTGAAAATAATGTTTGGAGACGACACTTTGACCCCCTTAAGTTTTGGGACAAAGACACTGTCACCCCTTATTTTGAGGAAACCAATTCACCCACCCCCTTTTTGTATGGAAAAAGACAGCCAGCCACCTTGGTGCACCTTTACCTCCTAGGTTGACTAGTTTCCCGACAGCCAATCGATTGGAGTTGATGACCTCAGCCAATTTTCTCGTGAACTACCAATTTTGAACCTTTTGATACGTAGTAGTATCACTGATCAGAGAGAGCAGTGGTAAGAGATGGCTATAACTTTCTTATAGAATTAGGATATAAGCCTAGTTTAAAGTTTAAACTAATCTTCCAGCTCCCTTGTCATGAAAGGGATCAGAGGAAGGACTAAAGTGAAGGCAGAGCAAAACTAATGACATGAAAATCGTACCGCAATAACCGTTGGATCACCCGTTCGACGAGTCGGGACTTAACCAACACCACCTCACTTGTCTGCCATTGGTCCATGTCAGCTTAAAGTGGTCATCAATAGCTGACGTGGTAGTCCAGCTAGGTCAAGACTGTTAACTGCACTTTTAGCTCTTATTATTTAATTCGAACAGTAATAGCTGAAGGTTGTGGAAATCAATTCAAAATTCTTTCTACTTTCATCTCTCTGATCTCTGTCCCGTCTCCATTTTCGTTTGTTTGATGGAATTCCGGCATAGTAGCCGCCAGGATTCTAACACCATCTCTCCGATCAGAAATCAGAAACTCCTCCCCAACATCTCTATTGAAAATAAGAATACTTGATGAGGCAGAACTGCCATTTTCTCTATTTACCTATAATGCAATTTCATTTTCATGTGATGTCCTTTTATGTCTTTTTCCACAGTAAATTGAGAGCAATGACGTTGTCTTGTCTTGCTTAGCTGACGATCAGTTACCCTTCCTTTGCTTGTAGTGTCACTGAGTGCGATTGGTTATCTCTCACATTACCGATGTGGGAGGTAAGGGAGAAGTTTTCCTCTTCTTCACCATTGTAGAGCGCTAGCTCTTTCCTTTCTCTCTTTCTCTGCTTTATCTCTTCATTTATTAATATGGTATTAGAGCCAGATTCGGTTGATTAATCAGTTTTGTTTTACTCAGTTCATTGACGAAGTTTCATGTTTATTTAATTTACCCCTTTCAACAATTAGAGGTTATTTGTCTCAAAATGAAGATTGCATTGATTTTTTCTTATGAAATAGGAAGTGATGGAAGTTTAGTGTCACGAGTCCCTGAGTGTCAACCTGCTTATAGGTTTACTGTCATTTGTCCTATAAATAATAGTAGAATTCAAGTACAAATAACCAAAAATTGAACAAAAATTATACTATAATACTGTGAGCTTAATTCTAGTTCATTGGGGACCGTTTGGATGCATAGTGCAGGGAACAAAAATACAGCAGGGAAATGATTCATGTTACTTGAGTATAATTATCACAATTATAGTCATCGCAAACAAACACAATCTTTCGCGAAAAAACACAATGGATGTGTTTGGATGAGCTCAATTGAGCTCACTCCAATCACTCCAGTATTCTCATAAACTCTGAGCTCAATTAAGCTCATCCAAACACACCCAATATAATAGGTTTGTATGATTCATTAGGCTATGAGATTCGGGAGGATAGAGCTATACACATTTGTAGTTTAACAATAACAAAGAAACTCCGAGAACGTTTAACAAACTAAAAGAATGAAAAATTGAAAAAAGAAAAATAAGTGACTCGACCAAATCTCAATATAATACTATGCCGTCGCCCCCCAACAACGAACTCGGCCTTCCAGTGGTAAACACCGTTGATAAGGATAGTGTCGCCGTGGTTACGAATCTTGTAGGAGGAAACAAAATCATCCTTCCTTGTCCATGAATTCAGACCGAGAGTGTAGATATCCACTTGATAAGACACAGTATCAACATGTTGTTTTATTTTTTTATTAGGGGAAAGTCTTACCAATTTGAAGTCGTTAATTTGTGGTACGTAACTGAAACCAATAGCTACGCCGCCACAGGTGCACTGGCGGCGGGAGGAGGAGAAGGAGAACCAAGAGGAGGAGGAGGAGGTTCTAGAACATTCCAATAGTGAAGGATTATTGTTGTTGGGAGTATCAACGGTTTCGCAAACCCTAATGGCGGGATTCCAGAAATAAATCTGATCCGGATCAGCCAAACAGAACAAACCGCTATTGGAACCGACCATGCGGATGTTTTCCATGGAGGAGGAATGGCTATGGAGGAAGTTGTGGAAGGCAAAACAACTCGGGTAGTTGATGAAAGTTTGGTCTTCAACGGAGAAGTACTTAAGAACAGGGCCGACCCTATAGCTAGGCAGCTAAGGCGGCCGCCTTAGGCCCCCGGTCCGGCAGGGCCCCGTGATTTTTTTGAAGTTAGCTATACTTTAGTTAATTATATACTTCAATATAAGCTTTTAATGAAATTTATGTTGGTTTGGTGGTAGCTAATGCTTTTGCCACAAGTTTGATTCAAGTTCGAGTCTCGTTGATGACGAATGTGATTTTATTTACTTTTACTAATTAAAAAATTGTAAGGTTGAAGATCATTAATTATAGATAACATGAATCTAATATACTAAACACAATTTTTAGAGGTCCAGAAATAACTTTTTTTAAAACAAACTCCTTTATGTATATTCTTTTATTAATTTGGGGCCTCGGATTTGTTACTTGCCTTAGGCCTTGGGCCGGCCCTGCTTAAGAATGTTACCGTGTCTGTAGATGGTGACAGGTTCTTCTTCTTCTTTTGTAGGGTGCTTCATATGAAGATTCATGAACTCGGGGCTCTTGATGACTGATTGAAAATATTTGCAGGATACCAAGATTTCTTCAGGGAGGCGCGACACTGAGAAAGATGAGGCAACACCACAAGACATGGCGGCAGCGGCGGGGGCGTCGTGTAATCAGCGAGACCACTGATCGCCATAACTCTATATATAGGGTCATACTGTGGCGGGTTTTACTATTCCTAGTCTAGTTCATAGAAAGAATAGTCGTATATTAATGTTTGAATGTTGTAAATTATGTTTGTAGAAGACACTTTGACGGTTTGACCCCTTAAGTTTTGGGACAAAGACACTGTCACCCCTTGTTTTTTAGGAAACCCACCTACCCCCCTTGTTTGTTGGCAAAAGACAGCCAGCCACATCGCTCTCATAAAGAACCAAACAGACATACACATACAACTTCTGTGGAACAAGAACAAGAAGAAGTAGACACCACTTTCCAGAGAGGGAGAGCAAATAGTTATCGCAAAAGACACTTGGACCCCCTACATTCAGGCATATAGACATTTTACCACCCAGTATTTTGGATAATGATGTTCTACCCCCTCGTAACGGAAGGAGTAGCTAGCGTAACTTGAGTAAAGACAGTTCTACCCCTAACACTGCAGTAGAAGTAAAACACAGTCCCCACCCTTCTTCTTCAAACCCAACCCCATTTTTCTCTCATCATAACCCTAGTTGCCTTCTTCTTCTTCGACCCTTACTGAGTTAACTCACTTACTTGTCGCGTAACTCACATTCTCCTCGTCCCTAAATATCCCTCCGACAACGGCAACTGACGATCCTCATCGTCCTCCTCCTCCTCTCTTCTCGCAACAAATAAGAGAGAGCAGTGGGTACAGTAACGAAACAAATGATATGAATGGCGTATGGTTTAAATGTTTGTGATGTTGGTGGGCCGTAGTTTAGGGTAGAGTTAGAAAGACAAATGAAGTTGTTGTTGGTGATGGTGGTGTAAGTATAAATTGTAAAGTAGATATTTCACACAAACTAGGGTTAAAGTAGTCACATTTTGGTTTGACAGGCAGAGACAGATGGAGGAGGTGGAATTTCCTATCGTTTGGACATCTTTGTCATTATCAAAAATATGGGAGACAGAGTGTCTATGTGCCTAAATATTTGGGACAGAGTGAATCTTAACCAAAAAACTAAACTCGAATGCCCTGGGTAAGAGACATTTTTACTCCGCTCAAGTATGAGAGAAAATACACTTTAACTGATACGGAAAATTATCGAAGATAGAGAAATTGATAGACGAGATGAAGGAATTGGGAGAGAAATAGAAGAAAAGGGAATAGAGAGATTAACGAGAATAAGAACGAGAACGAGAGAATTGATATTTCTTCATTGACTAATAATGAAAGATCACATCACTTAAATAATAAATTCCTAACCTTAATCTAACGGACCTATTCTACGGACTAACTAAATAAATACTAAATAATAATATTAACAAATAAATCATTAACTAATAATTAACTAAATAACTAAATAATAATGATACTATCCCGTATCATTAACCCTTTCCAGTTTAGACAAGGACACTTTGACCTCTTCAATGTGCCAAACTTATTTTTCCTATTACCAAGTACTGAGTCAAGTTTGAAAAAAAAATGTGCCAAACTTGACTTAGTATTATATGTATTTTTTCAGATTATGGATCCGTTTGGTGGTAAAATATTTTCCCTTATTTTGGTGTTTGGGTTGCATTTGATTGGTGGTAAAAGAAAAATTATGTAAGATATTTTCCCTTGTTTTTGTGTAAAATGATCTACACGTTTAAAATTGAACTTAAGCAAGTATGAGGTAGTATGATGGATCGTTTCAGGTGTTGGCCAAAGTCGACAAGCTTCATATCGGGTGGAGTTGCTTTCGAAGTTCAAGATGCATATGGTCTTCCATGCGATCCAGCTTAAGCCATACCATGAGAATAAGGAATACTTGTACTGTGGGGAGTCGACGCGAGGATCACCGCTGATATCCACTTATTTTGACAAGGAAATAGAGGAGACAGTGAAAGAGCGAACAGTCAATCGCAAGGGAGTGTTGAAGCACAGGAGTACTTCGTCAAGTGGAAGGGCACACCCGTGGATGAAGAAACGAGAAAGTGAGGAATTGTTGTGGCAATTGAAGGACAAGATCAGACGATTTTGAGCCAAAGACACGACGAGGATGCCACATCATTATGTGTGGGAGAATGTCACAGGTCGCATATATTTACTTGATATTTTTATTGGTGAATTTCTTTGGACTTGCCCATGACACTTTAGACCTCATGAAATTAGGCCACTAAGGGCCTAGGATGTGTCCTTTATCACTTACTCCACTTAATTGATCATTTTTTAGAGTGTTCGTTTACTCGTAGACTTCAGTGGTGTGTAGAACTGTCTATAATGATCTCTTGTAAATAAATTACGTCATCAGGGGCAGGAGGGCTCTAGGTAATTAGATCTCAATCGTTTGATTAGTATATCTCCAGATCCTTTCATTGGGGAAAACCTTGTATATAAAGGGAGGGACTCCAACTCATCCAATATTTGTAAGCTCTATAAAGTAATACAAGTTCTCATTCTCCATACCCATCCATTTGTTATTACGTTTCCGTATTCTAACGCTTGTGGAAGGTTGAAGATAATTCATCGACATATCAATTATTCTTTGTCTAGTGTTATTGGTTGCTTTCTGCGACATTCCCGTGCGCCACATGGTATTCTATCTTCAAACACCAAGTCAAGCTTCCACAACCCACCTTTGACATATCAATTATTCTTTGTCTAGTGTTATGGGTTGCTTTCTGCGACCTTCCCGTGCGCCACATGATATGTCACTTCCCTCGTGAGGAGAAGATGTGAGAGGCACATACGCTTGGGGGGTATTCTTCGTGTAATCAAACGTGTCTCCTTTAACTGAACCGGCTCCTCCACCAAGCACCTCAGCAAAAACCCACTAATCAGAAACGCTGAAACCAACATACAAACCAGAACAAAGCACACGTAACTAGCCCAGAGAACTCCACAGGCACACCGCCAAGCAAATTGCCAAACCGACCTGTGTTCCTTAAACCAATCACCCATAAAGGATGTAACTTTTCCGAATACGAAACCCCATAATCCCCATATTTTCCCCCACAAACAGTTTCTAGCGCACCTTACAACGCGAAACGGATCGACCACAAACATATACGAAGAATACAGTAACCACACTGGGAATGATATGATACTGCCCAATACACTCATCTGGAAACCAATTGCTTTTATCAACAATGTAGCTAAAGTAATAAGCAAACTCGATGAAGCCTCCTCTCTTGTTCTGTGAGAAGCCGAATCAACATTAGGTATATCATCATTAGCAGTAGTAACACTTGATTTTTCATAAGACTCTTCATGAACTACACCTCTATCATTTTAAACAAGTCTCTTCATCAACATGACTATCCCTTTCTGGGCTAATACCCACTTGCAAATAATTGGAATTTCCAATACCCTTTTCGATTTTCTTCAAATTCTGGGAAATTCCAGACTTTTGTCTCTCATCAGATTTGGAATCGATACCTTTGCCGGAGTCATTGCCGGAGCTGTCTTTGGGGATGCGACGAGACCAACGGCGGCGGCGGACGCCGGAGGGAGGGTGTGAGACGCCGGTGGTGGTTCCGGATTGAGAAAGTGAAGGTGGGTTTGGAGGGGTAGTTCATGTCGATGAATTATCTTCAAACACAACTCTACAAACAAAGATATTTCAAATTATCAACAACCAATAAACCCAAGTAGTGTAAGGAAAAGCTTAGAAATACGTATGAAAATTATCTTTCTCTATTTTGGTTGCTCCAACTCCTCACATTTACTTTTTTTTACTTCTTCCTTCGGTTTAACTCTTATGTGCCTTCTGTATATGGACTTGATCGAGAAGAGAATCATTCTGATCCTGGTGACAGTGCCATGATTTGTAGGCAAAGATTGGATGAAACTGGAACCCACCGTAGTATTGGGACTGATGAACCACCTCTAAAAAGTGTTGATAAAGTCGAATAGATCTGGGGGGAGCACTTTCAGAGCCCCCACAAGGTATCAAAAATGGGTTCCATGGGAGGAACGAAGTCACACTATTAACTATTTCTCTATGAAGATTCTTCTATGGAACTGTCAGGCCACATGCAACAACTACTTCAAAAGAGACCTCAAAGATACTCAATTTTGTTCATGAGCCGGAGATAGTGGCACTCTTTGAAACTAAGGGTTGCTGTTCTCAATGGGGAATTTCTTTAAAAACCAGAAGTACAGAACCTGGCAGGGAAAGACAACGCTAATCCAATTGGTCGTGTTGGGCACCTTTGGTTGTTTTGGGACACTTTGGCGATGGAGGTTGATGTCTATGACAACAGGGATCAGAGTATTACACGCCATAATTAAAATTAACAATCATGCGGATCGGGCTCTTTCTGCTATCTATGAAAGCCCCAATCAACTAAAAGAGAAGAAATGTGGACTGAGATTGAAGATATGGCTGAGAGCATGGATAAGTTGTGACTATTAGCATGAGACTTTAACCACATTGATAGCCCCAATGAAAGAAAGAGTGTAGTTTAGGAACGATGGCAGAGTACAAAGGTTCAGTTACCATATCAACGAGGGACAACTTATTCATACTGGAAGCTCTGGCCAGCACTCATTTGATCAAACAACATGAAAGGGACTGCTAACACCTCGAAACGCTTGGATAGAGCAACAAGCAATGGGGAGTGGCTAGGTATCTTTCCTTATGAGTGATGACAAAGTCACTAACCGTTCGGCCCGACAGCCAACCGCCACCTTTCTCTCAATAAATTCAATGTCTTCTCCAGTTTTCGACTACAACCGAAATTTCACAGCATTCATTCTCTCTCACAGCAACAGCAAACTTTCTCTACCAAGTTTCGGTTCGTCGGGCTTGGTGGTTACGTGCTTTCAACCACCGCGCCGGAAGACTTTTATCCTGGGAAACAGAAGCCACTCGGCATAGCAGGCGGCTAATCTGTTTTAAGGAACCCGTACCCATTCATGTACGAGACTGTCTTCGACATCACAGCAGCTTTCGGGAAACTTTCAATCAGTAAGTTGTTTCAGTTTATTATTTATTCAATCTGTGTGCATTAATTTGCAGAAACTCCACCAACTTTCTAACAATCTTAAAACAGATTACGTTTCTGTAAATTAATGTACACAGTATCATATTTCTGTTTCAATCTGGTAGCATATTCTACTTCGTTCTGCGATTATTAACCAGTACCTTGCAGCAAAGTTTACATTTTTCAATACAGTTTCGTCTGTATTAAAAATTTTGACAGAATATACTTAACAGTTCTCTGTTAATTGTCTTACTGATTAAGTCAGCACATTATTTTAGTCAGTGATTGACTGATTTCTTCATTTCAGAAATGGCAGAAAAAACAATTGAGAACCAAGAGGCTGGAACGTCTAGAACCGTGACAGTGCCTACGAATCCGGTTTTTGCAATCGGTTCCCATCATGTGGACAAACCAGAGAAATTCAGCGGGAAGGACTTCAAAAGGTGGCAGCAGAAGATGCTGTTTTATCTCACCACACTGAGTCTCGCTAAATTTCTCAAAGAAGACGCTCCTGCTTGTCCTGAAGACGCGGATCAAGAAACTGTACAAGCAGTCCAAGCATGGAATCATTCTGATTTCTTAGCAAGAAACTATGTACTAAATAGTTTAGATGACCAATTGTATAATGTTTATTCTGCGGATAAAACGGAAAAAGAACTTCGGCAGTTTCTTGAAAAGAAATATAAAACTGAGGACGCGAGCGCCAAAAAGTTTGTCGTTGAAAATTTTATGGAGTATAGGATGGTAGATTCTAGGGGCATTATGGCCCAAGTTCAGGAATTTCAACGTATAATTCATGATGTAATTGCAGAAAAGATGCATCTTCTTGAAGAATTCTTAGTCGGCGTCATGATTCACAAACTGCCGCCGGCATGGAAGAATTACAAGAACTACCTCAAGCACAAGCGCAAGGAGATGTCAGTGGAGGAACTAATTGTTCGGCTCCGCATTGAGGAAGGGAATCGACTTGCTGACGGCAGGCCCTCATCAAGCCAACAGTCCAAAGTCAGCGTCGTGGAAGAAAGGCCCAAGAACAATCTCAAGCGAAAACATGACTCAAATCAGGCCGAGAAGAAGAAGTTCACCGGGAAGTGCCACAATTGTCGTAAAATAGGCCACAAAATCAAGGACTGTCGCAAGAAAAAGAAAACCTCTACAGGGAAGAAACCGGAAGCACAGCTTGCGGAAACCGACGATGGAGACAACTACGCCGCCGTCGTATCCGAATTCAACCTTGCCGGAAGTAACCATAAGGAGTGGTGAATTGATACGGGGCTACCCGACACATTTGCTTCGATAAGAAGATGTTCTCGTCCTACGAGGAAGTCGAAAACGAGGAACCTCTCTTCATGGGGAATTCAGCCACATCTGCAATTAAAGGGAAAGGGAAGATAGCGCTGAAAATGACCTCGGGAAAGACTATCACTCTTCATGATGTTCTCCATGTTCCGGATATACGGAAAAACTTAGTCTCGGGAGCTGTACTTAGCCAAAAAGGATTCAAACTAGTATTTGAGTCCGACAAGTTTGTATTGACTAAGTCGGGGGAATATCTTGGGAAAGGGTACCTTAAGGATGGGCTCTTCAAACTTAATGTATTGACTATGATTCCTACTATGAATAAGAAAGCAGCAGTTAATTACTTGTCGGAGTCCTCTTCTTGTTTATGGCATAATCGATTGGGTCATGTCAATTACAACTCCATTCGTAAATTGATGAAATTGGACCATCTTCCTAAAAGAAGTATTGACTTAAACCACAAATGTGAAATTTGTGTCGAGGCTAAATTGACTAAGAAATCGTTCAAACCAATTGGTACGAAATCAACAAGTCCTCTCGAACTAATTCACACCAATATTTGTGATTTGAAGTTTGTGCAAACCAGGAATGGGAAGAAATACTTCATCACATTCATTGACGACTATACTAAGTATTGTTACGTCTACTTATTGCATTGTCGAGATGAAGCATTGGACGCCTTCAAGCAATACAAGTCCGAAGTGGAAAATCAACTTAACAAGAAGATTAAGATACTTCAGAGTGATCGTGGAGGTGAATATGATTCGCCTTTCATTGACATATTCGCTGAAAATGGAATCATTCATCAAACATCGGCACCCTATACACCTCAACAAAATGGGGTTGCTGAAAGGAAAAATCGAACATTAAAGGAAATGCTAAACGCATTACTTTTGAGTTCAGGATTGCCTCAGAACTTGTGGGGGGGAAGCTCTACTAAGCGCAAACTACATTCTAAATATAATACCGAAAAAGAACTTCGACAAAACCCCATATGAACTATGGAAAGGTCGAACGCCCTCATACAAACACTTGCGAGTGTGGGGGTGTCTTGCAAAAGTTGCGACCCCTCTACCGAAAAAGTTCAAGTTAGGACCTAAAACAATAGATTGCATCTTCATTGGATATGCGGCTAATAGTAGTGCTCATCGATTTCTGGTACACAAATCAGAAATACCAAACATTCACGAAAACACTATTATTGAGTCGGCCAATGCCTCCTTCTTCGAAGATATCTTTCCTTACAAAGTAAAGGAAGTACAAGAGTCTGGAAAACGGACGCATGAGACAGCCATTGGCAACGACCAAGAGGAAGAGGTAAGGCGAAGTAAACGAGCCAAAACGGAAAAAGCTTTTGGACCTGAATTCCTAACATATAACGGAAAATGATCCAAAAAGTTACAAAGAAGCCATGTCAAGTGTTGATACTCCATATTGGAAAGAGGCCATAAATAGCGAAATTGAGTCCATCTTACAAAATAATACTTGGGAATTAGTAGACATTCTGCAAGGCTCCAAGCCCCTAGGTTGTAAGTGGATCCTTAAGAAAAAGCTTAAACCCGATGGTACAATAGATAAGTACAAAGCAAGACTTGTCGCTAAAGGTTATAAGCAAAAGGAGGGGTTAGATTTCTTCGATACTTATTCTCCAGTGACGAGAATAACATCCGTTCGAATGCTGATTGCAATTGCTTCTATTTTTCAATTTTGAAATTCATCAAATGGATGTTAAGATAGCCTTCCTAAACGGAGAATTGGAAGAGGAAATTTATATGGAGCAACCAGAAGGATTTAAAGTTCCGGGAACCGACACCAAATATTGTCAACTTAAGAAATCCCTCTACGGTCTAAAACAGGCTCCAAAGCAATGGCACGAAAAATTCGATAAAGTCATGAAAGTTCATGGATTTCGAACAAATGAATGCGACAAATGCGTTTATTCCAAAACTGTCGCAAAGGAATGTGTCATAATATGTTTGTATGTCGATGACATGCTAATTATGGGGAGCAACAAGACAATAATTCTTGACACAAAGAAGTTGTTGTCCACGAAATTCGACATGAAAGATCTCGGAATTGCTGATGTGATTTTAGGAATTAAAATCACAAAGACTGCTGACGGCTATGGTCTTTCCCAATCTCATTATATCGAGAAAGTACTCGAAAAATTTGATAAAGGGAATAACAAACCGGCTTCAACACCGGTAGATGTCAGTTTACATCTCGCTAAGAATCGTGGCGAAAGTGTTCGACAATCAGAATATGCCCAAGTAATAGGAAGCCTCATGTACATCATGAATTGTACAAGGTCGGACATCGCACAAGCTATCGGGAAGCTTAGTCGCTTCACTAGTAACCCTGGTAAGGATCACTGGATAGCGTTAACTCAAGTATTAAGGTATCTTCGATACATTAAAAATTTGGGATTACAATACTCGAACTATCCAGCTGTCATGGAAGGATATTGCGGTGCCAATTGGATCTCCGATTCAAGAGATATTAAATCCACGAGTGGATACGTCTTCACTCTTGGAGGAGCGGCAATATGTTGGAAACCTTCAAAGCAGACGTGCATTGCAAGGACTACTATGGAAGCAGAATTCATAGCGTTAGACGAGGAAGGGGAAGAAGCAGAATGGCTTTGCCATTTCCTCGAAGATATCGCAACATGGCCGAAACCCGTGCCTCCTATTTGCATTCATTGCGACTGCCAATCTGCGATAGGTAGAGCACAAAGTAGCATGTATAATGGTAAGTCTAGACATATACGTCGGAGACATAATACCATTAGGCAACTTCTCTCAAGAGCCCGACAGCCAACCGCCACCTTTCTCTCAATAAATTCAATGCCTTCTCCAGTTTTCGAATACAACCGAAATTTCATCGCATTCATTCTCTCTCACAGCAACAGCAAACTTTCTCTACCAAGTTTCGGTTCGTCGGGCTTGGTGGTTTACGTGCTTTCAACCACCGCGCCGGAAGACTTTTATCCTAGGAAACAGAAGCCACTCGGCATAGCAGGCGGCTAATCTGTTTTAAGGAACCCGTACCCATTCATGTACGAGACTGTCTTCGACATCACAGCAGCTTTCGAGAAACTTTCAATCAGTAAGTTGTTTCAGTTTATTATTTATTCAATCTGTGTACATTAATTTGCAGAAACTCCAACAACTTTTCTAACAAGGGACACCGAAGGTAATTCGAACCCCACTACTGCTCCTCGCTATCTTAGTTTTGAAGCTATGTAGGCTCTCAGAAGCTGTTATGAACCTATTGTTCAAAAGGTTTGAAATAATGAAAATCACATTATCACTAAACTTGAAAATCTTTCTAGAGACTCTCTGGAATTCTATGCATGATAGAATTTATGTTGTGCCCTAGATATGGTTAACACCTTGAACCCTAGGTTACATGTTTAGGCATCAACGATGGTGAAAATAGGTAAGAAATCGCAAGAAGATCGGAAGCATAAGAAATGCCAAGAAATCTGTGAAAAAATGGAGCAATTCAGATGGACGAGAGAGTAGAATCTGTATCGAGCAAAAGTCTATCTTCGTAGTAGTAGAAGAATCTGCAAAAGTATCACAATGGAGACAGAAATTAGAGAAATCAAAGCGATAACTCCAATGGCACAAGAACAAGTGTCCAAAGCAGAATTAGAGAAATCGGAGAGGAAGAAGAAATCACATAGAGCCGGAAGGAGAAATTGAGAGCGAGCTCTGACCTAGACGAACAGGAAGATGATGATGTCGCACTATTTTCATATATTGCTCGCTACTCTTTACTTTCATAAGTCGAGTTGAGCGGCAATTCATACTCCTCTCTTCTGCGAACACTAGAGGGAAAAACCCACCCCTACCTTCACCGGCAAAGTGGTATACTGGTGGTATATTTTTTCTAAACGCGTGTTGACATTAGGGCTTAATTGCATTTTACCCTCCCTTATTTTGTCCTTTCACCCATTTAGCTTTTCTTTCACCTTACAAATGATATTAGCAAGGGTAAAACTGTAAGAGACATTTTTCACCCTCCGAGTATGGAGAAAATACAGTTTTGCCCTCTGATTTATCGATAAATACATAATCAAATTTTTAAAAGAATTTAATACATAATCAATTTTTTTTATTATTTGGACTTTTTGCAAAGATTTGTTATGAACTTTTTGAGTGGATTTTGGATTTTCAAGTTGTATTGGGGGGATTTAGTGTGGACTTTTTGAATTTTAAGCTATCTTTTAAGGTTGTGTTGAAACAATAAGTGACACAAAAGTTTAAGAAAAAAGATGTATGAGTTTGGTAAAAAAAATTGGCGCTGTTAAAAAGTCAGTGATATAACAATTTTGTTGTTTAGTGAAAGTTATCATTATACACTTGTAACTAACAAAAATACCTTTGTAACTAACAAAAAAGTGTTATTAAAACTTAGACATAAGGACAATATTGTCATTTTAATGTTTTGAGGAAAAGAGGACAAATAATATCGCATCAATCCCAACTTTTTTTTCCACCAACTCAACACTATAAATCCAAAATTCATTAAAAAAAAAACTCACACCAAACATTTGGAAAAAGTTCAAAAGGCCAAAGACTGAATTTTGGATTAAAATACCCACCCCCCCCCCCCCCCCCCCCACAAAAAAATATAATAAAAAACAACTCACACCAAACCACCCATTGTACAATTAGTGGAAGAAAAAAGTTGAGTTTGAGTGGACTTTTTGTCATGTTTTCTTTAAATCATGTAAATGACATTATTGCCCTCACTAAACAATAGAACTGTTATATTACTGACTTTCATCAAGATAACTAAAAAGTCAATAAATAAACAAAAAAAATGTATAAATGGTAACTTTCACTAAACAATAAAATTGTCACATAACTAACTTTTTAACAACACTATTTTTTTTTACCAAACACATACAATTTTTTTTACCAAACACATGATTTTTTTTTTAATGAAATCGAAAGTTATGGAAGTTTAGTATCACAAGTGTCAACTGCATATAAGTTAAGTGTCATCTTATGACATCTATATCTTTATATATATATATATATATATATATATATATATATATATATATATATATATATATATATATATATAGTACTTGAGAACTTGAGATAGTACTTGAGAACTTCATTGATGAACAAAAGCATACAAAGTTCATAAACATTTACAAAACCAAACGACCTGATGCATCAATCCTTCCATGCATCTTTAACATCCAAGATCACCAAAACACGAATTAAACTAAGATGAAACAAGTTTAAACTGGATATAGAACTTAACTACATAAACCAAGATCAAAGCATAATCACAGATGGCATCAAAGTCTTCTCCAAGCCTTCAGATGGACTTCCCCTTCTTGGAATCAGACTTCTCCTTTAGGAAACTGATGAGAGCCTCTGCATTTGGATCCACCATTCTTCCATCAACAAGGATGAATCCATTATCGTTTGCTCTATACTCTGCTGCTAGCTCATCTGCCTCCCTCTTTTCTTCTTCAAACCTTAACTGCATTTGCTTTCCTTCGATGTTGCTAGCCTCAAAAAATCGATCCATAGCTGCTGCAAGTCCTTCTTTTTGGGATCCTCCTGTTTTGAATTACTTGCTTGCAATAGTGTCTTTCCTTTATCCAGACTTGATGCTCTTGGCTTTCTCTTCCTTGGAGCAGAATTTGTAGCTTTAGATTTCTTCTTGACCTCCAGAGATCCTCCTAATGTTGTGGAATATTAGGCTCAAAAGCATTTAGAATCTGATAGGTTAGTGTAACAATTTGAAAGTAGCAGTTGTCAACTGTGTACAAAGGAATCCTTGAGAGATGCCTAAGTGTACACCTCAAGTAGAGAAGAAGAACACAAAGAGTTATAGGTGTGTGTAGAAAGAGAGTAAGCACTGATAACTGTGTGTGAGAGAGAGACAGTAGGCTATGGTGCTAGACCAGTGTGTCTTGTTGTCTTATCGTGTCGCAACGGAGAGCATAACTATCCTATATATAGTGGGGAAGTGACCGTTGGGGGGTTTAGTGCACCATAAATGGTGGCTTAATGATAGAACGCCCAACGGCACGTTCGACCGTATATATAGGAACTGTTACGTATCTGCCCGCAAGTATCGGAGACAGTTATGAGATCAGCCGCATTAATGGGACACGTAAGCCTAGGATCTCTCAGTCAGTTAACAGAGGTCGCGCGCAAGCTTGGTTGTCGCCTGCGCGCGACGGACCTTACCCTAGCCTCCAAACCACTAAGTCCCTACAAGTCCCGTTTTATGGTGCGCGGGGGCTCTGTCTCGTAGCCCCCACGTGGATCAGCACGGGTGGTGATCCGGTGTGGATGGAGCACAGCTAGGTGTGCTAGATGACTGCCACGTGGCGATAATCCTTCTGTTTGGAAAGCAGTATCTACATCAACCAAGGGTGTAGTGTTTTGGAAAGTGCTGCATTTCTTGCTTTCCAAATAGTCCAGCAAGCTATTAACCAAGCATTAAGCTTTTGGGACAACAATTTTGCTTTTTTAAGACACAATTTAAAACAGTTTTCAATGTTTGTAGCAGGAGTGTGAATATTAAGCTTTTGGAAAATGGCTTTGGAGAACATACAGTAAATGAAGAGATGATCAGTTGTTTCAATTCCATGATGAAAAAAAAGTACAAGTATCATTACAGTTAACCCCTCTAGCTCTCAAAAGTTCTTTTGTTGGCAAGATATGAAGAGCCAACTACCAAGCAAAGAACCTAATTTGAAAGGTATCTTCATATTCCAGAGATGCTTCCAATTTAGTTTAAGAGTTGTGGCATTGAAAGATTGTGGATGAGTATTCAAGTTGGGTTTAGAAAGAGGGGAATATAAATGGTTGTAAAGGATATGACAGAGAAGAGGTGATTTGTGGTAAGGGTCCATTGAGGGTTGTTAGAATCAGAGTTGAGATGGGTGTTGATAATGAGGTTAACAAGCCATGGTGGGAATGTATTAATAAGGAGTGTATGGTTCCACCTCACGCCCCCCCCCCATCATCACAGGTTTCAGTTAGATCCTTGAGCCATTTAATGGAGGAATTTCCATTGAGTGATTCTTTAATCGATCCAGAAGGGACATCATGTATCCAGGGATGCTTAATAATAGATATATGATGACCATCTGCTAATTTCCAAAGAAAGCAACCACTTAAATAGCTCTTACCTTTCACAATCGCCTTCCATGTTGGTGAAGCAGTAGGAGGAGCATTGTGAACCCAAAAAGGATTCCTTTTACAATACTTTGAAATTAGATAATTTGAAAAGAGATAATGTTGGTTTGAAGTTAACTGCCAAGTGTTTTTGCAAAAAAGAGCATAATTAAAAGCTTTGATGTTTTTGAAACCAAGGCCCCCTTTGTTGGTGTTAAGACAAAGTTTGTTCCAAGAGGCACAATTCAAAGTTCTAATTGTGGAATTGCCTGCCCAGAAGGAGTTGTTAAAGATGGTGGTGAGAGTTTTAACTGTTTTAGGTGAAATTAGGAGAACTGAAAAGGGATAAACTAGGAAACTTGTAAGTATGGATTTAATTAGAGTGGCTCTCCCAAATTTATTAAGAAGCAAACATTTCCAAGAGGCACATTTATTCCTAATTTTGTCAATTATAATTTCATCATTTCTATTTTTCGATTGTGTAAAGGTAGGTGCAAAGGAAAAAACCCAAGTAAGTTCCTAGCTGGTTTGTGTGTTTGACTCTAAGGGTGCTAATAAAGTTATGAATATCCTTTTGACTACAGTTTGGAGAAAAGGTGATTGAGGACTTAGAGAAATTCATGACTTGGCCAGATTGATTTGCAAATCTATTAAGGATGTCTAAGATAACAAGATTCGTATTTGGTTTTAATTTAAAGAAGAGGATGCTGACATCTGCAAACTGCAAGTGCGAAACTGACGGTCCTCTATTGTTCGAAGGGACACCAGTAATAAGACCTATATTACAAGCATAGCTTATTGATTTTGAGAGTGCCTCAGCACATAATATGAAGATAAACGGAGAAAGAGGGTCAACTTGTCTAATTCCCCTACAGGGTTTGAAATGTTTTGATTTTGACCCATTTACGATAACAGAGTATGAAACTGTAGTTAAACATTGCATAATTAAACGTATAAAGTGGGAAGGGAAATGAAACTGATGGAGAGTAGCTTCTATAAAGTCTCACCTAAGCCTATCAAAAGCTTTTAAAATTTCAAGCTTAAGAGCGCCATATTTAGGTAAGTTAGGGTCAGAGACTTTAGAGATGTAGTGCACTACATCTTTTGCTAAGAGAATTTTATGTTGTATAGAATTATTTGGGACGAAACCGTTCTGGTTGTCAAAAATAAGAAAAGGTAAAACTTTTTTAAGACGGTTTCAAGAACATTAGATATGATTCTATAGAGGACATTACATAAACTAATCGGACGAAAGTTACTCACTGAGGTGGGATTTTTAACTTTGGGGATGAGGACAATATTAGTGTTATTTAGTTCGGCAAGCATAAAACTCGAATTTAGAAAAGATAAGACTGCCGTTGTAACTTTTGTTTAAATGAAAGGCCAACATTTTTGAAAGAATATTGGTTGTATTCCATCCGGCCCCGGAGCTTTAAGAGGGTCCATACTAAAAACTGCTTGTTTGACTTCATCCGCAGTAAAAGGGTTCGAAAGCAGATCTTGTTGTTTCGTGGTAAGAAATGAATCAATATTAAATAATAAGTCAAAAGCGCAATCCTGGCCATATAATGATTCTAACTCTTGAAAAGCAGGTGACGGGACCGAGAAGATACTTTGGTAATAGTTCAAAAAAATGTCTGAAATAGCATTTTTATCATTAATCAGGGTTCCGTCTTCTAACTTTAAAGAGTATGATTTATACTTTTTTTAAACACGAGCGTAGTTATGGAAAAATTTAGAATTTCCATCCCCAGCCCTTAGCCATTTACACCTAGCTCTTTGGTCCCAAAAAGTTTCGTAGTCATTTAGAAGGTTGGATAGCTGAGAATTTAGCATTTTAAAACGGTTCAGAGAATCAGGGTTATGCAGGGAGGCTTGAATCGCAGCTAAATCTCTTTTGAAGATCTCTATTTGATTAGTAAGAGAAGGGATGTTTTTACTCCAACACCTTAGGGTTTTAAGATTTAATTGTAAATATTTAACTACCCCAAATAGGGGTGAACCAATTAGTGGCAGATTCGAGACAAACTTTACAAGTTGAAGCACGTCATTCCGTTTTAACCACCAAGCTTCAAGACGTGACAATTTGTTTAAAGTAAGATTTTGGTTGTAAAGGAACAATTTAATAGGGGCATGGTCTGAGACAGTGATACCTAAGTTTTGCAAAAAAGCAGAAGGAAAAAGATTAAACCAATTAGAGTTAAACCAAGCCCAATCAAGTTTTTCAAAAGTGGGAAAGTCTAAAAAATATGTTGTTTGTCCAAGTTAACCACGGTCCTAGATTTGGTAATTCAAACAAAGAACAGTTGTCTATAAATTCTCTAAACACATTATCCCCCGGAAGAGAGTAATCATTATGCCCTAATTTATCTCTCGGATTAAGAACTTGATTGAAGTCACCTGTGAGAACAACCGGTTGATTATTGGGTATCAAATACTCGATGAGAAGCCAAACTGCCTGTCTTTCAGCTGAAACTGGATTACGATAAACAATCCCTAGAAGCCACGGTGTATTATTGAAATCCACAATAGAATAGAGTATAACATTCATATTAGAGAACAAAATTTGAATAGAAAAATCATTATCCCAAGCAAACCAGAGTCCCCTTGCAGTACCCACTGGATCAACCCCAAAAGAAGAATTAAACCCTAGATTTCCAAACTTATTAGTTATCCAAGAAGAAGGCTTTTTAGTTTCGCATAGGAAAAGAAGAGAAGGCTTGTGTTTTCGGGTCAAATTAAAGACCTCTTGAATTGCAGAGGATTGACCCAGACCTCTGCAATTCCAGACGAGGAGACTCATGGCGCCTGTGATGGTTGATAAAGGTCAACCATCAAAATCTCATTAAATCTATTATTATTTTGAGAGACAGAGGAGGTCAAGTTCGAAAAAGCAGGAACTGTTGGGGAGAAATTATTTAAAAAGCAGTGCAAAAATTTAATACGTTTTGTACCTTTATGCTCCTTTCCTGCTTCTTCCTCCATGGTAGACGCTTCTACAAGAGCCCTTTTATCGGTGGTTGTTTTGTTTCTTCAGCCTGAGTATTGGTACTTTTGCCTTTCTCCCCATTAGGTTCAGTCACAGAAACAAAGCACACCCTTTGAACTTCAGATGTGATGGTTTTCTGCTTGTCTTCCAACTTCAAAGACAGGGGATCAATATCCTCTTCTACAAAGTCAGGGGCTCTGAGAATGAAGGCCGGAGGTTTAATGATTTGAAGAGGTTGGGCATCAATGGGTTCTTCTGCAAATGGTACAGTAATGAGACCGGGCGGAGCTGAAAGTGGCGATGGCAGAATTGGGGTTGTGACTTTCGTCGAGGGGGAAGACGTTTTGATTGGTGGAAGGCTGAGGATGAAGCGAGAGATATCATCGTCTTCCTCCGAAAAACTAGGGTTTTTTGCCGCCGGGAAAGGGTAACGGTCACCTGAGAGAGAGCCCATCGACTCAGTGCAGGAGAGAGTGAGATCCGAGGGGAGTTCTTTGAGAGTTTTGAGAAGTGATTGTTCTTTGGTTTCAAAAGCTAGAAGAGATTGAGGTGTAATAATGGGATCTTGAATATTGGAGGTTATCGAAGCGTTCAGTGGGGAGTTCAAGGTGGGTCGGGTGCAAATTGAAGGGTTTTGTGGAGATGAACTGGCGCGAAAATGAACCGGTGTGGTGGGTAATAATGAGGAGAGATTCGAGATGGCAACGATTGGGTTGAATTTCTGGGTGGGTCGGGTTGAGGTAGAAGAAAAGCAATAGGGTTTTGGGCCGGGTCTGACGTCATCCCTGGGTTAAATGGACCGGGTGAAAGGAAATTTGTTGGGATAAATAGTTGGCCCAACGGATATGGGCCTTCCCCTGGACCAAACATGCCTATCGGGTACGGGTTGAAAGGACCCGGTGGCCAAACATCACATTCCCACCCGTCTAGGGATGACCCGGGTGTGAAATATCCGTCCGAAGAGGACCCGTCCGGAAACCTAATAACCAAGTTATCATTTTGTTGTTGGGTTGCTTCTTCCTCGCCCGATTCCACTGGGTTATGCAACTAATTAGCCACTGTAGTCCGAGTCTGACCCACTGCCCGGAAAGCCTTCATCTTCGCCGTAAACATGGGTTCTCCGGAGGCTATGTGGAAATGGAGGGAGTCATGGAATGGTGAGTTTTTTTACTTATATTCGAGGATTTGTAGGACATCGACAAGGTTTCTTCTAAAAGTTTGGTTAGAGTGTCCCACAAATCCACATTTGAAGCACACCTTAAAGATATTCTCGTACCTGAAATAGATCCACTTGGGAGGGTGATCTGGGTCTGTGAGTTTGATGTAAGCTCCCGGGGTAAGTGGTTCATTGAGATTGACACGCACTTTAACCTGAAAGTCCTCCATGTTAGCAAACCTTTTGATTGTCCAGTCAACATGCAAAACTTCCCCTGCGACCCTTCCAAGCTTCTTTGCTAAATCATGATAGAAACCTTCCATAGGAATACCTGGCATGCGAATCCATACGTCCATTGTGGGAAAATCAGGCTCACAGATGGCAAAGTTTGGAGGTCTTTCTTTGAGGATTAGACTCTTTCCATGAAGCCCAGAAACACCATAGTCAAGCAAACGAGATTTATCCTCCTCGTTAAAACAATGGAAGAGAAAACATGTACCCTTCTTCTCCACCCGTATCTTGTCTCTCTTCTTTCAAACTTCATCTACAACCTGTTGGATTGTAACTGCTGAAGGGATGGATTCTTTTGAATTGGAAATGAATCTTCCAATCAAGCAGTTCTTCCATAATGCTCTATAGATATTGACCGTGGTAGGATCAAGATCCAGCATCACTCCTCTCTGGTTAATTTGCTCACAAGCTGAGTTGTTTGATGAAATGGGGGGGGGTGAGATGGAGTGAGATTTCCATAAGTAAGCCATACAACTAGTTGGGGAATACAAAGAGTTGTGGAATGATGTAAAGTGATAGGTTATCAATGGTGTTTGGGTGGGTTTTAGGGTTAGGGGTGCCAAGTGTCTTGAGGTCGTAAAGAAGGTGAGAAACTGGCTGTAGTATCGGTAGGTGGGTATGGAGAGATGGTCGGGTATTGGGGAAGAATGGTGGTGGAAAGTAGAGAGAATGATGAAGATTTCTTGGAAAAGAAAAGAAATCAAAAGATGAAACTTCGAAGCTAGTCACAAATGTGATTCGTGATAATTATGAAGATGATGATGATTAGGAAGCTCATGCATGAGCAAAATTTAGAGAGAGAGAGCTAGATAGAGAAAACTCCAAGAAAGATTGTATATATCGCCTGAATCTTCCCAACAACCTAGGTCGAGTCCATAATGTTTTCCATGTCTCGCAACTAAAGCCTTACATTCACGACCCGAGCCATGTCCTTGACCCTGAACCAATTGATCTAGATCCATCTCTTTCCTACGAAGAACAACCCATCAAAATCCTTGATAGGAAAACCAGAAGCACTCGTACCAAGTCAACTGCGCTGGTCAAAGTTCTCTGGTCTAACCAATTACAGGAGGGAGCTACATGGGAAGCGGAAGCTGACATGATGAAACAATACCCCCACCTGTTTGACCAGGTAAAGTAAAACCCCGAGAGTATAACCCTACGATTTAGTATATGTTGGTACAGTCATACTAGGCATGGCATCATATCCTATTGCATGATGAGTTACAACACTGTGTCATAGTATTACTTGGGAATTTCATGAGCACCGTAAGACTATATGCGCCTTTATGCCACATGGGAGACGCTTGATTGATATATTGTTGCGCCAGATTCGGGGACGAAGCTCTTTTTTAAGGGTGGCAGGATGAAATACCCGTTTGCAAAATAAATGGGCAAAAAAAACATTTATATAAAACTAGGGGAGGTAGTCTTAATTATTAAAACTTCAACCTAGTAAATAATTTAAGTATATATTCATCTTTGTAATTTTGCCTTAATTAAACACCACCCTTGCAATATTAATCTCCTAAACCAACACCTGTTACTAATTTTTTTCACGCACCACCTAATTTCCCTCCACATAACCCACCTTGCTGTCAAAATTTCACCACATCCCATGTGTTTTCCTTCTCCCTCACGTCACATACACTCCCCATACCCTCTTCTTCTCCCTTACGGCAAACACACCCACACACTCACAAATACTCTCAAGTTTCAACCCGACCCAACTCACCCCTCAATCATCACCTCCTCCTCTATATTAACCCATCATCCAGGTTGTTTTCATGAAAAGAACACAACAACAACAACCACAACACCAACACTCATCACTTTCACCATCACCTCCTTCTTCTTCCCGATGGCAACAACTCACCCCTGCCACCATTTCTCTTCTTCTCCACCACCGAGAGAACGCATATACACAACCCATCTCCTCCATCTCCTATGTTCTCTCTCTGCTGGGTCGTCTCTGCCCAACCCGGAACCGCCGGAAAACCCGTCGGAGAACCAACCCGAGAACCAACCACCACCATCACCAAATTTACCACCAACATTCCCTCTCGAAAGCTCTCTGTTTTCCCCGCCACTCCACCCCTCTGTCGAAATAGAGAAAGAGCAGCGGCAAAAAAAATACCCTAGTCGGAACCACCTCTGACGCCGCCACAACCATTAAGGCTGGCGTCGAGCTCGGCAAGGTCACCCCCGGCCTACCCTCTGCCCAGAATTCGTCTCAATCATCTCCTGTGAGGCCGAGGAGACTAGAGAAGGCCTCAAACGAACCCAGAAATGCCGGGTTTCACGCCGGCGATCTCCACCTCCGAGCTCGCCGGTCGGAGGCTCAACCCGCTCCATCCGGCGACCGTTTTTCACGATTTTTCGTGTGAGTACGCTCTAAATCCCATCTTAGTTCATTTGTGATGATCAAAACCGAGTATTGTTAATTAGAAATCGATTCGGGTGAATCGGGTTGAAGAGGATTACGTGAAAGGAAAAATGGGGGTGAAAGTGTCTTTTCCTAAAACTATTGGGAAGGCTACTGACTTTACATACAAACTGAAATATGTGGGGATGGGGGAGAAAGTGTCTTTTCATTAAACTGTAGGGTGACTCCTACCTAACCCAGAAACTTATTAAAATGTAAAGTGGGGTACTTGTTGTAATTTGGAGTATCTTTTATTAAATTAATAAATAAGTATAATAAATTATTTTCTGAAAATAATAATACTATTAATTCTAAATAAATTTCATTTGTAACTTTTTACCAATATAAGTACTTAAGGAATAATCTTAGTATTTTTCTCTATTCTTTTATAAATAGTGGACATAATGTTATCACACTATACAAAAGAATATAGATTTGTATATAATAAGAAAGCCAAAATGAATATTAGTATATATGTATGTATACATAAACATAAATATAAATGTAGACGAAACTAGTTAAATGATGTTGTGTATAGTCGAAATAAAATAATAACACTTTCAAATAGGTTTAAATATATATATATATATATATATATATATATTAAAAGGTATGTACACATATAAATATTATATGAGGAAAGTAACAAGAATATAATCCTTATAATCACTAATTTATTCCTTAATCAATTCTAGCATTTTTTTTTAAATAAGAAATTATAAGCTATCTTGAATAACATAATTTCCAGGATTAAACCTATAGCATTAGGATATTAGAATTTATCTTGTTCGGTATTCCCTAAAATGAAGGAACTTGGGAATAATAATAATAATAATAATAATAATAATAATAATAATAATAATAATAATAATAAATAATAATAATAATAATAATAATAAAAATAAATAAGCTTTTATAAATATAAGGGGGTTGGGAAATAATCAGGGGCATGCATTGCATATAGGTCATGACTAGAGTCGTTGTGTAACTGAGCTATGTGTTGATAAGAATTTAGACACTCTGTTTGTAGACGACGAGTTTCTCGAGAACGAGTACGAGTACTAGGACGTCGCTTGTCGTGCGAACACTAATCTACTTGCTACTGGTAATTTCATATGTGCAATACTTTAAACTATCAAAAATATAATTTTGTGTGCGTAAACGATATGATTTGTCATAACTCGTGATACTATATATATAAAAGCAATTGATAAGTCTTCTCTTTTCACCACATAGGATATGTGGAGCATCATAGGGAAGACATATGGCATGCTATTTCTCCAAGAGACATATATGTGGCATGTAGTTCTCTCTGGCTTCTCTAGAGAGAGAAAAGTCTTGTGCTTCACACAAGGTTCTTCACTCTTTGCTTTGGTGAAGAGTTACAGTTCTTCGTTAAGGATCATGAGTTCTGATGAGGAGAATGCTCTTATTAAGGGACTACAGCTTGTTGAGATCCATTCAGATGAGGAGGTAGAGATTGAGCTAAGCGATGAAGAAGTTGAAGAACGCGCTCTGGAGTACAAGTGTAGCTTGGTCGGAAAAATAATCTCTCAAAAACCGGTTAACTTGACCGGACTGAGGAAGACAATGGCAGAAGTATGGGGAAAGCCAGAAGGTTTCAAGGTCGAACACATTAGAGGCTGTTTTTACCATTTCTTTTTGGGCAAAGAGGAAGATCTTGAGAAAATACTGAAAGGGAGACCTTGGTTTTTTAAGAATAATCTGATTATTCTCAATAAGTGGAATCCAAATGCCGAGATTGTTGAAAAGGATTTCACCCTCACTCCATTTTGGATTCAAGTTTGGAACTTACCAAACTTCTACAGCACATGAACATTATCCAATAGTGGGTTGCAGTCAAGATAATGTCATAGAGCATGCTATGCCAAGGTGGGGAAATGACCTCATCAGCAAGTTCTAGACCACTTTGAAATTCAAAGCATTGTAGGTATTTACCAAAGAATAATCTTGGATCCACCTTAGCCATTTTTCTCAATAAAATTGTGAGTAGTGACTCATAAATCCCTCCTTAAACTATGAGTAGAGACTCATGTCATAAAAATGTGCACTCGACACATGCGATTTATGATGAGAGGTTTAAGTTGTCCGATTAGCAATTTGATGCTATCTCTGCCACGTTTTCATGAAAATGACATGAAAACGTTATATGACACACTTTGAGAGTGTCAAGATTCTTGGATAAGACCAAACATCACTATGTTCTAGGATCTAAGCAACCAAGTGCTTGCTAAGAATACTAGTTCAGCATACTTCTGAAGTCTAAGCGAAAATGATTGCTAAAGACTGTTATTTAAGTATGGTAGGCAGATGTAGTCCCTACCCCGGTATTAAGACCGTGAGGAACAGGTGGGGCAAGGATAAGGGAACGAGGGCGCAATATTGGTAATAGCCCAAGACGGGCAAACACAAAGGATGAAAAAGGATGTTTCCTTTGACTAGAAGGCCAGACCTGGCATTAAATTCTCGTCTAAAGGATCCATGAGATTATATTTGAGGGAGTAGCCACCAAAATTTATTTTGTCACAGTTTTACTTTGGAATTGGTCATGTTGTGTATGGGTACGCGCTCTTGAATTCTAGCATAAGTAACGCCTCAGAATCTTTAGAATTTAACCTCTAGAGTAGTGACTTAAGATTCTGATATATGGCGTGCTAGATTGAGACACACTATGTCAGGAAAGGATGTTCAGGATAGCTAAGGTAGGCCTGCTTGGAATATGCCCAAGGTACCCTTACCTGTGTGTGATTCTTGCCTTACATAGAAGGCAAAACGCAAACTATCCAGTAAAGCAGTAAGGATTATTGAGTCTTTACATATTATTCATTATTTTGTATTTGTGTTCCATTAAATGTTAAGAGCTAAAGATATATTGCTTACTGTTCCATCACATTCGTAGATTATTGTACGCATCTCAACTATGTGTGCTTAGGCCACATAAGTCTGAGGCACAAGGGTGCTTCAGACAGGTATCTACAAAAGGTAGAAAAAATTGTCTGGATAAAAGGATATATCCTTAGCCAAGAAGGAGACTGCGAGTATCTATCTTAGCAAGAAATATGTGATGGAAAGGAGTAGTAAGGCAGATGTGCATTCCCCGCACTTTGCAGCAGGATGCGGTAGCGGATAGGAGGAGTAGGATACTGCCTGAAGATGGTTCGATGTATGATAGCACGTTCAAAGTACATGTTACCTATCTTGAGGAGACGCTTTGTTAAACAGCTGTCGACGTACTCAACCAAATACCCACCAAGTCTGTATCCACTACACCCTACGAGATGTGGACCAAAAGGCAACCAATATGAGGTCACCTTAGGCCATAGGGATCGGCAGCTTATGAGCTAACTAAATTTTCCTAGTCAGGGAGAAGCACGTGGAGATAGTATTCTCTACGAAGAAGAGGAACCACTAGATGACACTCAATTCACTACTCAAGAGGAATTTATTTCTATGGATCTTGAGAACAGTGGGAGTTCCTTACCTAGTGAGCAGCCTATCGTATATGACGATAATGCTGAAGAAGAACCCTCTTTGTGTAGGAGCGCTCGTTGGAGCGTACCTAGTCGACGATTTGACATCGAAGGGGAAGACATGATGGTCACCACGCAAGAAGATGAACCTAGGATATCGCCCCAGGATCTTTCATCACCTGACAAGAAGGAAATTAGACCCTAGATGGAAGAAATGTATCTTCATGGAGTAACATATCTTTTCATACTATTTGGAGTACTCTATTGGGTTGCGTATTCGAAACGCAACAGCCGATTAGTAGTGTAACGTAAATGGATTCACAAGATATAAGATTTCTTATAAGAAGATGTCCATAATCAAGGGAATGTTCGTAGAGATGATGATCTCCGCGAGCATGGAGGAACCGTTAGAAAATACCTTGTTCCTTGGTCCATTATGAGGAATTAGTCCCTCAAGGATCCTTCAGACAGAGGGAGTGACTTTCTATGCGAGGTTCCCACCCATATCCTCCAATGCAAAGGAATTGCTCGTAGGAGCATACCCCATCGACTGTTTGAGATCGAATGGATGATCTTAAGGATCACCTTGCATAAACGATGGGATAGAATACTATGACTTATCGTTCCCTAATTATGAAGAATGAAAAGTAATCTTTACAGGAAAAGTTAAAGTCTGTAAAGGACCAACCAAGTTTAAGAGTAGGTTGAATTTTCCGACTGGATATCATACTATTGGAAGTGAGTGGATTTCCAAGGTCCGTCAGAGTGACACAGACGAAAGCATAGTAAGGCATACGACTTGCAGAGATATCGGTAATAGTTGTGAAGATGGAAATAAGGCTCCATTCTCGATAAACGTGACGACTGAATTTCTCAATAGAGAAATCAGAGAGGTGATCTGTATGACGCGACCACAGGGTTTCGAGACATAAGGTCAAATGCACAAATAGGTGCAAGCTAATTAAGTCCATGTATGGTCTTAACTAGTCTTCTAAGTCAGCAGTATTTTATCAATGGATTAAAAACCACAGCATGTCACTCTTACCAGTAGAGAGTTGATAATCACGTTACTTGATATCGATGACACACTATTTGCCAGTAGAGCTGGAGGACTATTTGTGTCCACCAAGGAGTAGTTATCCTCTCGATTATGACGAAGGATATTGGTAGGGCGAGAAGGCTTCTCATTCATTCATAGGAACTTCTTATATTGTCGCAAAAGGCGCAAACCAAGAAGATAATTGAACGATTCCATATACTATGGACCCAAAACCATGTGATACTCCTATAGCTCGCTGCAAGACTTTATGAGCCTGAATATGTGCCCTAAAGGACACCATACAATAGTGACAAGATGACCAGAGTACCCAATGCAGTAGGAGTCCTCTACATTATGGTGTGTAACAAGAACCCACAAACCTCAAGTAATCGGAGGATTGGTTCAAGAAATTCAGTTTAAGACACTAGATTGCAACCAAAAGGATACTCTATACGAAGGATCACGTGCTATGACTATCGGATATGATGCTTCGACTAGCCAGCTATGCATGCTGACTAGGGTGGGGACCTAGATACACGTGGATCCACCTCAGGTTATAGTCCATGCTAGATGACATACACATCGCATGGAACAGCAGCATAAGTGTTGCACAATTGTATTAGACCTCTCCATCGATCATCGAAGCGAAGCACGATTGCCTGTTCTGTCACCGGACAGAAATGCGTTTTGAAAAGAAGGTTTCCGGTAAGCTTATGATTTGTCAATAAATTTGTTACCTTAAGTCGCCCTAGCATATGGCTATGCACTACGGTAAAATCAAACACATAGAAAAGGGCACCATTTCACAAAAGTCGAAATGACTACATGTAGAGTAATCTTGGAGTAGATCGACTACGGGCCAAAGTGTAGGCACCTACCATTCCTACCACATAAGAATCGTCTTTGTGGATTACTTTAGGGAATTGGGACTCGGTAGTCGATCACTGGCAATATGATTGATGGACATATGAGACATTGATAATTGGATTTTAATTGGATTTGTTTAATTGTGCTACATGTTGTTTCGATACGTGTATGATACGTTCATATCATGTACTAGCATAGAACATGTCGCGCAGACACTAGGTTGTCTCCCTCACACGAGAAACCGCCTTTACGTTATCTTGGATAGTCCAGGTGAGTAGAAGATGAGACAGAATCCCGATAAGTGCTATAATCCTATGATATGATATGAGACGCCTATCATGTATGAACTATACATCTATCACTAGTGCAAGACGCCTGTCAGACGGATTTAATTGTCGCGTTGGAATAAGTTCCAAGGTGAGATTGGTTCATGGCCATTCGAACATTGTTACTACCCCAAGCCATGTATAGTCTGCGTAGAGAAAGCCAAATGAGAGAACTGTTTTCGGTTTGTATATGTGTGACATTCAGTACTCGGGTTTGATAGTCATAAGGGCTATTGGACTTATATCTGATTAGTGGTCCCTATGGGATAGGAATGTGCTCTGATTAAAGTCCAAACACTATGGCGCATATCTTCCCGAGATAACGCATGCTGATGAGTGACATGAGGTGGCGAGTAGAACTAGTCCCTGAGATTCCTCGTCGTGTGAGCCTCGTCGATCATATAAGAATGATTGACACTGTATACCCTTATTAATTTTATCCGTGTCGTGGAGAAATGGTTCGGTGGTGCTACTTTAGCGTGACACCTTACGCCTATGAATGATTCGGCCTTCCAGGACATTGCTAGGAAAGCAGCCAATTCGAATCAAAGCGGCACAATGGATGGAAAGGAAGATTCTCATTGCATCACTCTTTGTTATTTTCATTGGGCCCACATACAAGATCTTATGGGATCATGCAGGATATGAATATAATAAAGGATATGTAGACTCATTGGAGCACGACCTTCGGGACAAGGTAGGTTCTCATGGTCTACGAGATGACAATTGATCGAATCTGGGGGATACGAGATATATATATATGTATTGCATTATTTCTTAAGGTTAAGTGCGCCTGCTGCTACCTCGTCTCATATGAGTTTAGAGCATGGAACTCCCGAAATGCAGGTTCTCTCACAGTCACACACCACGGCCACAAAAAACTTTGGCAGATGATAATAGTTGGACATTGGGGGAGACTAGATGAACTGTAATTGTGCAACCCCACTGCGCGAGTGGGAGATGTTAGCATTTGGTGCGCCCATGTGGGGTGCCCAATGAAATTATCTTAATCTTATGGGGTTAGTTGCAACAATGCTTAAACCTGTGGGGTTGATAGCAAAGGCACAAACCCTAGGGGGTTATGTGCAAACTAGGTATAAGTCTGTCTACATAAGGAGACAGCCTCCTATATTATTATATGCAAAATAATACACTACTGTGTAGAGATCATGTGCTGATCAAAATACAATTCTATAAACCCTAGCCTCTCTCTCTCTAACTATCCTCAATTGGTGGAACTTGGTGTGGATAAGAGCTTTCGTCCTAGAGATTCGAGCCAGATTGTGGGAGCAAGACCGGTGCGTGAAAGCAACAAACCTACGATCATCCGTTGCGCTAGGAGCTAAGGAAGAAAATGTACACACATGAATATTCCGCTATAATTCATGTTGTAGATCTGTATTTGATAGATCATGTTATTCCTTCAAGTAAAGTAGACATTTCACACAAACTAAGGGTAAAGTAGTCAAATTTTGGTTTAACAGGCTGAGACAGATGGAGGAGGTGAAATTTCCTAACGTTTGGACATCTTTGTCTTTATCAAAAATAAGGGGGACAGAGTGTCTCCGTGCCTAAATTTAGTGGTCAAAGTGAATCTTAACAAAATTGTTAACCCAAATGCCCTGGGTAAGAGTCGTAAGACACTTTCACTCCGCTCAAGTTTGAGAGAAAAGACACTTTCACCCTTTCCAGTTTATAAAGAAAACTTCCACCTCTTCAAAGTGCTAAACTTATTTTTCCTACTACTAAGTACTAAGTCAAGTTTGGAAAAAACTCTCTCTCTAGAGCCCTCTCTCCTCTTTCTAGAAAGAAGTCACCGAAATTTCTAGGAAACTAGAGAGGATTCTGATGGTGGATGGCTGGATAAGATCCAAATAACTACCAAAGAATCCCAACCAGTGATCATCAAAGCGGAGATCAGTAAGAAGGCGCAAGAAAGTTGGAAGTTTAGTCTTGCCAGAAGGTTTGTGGGATCAAAGAAGGTGGAGGGGTGGCAAATGAAAGAGTTGTTTCAGCTCCTAAGGTGCCCAAACAACGATCTTGTGGTCATGGCGATGGGCTCAAACAACTTCATCTTAAAGTTTGACAATGCTGCGATTCGAGATAATGTGCTGAGATGAGGACCATGGAGTTATGATGATCAACTCCTTCTACTTCAGCACTGGGATATGAAGACAAGAGTTGAAGAGGTGAAATACACGGATATCCATGTGTGGATCCAAATCAGGGGCTTCCGCTGCATCTGATTCATGAAGACGTGGGACTTGCAATCGGGGAATCAATTGGAGAGGTTAGTAGGACTATGGTCCATCTGGACGGAGAAGAACATGAACGCTGTATCCGGGTTCGTACTCGGATAAGGCCTACGAACCACTTAGAAGAAGAGCCCAAGTGGTAACCGAAGATGGTGAAAATGGTGGGTGAACCTATTTTACGAGAGAATCCTAGGGATCTGCTCGTGGTGTGGTATGGTTGATCACGAGATAGGTCTTTGCAATATAAGAGAAAAATCCATAGAGCAAAATATGTTCCCAGAATATGGTGGGTGGATGAGAAGAACAAGTCAGAACCGGAAAGGATCAGGAGGGGCGAAGAACTGCGGAAACCACCAAAGATTGGCGGCGGACCGGCGAGTGGGGAACCCTAGTCAGTACAGAGGAACCAAGGTTCCTCAACAAAACTCTGGGGACCATATGCGCAAATTCCCACAAAATGATGGGGGTATGACAACAAAATCAAAAGGTAAAGGGATTTTTGGAAATCTTCCAAACTTGGGAGATAATGCCAACATCCCTAAAGATATGGGGGAATGGCGAGGTGATGAGATAATGTCCTTTAATGCGGGATCCCAACCACAATCAAAATCAATCCCTGCCATCAATTTCGGGGCATTGAAGGATGTGAGGAAAAAGGCAAATCTCAAAGCTAGGGCGAGAGTCAAGGCTAAAGAGGCAGCGGGGAAGGAAAATGAATTATCTCACGGGAAGAGAAAATCAAACGGGTTGCCCATCATCCTACCCACTGAAGAAGGCCTTATCACGGGAGGAGGGAAAAGAAACCGTATGAAGGATGATGCCTTCAACTTAACAGGGGATGAGATTGAAATGAGGGGCGAAGATGGTAACGAAGCGAATGAGGTGGAGATGCTGAAAGACATCACCAACAACAAGGTAGAGGCGAAGGATGCGGTGCAGCCTCGCCTAGAGAAATGAAAATCATAAGCTGGAACGTGCGGGGGCTTGGAAATCCCCGCAACGTTACTGTGCTTTGCGATTTAGTGAGGGACACCTCTCACGGTTTGGTTTATCTCATGGAAACCAAACAGTATAAACATGAGATGAAGAAAATTAAAAGGAAGTTAGGCTTCCAAAATGGTAGGTTTGTCGATTGTGATGAAAGGAAAGGGGATTGGCTATGCTTTGGAGTGAGGACTGCCAAGTTGAGTTTTTATCATCAACTCTTCATTACATCCATGGGTGGGTTAAGGTTTCTAGTAACAATGCTAGATGGTTATTTACCGGATTCTATGGGGATTCGGTAAAGGAGGAGAGGCATAACTCCTGGAAGCTTCTTCGGAGATTCAAACCTTATGGGTACGCCCCATGGTGAATTTTTGGAGACTTTAACCAAGTGTTTTCTTAAGGGGAAAAAGATGGTGGTAGAATGGTTAATCTAAACCATTTAATTGCTTTCAAACATTCTCTGTCACACTTTGGTCTCATGGACCTAGGGTTCACGGGAAACCCTTATACATGGAACAACAATCAAGAGGATGAGGATAACATTAGAAAAAGGCTTGATCGAGTGGTTGAAAACCTAGGATGGAGAACTAGGTAAGGTAACGCACTCATTGAACATTTAACAGCCTCAATTTCGGATCATAAGCCCATCCAACTGGACTTAAAAGATTACAAAGAGGGAGGAGGCGTTGAAGGGGTAAGAAGATTCTTTTTTGAAGCTTCATGGCTCCATCATGAAGACTGTGCCTATACAGTAAAAGCAAACTGGAGTCACCTAGCAGTGGGATCCTCGGTCAAAGAGAAACTTAGAGTGAATGCTGATGCCCTTAGCACTTGGGCGAAGCACGCCTGCGGCAATATCAAGCAACAAATCAAGAAGGGGAAAAGGTAGATCCAAAGACTTGATCGCATGAAACAAACAATGTGAACTGTTAAAGCCCTTCAAAAAGCCAAGGATAAAGTCAACACACTCCTGATGCAAGAAGAGGTACACTGGAGACAAAGATCCCGAGTCCTTTGGCTTAAAAATGGAGATAGAAACACAAGCTATTTCCATCAAAAGGCGAACTCAAGGAGGATAAGAAATACAATAAGGGGTCATGAAGACTAAGATGGATGCTATCAATCTGAGGATAAAGAGGTAGTACGTATTCTTACGTCTTTTTCAGATATTTTCAGTTCGACTAACCCAAGTGAGGAGTTCATTGATACCTCTCTTGGAGAAGTAGAAACCGGAATTTCGCAGGAACAGTGAGATTTTGTGGAATCCCCCTATTCAATGAAAGAAGTGACAGATAACTTGTTCCAAATGGCTCCGTGGAAGGCACCAGGTGCCGATGGGTTCCCGTCTGGATTCTTCCAAAAGCTTTGAAGCCAAATTGGGGACGAAGTTGGTAACTGCGTTCTGCAGATTTTAAACGAGAACCGGAATGTCAAGGACTTCAATCATACTCTACTCACTTTGATCCCAAAATTCAAGAAAGTGAGGAAACCAATCGAGCTGAGACCGATTAGTCTATGCACGGTGATTTACAAGCTTGTAACAAAAAAAATTGCCAACCGTCTCAAGCATGTTCTAACATGTATTATTTCCGAAAGCCAAAGCGCGTTTGTATCAGGGAGGCTAACAACTTACAACATTATGGTAGCATTCGAGATGCTGCATTCGATGAAGCATAGAAAATGTGGAAAAGAAGGTTTTTTAGCTTTAAAATGGACATCAGTAAAGCTTACGATTGAGTGGAATGGTGCTTCATCAACAAAATTCTCAACAAGTTGGGTTTTGACCCAAAGTGGATTGCAATGGTTAGTGATTGTATTTCTACTGCTTCTTTATCCTTTAATTTTAGAGGGCAAGTGGTAGGTTCAATTATACCCGAGCGCGGGCTTCGTCAGGGTTGCCCAATCTCACCATATTTATTTCTATTATGTGGTGAATTTCTCTCTCGATCACTCACGGTAGCAGTAAATAGAAAAGCTATGACAGGTCTAGCGGCGTCTAGAGGTGGTCGGAAGATTTCACACCTCTTTTTCGTTGATGATAGCCTTCTTTTTATGAAGGCTGATACGGAGGAGATCACCTATCTAGCTACTTTATTACAGAATTATGAGAAATTGACGGGCCAAAAAATAAATCTCAAAAAATCAGCGGCCGT
The DNA here is from genome assembly GCA_023055425.1 of Linanthus parryae. NCBI lineage: Eukaryota > Viridiplantae > Streptophyta > Magnoliopsida > Ericales > Polemoniaceae > Linanthus > Linanthus parryae. Next base: position 7,195,789 of record JALGPY010000006.1, read on the forward strand.
TTACTCGAGCAATGTCCCGGCTGAAAGGAGGGGGCGCTGAGTAATCTCCTCGGAGTTAAAACGGAGGAGCTTCAATAGAAATATCTAGGGTTACCTACGGACATAGGTAGGAAGAAAATGTTAAAGTTTCAAATTTGCTTGAACGAATCATTGATAAATTAAAGAGTTGGAAGGAAAAATTCCTTAACTTTGCTGGTAAAGAGGTGTTGATCAAAGAAATAATCCAAGCGATCCCATCTTTACCATGAGCTGCTTTGCTCTGCCGGAAGGATTGCTGAATAAGATTGAAGCGGATATTGCCAGATTCTGGTGGGGTGGAGATGAAGAAAAAAGGAAGCTGCATTGGTTGGCATGGAGAAATTAGTCAATCAACAAATCAAGAGGGGGTTTAGTTTTTCGAGACCTAAAAATATTCAACAGAGCTATGCTTGCGAAACAGTTCTGGCGTCTACTCATGAATCCCCACTCTCTTCATGCAAGAATCCTACGAGGGAAGTACTATGCTACAACAGGATTACTAAACGCGGAAGCAAAACCAAATAGTTCCTACCTATGGAAGAGCATCTCATCAACGAAAGACCTGGTCCTACAGGGATGCCGGTGGAGGATTGGAAACGGCCAATGCTTAAGAGCCATCAAGGACCCATGGTTGTTGAGGCCACACTCATTCAAACCTTTCACCCTTGCAAATGGAAACGAAGAAATCAAAATCTCATATTTGATTACAGAAGACAGAATGTGGGATATGGAGAAGCTCACCGATATGTTGTTAGAAGGAGATATAGAAGAAATCCAAAGGATTCAGATTCCCCAGATCGATGTACCAGATAGGCTCATCTGGCACTATTCACTTGAAGGCTGTTACACGGTGAAGAATGGATATACCATGTTCAAGCAAATAGAGGATTCCAAATCAGTAAAACAATTAGGGAAGGCAATGGAACAGAATCGTGAAATTTGGGATGTTGGAGAGGTATAAAGGGGATCTTTCCTGTTAGAGCAAAACTGCAAAGACGTGGTATGATCCTTGATACGGCTTGTAGTCTTTGCAACCGCCAGTACGAATCGACAAACCATCTGTTCTTGTATTGTCAATACGCCACATAAATTCGGGATCAACTGGCTCCTGTTCACTCTCCAATACCTCAAAATGGTGATTTTGGGGTTTGGATCTCTGAAGCCTTCCAGAACAGTACCACAGAAGACAGAGAAAAACTAATACTTGGAACTTGTTTGATCTGGAAGCACATAAACCTTTGGATCAACGAGAAAAAACTATCGAAGAGTGTTACAGACGTTGAAGATGGAATCAGAGAGTTATCAACCTTTAAATCTATTAACAAAGGAGGAAATCTCCAAGATCCGGCTCAGAGCTTAGCCACCAGCAACACCTACGGGAGAAGTGTAGGGAGATTAAGCACCGCGAGAGAGGAGCACCATAGTATGATCTGGAACACCCACTTACCCAAAAGGTCAACCTTATGAGTTAGGGTCCAAATCATACTATATTAATCATGGACATTATGTCCACCATCCCGATGTGGGAAAAACTGCTCACACATGATACCCAACAATCTCCCCCTTCATGTGTGAGCCCTTCAACATGCTCCCCCTCGCCCGGAAGCATTCGCCGAATTTCTTGGAATCGCCTTTGTGAGAGTGCACCGGACCACCATCTGCGAGACCACCTGCTGGGAGCAACACAGGAATTTTTGACCGTCTGCAGGAACACCTGGTCCACCATTCATGGAAGACCCATCCATGAGAACACCGCACATCTCACCCTTGATTCACCACGGCAGCGCGCACGAACCATCGGCTCTGATACCACTTGTAGGGAGATTAAGCACCGCGAGAGAGGAGCACCATAGTATGATCTGGAACACCCACTTACCCAAAAGGTCAACCTTATGAGTTAGGGTCCAAATCATACTATATTAATCATGGACATTATGTCCACCATCCCGATGTGGGACAAACTGCTCACACATGATACCCAACAAGAAGACCGCCGGAGGGCTGGGGAGTTATTTGCACCGATGCCGCGTGGAATCCCCAAAAGAGGAAGGCAACCGTCGGAATTGTGCTAATCGATAGCTCAGGTCTCTTCATCGCCGGAAGGCACAACCGATTCCTTCTTGCTCGTCGGCGATGGAAGCGGAGGCGGAAGCTTGGGGATTATTTTCGCCCAACAACACATGCAGAGAAGAATATGGATCGAAACTGATTCATCAACCATAGCTAAAGAGATGCAGAAGCTTATACAGAGAAACAGAGAGACATTATTGTTTTCGGAAAGTTGGATGGCTCTAGACGAAGCTTTCAACCTTATCTCGTGCATTGAAGAGGCGGTGGTTGTGCACACGCCACGTGTGTTTACGAGCTGTGCACACCACCTTGCTATACGTGCAGTTAATTCCCAGATTATGCAGTATTGGACGGGGCCCCCTCCCCAATGGATTCAACAATGTATTGAGCATTATGTAATGGGTTTTGTAAGAAGCCCAATTCCTAATATTTCTTAATTGACACTTTTCTTCACACAAAAAAAAGTTCGGAAAAAATAAGTGCCAAACTTGACTTAGTAGTATCTATATTTTTTCAAATTATGGATCCGTTTGGTTTGTGGTAACATATTTTCCCTTGTTCTGGTATTTGGGTTGAGTTTGGTTGGTGGTAAAAAAAATTAAGTAAAATGTTTTCCTTGTTTTTGTGTAAAATGATTTACACGTTTAAAATTGAACTTAAGCAAGTATGAGGAAGTATGAGGGACCGTTTCAGGTGTTAGCCGAAGTCGGCAAGGCTTCATATCGTGTAGAGTTGCTTCCAAAGTTCAAGATACATGTGGTCTTCCAAGCGATCCAGCTTAAGACATACCATTAGGATAAGTAATACCCGGACCGTTGGGAGTCGAGGTGAGCACCACCGATGATAGCCACTTATTTTTTGACAAGGAAGTATAGGAGATGCTGAAGGAGCGGACGGTCAATCATAAGGGAGTGTTGAAGCACAAGGAGTACTTCGTCAAGTGGAAGGGCATGCCCGTGGATGAAGGAACGTGGGAAAGCGAGAAATTGTTGTGGTAATTCAAGGACGAGATCGAACGATTTCGAGCCAAAGACGCGACGAGGACGCCACATCATTAGGTGTGGGAGAATATCATGGGTCGCATATATTTACTTGATATATTTCTTGGTGAATGCCTTTGGGTTTTCCCATGACACTTTATCCCACATGGAGTTAGGCTACAAGAGCCTATGATGTGTCATACCCCCACTTAGCCTACTTAATTGCCTCTTTTCTAAAGAGTTCTTGAACTTGTAGGTTTCATTGTGTGTAGGACTGTCTATAATGATATCTTGTAAATATCTTAGGTCATTAGGGACATGAAGGTTTTAGGTTATTAGATCTCAACCGTTTGATTAGTAAGTCTCTAGATCCTTCCATGGAGGAAGGCATTGTATAAAAAGGGACGGGCTCATTTGCTTCAAACCATCCAAGAGTTCTAAGCTCTAAAAAGCAATACAAATCGCGTTCTCCATACTCATCCGGTTGTTCTTACGTTTGTGCATTCTAATGGTTGTGGAAGGCTGACCAAGTGTTTGAAGAGGGAATTGAAAGCCACTAAGTTTCGCAAGGGAAGGTCGAAGAAAGCAGCCCATGATACTAGACAAAGAGTAGTTGACATGTAATCTTCAAACACAACTCTGACAAACAAGGATATTTCAAATTATAAGCCAATAATAAACCCAAGTTGTATAAGGAAAAACTAACAAATATGTATGCATGTTAGCATTTTCTATTTTGGTCGCTCCAACTCCTCCTCACGATGTTATTCTTTTTAAATTCTTCCTTCGGTTCATCTCTTATGTTCCTTCTTTATTGGGCATGTTTTACAGTGAAGTACAGTGGCACAAGTTTCCTAGAACTCGCTCTTTCCAAGTAGGATAGCCCTATCTTCCTGCATGACCAATTAACATGTACCAAAGGAGAAAATAGGGTTCAGAAGCACCAACTCAGCTCAGCTCACCACCAAGAAGAAGCCGGATGCATATTAATTATGCTAGTGGTGGAGTATTTTGTCAATACATAGTACAATTGTATCTTAATTCCTACAAATAAACACAACTTTAAATTAAGAATTTTCTGAATTCTTGTAGTCGTGTAGCCTCCCTTTGCGTGAAGAGCACGAAATGGGAGCATTTGTTGAGGGCTATGATGCTCGAGCCATTATGGAGAGAGTTAGTCACTATGTGCGCATGTCTTTGTCGTGGAACTGAAGAAAGAGTACGGGATAACAGCCAAGCTTCAGGACTTGCAAGATTTCCTCGAGGATGTGAGCGGCCCGGATGGTCCATATGCGCAGCACACAACTGGAACCCAAGAATTTGAGGATGCGCTAGTTGCATATGCCAGGGAATTGGGACGACAATTGGCTCGGACTGGGTTTCTGTAGGGTTTTGATAACGGAAACGCAGCGGTATAAAGAAAAAATAGTCCGTCCAAGACCCTCCAAGGATCACAAGTCTGGAATTCATAACGATAGTAAAGGATTCGTAACATGTACCTTTGGGGTCTCCTTGGTGACTTCAAACGCAAATAATGTCACGTCTCTACGGTTGATCCACGCCTAGGATTGAAACTAGATCTCCCAACACCTTGTGCTAGCTAGGAACGGTGGAAGAGGAAGAAAAAATCACGCAACGGAGACCAAGAAGAGGCTCGATCTCTCTCTCTCTCTCTCTCTCTCTCTCTCTCTCTCTCTCTCTCTCTCTTGGCTGACGGGTAGGGTGCGGACGACAAGGGGCTTCGGTCTCTTGTTTGTCTTGCTCTCTCTCTCTTTTCTCTCCTACTCAATGTATGTTATGAGCATTCCACTAATGAGTAGGAAGATGGGAGATCCTTTATATAGTCCAACAACTCCTTGTTAACTGCATAAAGGCCTTATACTAATCATATCCATATACAGATTAGTCTCTTTCTTGGTAATTAGTCCTACTAAGTTAGCAAGTAGTTGCATATTGATCCTTCTAATTAATTAATCATATTAATTAATTCCCACGTCTAGTCCAATCCAGATGGCGTGTGACCCCATAGGTTTCTACTTAGTTGGTAGCAACTATTTACTAACATGGAGTGGCCTCTAAAAAGACATCAATGCCACCCAACTAATAGAAATAGTCATCCGACAAACCTTGTGATCGCATTATCGCATCCCTTTGTCTCATTATCCGGATTAGACACGGGACATACATGCCACACTCGTATATCCAATCCATTTCTCGATCCTGTGAATAGTCTCATACAAGCATATAACATCAATATCCTTATATTGATTTATATGAGTCTGACCAGACATTCTATAAGCACTATCCCTCGAGTGGCCGCGGATATTTGCTCCTGTAATCTGGAAGGGGAAAATTATATCTATGTCACTACCATCTCTAAGCTTGCTTCATATTGTGCCCGATAAGCGCCTTTATGACTACCTAGTCACGGTGTAGCGTTTGACGATGTCAAAACACAATATCTCACAAGTAGAGGATCTAGTGACTTCAAGTCTAAGAATGATAATATCGTTATCACCGCGAGAAGCACTTGTGACTTTACATAACTTGTATGTAGCCTTCTGGGATTGAGTCAATCCAGTGTGTCCTTACTCCTAATACACACCCATGTGTTGGATCGTGATATCTCCATATCAATCCAACCCCATACTAGTCTATAGATGATTGTCCTATTAATCAGTATAAATGACTAGGGATATTTAAGATGAACAACAGGATTGCAATCTGAGGACTTTATTATTATTAAATATCTCCATAAATAATACAATGGATATTCTAGCCAAAAACGTTCATACTAAACTAGATTGCCTCTAGGACATCTATTCCAACAGTTTCGCACATCCACATGCCCTAGGATTTCTGTAAGCCGTGATCTGTTGGTTCTCTGTCTGTCTATGTATTTGTTTTGTTGCTACTTACTTGCGTTTGGTGGATTGTTTCGTTCTTGCTACTTGTGTTATTGAGATGATCCAAAAGATTTTGAAGACATGGCAGTTTGCTTAGTAAATTAGCAGTCAAGTGTTTAGAATGGATCATTGTTTTGAATGACTTTTTGCAGTGCTTAAACCTGTTGAGCACATATTACGAACATGTTACAATTTCAAGGGAAAGTGATCTTACTAGGATGATTCAAAAGATGGGAGCTTTAGAAACATTTACTTTCTTGTGGTTAGTAGTTTTGCTTACTCTGTGTTTGGTTAGATTTTTTCAGGGAAAAATAATTCATTAACACTTCAAGCTAATACCAGATTAGAGAGAGTTAAGAGCACTATCAACTATACAATCTGGTGCCCTTGAATTCCATTTTTCAGAAAAGAGAGATCTCTTTGCTCGTGCAGCTAAATTGTCAGCGCTTGTATTCAGAGATCTTGGAACCCAAACAAAATTAACTTCATCAAATTGGCGAAGCAGCAGTTAATGTCCAAAAATATATCAGCAGCCCTTGAAATATCATTTACCCTTTGGCCTCTCCTCATTGCAACCAAATCCTCTATAAGCAGTTTTGCGTCTCCCTTCACTGTTAATCTCAAAATGGCTAATTCCAAACCAATTTTCAGGGTGGAAGCTTCAGAATCTCTTGGCTTTCACCTCGTAATCCTGCGATTGCTCTAGCTGCTCGGAAAGTACCCATGTCATCAATGATCACCACACCACCGACTGAATCTCTCGTTTGGTAATCAAAACTGTCGTCGAAAAATAACTCCCCATTACCAGATGGTCTCTGTTCCTGTAGTGGACAATCTCCTCTATTAAATAATTCTTACGTACCAATTATCTCTAGCCGTTGGAACTCAGCCAGATTTCGATCAAAATTTGTGAGGAAAACCTCATCACTCCACGTCTGCTCTTTGAAACGGTTTCATTACACAAACTCCAGACTTCCTAGAGCAAAAAAGCGTCCCGTGTCTCTCCTCAATTGTCGCCTTCAACAACAGGGTGTCAAACCAGAACCTGAGATTAGGCGAACTGTTAGCAAATCAGGATTGAAGCCCAGCAAGTTCCAAAGATTACTTGTCCTTGAACACTGAGTGAAGATGTGCAACGCCGTCCTGTTATGTGCTCCACATAGTGCACAAAAATCAAAATTTGGAACTTGTCTTCTCAGGAGGTTTGACCGAGTAGGGAGGGAGTCATGAAAAATTCGCGAAAGGAAGTGAAGCATCTTCTTTGGTTTATCTTTCAGAGAATGTCATAAAGGTTGGACCATGGGTCATTATTGGAGCTGAACAATCCGTTGTTGTGTATGTTTACTCAAGGTTACCTGGATCGCGGATCGCTCCGGAACGGGAACGCAATTCGGGATCGCAATTCGCACTACCCTATAGAATTCGGTTCGCTAGGGGTAGGCTTCTTCGGATCGCTTGGGCGGAACGAAATTCGTTTGCTCGGATCGCGGAATGGAATTTATTTTATTTATTATATTAATACCAATATATTCGTTTTTTGAAAATATGCCAGTATAGTCAATTAGTTATATTGTAGTGTTATATTTATAAACTATTTTTTTGGGGGGAAATATTTATAAATTAATTAAAATTGCTTATCGTGAAAACTTAAATTTTTCCCCTAAAATACACTCAACATTGTTTTAACCCTTGAAAATTATACTTTATTTTCTAGAAATGTAAAAGGATGCAGTCTTCACAATTTATGTTATTAATTAACTATATGACTTTTTATGATTTATATGTTGTTAATTATTTGGCATTTCAAAAAGTAAAAGTTAATTATTCTAAAAAAAACTTAAAAGTTAATTAATTATATGGTTTTAGACTTTTTATTTTGAGCCAATTCTTTTGAACCTTTCCTTTCTCAATTTTTTTTTTCTGAACCATTAAGGGTTTTTCTTAACCATTACTACGTGCTTTTATTATTTGCCTGAAATATAGGAAAATGGTAACTGTGTTTGACCAAGAATATTCAATCAATATCTCCACGATTTCAATCCCGTCAATCTCTCCATGATTCCACCCTCCCTCTCTCTTGATTATTTCCGACGTTTCGGACTCTCTCTCTCTCTCTCTCTCCTCTGAATATATTCCGACGATTAGGAATTTCAAGTTTAGATCTTCGATGAACGACGTGATTAGCCATAACAATAGGTGACTTAGTCCTGAATCGACGCCCTTCTTGATAATCCCTGTTCTTGGATATCGCCGGATCGCCCACATCTCCGTTCCAGATCGCCGGCGACCCGCGATTGGGAACGCGCGATCCAGTTCGGAGATCGCGGCTACTTGAGCGAATTATGGTAACTCTGTGTTTACTGCCACTGTAAATCCCGATTTCACTGTATACATTCCTCTTTCTTCAAAGTGCCAGTCGATTCTGTCTGGTCTAGGTTTGGTAGGGATTGGAATAGCCGAAATGGCGTTGACATGCACATCCCATACGTACTGTCGAAGGGTTGCCTCGTCCCATGTCCGATCAGGTTTAATTAAGTTCCCCACAAGAGGTGCTGCATATAGATTAGCAGTGATAATCTTAAAGCCAACATGAGAGGGAATAAAAAGGCCTACCAAAGCTGCAAAATCCCATCTCCTATACCCCATCTTGTCCCAATTTTAAGAAGGCTCTTACCATGGAGAATGCTTCGCCATGCAAAAGATGGCGTGTTCCCCAATTCCGAGCTCCAATTGGCATAGTACTTCGCTTTGAGGACTCTACTGAGTAAAGAGTTTGGATAATTAAGGATCCTCTCCACGCCTACTTTGCTAATAGTGCTAGATCGAATTCCCCCATTCTTCAAAAACCAAGGCCTCCCCCACTTCGTGATTGATGCATCTTGTACCATGCCAACCAACTAATACTCCTGTCTGTCTCTTTTGGACCACCAGAACTGTCTTGTAAGAGGTTCTAATTTGTCAAAAGATATTTATTGTATCGTTCAACCTCCTGTACTCCCGTTGCTCCTAGCAAAGCACTTCAGACCTCGGTAGGGACACCTTATGAAAACACGAGTGCTGATTTTTTCAGATTAACTTGTTGTCTTGTGGATCTTCCATACTTCTCCGAAATCTGTAATAGTTCATTAATATTCTCCATGCCAGCACCTGTAAAAAACAAAGAATCATCAGCGAAAAACAGGTGGGAGACCGTTGGTCCTCCCCTAGACGATGTAACCCCTTCCAACCGACCCTCCATAACTGCCTTGGTGACTGCTCTTGACAGAAACTCACTGCAAATAAGGAAGCTATAAGGGGATAATGGACACCCTTGTCTCAAAACTCGTTATGGAACCACATTCACGACCTTCATACTATTCCTTAAAAAGGAATACGTTCCTGTGGAGATGCAATTGAGAATCTAAGCAATAAATGATTTGCCGAAGCCAAGATGAGCTAGAGCTTCTACCAAGAACTTCCAATCGAGTCTCTCATAAGCCTTTCTCATGTCAATTTTCAGCGCTACATAGCCTTTCTTACCTTTCTTCCTTGTATTTTGAGAATGCATTACCTCAAACGCAGTGAGAATATTGTCAGTAATCAACCTTCCAGGAACAAAGGCACTGTGGTGTTCATCAATCAATTCTTGTTTGCAACTGATCTGGCAACAATTTTATAAATAACTGAAAAAATACTTATTGGCCGATACTCACTTGGCTTTCTTGGTTGCTTGAACTTCAGGATGAGCGCAATGAGATTTGAGTTGTAATAAGCCAAATTTGCTCCATTGTTCAGGATATACAGAACTGTATTGTTACATTATCACCCACTATAACCCAGTACTTCAGAAAAAATCCTGCATTAAAACCGTCTGGTCCGGGGGCTTTATCAGGAGCCACATGAAATAAAGCATTCTTGATCTCGTCAGCCGTATAATCTTTCTCCATCATTTGACTGTCCTCCTCGGAAACGTGGTTGCCCATAGTACTTAAAATTTCCCCTATTTCTTCCTAAGTAGGAGTAATAGACGTAAAATGTGTGGAAAAGTGATCTTCCAAAACCTTTGTCACTTGGTTCTTGTCAGTGGTCCATGCTCCGTTATCATCTTCAATCCCCTAAAAATTTCCTCGAGCTATGCAAATTGTTGCTTTCTGATGAAGAAATTGTGTTTTGATCCCCGTACTTGAACCATTCTATACGTGATCTTTGTGCCCACATTATCTCCTCCCTTTGAAGGAGTTCATTAAACGCAACTCGCAAGCTTTACTTTTCCTTAAGAACATTCCTCGATTGATACCCCATTTGCAGCACTTCAAGTCGCTGCCGAATTGCCTTAATGCGCAGTTTAACACTGCCGAATTGGGTTCGCTCGCACCTCCTGAAATCTGTCACAAGTGAGTGAATTTCATGTCCGACTTTGTGCTCCTACTGGTTAGACCAAGAATCTCGGACATAAGTTTCAAAATTTTGTGAGTTGACCACATTTTTTCGAATTGAAACTTTTTCTTACCTCCAGTAATGTTGTGTTTCCACTCAAGTAACAATGGTGCATGGTCCGAGTTCGGATCTGAGTGACCCTTGCTCCATGGAACCTATCCATCCAAAGCGAATTTGCAACTACCCGATCAAGTCTTTCCCTGATGTTGACCTCATCGGACTGCTGTTACTCCAAGTAAAAGGGCTTCCCGCGAACCCTAAACCTAGAAGACCTAGATCATTGAGGACTATACAAAACTGAGACATCTGACTGAAGCTTACACCTTATCCTCCTTCATTCTCCATAAAAAAGGTCACCGCATTAAAATTTCCTGCGATGCACCATGGAAAAGCTGGCTTTGGGGCGACCCCCTCGTAACAGTTCCCAAAAATGATGTCTATCCTCTTTGTTTGGATCTCCGTAAAAACCTGTGAATCTCCATGTGAAATTATTAACTTCTTCAGTAATTGTAACGTCAATATACCTGTGGTTGTACCTGTTAAGCTGAACTTGCATGCGATCAGTCCAAATTAGTGCCAACCCGCCACTTCTTCCTATACTAGCAACGGTGTAACAACTTGCATACCCCAATTTGCATATGGTTTTCTCCATCTCACTATTGCTAGATTTAGTTTCGATTAAGAAAACCAGACCGGGATTATGTCACTTTACTAGATCGTGAAGCGATAGGAACGTGTTCGGGTTTCCGAGACCCCGCAGGTTCCAACTTAGTAGACGCATTATGCTTGGCGGGGGTGCTCCACACCCTCCGCCATTAATGCATTAGGGGTCTTTAAGGCACCCTCTTCCTGAAAGTTGTCTTGACTGCTTGCTTTAACCGAGCCTCCATTACCACCGTTACCCCGTACCCTTCCACGTCCACCTCCTCTATCTCTGTTACCTTCACCCCTGCCGGAATGGTTGCCTCCTTCTTCCACCTTGCTCTTCGTTTCGGGCTTAGAGAGGTTTCAGAAATCTTCCTTTCAGCCGAAATTGTAAGATGTTGTGAAGCCACTGATTTTTCCCAGACATCAGCCAGGTTCAACTCATTACCGCCTTCATCTTCGAGAGTGCCCAGTGGGTTATTGAGAACATTTATTCTCGGAACTTCCCCTACATCCCCTCCTCCAAATCCATACCTTCTTCATCCCAATCACTTTCAGTGTGACATGTACCCTCAGAGCCTTTCCTACTACCAGTCCGTCTGTGCTCTTTGTCCCATCTTGACTTTTTGACTCGTTTCTGGGTCACTTTGACCGGGTAATTTGGATAGCAAAACAATGTTATTTTTTAATATTTTTTTCACGTATTATGGAGAACATTTTACTCTACAATAACATGAAAAGATTTTCAAAAAGTTACATTATTTTGATATTCAAATCAACGGGTCAAAGTGACCCAGTGAATAGTGTAAAACATTAAAATGGGAATAAAGAGAATAGACAGACTGGTAGCAGTCATACCAGTCTGTCCCAGCCCTTTCCTCCCAATTTGATTTTTGTCACTATTCATTGGGTCACTTTGACCCGGTGATTTGGATAACAAACCGATGTAATTGTTCGACAATTTTTTCATAGTGTTGTAGAGTAAAAGTTGCTGTATAATATGGTGAAAAAATTATCAAAAAATCGTATTATTTTGCTATCCAAATCACCCGGTCAAAGTGACCCAGATACGAGTCAAAAAGTCAGATGGAAAGAAAGAGCTGGAACGGACTGGTAGTAGTAACGGCCCAGCATGGCTCTCTCATAGATGGGGCGGTATTTTACTATTCCTACTTTAGTTCAGAGTAGTATCAATTAATGATTGACTATTGTAAATTATGAGACACTTTGACCCCTTAAGTTATGGTACAAAGACATTGTCACCCCTTGTATTTTAAGAAACCAACCCGCCCGCCCCCATTGTTGTATGGCAGAAGACAGCCAACCACCTTGCTGCACCCTTAACTCTTAGGTTGACTAGTTTCCCGTTAACCAATCGATTGGAATTGATACCTCAGCTAATTTTTCTCGCGAGCTATCAAATTTTGACCCTTTTGATAGGTAGTAGTATCACTGATCGGAGATGGCTATAGCATGGACGGAGCTTAGAAGGGGCACGGTTGGTCACGTGTCCCCCAACTTTCTCAGGGACACTAGGATACTCTTGTGTTTATAGTTTTTTTTCCAGTCGTGCCTCTATTAATATATACAAGGGCCCGCTCTTTAGGACACAAATGGTTCTATGGTCTAGCAGTCAAGACTTCGTATTCTCTAATTTCACTAACCCAGAGTTTTATTCTGAGTGAAAGCTTTTTTTTGGACTTTTTTTGGACAAAAAATGCGTCGCCCTATTTAATATACACAAGTGCTCTCTAACTTTCAGAAATACATAAAATATTCTGATATTTACTACACCTTTAGATATTTTATTCATTAAAATTCCCATCCTTCTCCTCACAAAAAAAAATCTCTGTAGCTCTACCTTCTCTCCCGTTTAGTTCGACGACGAAGACGGAAGACTCTCCGCCAAGCGCCACTGCCTCCGCCCCTCCCTGCTCTGTTCTGACGTTCCTCTTATCCTCCGGCAATTTCGCAGGTAAGGTAAACCTTAACTGTTCTTCCTTCCTCCTCTTCCTCCAATTCCTATCCCCTCTTTATCTGCAATTGTGAGAAATTAACAATCAATCTCCGAATTCGATATCAAATAAACAATCAATCTATCTATGTATATATTATTTATAAAAGCAGGAAAGTGGCCTCCGGTGATGCATTTGTACTCCCGAATTGACACTATGAATACCATGTCAAATGCCATGTTGGCGATTTGATGACAATAATTACACATATATTCCTCAATTATTATGCCATATTGGCAATTTAATGCAATAATTATACATATATTCATCAATTATTATTCTCACCAATTCATTCTACCCAATCACCTCAACTTATTAGAGATTTTGAAATTTTTATCACTAAGAAAAAAAAAGAATATTTTAATTATTGATGAACATTTTTATGAGAAAGAAACAGAGATGGAAAGATGTAGAATATATTTCTTTCTCATAAAAATGTACGTCATTAAAATATTCTCTTGTCTAAAAGTTGATTTGAATTGTATTCCTAGAATTGGTATTCTGAAAGTTACAGTATTTGCTGTATCCGTAGTATTTTTCAAAAAAAAAAAAATCTTCTCTTTTCTATTTCTTTGTGATAAAAATTATACACACACACACACATATATATATATTCTACATATTTCCATTTCTATTTATTTCTCATAAATAAAAATATATATATATATATATATATATATATATATATATAGAGAGAGAGAGAGAGAGAGAGAGAAAAGAATAGAATGACATTTACACAAAACGGAGGAAAAAAAAAAAGCTAGGGTAATGGACACTAAACCTACCTGCAAAATGCGTTTTAGGACACAAAATCCCCTGCACTTTCAATTTCCCACTACAACCCCCTGCAATATACATCTGTGTGACACATTACCCCGTGCAATTTCAATTTCCCATTAAACCCCCTGCAATATACATATGTGGGACACTTAACCCCAAATTGATAATGGGTGAAATTTCTAACGGAAAATTCATCACCTGCAAATCATGTGATGGTCTTTAAAGTTGTTTTTTCTTCATCCGTAGAGCTAGCACGTGAATAACACTTGATGACTTTCCGTTAGAAATTTGACCCCCGTTATCAATTTATGGTTATATGTCCCGTATATGTATATTTCAGGGGGTTAAGAAGGAAATTGAAACTGCAGCGGGTTATGTGTCCCACGGGTGTATACTGCAGGGGGTTGTAGTGGGAAATTGAAAGTCCAGGGAGTTTTGTGTCCCAACCCGCATTTTGTAGGTAGGTTTAGTGTCCATTATGTACACAATCTAGGGTCAGGCTGTGTGGGAAAAGCCAAACGGCAGTCACTGGTTTCCTATCTAAATTCATTTAAAAAAAATTACCAAATGGAGTAACCCTTCCCCATAACCGGCATCCTTTCTTATGCTCACTCTCCAACTTAAACGACCGCTACAACGTCTCCAATCCTAATGGACGACGAAACGAAACGGAGGAGACCCTTATCAGTCAGCTCTTTCAGAAGGAATCGACCATTTCCAGATATTCGTCGTTTCAACAAGCAAGAGGTGACTGCTGACCTATCTCCACCGGCTCTGTCTCAGGTCGCAGCATGTTCTCCCATTCTGTCGTACTCCTAACTTTCGGTTAGTTCTTCCTCGTTTGCAGTGTGTTGAATTCGAGTTTCTCAGCCTCAAACAACATTTAATTCTGTTCTAGGTATATGACTTAGGGTTCCATGGAAGTGATTATTGATTGATGTTTTTGACTGAGTTTCCCCCTCTTTTTTTTATGGGTTTGGGTCTTTCATGCTTTTCTTCTCATGTTATTGTTGGCTTGTTGATTCAAACCAAAATTGTTTGGAACAAGCAATTATTAGAGTTGTAGCCGACTTGGACTCCTAATCTAATAGGATGAGTTTGGCCATATGTGCACTGAAAGTGGATCAATACATTTGGGGTGGCAGCTAGTTGGTCATCGTTGATCAAACTAGATTAATTAGTTGCTTTTGGAAATGGTGTTTGAGTCGGCAATTACTTTTTGGGTATTAAATTGTTTTTCTATTAAGAAAACAATATTGGATAGATACACTAATAGTTAGTCTAGGACTCGTTTTGAACATTGCTTTAGGTTCAAGTTTTGTACTAGTATATAAATAGATGCTAGGGTCAAAACTTTTTGTGAGGGTGCTTGTAATTGGTATTGGGTTCTCATCAATAAATTGGGTTAGTTTGGCCGTGGCTGTAGCTAGTCTCAAAACTAGTGAACCACGTAAATTTTTGTGTTCTTGATCTTGCTTTTGTTCTTCTTGCTTTCTCTTGTTCTCTCGTGTATTGAAATCCTAACATTTATGTGTTTGAATTGAGTTTTCAATCCGAATATCGACAAGAAATTGACTATTGCAGAAGCAGCTTGAACCCGAATATCGACAAGAAATGCGTAAAGGAGTCGAGTATTAATTTCTAAGACAACAACAAGAGCAACGACGAACGATGCAACTGATATATCTGATATTGTAAGTACAGTTTCCTTTTAATTGAATGACATCGTTACACCGCTATCATTACTTCGACGAACTACTACATTTATAATGCATCTATAACTTATGTAGAACTAGGATGTGGCTACATCAGATAGCCTCCCAAAATTACAGGAACAAAACAAAAAAGTAAAACCAGCCTCATGTTTAAAGGATATAGCATCGGGGGACAACGCCACAAACTTATCTGCTAATGTTTGTATAATTTCAGTCAGATTTCAGGATATTATTGTCTTACATTCTCTGCTTACAAGTTTCAATCCGTATATTTATATGCACGATCAGGAAGTCCATTTCTTGCAGAACAAACCAGCTGATCATCTACTAAAAAACACTCGAAGGCGACGAAAACTAATTCAAAAGGCTAAGGAGGCACCAAGTGATTATGCAAGTATATATACCTAGGTTTTAAATTCACACAAAGATTACCCTGTGTTGCTATGTTGCTCACTTTCGTAGATTTCACTTCCTTCTTTTAGTTCCACTACCAAATGGAGAATGACATATTATCTGTTTGAAATGCTTCACTTGTTTCTTTGATATGAAGGATGATACGGGTCAGTCGTATCTTCACTATTATTTACTTATTTAAGTAATTGTTAGTTACTTAGTTTAATTATTTAATTAGTTTTGAAAGTGTAAGTGTGCAGGTGGTAATGCAACTAAGATACTCTAGAGGGGGGGTGAATAGAGTATGCAAACTTTTTGTAAAACTTGCTAAGATAATACGATCTTGTGAAAGCTAGTGAAGTTCAAGGCCTTGAAAACAATTTCAAGCCTTTGGAATGAAATACAGTTTGGAATAGATCAGTCAAGTCTTTTTTTCAAGGCCTTGAAAAGAGTTTCAAACCCTTGAAAAACAGACAAGTTTGAATGCTGTAAAAACTGAGTAAGTAAAGAAACTCTAAATGCAAGAGACAAATGATTTATAGAGTTCAGTCCACTTGGACCTAATCTCTACCTCAGGGATCAGATCCCTGCAGGATTATCAACACAAATCTTATTAATCAAAAGCTCAGCCCTAGATCTCAAGCACATAGAAATGTCTTACTATGTTACAGCTTGTGGTTCTCCCTAACCTATCTAGTATCTGCTCTAGCTAACTGATTAACTAAGAATTCTCTATTGTTCACTTTGAAAAATCCTCGAGAATAAAGATAGAAATATTACAGAAATGATCTACCAATAATGCACAATACAGAAGAACACTAGAGTGTAGAAACTGCAGTGGAGTATGCAATGAACTTCTGTGAAATGGATTGTGAAATTGATGAACTTCTTTTATGCTTGTCAATCCAGACTTGTCTCTCTATTTTTGCCCGTTGAGTGTTGTATGTTGCTTCAGAAATGAGCTCTATTTAAACTTCAAACAGCTTTGCAAATCTTTCCAGATTTTCAGCAACAAATCTCCTATTTTTTGTAGGCAACAGACTTTGACTCTTTGACAATATTCTCCAACGGTTAAGTGATCACAATCTCCATAGATAATGTTGTGATCTTGAATTTGAATAGATTGAGAAGCTGTCATACCAGTCAGATTAAACACATAATCATATTCTCAATTATTTCCTTCCCTGCACAAATCAGATTAGGAAATAATCCATGTAAACTAGAAAATAAAATTCCCTGTAAAAACATAGTCAAACAGATGATATTTTATGTTCAAACATGTTAGAAATAATTTGTCTTTCATCATCAAATAAAAATAAATCAATCATATGAATGAGAGATATGAAATCAACTTAGAAGAGTTCACAAAAAAACTCCCTCAGAGAAAGTTCATATAGGTTAAACAATTTCAAAGCTTTGAATCCAGTTTCAAGGCCTATAATAACTTATTCAAGGATTTGAAAGCTGATTCAAGGCCTTGAAGCTATTTCAAGCCTTGCACAACCTGTGATCTTACAAGTTTTATTAGCTTATTTAATCATTAGACCGGGACCGGGCCGAGCCCGTTAGATTAAATCGTCTAGTTAGGATTAGTTACTTTTCTAGTAAGCGTTGTAATTTCATTATTTCAGAATCAATCAAGAATAAGAAAAACTAAAAGTGTGTGTGGGTTGAAAACCCTAGTGTTCGTGTGCCCAGTAGATACTTTTTAGTATCAAAGGATCACAAGATTGGTTGTAATGAGATAACTGAAGCTTGGGGAAACAAGCGGAATATAAATAGGACATTATTAGTTCAAAATGCCACGACAGCAGTGCGGGACTTGAATGAGACATCAGCTAGTGTTCGTATAGATTACTTTATATGGTATTCATTCATTATCTTCGAATCAATTCACTCTTGCTCGGCATTGCTCGACTGAAAATTTTCATACAGTACACTAAATAGAGGATCAGGATGATTAATTTAGGAGGACCCTTCCCAAAAAGTCTGACAAAACATTCACAAAAGAGCCGCACATTAAGTTCCACGATAGCAGCCACTGAAGAAATCCGGAAGTGTTAGTACATACATCTTTAAATAATATGCAAGAAACATTTTCCATGCATTTCTCAATTTATAATATTTATTCTCAACTACTAATATGCAATATGAAATAGTATCTTTCTCGGTCAGTCTAAGCGAAGACCTCATAAACCCATGTGACCCGAAAAAGTCCACTTCAAGAACAGGAACAGCTAATGGTCAGCCAATGAGTAGCGCCCTGGTACGTACATACTTTACATTTTAATAATTAACTGTGAAAGGCATGTATGGTTTACCTGATCGGTTCACATCAATCTTTAATGAAAGATATATTGGTCATGAAGTTGACTTTCAAAACGCAACCTGCGCGTACACGCGGGGTATCATCTAGTTTCATATAAATTGTGAAATTGGAGGGTTTTATTGAATATTTTGACCGTGATTTTTTTTTTGGTTCACAATGATGTTGAAGTTTTTCCAAAAGATACCCAAGAGTGTTGATGATGCTTTAACATCAATCGGAGCTTCTCCAAACATGAATGTGATTGCTACAACTTCTTCTCAAGGTATCCCAAACATAAACAAGAGTCTCCCTAATTCTAATCAAGTTTCTCCGAACATGAATGAGAATTACATACTGTTGTTATCCAAATATGCTAAGCTTCCACCGAATCCGACTAGGAGGCCACCTATATTGAGCTACCCCCCCCCCCCCTAAAGAAATTAAAAAATGTTCGCCGAACTTACATGTTAAGAGGCCTGAATCGACCTCT
Organism: Linanthus parryae; assembly: GCA_023055425.1. Classification (NCBI taxonomy): domain Eukaryota; kingdom Viridiplantae; phylum Streptophyta; class Magnoliopsida; order Ericales; family Polemoniaceae; genus Linanthus; species Linanthus parryae. The sequence continues at coordinate 7,214,525 of JALGPY010000006.1, forward strand.
CTTGAAGGAAGCCCCCCTAACACAGATGGGTAAGAAGAAATGGCGCTTCAACAAGACTTGGTTTTTAAAATTTCCATATTTGTTGGAACATAGTGAGAGCACAAACCGAGCTTATTGTTTAAGTTGCTATATTTTTTGTGGGGATAAAGCCTATGATTTTGTTGCAATGGTTTTAAGAATTGGAAGAAGCCTAAGAAATTAAAATCATGAAGGAAATCCTAATAGTGTTCACAATCAAGCTAGAAGCAAATGTCAAGATCTAATGAATCGAGCATAGCAAATGTCAATATTTTTTTCAACAAAAATGATTGAATTGATATTTTATCTATTTCTCTCATGCCACACCATGTCTCTCCCAATAATTATAGGTTGTAAGTTTTTTATGTTTATTTAATTTTATTTTTAGTTAAAGTTTATATTTTATCAACATAATCGTATTACGATATTTGTGCAAAAATAATTAGGCGAACCGACTGAACCGAACCGGAACTTTTTAGTTTGGTTTGGTTCTGTTTATCATTACAAACTGTTTGGTTTGGTTATAAAATTAATAAATTGATAGATTCGTTTTGGTTTATCTAACAAACGGCACCAAACCAATCCGCTTAAACCTCTACTTGGTGTAATTATCTAGAAGTGATGTGCTATAGTGGAATGTACCATAATTAATTATGTATCTACAAGAATGGTAAGGGACATATTATAGAATAGCCTATAACCAAGGGCCTAAGTGTAAAATGTAGAAAAATCTAGAATACACCGACTGTGTCGTTCTATAAATAGCACACAAACTACAATATATAGCACACACACTACACTCTGATTTCTACAACTAATGAGAGGTTCTTTCGTCCACATATATAGCACACACGCTACAATCTCACTATTACAACTCTTCTATGTTTACGCTTCATCTCACTTTAGTCGCTTTCCACCAAACATCTACCCACACAATTTTATCTCTCCCTCTCCTACAGCTAACCAAAACCACCATCACGCTGCTTCTAAAATCCAACACATACAATACACACCAAGAAGGCAACAAAAAGAAAAATGTTTGCGTAAAACACAGTAGAAAAATGTTACACAATTCAGTGTGATGTGAAACTACAAATAACAGAAGGATATCATTTCCAAGTTCCATGTCTCGACAACCACGACCACACGCCTAAAGCAAGAACAAGCTCGGTGGAAGTAGAATGCTCCACATAGGCCCCAAATGCCAGTAGCAAGAGAAAAACACGAAAAGAAGTACATTTGCAAGAAAATAGCTAAATCAGGTTCCAAACATTCAAATTTTATGGTATAGAAATGATCAAGATACCTTTTTGAGGCGTCTCTGAACCAACACAGATATATAGTCGCTGGCCATTGATGGAAGCACTTGTTCAATTCCAATACGTGTCCTTCTGAAATTATGCAAAATGAACTCACCAATCGTTAGCTATCATCTATGTCCTTCTGAAATTATGAACTAATCTAACAACACTAGATATAATAATATTACGCCACAATAGTATCCGAGTTACCACAAAGGAGCTAAGATTTTGAAAGACCGCTTTGTGGTTGAACTTAAAGGGAGTGAACGACAACAAGACATTGTGAAAAGGAGTAAAGAGCTTGTGGGGAGGTAGGGAGTCTAATGCAATGTGACTAAGATGTGATGGACAACTTGAACCCTGGGTCGCATGTTTAGGGATTGCTCATGGTCAATTAATATCTGTGCAAACACAGTACACACAAAAGACCACGCTACTAATTAGGTTTTGCATGTGGTTGTGACGGGTAAGCTTAAACTTAACATCTATGCAAGACTTGACCCTGATGCTGGGATCCTTGCCTGGACGGGATCCTTTCAACCACGGATTTGCTAATATACATTGCTCCTCCATAACCAGCCAACAAGCATTGGTGGAAGACGCATGAAAAATGGTGAAAAAAATGTAAGAAATCGCAAGAATATCGGAAGCATAAGAACTCTCAAGAAATCTCATGGTGAAAATGGAGTAATTCAAATGGCGAGAGAGTAGAACCTGTATTGAGCAAAAGCCTATCTTCGTCGCAGAGTCTGCACAAGTATCACAATGGAGACAGAAATCAGAGAAATCACACCGATCAAACTCCGATCGCAGATTCACAATAGGAGGTGGAAAGAAAAATCGGGGGCAACTTGATGTCGGAGGAATTTTGGAGAAAGATCTGTCAGTTGCAGAAAAGTTGTTTCGGTCAAAACGCAGAATCAGAGGCAGAATTGAAGGATTTCAGAATCGGACAAAGTCATAGATAATTTTGACTGGAAACAATATTCTAAAAATAGCCCGTGATATTCATGGGCACCACCCTGATTTGGCCAAAATCGACAATCTAGGGGTCGAAATCACCGATTTTCTATTTTTCAAAATATTTCTTTATTTAATTAGGATGTTATGTAAACCAGATTTGATTAGATATTTCAGCTGAGTATTTCATTAGGTTAGAATTATTATTATGCATAATTTAATGATTTTTGCCATATTTGAAATAAATAGAATTTTCAGCTATGTAAGTCCGGCTTGTGGACTGATTTTGATATGCTATGAGTTATTGAAGTTTTTTTTCAAACCTTAGAGACGATTTCTCTCGGTTTATGCCTTTCTTTTGGACTGCTTCTTGCTACTCCCAAAACGCCTGATTCACTCCGGCGACAGTTGGTATCAGAGCAAGTTCGGCGTGGGAGGAAGATCATCATCGACGATGGCTCGTAGACGTGCTTGTGATCGTGGGCACCCTCCGGCTGAAGAATCCCCCCAACAAGAACGTAACGTCCAAGACGTTATGATGATACAAGATATGCAAAGGCAGATTGCATACCTAACCCATAGCCCTGCGGTGCGGTATTTGCAACGACAAGTTGCAGATTTAACTTGACACTTGGCGGCACGGGAATTCAAGGATTGCAAGGCCTTTGATCACGACTCGGAACCTGTGTTCGAGATCCGCTACGAGGTGATTCCGGTGGTTGGAACGAGCGTTATGGAGGAGCGAGTTTGAAGACTTATGTTCCAGATTCTTCGGGTATGTTACAAATCGAGCATATTTTCTGTGATGCAGTTTTTTATGAGCGTATTTCAAATTCATGTGAACGTGAGGTGGAATGGACAAAACATCCCGTTTACGATGACTATGGAGACGAATATGACGAATTTACTGTTGAGGATTACGAGCACTATTCTGATATTCCGAATCCCTATGGGGTAAACTTGGATTCTTCTCAATTAATTTGTTCGCAAAATATGATTATTGAAGATGAAGATGAGAATACTGATGAAGATGAGGCGGTGAAACATAATTTGAACAATTTATTATTTTTCCAATTAAGCTTCCATCTCTTCATTGTGATCCGTTTATGATCGATTCATTCACTCAAGATCCAAAATTGAACTCGAGGATGAGTTATTTTGAAGAGGGGGTGAATGATGCAGGAAGAATTTTGAGGGAATATCCGACAGCTTCAGAAAAGCAGTTTCGGTCAAAACACAGAATCAGAGGCAGAATTGAAGGATGTCGGATTTGGGCAAAGTCATACATAATTTTGAGTGAAAATGACGTTCTAAAAATAACCCGTGAATTAACACGGGCACCGTCATGATCTGGCCAAAATCGACTGTTTAAGTGTCCAAATCAGCGTTTTTCTATTTTAAGTAATATTTATCTTGCTAATTAGGATGTCAAATTATTCCCGATTTGGGTGAATCTTTTTTATGAGTCTTTATTTTGTTTAGGACTTTAATTTATGGTTTTTTTAGATTTTGCTATTTTTGGCAAAATTATATTTTTGAGCTATTTATACCCGGCTTGTAGAAAAGTTGTTTCGGTCAAAACACATAATCAGAGGTAGAATTGAAGGATTTCAGAATCGGACAAAGTTATACACAATTTTGACTGGAAATGATATTCTAAAATGAATCTATGACTTGTCACGGGAACCGCCTTGATTTGGCCAAAATCGACTGTTTAAGGGTCGAAATTATCGGTTTTCTATTTTTCAGAATATTTCTTTATTTGATTAGGATGTTATTTAAACCAGATTTGGTTAGATATTTCAACTGAGTATTTCATTAGGTTAGAATTATTACTTAGCATTAATTTTAAGATTTTTACCATATTCGAAATAATTAGAATTTTCAGCTATTCAAGTCCGGCTTGTGGGCAGATTTTGATATGCTATGAATTATTAAGTTTTTTTTTCAAACCTTAGAGACGATTTCTCTCGGTTTATGCCTTTGTTTGGAGGATTGCTTCTTGCTGCTCCTAAAACGCCTGATTCACTCCGGCGTCACAACTCAAACAATTAAGGAGGGACAATTGTGTCGCACCGTGAAATTGAGAAGAGAGAACTGAAGTCACTGAGAGGGGAGGGGGGGAGAAATTGAGAGAGTGCTCTAATCTAGACAATTAGGAAGATGTCGCACTACTTTCATATTCCTCCTTACTTTCATAAGTCGAGTTGAGCGGCAATTTGACTTGAGAGTTTCAAGATCGCTTCTTTCATATTCCAACTCTTCCATAAACTCGAAAACAACCGCTACCTTCACCGGCAAAGTAAATGAAAGCCGAGCAAATGATTTTCTCATCAGGAATTAGGAAGAGGATACAAATATTTTTTTAACGCGTACTTACATTAATGCTAATTGCATTTTACCCTTATTTTCTCCTTTCTTCTCTTTACCTTTTCTTTGGACTTGTACGTGATATTATCCGGGCCGGCCTTCCTCTGAGGCAAGTTAAGCGGCCGTCTAAGGCCTCCAATTTAGAAAGGGCCCTGTTTAAAGATGTCTTTTATAAAAACAAAATTGGTTAATAAATTGTTGGTGAAAAAAGCAAACCAAGTAGTTCAAGAACAAAACAATAATTAAAAACATTGATAATAATCAAAACAAATAGTTGTTTCATGTTAGATACCCTACATAATAGGTAGTTGTCATGCAAATCTGGTAATTCGGGTTAGCCCGCCATTTAAAATTTGTGCCCAAATCCGACCTTAATTGTAATCGGGGCTGATTATTTTTGTTTAAGCCCGTTCAAATTACTAAAATTATGTGTCCGGGTCCTATTTTAGTTCGAGATGGGCTTGGGTTGGTCAGGTTCAACCCTACCCGAGTTTCACCCCTACTTTCAACTCATGTGAGTTGGCTTTCAACTCTTGCCAGTTTCTACTGCAACTCGTGCGAGTTCCTGTGTAGTGGAACCACTCCTGCAACTTTTGTTTCTCCTCCTTCCGCTAGTAACTCCTATAAGTACCTGTTGGGACTGATTTCAAGGCAAAGTAACATTTTTTATTACTGTCATAGGCTGTCAAAGTAAAGTTAGTTTTTGGTCCAAAAAGATATTAAGGTAGAATATGAACCAATAACCCAAATTTTCGGCAAGACAGTAGGGCGTGCGCGTGTGATTGTTCGAACTTTGTCTAGGTCCCTTCCAGCAGTAAAAATGTGGTCCCTTCCAACAGTAAAACTGTTACGCCAAAGGGCTTGCCCTTATTTGCCAAATTTGGGATAGATAAAAAATTCCCACTCTTTCCTTACATCCAATGTGGGACACTTTCACATTACGAAAATTAGTAACATTCTACTCCAATGGCTTATTTCTCATTCATCACTTGACCGTTTTTAACGAGTGCGGTCTTGAACTGATCCCCTACTACCCCAGTTTAAAGGGGTAATTTAGAGTTTGCACCTTCGTGTTTATGTAAATAGGCAATCCCTATCCTTGCTGTTAATCTATTGACAATGGACACCCCTATTTTTTGCCGAAATAATTACAGTTGAACCCCCTCCGTTATCAGCCGTTAGCTGGGGTTAATGAGGCAGTGGGGTACACAAGATTGCATACTTTCCATGCCCCTTAGGCCCTCCATATGGTTGTTTGTCTCTTGTATCCTTCAGAACATTCAAATATTATGGTTAGTGCCATCAAATTTAGGACGGTTATACCCTCCTAGATGTCTATAAAAACCTACCGTTCCTTGGACAATATGTTGTAATTTTTGTTGAGTTATGTACTAGTAATCCTCATATTGAATGCAGTAAGATGAACTTTTATCTATAAGAGAGAACGAACTTCATGAACATTATTGTAACCAAGTCTAACCACGACTTCAAACACCATGACCATCATTTTAACCAAGTCTGACAACAATATAGCTACTGGACTCAAATTAATCTAACAAGCACTTTACTTGCTCATGCATTACATATACGAAAGGGGGCACATTGCCACTACAAAATACATTGTCACTCCCACAAAGCTATGTTATAACGAGCATTCTAGTTGCTCATCTAAAACATATACAAAAGGGGGCACGAAAGCTATGTTATAACGAGCATTCTACTTGCTCATCCAAGGAGAGGTGTCTGAACCTCTAGGTAATCTACTGAGAATGGACTCTGAAGATCCCGCACCACCTCTATTACTGTTGTTAGCCTACAAGCATTGATGATGCAAGTTAAATCAAAATAAAAATCCAAGTTAAACAAAACACAAATATAGTTGAAAATGTATAATACATTTTAGATCAGATTTTTACAAGATTTGGTTGAGTCTGACACTCCAGTGCGACCAAAACCAGCAGCTGCATTTCTGGTGTTGGATGTATGTGATAGATTGAATGTTTGAAACCAATACAAATCCAAGTTTAACAAAATACAAACCCAGATCAAACCTTAAGCTGATCTTATCCAGTTCCTTATTGCTTTTGTGTAGTATTCTTGCAATCTGAGGTGGTGTCTCTGCCTTTATTGTCTGCTATTTAGTTTTAATTTATTTTTTTCTTGCATTACAGGCTCAGAAGATAGGTTTGGAGTACATCGATGTTGAGGGCCTGAAGAAGCTTAACATCGCTGAAAACAAATTCACCCATAAAAAATCATGCAAAAGTCTGGGGCAGAGTAGTTACTGAAAACAAATGCACCCATAATATCATGCAGAAGTTTATTATGCATTTCCAAATCCACTGTCTAGGATAATCATATTCCTTATTATGTGTTGCAAAGAAAGATTAAGATTGCAGAAAGGATCATATTTGTTCTTAGAACATGCAAAAGCCTAATTAGTTCCTTTCTGATATCCACCAACCACCAATGGGTTTGTGTAATTTCAATGTCATGGATGTACCTTACCTTACCTACCTAGGGGTTAATGTATGAAACTACTACTATAAGTTTCCAAGTAATAGGGAGTGCATGTCTTTTGTGTCTATCCTTTTCTTATGCATTTCTCAGCGAGGATTGATTCACATCACTTGAGCTTTGTCACATAGCTTTGAGTGTATTATTGCTTTTGTTTCTCAAGCTCATACCAAACTGTATATCAAGTAAGTTGCCAAGAAGTATCATGCTTTCTTGCCGTTACATGCCACACATCAGTTTGGAGATTTAACTCATTGCATAATTTGAGAACATTTAGTACTAAGTCATATATCCATACACACATTCCAGTAATAGAACTAATTTTGACACACTACCAGTCATAAAGAGAAATATAAAAGAAAGAGCAATATAAGAGGTATGGGAGAGCAGCTAATATCTTTGCAGAATAAGAAGAAAACTTACTCTAATGCATATCAGGGGTCCCATGGACTTTTAATTTTTTTTCAATGTTGATGTTTCTCAATTAATCTGCTATCAGGCGTCCCCTATTAAGTAGGAATCTGGAAAAAAATAGGAAAAAAAATGTTTACTAAAGAATTGAAGAAAACTTGTGTTCCACCATTGTCAACCTACCAATAAAAACCCAACATCACAATACCAAATGGTGGATGAACATGTCAGGAACTGAGTAGTTCCTGACCTGAATCGGAGAGATTTTCCGGCAAACGGAGAGGGAGAAGAAGAAGAATTGAAGAGAGAGATCAGAAAAGAAATTGTGATTAACATTCATGCCCTAATTCAGTAACACAAGCCCCTTTTTATCTACAAGGGTGCTAAATGAAAATAAGAGAAACAGTAGGGCAAGAGTACAATAAAAGAAAGTAAGCAACGACCTATCACACGTCACCCCGGCTGGTGACACGCTTGGACCAATCGCCGTCCTTCATTCTGCCAGCTGGTCGCCAACTCACCATCCCCCTACCCGCCATAAGTAGAACGACAGCGTTCCACTTGTGTTTTAAACCTCCAATGGTAAAATCAAATGGACGGCTACGATCCTCCCGGTCCTATGATCCAACGGATACTGCTATCCTAATTTCATGTCATCAGTTTTCATCTCCTTTCAATTTAGTCCTAATTATAGGTCATTACTTTACTATTTCTTTCACTTTAGTCCTTCCCTCCTGACAAAGCACCCCCCTTTGAAATTCATGCCCTCATGAATCCAAGGTAGGAAATTGCCTTTTAAGGGGCAAATACTCCTCCCAAGTGGCCTCAGAGGGCAATGTATTAGCCCACTGCACCAGGACCATCACCACAGGAGCATTGTTTCTCTTGATCAACTTTCTGTCTAAAATGGCTAATGGCTCAGCTAGTAATTGACCATTAGGACCAGTTTTAGGAAGAACAGGAGAGCTGCTGAGAGCCTGGCCTTGAGCTTTCTTGAGCTGAGACACATGAAATACTGGGTGAATATGAGCTCCCTGAGGCAGTTCTAACTGATAGGCCACCTTACCCACTTTATGCAGAATAGTAAATGGTCCATAAAACTTAGCATCTAGCTTATTGTTTGACCTGTAAACCACTGACCCTTGTCTATAAGGCTGCAGCTTGAGAAATACCTGATCCCCCACTGTGAATTCCCTCTCACTTATGTGTTTGTTGGCATAATGGCACATTCTCTCCTGAGCTTTTGCTAAGTTGTGCTTGATGACCAATAGCATCTTCTTTCTTTCTTCAAGGAAGTGATCCAATTCAGCTACCCCTCTGTTGTTGAGCTGATGAAAAGAAGGAGAAGCTGGGGCATAACCATAGAAAGCCTCAAAAGGGGAAATCTGCAAACTGCTATGAAAGGAGGTGTTATACCAAAACTCAGCCAAAGCCAGCCATTTAGCCCATTTGTGAGGTCTTTTAGCTGTGACACACCTGAGATAGGTCTCCAAACACTGGTTTAATCTCTCAGTTTGGCCATCAGTCTGGGGGTGATAATCAGTAGAATAGTGCAACTTGGTGCCTAAGCTTTCGAACAATGCACTCCAGAACTGGCTAAGAAATATACTGTCTCTATCACTCACAATAGTTTCTGGCAACCCATGCAGCTTGTGAATATTGTCTAGAAACACTTGAGCAATGTCAGCAGCTGAATAAGGGTGAGTCAGAGCTATAAAGTGGCCATATTTGGAATACCTATCAATGACCACCAAAATGGATGTCTTTCCAGCTGATTTAGGCAATCCCTCCACAAAGTCTAAGCTGATGTGTGCCCAGGGCTTGTTTGGCACAGGTAAAGGTTGTAAAAGCCCAGGGTAGGGTACATGTTCCCCCTTCATTCTCTGACAGGTGTCACACCCTTGTACCCACTGTTTTACCTCCTTGTGCATCTTTGGCCAAATGAACACAGCAGCCAATCTCTTATAAGTACCCCTGATGCCAGAATGGCCTCCTACCCCACTGTTATGCATTTCAGTTATGAGAGTGGTTCTCAAATCAGTGCTGGATCCCACATAAATGGTCTTGCCTTTCTTGAGCATCCCATCTTGTAATTGCCACTCATCAGGCAACCCTGCATCAATTGACAACTGTGCAATTTTCTGAACAACCCATTCATCTCCTTCATAGGAGTGCAACACCTCAGATATCCATTTAGGGACTACTACTGATACAACATTGCATTGAGATTCACTCATAACCATAGAAAGGGCATCAGCCACCACATTTTCCTTTCCATGTTTGAAAACAATGTCATAATTCAATCCCATTAGTTTACTTACCCACTTCTGCTGCAAAAGAGTGCTGATCTTTTGTTCCAAAAGGAATTTGAGACTGTAATTGTCAGTTCTAATCTGAAATTTAGCAATTTCCAGGTAAGATTTCCATTTTTTCACAGCTTGCACCACTGCTTAAAGTTCTTTTTCATAAGTGGAATACCCCAAATGCTTGTCAGCTAGAGCCTTGCTAAAGTAGGCCAGAGGTCTTCCTTCTTGCATAAGAACAGCTCCAATGCTATGATAGCTAGCATCAGTTTCTAAAACAAACATTTTAGCAAAGTCAGGTAATGCCAGCACAGGAGTAGAACTCATAGCTGACCTCAAAGCTTCAAAAGCCACTTGAGCCTCTTCAGTCCAACAAAAAGCTCCCTTCTTCAACAAGGCAGTCAATGGTCTAGCAATGTTTCCATAAGCCATGACAAACCTCCTATAATATCCAGTCAACCCCAGAAATCCCCTGAGACCTTTGATGGTTTTGGGAACAGGCCACTCTTCCATGGCTGAGATCTTAGCTGGATCTGCCCTCACCCCTTCACCATCAATCAAATGTCCCAAATATTCAATGGTGGATTGCACAAAAGAGCATTTAGATAGCTTGGCATACAACTCATGTTGCAGCATTACCTCTAGAACAGTACTCAAATGCTGCACATGCTCCCCTCTAGTTTTGCTGTACACCAAAATGTCATCAAAAAATACAAACACAAACTTCCTCAAATAGGGACTAAACACCTGATTCATGAGACTTTGGAAAGTGGTTGGTGCATTAGTGAGGCCAAATGGCATCACCTTGAACTCATACAACCCCTCATGGGTTCTGAATGCAAATTTGTGAGTGTCTTCTTCTGCCATTCTCACCTGGTGGTATCCAGCCCTTAAATCCAGCTTGGAGAAACAAGTTGCCCCATGTAACTCATCCAATAGCTCATCTATAATAGGTATGGGAAACTTGTTTTTAATAGTTGCCTCATTTAAGCCTCTATCCTTCTTTTTTACCAAGAGTACAGGAGATGCAAAAGAGCTTGTATTGTGTTGAATTACCCCATTTTCTAACATCTCTTTCACCAAATTTTCAATTTCTGTCTTCTGCACATGGGGATACCTGTAAGGCCTTAGACACACTGGTTGAATCCCCTCCTTTAGTGGAATATGGTGGTCATGACTCCTTATAGGAGGTAGCCTCTTTGGCTCTTCAAACACCTTGTTGTACTTATCTAGCACTTGCTTGAATTCCAGGGGCATTTCAGTAATTTTCGCTGGCTGAGTTCCACAAATACTGTACAAGTGTCCCATGATAACTCCTTGGTTCTTGGCACAATAAGAGTGAATGGCATTGAGGTTGGCTGTCTTGTACTGACATTCCTCCTTCTGAGCTTTGAACTGAATTGGCTTACCTCCAATGTGGACAGTCACTGTCATCTTGTTGAAGTCAAGACTCACTGGACTAACTTCCTTGAGCCACTGCACCCCTAACACCATGTCACACCCTCCAAGAGAAATGATTCTCATCTCTGTTTCAATGACTTGACCTTGCAGCTTCAGTTTCACCCCTGGACATACCCATGAGCTCTCTATCTGACTGCCATTGGCCACAGTAACTCTCATCACCTGGCTGTGAATAGTGTCACATTGCACTCCACATCCATAAAGTTATGAGTGCTGCCAGAATCTATGAGTACATGCACCATGTGCTTGCCAACATACCCCTGGAGCCTAATAGTTTGAGCTCCACAACTACCAGAAATGGCATGAAGAGAAATTTCCATTTCAGCAGCAGTATTAGCTCCCTCCTCATGTATTTCTTCTTCCTCAACATTGTTGTTTTCCGCAATTCCAGGTGTTGATTCCTCTTTACCAGAAATGAGGAATAATTATGGTTTTTTGCACTTATGACCTGGCACATACTTCTCCTCACAAAAGTAGCATAAGTTTCTGGCTCTCCTATCTCTCATTTCTTCTTGTGTGAGCTTCTTAAAAGGCAGAGCTGCATTAGTAGTCTTAGCTGGAACTTCTGAATTGTAAGGTGTGTAGGTCTTCAACTGAGAAACTTTAGAATTGTTCTTCATCATACCACTCACTGTTTGAATCACATTTTGGTGATAGTGGTTACAAGAAATTTCTTGCAATTTAGCCATGGCTTTAGCTTGTGCTAAACTGCTTGGAGCTAATAACTGCACCTGACTCCTTATTTCCAGTTTCAATCCCCCCAAAAATGTTTTCAAAAAATATTTGTCATCAGCCCAAGGAAACAAAGCCTTCACTCTAGGTTTGAGAGTATCAAACTTTGTTTGAAATTCCATCACACTTCCAGTTTGCTCAGGTTTTTGGAATTCAGCTAGCACATTCTCATGACCAGGCTCTAGAAATTCCTTAAACACTATTTCACAAAAATCATTCCATGTCAAAGAGTCAATTGACTCAAATTCAGCACTAAACCAACTCTCAGCTTCGCCACTTAAGTTGAGGGATACTAGAATCAATTTTTGCAAATCAGTTAAGTGATGCAGCTGGAAATATCTGTTAGCTTTCATTATCCAGTTCATAGGATCAATGCCAGTGAACTTAGGGAATTCTATCTTAGGCATTGGAACAGTAAAGTGAGTTGAAACCCTAGGTACCTCACTGTGAATGTCCTCAGGTCTTGCAGGCATTCTAGATCCATGAGGAGTACCATTGGAGTGCATTGGAGCTTTTCCTTTGCCTAACAAGCTTGTTGGAGACCTGGTTGCTGAACTGGAGACCTCCATTCTCTCCTTGTCTCGATCATTTGCCATCAAACTGAAGCTATTATCCAATTTCTTAAGCTCCTCTCTCATTTCTCCAATTTGATTCAGCTGAACTAGTTGTCCATGGATGAGGTCCTGACCTTGCTTCAGTTCATCATAACCTTGTCTCAGCTCCAGCACCGCTCCGTCGACGGCGTGGAGGTGGTTGATGATGCCTTCAATTCCATCATTTTCCACCGAAATATTGTTCTTCCTTTGTCCCATGGCTCAGAGACACAGAGGGAAGCAAGGCTCTGATACCAATTTGTCAGGAACTGAGTAGTTCCTGACCTGAATCGGAGAGATTTTCCGGCGAACGGAGAGGGAGAAGAAGAAGAATTGAAGAGAGAGATCAGAAAAGAAATTGTGATTAACATTCATGCCCTAATCCAGTAACAAAAGCCCCTTTTTATCTACAAAGGTGCTAAATGAAAATAAGAGAAACAGTAGGGCAAGAGTACAATAAAAGAATGTAAGCAACGGCCTATCACACGTCACCCCGGCTGGTGACACGCTTGGACTAATCGCCGTCCTTCATTTTGCCAGCTGGTCGCCAACTCACCATCCCCCTACCCGCCATAAGTGGAACGACAACGTTCCACTTGTGTTTTAAACCTCCAACGGTAAAATCAAATGGACGGCTACGATCCTCCCGGTCCTGTGATCCAACGGATACTGCTATCCTAATTTCATGTCATCAGTTTTCATGTCCTTTCACTTTAGTCCTAATTATAGGTCATTACTTTACTATTTCTTTCACTTTAGTCCTTCCCTCCTGACAGAACACCTAGAGAATCTCAAGTAAATCTAATCATAGAGAGTCCAATACAGACTTTCCTAAAACCTAAACCCACAAAGCTTAACCCAAACCCAGAACAAGAATCATACTCGTTCACCCAAACACATAACAAGAATACGATGCGATTGGTTCATCTTACCTGCAATTGCGATGAAATTGCTTCAAAACCTTCACTCCATGGCTTCGTTAACCCACGACTAAGACACGTCGAACTTGAAATCGGACCTATTACCGCTCAAATGCCGTTGTTCTTCGTCGGCGCCATCTAGCCCTAGCAATTTCCCTCTCTCTCTCTCTCTCTCTGTTCGGAGGAGACTCTTCTCTCTCGCTTCCTAACCACCGTCTTCTTTGTCGATCTCTCGCACAGTTACCAATTACAAGTGTTTTCTGTAGGGTTCACTTATAATACTCAGTAAATATATGAGGGTAACTTGGTATTTTTTTCCTTATCCGTCCATGTTTGTTAGTTTCCGTCTAAATCAGGGGTGTCCCCTGTCAATTAATGAACAGTAGGGATAGAAATTGCATATTTACATAAATGCGGGGTTATAAACTGTAAATTACCCCAGTTTATAGATATATGTTTATTAGAGTGAGCTCTTACTTAAGCTCCAGCTAAGCCGGTTCCAAATTCAGGTGAAAAACCTATTTTTTTCCAACACGTAGATGAGTCATTTCTCAATCAACAACATAGTGACCACCACCTGTTTACCACCATCACTGCCACCATATCACCAGCATTCCATCACCATCACCAATCCACTTTAATCACTACCACCACGTGTTGATAACCATGGTGCCACCATACCACCACCATCTACGTCGAGTTGGAAGTCGTGGTGGGTTGGATCTGTTATAGGGTAAAACCAACAACTTAAAAGACCGGTGGGTTCATTTTCTTCCATGTCATGTATGTTGTAGATATTGTGTTGCACTCACTCATGCATGGATATTCTCCATCCGTATCCCCTTGGGCGGAGCCTATTGGGGCAAGGGATCTCTAGCCCCCTCAAAATTTCCAATAAATGCAAGTACCTCCCTCCATTTAGCTGATATTTTAAATTGTGCTCCCTACATAATAGTCGGTGTCAATATGCATGCCTCGTATATGCAAAATACCACCCCCATTTAGCTAATGTTTTAAAATTGTGCTCCTAAAATATTAGACAACAAATACCTCCCGCACCCCCGCCCCGTCGCCCACCTTTGAAAATATTTTGTTGAGTATCTTGTTTTCATTTTGTGTCCCATCTTGGCAAATTCCTAATTCCGCCATTGAATATCAGCTTAACCAATTAAAATGTCACCTTACACAACATTACCAGAATATTTGAGAACTTGATTCGGGATAAATGTTGCATAGAGGGGGTGCTCGGCCGGTTTTATTTGTGTGATATGGTCTCCATGGTCGGAAGAGCACATAAAGGTTAATTATGTGATAGCTCTAGAGCTAGTCACGATCAGTTTGAGTTTGTTCATCCGTGAGAAGCCATGTGTGAACGTATCTGTCTCATAATGGATGTCATGTTCTTTCAGTGAGAAGATGATTTGACTAGCCAAATGATACCGAAATTTGTTATTCTTTTCATAACGTTGTAGATTAAAAGGCACTTTCTCCCCCTCTAGTTTGGGAAATGACACTTTCATCCGTCGAGTTTAACACAAAGATTGAGGTAAAAGACACTTTTATCCTTTTGTTTGCCAAATTTCAAGAAATCGGCACTCCATAATCGTGACACATCTATGGGTGAGGTCTGTCACTGATAGTAGTTCTTGGGACAAATTTGCCTCTTAATAATATAGAATGACACAATCAGGATGAGTAAGTATCCGACATGTACACTAAATGAGTGAAAGTGTCATTTTCCAAACATGAAGGATTGATGAAAGTGTCTCTATTTCAAACCTGAGGGGGTGAAAGTGTCTTTTACCACACAGATTGTGTCATTCTATATAGGGTAAAAGACAAAAACCACCCCTCGAGTATGGGGTATATACAAAAACACCCTTTGTGTTCGGGGATATACAAAAACCACCCCTGTCGAGACAAAAACCACCCCTGTCAGTGGATGGGCGTTAGACGAAAAACACCCTTCTGTTACAATCAATTAGTATGGGGGTGCAATCTGTCCTTTTTATGACTATTTTACCCCTATTTGTGTTTTTTTTATTTTTTTGTTTATGTTCTTAATGTTCTTGGTGTTCTTGACCCCCACCAGCCACACCACCACCACCACCACCACCACGCCGCCGCCGCAATAACACAACAAACAAACAACAAATTTTTATTACACCCCACGACTGCGGAATCTCCTCCACCCCCACTACCACCAAATCTCCACCACCATCAACACAAACCACCATCACCCATTTGCTTAATCTTCTTCAATTCATAATCAGAGCAAAAAAATCATTAATACCCAAATTCATTGATATGACTCTAATCAGCCTAGTTTTGCTGTTGTTCATCAATCAATCGAAACCTTAACTACCTAATTACACAAACACTCAGACGAATTGAGACTGAGCTTCAAAAACAAAAAATAGATGAAAGCGGAGAAGTATAGAGAGAGAAATAAATAACCATCAATGGCCACAGAATTGATTCCACTCACAAAACCCCCCACCGTGGAACTGCAACATCACCGGCACAACCACGTTCCGATTTCAAACCCACACCGGGACTACCCACAACGGGATTTCAAATCAGAGGGAACAAGCCTGATTGTTTCTCCCTGTTCAGATCCGAACCACTTAGTCCTAGCTCTGGACTCCGACTTCGATTCAGGATCCGACAACACGAGACAGGAATCGGGAAGGAAGATTTGAACGGAGAGAGAGGTTAATGGGTCGATGAGGATGTCTTTGGTGGCGACGCCGTCGGGGAATGAAGGGTTGGCGGCGGCGACGGACTCCTCGGGGCCGAACGAGTTCTGGGTTTCATCGAGAGAAGGATCTCCCTCTCTGGCGGCTGTCCGGACTCCTCTCTGCAACGTAGTTCGGTGGGGTTGCGGTGAGAGGGTGCTTTGTTGAGGGATTTGATAGAGTCAGCGACGAGGAGATGTAGAAGGGAACCAGACGAACCAGCACCCATCTGGATCTGGTCATTATCGAGGTGGGTAGCTTGATTTGTTGTTGTGGTGGGGTGAGGAGATGTAGAGGGGAACAGAAGAGTAGAGAGAGAGAAAGAAGAGGGCGGTTAGGGTTAGAATGAGGGATGAGGGGGAAGAAATGGTTTTATAGTAATGTAATTTTCCTTGAAGGTGAGGGTAAACATGTCTTTCGTCCCCTCCGTTAGTCGCCGTTAGTCTCCGTTAGTTGACAGGGGTGGTTTTTGTATATCCCCAAACACGAAGGGTGTTTTTGTATATACCCCATACTCGAGGGGTGGTTTTTGTCTTTTACCCTTCTATATATATTGTACGGGGAGCAAATTGGTCTTCAAAACTATTATTAGTGGCGGACCCCAACCGAGACAACCAACGCCACAAAATCAACTTGGATTAAAAAACTAAAAATTCACCAGAGATACATATTTTTTGATTGCTCTAATAAGCCAACTCGGGAACTCATCCGTCCATACTTGATTATTTCTCGTGTTTGATGTGTGGCGTGCTAGCAAGTGGGCCACCGCATTTAACTCCCTGTTCCACGCGTCCAGCTCGAGATGAGCAAATTGGTTCATCAATTGGAGTGTTTCCTCCGTAATCTCTTTCACTTCCCCTTCTTCTCTTCTTCGCCTGCCTTCTCTACCCTCTACCAAATCTCCAATTACTTGGTATGCGTCTCCGATGAGTCGAACCTTACAATTGCTCCAATTCTTGCTACATCTAAGGGCTCGGAGACATGCCAACGCTTCTGCGTGGCGAGCACTTTTGCAATGGGGACCAATCTCAGCGCCGGCTAGCAAACACACTCCTCCTCTGTTTCTGAGAACGAACCCAGTGGAGTCCTCGCCTGATTCCGGGTTCCAACCCGCATCAAAGTGAAGGAATAAATCTTCAGTGGTCTTCTTGTGAGCTTTTGGAAAACTGATTTCCAGGTTTTCCTCTGTCACCTTTCTGATTTCTTGTTCTTTCACTTTCCTTTATATTAGGTGCTTCACCTCCTCTGGATTGAACTCTTTGTTTTGAAATTTCTTGAGATTTCTTCCTTGCCATATACCCCAAATACTCACACAGTAGCTAATTATGTCCTCTCCTTGTAATTGCATCAGATCTGATTTGATTTTCTCCGGGCCACTCGAGCTTGTATTTTCCAACATATGTCCTCTGCTAGTTGCCTCCCACACTGCTATTGCTTGATGACAAGAGAAAAAACATGGTTGATTGTCTCAGATTCTTCTCCACATAGAGCACAACAATCTTCCACTTTGATGCTTCTCCTCCGTAAGTTAGCAGTAGTTGGAATGATGTTTTGGGCCGCCCTCCACACTAGGTGAGCAATCTTTTTTTCTATCTTATGTCTCCATAAAACTGATAAAGGGGTTAATTGTTTTGTAGAAGCTTCACCTTTGCACTCTTGTATGGATTTGTTTTTCAAGCCTAACTGGGACCCAGCCTTTACGGTGTACACACCGTGATCTGTGAAGTGCCACCAAATTTTGTCTTTTGTTTGTCTCACCGGAACCTTGATCTGTAGGATTTCTTGAACATCCACATCGAACAGGTGCTCCTTTAGCTTCTCTGTATTCCAGCTCTTTGTTTTTGGGATTATAAACTCATCTACCTTCATATTGTTCACCATACTGTTATCTGTGATATTTTAAAGGTTGGTTCTCTCTTGAGCCACAGTGCTATAATGGATACCGAGTTCCCGTCGCCAATATGCCAGCGTATGCCCTTGGCTAACAGCTTTCTACCATGGATTGTACTGCGTCAAGCGAAACTAGGTGCGTTTCCTTCCTTTGCTTCCCAGAAGTTGTCATTAGAAAAGTATTTTGCTTTCAATACTCGACTCACTAGGGAGTGGGGGTTGTCAACAATTCGCCAAGCTTGTTTAGATAACATTGCTTGGTTGAAGATTTTGAAATCCCTAAAAGCCAGACCCCCCCCCCCTCTAACGAGTCCTGCATTTTATTCCAGACCAACCAATTTATCCCCCTGTCCTTCTTTGAGTTGCTCCACCAGAATTGCCTGATCATAATTTCAATTTTTTTGCATGTACCATCCGGAAGTCTAAAGCACGACATTGCGTATGTTGGCACATCATTAGCAACAACTTTTATTAGGACCTCCTTTCCCCCCAACTGATAACGTTTTTTTGTCTTCCAACCTTTAGGTTTAATATCTATTCTATCAAGTAGATAAGAGAAAGTAGTAACTTTTTGTTTACCAATTGTAGTTGGTAACCCGAGGTATCTTTCATGCTTTTCCGTTTCAGGCACTCCACAAATGTTCTGGATTTCCGCTTTTATTTCTGCTGGCACGTTCGGAGAGTAGACAATTTGCTGATTTTTCAAAGTTTATTTGCTGACCGAGGCCCTGCAGTAGATATTTAGAATATTTGTAATTTTGTAATCTCCTGAGTAGTTGCCTGTAAAAAGAAAATCGAATCGTCAGCAAAAAATAAGTGGGAGACCACTGGTCCTCCCCTCGAGGCTGTTACACCTGTCAATCTCTTTGAGCTGATGGCGGATGTAATAGCACTAGATAAAGCTTCCGAAACAAGCACAAAGAGGTAGGGGAAAGGGGCCACTCCTGCCTCAGCCCCCTCTCAGGGGTTATATTTCCATACAGAGCTCCCTCCCAAAGAAACTCGTACTTCACCGTGGGTACACAACGCATTATAACCGAACTGATCTTGGGTCCGAATCCGAATTTAGTGAGAGCTTCTCTAAAAACGACCATTTAACTCTATCGTAGGCTTAAGACATGTCTAATTTGAGAGCGAGAGCACCTTTTCTACCTTTCTTTAAGCATTGTACCTGGTTTAGGGAGTCAATGATTTCTTCATTCTTTGGTTGATCTGATTTGAGGATCTTTGTGAAGTGTTGCTCAATGCAAGCCGTGATTTCGTGCTCGTCAGTTAACCATCTTCCCTCTTCGTCTTCAATCCCCCTGAACATATTACGAGCCCTCCTGACTGAGGCTTTGCGGTGAAAAAACTTCGTGTTACGGTCCCCATATTTTAACCACGTCGTCCTAGCTCTTTGGGCCACATTACTTCCTTCTTTCTCAATAAGTCATCATATGCGTCCAATATGCTATTCAACTCCATTCGGACATTGGTCGTTTGAGCGCCATTTTCCAGTAGTTCCTTTCGGTCTCGCAGTCTCCTAATCTTCAGTTTAACGCTCCCAAAGGTGTCCCGATTCCACAGCTGACACTGCCTTGCAAGTTTTTTGAGCTTCTGGTCAAGCTCACTGCCCCCCTCCATATTCCAGCAGTTGTCAATGGTCTCTATAAAATTCTCGTGAAAGTTCCACATTTTTTCGTACAAAAATCTCCTGCTTTTATTTACCTGGCTAGCAGTACTCCATTCAAGTAATATTGGTTTGTGGTCCGATCGAAGACTAGTTTTATGGGACACTCTCGCTCCCGGGAATTTATTCATCCATCCTACTGTTGCTACAATTCTGTCCAGCCGCACTTTTATGTGTGTCTCCTCGTCTTGGTTGTTTGACCAGGTGAAGTGAGACTCCTCGTAACCAAGATCAATAACAACCAGCTCCTGAAGCACATTATTGAAAGCTTGCATATGGCTATATTGTCGTTCTCTTCCCCCTTCTTTTTCAGAATTACTTCTGATTTCGTTAAAATCCCCACAAATGCACCAAGGCCTATTTTCTTTAGGAGCTATCCTTCGCAATAACTCCCGTGAATTATGGCGCTGTTCTCGCTTTGGGTCACCATAAAACCCTGTTAGCTTCCACTCAAACCCCCCTTCTTCCTCCACTAAAGCATCAATGTGATAATCAGAGAACTTTGTCAGCGTGATATTTACCTTGGAATCCCAAAGCAATGCTAACCCTCCTCTTCTATCTTGAGCTTCACGGAAGACACCGTTTGCATACTGTACCTTCACTCTAACTGCTTCCATCCCATGCTTGTTGAGTTTTGTCTCCATGAGAAAGACAATATTCGGGAAAAGCAGCCTCAACTGCTCCTTCAAGGCTCGGACCGCACGTGGCTACCCCAAACCACGTACGTTCCATCTTAAAAGACTCATTGTGCTCGGCGGCCCAGCATCGCAGGCGCCGCCGCTGTCGCATTGTTATTTGTAGAGGAGCTTTCATCCTCCGTGCTTTTCTTTGTCGTGACTGTCAAGAATTTCTTCTCAAGATTGATAGCTCGACTCTTATGTCCCCCCTTCGAGCTGCTATCATTGCTTGGAGGAGGGCTTAAGCTGAAAAAATCTCCCACTTTTCTCTTCGGTGATGAAGGGGCCCTATCTTTCGCTTGCATTGCTTTCCTTTCCGCTTCCTTCCAATTCATTCCCGTATTGATTCGTATTCATTCTCCTTGTAGCATTCTATCAGTAACATTTGGGCTTTTCCTCGCTTCAATATTATTGATAATTGCGGCTACCCCTGTGTTGGGGCTGCTACCTCTTCCCCACCATCTTCTTTTTGGCTTTGCGCTTCTGTTTCCTCTGGTTCCATCTCATTGTCCACAGTCTTCGTATTTCCCTTTTCCTCTTCCGCTGCATCTGTGAAAGTTTTCTTACCCATGTCCACGTCAGCTGACTGGGACAGGTCTTCAGGTTGTGTTTTTTCTCCTTCATCAGCCACATTCGTAGTTGTTTTTTCCTTCTCATTCCTGTTACCTGCACCTGTACCATCGTTTCTTTGTCCTTTCTTTTTCGATTCTTGTTCTCTCTTTCTTATAGGTGGATGAAAGAGCATCCAACTTCCATAACCTGGTTCCTCGCCTTCATCCAACTTCTGCTGTCTCTCCATGCATTCACTACTCGTGTGGTTGAGATGACCGCACCAGCATCAAATTCTAGGGATTCTCTCATATCGAAAATCCAGCCATAACTTCCCCTGGTCAGTGTTTATATATATGCCCCTGCGTAGAGGCTTATCACAACTGATTCGTGCCCTAACTCTGATGTAGTTCGAAACTTCATCGTAGTAGGGTCTTGGGTCGGAACCCAGAATTTCACCTAAAAATCTATTGCTCTTTTTCCCGATTCTTCCTTTACCAGATGGATTGGTAATTGAAGAACCTGGATCCAGACGTCAGTAGTATTGAACCCAACTGAGTCAACTTCCATACCTATCTCCCAATGTTGTAGTAGCAGGATCTGCCCCTCATAAGACCAAGGGCCTCCTCCATGAACTCTCTTTAGTGCTGCCTTAGTTGGGAATCGAATAATGGAGGTGTTTGATTTTACCTCGAAGAAGCTGATCTTGTCCCCAATTGAATCACGTCTCCTCCATGCATGATTTTTGTGCCCATGAACTTCCCTGCAAGGCGGCTTGTAAACTCCTTCGAAGCTTTTTCGTAGTAATCCTTCTCGAACTCAACTATAGTCTCCTCTTCTTCCATTGTTCGTTAGGAGAACTTTCGGCCATCAATCTCTTCTTCCGCCATGCTTGAACGATCACTCTGTGCTTCTAGGGTTTGCTAGGGTTTTTATCGCCTTTCTCTCTCTAGAGAAAAAAACCCGATTTTAATACCAACACCACAATAAGAGAGTGTAAGTGTAAGTGAAATTCGGCACAATGAAGGGGAGGGAGTGTCCTTTCTTGAACTTGGAATGGATGAAACCGTCTCTGCATCAAACTGGAGGGGGTAAAAGTGTCTCTTACCCAAAGATGAAAGTAATTGGAAGATGAAACGTTTAGATCACTGGTCTTGAGACGTGGCACCATCTCACGTCAGCAGAGTAACTGCACTAATAAGCGGGACCTCATACACAAAGTTTTAAAAACCGGACCGGCCATCGAACCGGGGAGGCACCGGTTCATGGTCGGACCGGTTCAATCGCATGTTTATTTATTAATGTATATTTTTTATTTTTACACAAAACTAACAATGAAAAATAGGATGCCATAAGAAATTTATACATAAACTTGAAAAATTATATATGATCAACAAATTGAAAAGTGTCGAAAAACATATTGAACTAAAGATAATAACAATTTTGTTAAGTTGTTTCTCTAAATAAAATTGTTTAGTTACTTCTTTTTAGTTACTATCAAAAAAAATATTTAGTTAATTAATAAAATATCAACATTGATAAAATTAACTAATTAATCCCAAGATTGTAGAACTGAAGATATAACCTTTTTTTGTTTTTGAAGTAGGAAGGTATAATCTTTAATATATTAACATGATAAATTGAAAAATATACAAAAATATAAAAAGTCAATAAATTAATTGAAAAAACTACAAAGTGATGTAGCATTGGATAAATCCCATCTTCCCATGTCTATCTCTCCCACGATTATCTGGTTCTTCTAATTTGATTACCACCCACCCTCTCTCTCGTCACTTTTCTTCTTCTTCTTATCTCCATCTCTCTCTCCCCCTTGTTCAGATCTGAAAATTCAAATTTTAGAACACTGCTAAAGCGTTTTTGTTCCTGCTCTAGTGAAGATTGAAGACGGCTACTAAGAAGTCGATCCTCGGGATCAACCTCTACGTCACAACCTGATTTGCAGGACTTCTTCAACAAATATTATGTCACCTCTGAAACCCAGAAAAGCTCTACGTCACAACCTTTATTCTTGCTGTATAAATGCTTTGCTGTGTTCAACGATCTGTGCGAAAACCGGTAAAACCGGTCAGAACCGGCCGGTTCACCGGTTCGGTGAAACCGCCGGTTTTGGCCGGTTTTGACCGGTTCACTACCTCTACAGATTCCCTGACTCGTGTCCAAGAATACCCCCGGCTTCTGCGAAATACACAACGTTTTCGAACTCCTATCAGTCGTAATTTTAAAGCTTCCATAGGGGCAAACTTATCTCACTAAAAAACAAAAGAGTCCAAAAACTGCTATAGGTTCAGAGCGCTTTCTTCTTCAAACGGACGAAACCTTCACTCTCTCTCTCACTCACTTCAAAGAAGCGCTGTTACTTTCTCCGGCGTCTTTTTCCGGCGAAAATGGCCGACCACTTGCTCGCTCCCGTCGCTCAGGTTCACGTCATGAAGGTAATCGCTCATTTCCCTCGCCGATTCTCTGTTTTCATCAGCTAATTTGATGTTCAGTTCGAGATACTTTCTGAAATTTCCGGCGACTTTTAGGCTTATCTCGCCGTCAGCTTTGCTGCGGTGATCATGGCTATTGGAGCTTACTTGAAACGTTTCTCCAACATTGGATTCATTCAGTCACTTGTTTCCTGCGGAGTAGCCCTAATTCCGTGCTTCCTCTTCGATTTTCTTTCATCTTTGGATAGGAGATACTTTTATCCCCTCCGGTTCCGGTTTGATAGAGAGGTGAATTGAAAAGCTCAATTCTCTATTGAATTTTCTGTTTGTTAGAATTGTTTCGATTTTGACTCCAATCACTTTTTTCTTTACCTAGACGCCGCATGATTTGTCGTGCAAATGCCTTGCTGTGTTCTACCTGGGGATTTCTATGAATGCTGGATATGCACCACGCTACGGATTTGATGAAAAGTAAGTTCTGATTTAGTGCCTCATTCAATAATCACCCCTTCCTGTTATTACATCTTTAGCTTTTGTAGGTGTGTGTTGTGAAAATTGCACTGTTGAATTTAATTGTTTGCTGCATTGTAGCCAGAATCTTCAAATTGATGGTGCCATAATGGCCTCATTCTCCATCATACTAACTGATGCTTAATTTAATTTACTGTAGCTTTATGATCGCTGTATGCTTGGGGGTTGCTTTGCCTTTTATTTGCTTCGCAGCTACAGCTAGATTGACAAACCACAAGGTGTACTTCTATACCATTGCACTGATCTCCTCCAAACTCTCAACACTGATCTGGTTGCAGCTTGCTTCATATGTCTTTGGTGGCTCCACAGCTCTTTTCCAGTATAAGGTAGACCATAAAATTGGATCTTTGATTTGATGCCTTCATACGAATGGTGACTATATTCCATTCTTAAATATTTTCTCTTTTTGCAGCTGTATTTTGTGTTGATGCTGCATGCATGGCGTTTGAGGTTTACTACCCCTCAAATAATCGGGGAAGCTGCCGCTGGTGTTCAACACAGTTATACTAGAGAGGCTCAGGAGATCTTCATTGTAGTATACCTTCACTTCACTGTTTTTGGTTACTTCCTGGTCAGTGTGGCTTTAACTTGTTTTTGGCTTTCATGTTAGATTACTTTAGCAGAATGAAGAGTGGTGATTGTTCTTTTTCTGATGCAGCTGAAGAAGAAACTTGAAGAAGAAAAGTGATTGCGCTGGCACCAAACTCATCTTCCGCGAAACAGGAAATTTGTTTGGTATATTCTCAAGAACTCGAGTTAACTGAGTTCGTACATGATCATCTTTTCTGTTTTGGTTTGCTGGTACCCGTCAGAAAACTTAACACGCTGCTCATCTAACCCCGGTCGAATTGATGTGACCGGAATATCAGAAACTTTATTTGATTGTTGCTAACTTGCTATGTTGGATTTGAGATTGAAAAGGATTGGAACTAGTACTTGATTTAGGATTTCAAACACTTACAGTGAAAACTGTCACTACTTGACATCATATTGTTTCTTCCTTTTTTTTTTCTTTTGTCTCTGTCTATTTGAATTGGTGATGATCAAATAGGGTGAAGAACCTTCCATGGTTGTGTTGGAGGACGACGCTCCCAAGTAACAGACAGAGAATTGGGAATTTTCATGTTTGTGACCGTTTCTGGATGTAGTCCTATTAGGTACTGTATATGATATAGTCTTATTTTGCGTGTTCCATTTTAGTACTCTTAATATTTGACTTAGAGCTGTAATTTCGGTAACCGAAACGGAAACCGGCCCGAGAAACCTTGACTGATGGGGCTCGGTTACCGGTTATTCGGTTACGACTAACCGGTCCGGAAAATTTTACATACCCTCTAACTGGCCCGGCCCGGTCCGTGTAACCATAACCGGGTATACCTATTCGATCTCATCGGGCCGATTAAAAATCTCTTTTTTGATGGTCACAACTCAAAAGTGGTGGGAAAGAGACCGGTTCGGTTCGGATAACCGAGCTGTTACGTGTCGGGATCGGTTATTGTTTCGGTTCAGTTCAAACCGGGCCGGTTTCGGGCAAGCTCACGGTTCCTGAGAAGGTCTAACCGGCCCTTGCCCAAATATTTTTGGTTTCGGCTCCGGTTCGGTCTTATCGGGCTCGGTTTCGGTTGAAAAAACTCGGTTATTTCGGGCCGGTTTTTCAGGTTAACCGGCCCGTTTGACAACTCTAATTTGACTCTTCAGACAACTTTCAATACTGCTCTGGTTGCTCGTTGCTTCAGACATCTTTTATGCTTCCACGGCTCTTCTTCCGTTTCAGTTACCCGTTGGCCTTTGTGGTTATCCTTCTTGTGATGTCTAAGTAATTTAACAAATCATGAGTCATGACATTATAGAATTGTAGAGTTCAATTTGTAGCGTCAACCAGTGATAGATTTAGATTTCGTCTAGTAAGGGAGTCATGCCTCAGGGTTCACTAGTTCAACTGTAGTTAAGCTATCATCTCACATATTGGACCTTCTGTGATTACTAGGAACTGCCTCTCGGGGGTCAATCTCTGAAACATCCTAATATCCTATGGTGTTGTCCCTAGTTTCACAAGTTCGCCGAAGAGTTATCACACCATCTGAAGCAACGTGTGAGGATCTATGAAGAAGCAGTTTCTAGAAATATGCCATACTTGGTGACAGACACACAGGGAGACGACTGTGACCAAAACACTTTTACAGTCAAAATGACTAAAATACCTCCAAGTAAAAGTTGGTATATCTGAATACCGGTACCCGCTGTGTTGTCAAATTATAAATACAGTTCATTTAATCTCATTCTAAAAGGGATTTTGGGGTTGGTTTGGATGCAATTGAGTTTAAGCAGATTATAAAATTATAAATACAGTTCATTTATCAGTTGAATTAGCAATCTAGCCCAGTGGTAAGGCACAAACAGTTCATCAGGGGTCTCAAAATCCGACGTCCCATGACAGTTCATCGCAAATTCCAACCTCCCATGAAAAAGCAGTATGCACTTGAATATGATTTATTAATTATGTACTTGGCAAAAAAATAATCTACCCTGTTTTGGTAGCAAAGATCAACTCTCAATTTAAAGAAGAATAAAATGTTATACAATCAGTATTTGTATCCTCCTGGTTTGCAAAACACTCGCACCCATAATACTTGAGACTTCAGAGAATCGATAAACTATCAAATCATATAGGTATAGAATCTGTCTAGAAGCAGCTCCAACTGATAAACTGTAACACCGGTTCACATTGACCAAGCACAGGAAGAAGGTAAATGAGAAGCATTTCACGTATTGATCAAAATTTATCACTAAGCAGGTACAGGGTAGATCTCCCGAAAAACAGAGCACTAAACAAAACGCAAGAGACCTTAAATCGCTAGTCGTATAAGTTATGATGTTAACAGACAAAATAACAACCTAACATAAGTAGCAACTGAATCTTTTTCACTCCTCAAATGGGATGACCTCTTCTGAGACATCCAATAACTCTTCAACTTCAACCTCCTTAGCTTCATACTCTTCTTCTTCATCGCTGACCTCCCCATCCTTCAGCTCTTGCCTATCCGATTTCTCCACTTCATGCAGCTTCTTCCATTCATTCACCCATCTATCCCACTCCTCCTTCAGCTTCCTACGCTTCTCTCTGTCCTGCTCACTCAGAAAGTTTGAGACATCTTGGTCCTCCGCCTCGTACTTCTTACTGTACTTTTTCAAGTTCTTGGAAATCTCCTCTTCTTTCTCAGGGGTCAAGAACGATGCAGGTCTGGGGCGCCACAGGAACTACAAACAAACATTGAGGACAACCAAGTCAGTTAGAATTCAGCAGAGAATGAAGCCATACAAAGTGTATGAGAGTGCAATGAGATCATCACTGAGATAATTTAAAGCGGCAGAGACAACCCCATACCAAACAGTTTTTTCTTAACGATACCAAAATCAGTGGTCAACTAAAAATAGAACCCGGCAGCGGAATAATGTTTATAGCTAGTGGGTCAGGTCTAATGCCCCCCCCCCACCTTTTTTATTACGGGTTGGGAGCCCGATTTTCCCTTATTTAATAATACGCGGGGTTATGCCGCCCTACGACCCGGTAGGTCCCTCTAAAAAAAAAAAAAAAACTAAAACTAAAACTAAAAATAGAACCTTGATAATACAAGGAGGATATTTACCTGGAAGAAGTGATCCTTCAGTATCCTATATAGTAGCTTGCCGTGGAACGACCATTGAATCCGTTCTCCATCTCGTGAACTGAAGTCACAGATGTAGCTACATATCTGCAGGTGCATGAATAAATGCTTTTAGAGAAGACAGAATGAAAACAGATAGCTGGAGAGGCTCTCCAATTGACTCAAGAAAACGAATAATATGATAATAAAAAGGATGAGCGAAGAATTCAAGCCTATTCATCGCGATTTCTTGGCGACTGTATTTGACATGGTAAGAAGAAAGACATTATGAAAAACGATTTCAGATTCGAATACCTTCCAGTAGGATCCCACTCAACATCAGTTGCCATGAAATGCTCAGCTGTTGCCATGGTTTCGAGCTCATCAACATTGTAGAATTCCAACTGTCCATTGAACCCCTTCAAACCCGCTAGTAAGATGAAACGGCCAGTTGGTGACCAGTAAAGGGCATTAGCCTGCTTGCTCTTGAGAGTAGCGAGCTTTGTTACCCTCCCAGTATGTTGAGCAGTACGCATCGCATAGAAACTGATGTCAGGCTTTGGGCTATCACCATGAATAACAGCAAACCTATGGCCCTTTGGCTCCCAAGCAAATGCAATGATCTTGTCGTTTTTGTTCTCTAGTTCCAAAACCTCAATAGGGATATCTCGTTCTTTGATACGGAAGAGTTCAAAGCCAGTATATGTACTCTTTTTGGTCTTTGTATACCTATCAACCTGAACAGCAAGATAATCACCATTGCTCTGCCAATACATTTTACAATCACTAACACTGAAGAGATTCTTCTGTCTCAACTCTTCTTTCCCAGGAATTTGAACAAGACTAACCTGTCGTTTAAGAAAAGGAAACATGTCATAAATCCAATCTAACATGAGTAGGGATATGACCAATCAAAATTGCGAAATATATCTCGACTCACCCTTGCAGGCTGGTTTCCACCGCCAAGTTCAGGAACAAACATAGCGAAAATTGGATCAGTTGGAGACCAACAAAAGTCCACAACATTCTCAACCTTGATAGATTTCTTGCCGATGAGAGTAAAGGTCTCGGTTTCGTAGACAGATATCAAATTTTTACCAATCCTAGCAAAATACTTGTCTTCTCTTCCTCCACCCCATCTGCAACAAAGAACATCATTGTCCAGTGAGAGGAGTACTGGATGACAGAGAATACCAGTAACAGCTTAGTATTGAATGATCACCTGAACACGGGCCAAGAAACACCAGAAACTCCACCAACTGCAAAGTTATCAGCGCCACCTTTGAAATCTCTCCTCACTTTACCAGTCCTCACGTCAAAAATATTTATAACCACCCTCTGTTGCAAAAAAAGACACGTCAGTATGGCACAAAATATGTGAACATATTAAATTGAAATCATTAGAGACCTTACATGAGTATCACAAGGGTTGCTTGGTTCATGACTGCTGTATGTCACCAGAAACCGCTCACCAGGAGAGAAATCAATCAGCTTCACCTGGATTTATCAACCATAAGAGCACAAGTCAATGATTCAATTCTACGTTTTGTTAAAGGCAACTGTAATGGTACTTGCCTAAAATTGGCGAGGTACGATAGTGAATATGGAGCGGTACTAATCATGGTGTCTAGAGGGTCGGCCCAGCCCGTCCCCCAGACCACCAACCCGGCCTCAGACCGGCCCCCTACCACCCTCGGCCCCAGCCCGCCCCCGAAACCGGTCCGGGTTGCTTTTGCCATGCCAGCACGGACCGGACCAGCCCTTCGACACCTTAAGGTACTAATGACGTACTTGTATACAAAGCGCTATCTTTAGCCAACACTGGTGACTATATTCCATTCCTTAATCTTTTCTCTTTTTGCAGCTGTATTATCTGTTGATGATGCTTATAGGGCTTTTGGCATTGGCTACCCAGGAACTATTCGTGGAAGCTGCCGGTGGTGTTGAAAACAGTTACGTTAGAGATGCTCAGGATATCTTCCTTACAGTTTACCTTGTCTTCACTGATCTTGCTAACATCCTGGTCATTGAAGCCTTTAACTTAATTTTGCTTTTCATGTTAGACTACTTTAGCAGAATGAAGACTGGTGATTGTTCCTTTTCTTATGCAGCTGAAGTTGAAACCTGAATAAGAAGAAGAGTGACTGCCCTGGCACCAAACTCTATCTCTCGCGAAAGTAGGAAGTTTTGTTTGGCACATTCTCAAGAACTCGAGAGCTAACTGACTTAGCATGTGATCATCTTTTCTGTTTTGGTTTGCTTGCTGGTACTTTGTCAGAAAACTTAACACGCTGCTCATCTAACCCCTGTCGAATCGCTGTGACCAGAACATCAGAAACGTTATTTGATTGATACTATGTTGGATTTGAGATTTAGAAGGATTGGAAGTAGTACTTGATTTAGGATTTGAACCAGTTACAGTGAAAATTGTCACTACTTGACATCAGATTGTTTCTTTGTTTTCATTTATCTGTGCTATCTGAATTGCTGATAATCAAGTACAGTATGAAGAACCTTCCATGGTTGTGTTGGAGGATGAAGCTCCCCAGTGACAGATGAGAACTGGGATTTTTGTTGTAATCGTTTCTGCCTTTCTGGGTATAGAGTCCTCCTAATAGGTATAGCTGTCAGTTCGGCTAAAAGTAACCGGGCCCGGATCGAATAACCGTGAACTGCCGGTTATGGTTCTGGTTCGGTTACGGTTAATCTGTAACCGGTTATGGTTATCCGGACCATGTTATTTCTCGAACCCCTAACTGGCCCGGCCTGTGTAACCGCGACCGCCTAAAGCGGTTCGGTTTGGGTAAAAACCTTTATTTTTTGTGCACTTTTTAATTATCATTTTTTTGATATTATGTGTGTGTGTGTATAATTAGCCGTTACCGGGCCGGTTAATCGAGCTGTTAACAAAGTTTAACTTATACGGGCCGGTTAACCGTCAGTTCGGTCCCAAGTTTGGTTTCGGGCCGGTTTTCGGTTCGGTTTTGTCCTGGTTTGGGTTTCGGGCCGTTTATGGTTAATTTCAGGCCGCTAATATCAGTTAAACATAATGAATGTAACGTAGAATATATCAGAGAAAATAAGGTTGGACATAATAGATGCATTTGTGAGAAAACACTTCACTGATGTGAAACTAATCTCCATTGTTCCTGGCAGCTATGCTCTGGTCTTTTGGTGTTTGCTGGATACACTGTTTTCAATACACAGACAATAATCGTACAATCCTACTACGGTGATGAAGACTATATAAAACATGCTCTCAACCTCTTCACTGATGTCTTCGTTCTCTTCTTTGTGTATCACTACCTACCGTCCTAGTACGTGTTGTTGAAGTTCTTACTTTAAACTGTGTTAGCAGGTCGCAAGTAGTAATATTTTGGACAAGCAATTAATAATCAAAGATATCGTATTCGTATGTTTCGTTGGTGATGCTAGTGAAGAAAATATCTGATAAAGGGGACAGGAAAGATAAGAGCAACAGCAACCAAGAAGCTCGACTTGCAAGTTCGTCTGATTCATCTGAATAGCTTTTCCCTCGGGACTCTTTTTACCAACTACTCCCTCCGTCCCACCAGATTGGTGAACAAGTTAAATCGGGTATTATTTGGGCCTAGCAATTTGGTTATTCAAACAAAGTAAGAATTTGATAATTTTTGCATGGTCTTGTAGAGGCTAGTTTACTCTACAAGACTATGAAAAACTTATCAAATTCTTGCCTTGTTTGACTAACTAAATCACTAGACCCAAATAATACCCGATTAAATTATTCACCAATCTGGTGGGACGGAGGGTGTAATGTTTTAGCTAGCAGTTAGCATAATATCCGGTGTAGAAAAATTTCGGAATCTCAGCTGCAAGGAAGTACACAGGTTTTCATTTTGGCAAATTTAGTTTCTTGCGATCATACGTGTAGGATCTTGTTTCTGACACAAGTGGAAACCTCAAATCAATCTATATATGAGTATGACTGCTACTTGCATTAAGGATTGAATAACTATTACACGTCGTTGATTCAGATTGGTTTCTTTCGTGCTGGAGTCAAAATGACCAAGCTCGGAGCTCTAGAGCTAGTCCAGATCCGCCTGAGTTTGACCAATCTGAATGAGCGCCCAGCTGTTTTATCAATGAGAAGATGATTTGACTAGGCAAACAGTGACGAAACTTATTTTTCTTTTCGTAACGTTGTAGAGTTTGAACAAAATTATCACCCATAGTTAACCAATGATCATACAACTCCATGAATGATAATAGTAACAATAAGAATCTGAAAAATTAAAGTATGAAGATTAAGAATCAAATTAGGATTTTGATTCACATACATGTAATAAGGTAGGAATGATGAGATATCTACATTCTTAATAGTGTATTGATAACATATCAACTTATTTTATTTTGTGCGTGTTACATGGATATTTAAGTGTACTAACAATAATTTGTAAATATTTTTTGGTAATTTGGTATGAGATATCCATAATGTATTCTAATATTTTATTATATTTATTCTACATGTTTTTGCAACTTTAGTTTGTTAGAGTAATTAGTACACAGGAAAACGACTGTGACTGAAACACCTCTACAGTCAAAATGACTAAAATACCTCCAAGTCAAAGTTTCAATACCGGTACGCTATGTTGTCAAACATATATGATAGATTGGTAGATAATCAAAAAGGGGTTTTTGGGTTGGTTTGGATGGAATTGAGTTTAAGCAGATTATAAAATTATAATTACAGTTCATTTATCAGTTGAATTAGCAATCTAGCCCAGTTGTAAGGCTCAAACAGTTCATCAGGGGTCTCAAAATCCGACATCCCATGACAGTTCATCGCAAATTCCAACCTCCCATGAAAAAGCAATATGTACTTGAATATGAATTTATTTGTTATATACTCGGAAAAAAATTAATCTAACCCGTTTGGTAGCAAAGATCAACTCTCAATTTAAAAAAGAAAAAATATGTTATACAATCAGTATTTGTATCCTCCTGGTTTACAAAACACTCGCACCCATAATACTTGAGACTTGAGAGAATCGATAAACTATCAAATCACATAGGTATAGAATCTGTCTAGAAGCAGCTCCAACAGATAAACTGTAACACCGGTTCACATTGACCAAGCACAGGAAGAAGGTAAATGAGAAGCATTTAACGTAGTAATCAAAATTTATCACCAAGCAGGTACAGTGTAGATCTCCCGAGAAAAAGAGCACTAAACAAAACGCAAGAGACTTCACATCGCTAGTCGTATTAAGTTATGATGTTAACAGACAAAATAACAACCTAATATAAGTAGCACCTGAAATTTTTATTTTCACTCCTCAAATGGGATGACTTCTTCTGAGACATCCAATAACTCTTCAACTTCAACCTCCTTAGCTTCATACTCTTCTTCTTCATCGCTGACCTCCCCATCCTTCAGCTCTTGCCTATCCGATTTCTCCAATTCCTGCAGCTTCTTCCATTCATTCACCCATCTATCCCACTCCTCCTTCAGCTTCCTACGCTTCTCCCTGTCCTGCTCACTCAGAAAGTTCGATACGTCTTGGTCCTCCGCCTCGTACTTCTTACTGTACTTTTTCAGGTTCTTGGAAATCTCCTCTTCTTTCTCAGGGGTCAAGAACGATGCAGGTCTGGGGCGCCACAGGAACTACAAACAAACATTGAGGACAACCAAGTCAGTTAGAATTCAGCAGAGAATGAAGCCATACAAAGTGTATGAGAGTGCAATGAGATCATCACTGAGATAATTTAAAGCGGCAGAGACAACCCCATACCAAACAGTTTTTTCTTAACAATACCAAAATCAGTGGCCAACTAAAATAGAACCTTGGTAATACAAGGAGGATATTTACCTGGAAGAAGTGATCCTTCAGTATCCTATATAGTAGCTTGCCGTGGAACGACCATATATTGAATCCGTTCTCCATCTCGTGAACTGAAGTCACAGATGTAGCTACATATCTGCAGGTGCACGAATAAATGCTTTTAGAGAAGACAGAAAGAAAACAGATAGCTGGAGATATATTGCTCTCCCATTGATTCAAGAAACCCAATAATATGATTAAAAAAATGGATGAGCGAAGAATTCTAGCCTATTCATCGCGATTTCTTTTTCTTAAATGGCGACTACCATGGTAAGAAGAAAGACATTATGAATAATTATTTCAGGTTCCAATACCTTCCAGTAGGATCCCACTCAACATCAGTTGCCATGAAATGCTCAGCTGTTGCCATGGTTGCAAGCTCATCAACATCGTAGAATTCCAACTGTCCATTGAAACCCTTCAAACCTGCTAGTAAGACGAAACGGCCAGTTGGTGACCAGTAAAGGGCATTAGCCTGCTTGCTCTTGAGAGTAGCGAGCTTTGTTACCCTCCCAGTATGTTGAGCAGTATGCATCGCATAGAAACTGATGTCAGGTCTTGGGCTATCACCATGAATAACAGCAAACCTATGGCCCTTTGGTTCCCAAGCAAATGCAATAATCTTGTCGTTTTTGTTCTCTAGTTCCAAAACCTCAATAGGGATATCTCGTTCTTTGATACGGAAGAGTTCAAAGCCAGTATATGTACTCTTCTTGGTCTTTGTATACCTATCAACCTGAACAGCAAGATAATCTCCATTGCTCTGCCAATACATCTTACAATCACTGACACTGAAGAGATTCTTCTGTCTCAACTCTTCTTTCCCGGGTATTTGAACAAGACTAACCTGTCATTAAGAAAAGGAAACATGTCATAAATCCAATCTAACAAGAGTAGGGATATGACCAACCAAAATTGCGAAATATTTCTTGACTCACCCTTGCAGGCTGGTTTCCACCGCCAAGTTCAGGAACAAATAAAGCGAGAATTGGATCAGTGGGAGACCAACAAAAGTCCACAACATTCTCAACCTTGATTGATTTCTTGTCGATGAGAGTAAAGGTCTCGGTTTCGTAGACATATATCACATTTTTACCAATCCTAGCAAAATACTTGTCTTCTCTTCCCCCTCCCCATCTGCAACAAAGAACAGCATTGTCCAGCATTATTAAACGAGTACTAGATGACAAAGAGAAAACCAGTAACAGCGTAGTATTGAATGATCACCTGAACACAGGCCAAGAAACACCAGAAACTCCACCAACTGCAAACTCATCAGCGCTACCCCTGAAATCTCTCCTCACTTTACCAGTCCTCACGTCAAAAATATTTATAACCACCCTCTGTTGCAAAAAAAGACACGTCAGTATGGCACAAAATATGTGAACATATTAAATTGAAATCATTAGAGATCTTACATGAGTATCACGAGGGTTACTTGGTTCATGACTGCTGTATGTCACCAGAAACCGCTCACCAGGAGAGAAATCAATCAGCTTCACCTGGATTTATCAACCATAAGAGCACAAGTCAATGATTCAATCCTACATTTTGTTAAAGGCAACTGTAATACTACTATCAAGTAAATTAGCAAAAGTGTACCTGAGGATGAACATAACGCATAAGACGGTCAAAG
Source organism: Linanthus parryae (assembly GCA_023055425.1). NCBI lineage: Eukaryota > Viridiplantae > Streptophyta > Magnoliopsida > Ericales > Polemoniaceae > Linanthus > Linanthus parryae. The sequence continues at coordinate 7,249,759 of JALGPY010000006.1, forward strand.
GTATCGGCACCTCCCCAAACAGCTGCACCTTGTCGGTGAACTGTGGCCAGGTAAGTACCCAAAGGGGACCACTGCACGAAACTCTCAGTCCAAAACTACAAAACACAGAACATTCATTAGCTGCTGAAACATAGAACATGTACTATTCTTTATCACTAAAATGCATGGGATTAATACAGAAACAGGATAGGGTTTGTCTAAATATGGATAAAATACTCTCTCAAAAAACAACATACCTTTTGCCAAAATCACTACCCAGCATGGTCAATATCAGCAAGTAGCATATATTATTCAACTTTTTTAAAAGAAATGGGTTGATTCAGGCTACATTACCTATTTTAACTGATGTAATATATTATATTATGCATCGTAGTTAGAATCACAGTACTTGCAGTTAGAGTCTTACGACTTGACTTGATTGACATCTGAACAATCTGAATCCCTACTATGAATCTCAACAGGTGTTAGACCAATTTAAGAATCATACTACTACCATAGATAGCGATTCACAGCAATCCCCATAAATTATGACTCTTCATTAAATCAGCTAGATGCATATAGTTAATTTAAGCTATAACAGCCTGTATGTGTTTGTTTTGAAATCCCTAGTATAATTTTTTAAAGACCGAGGCTGAGATTTTTGTCGCCTTTCGTTTGTCTCCTGCAGCAAAGTACAGTTTTCTTATATTCAGTATTTCATTAAAAAAAGAGTCAATATTCAAGTCAACCATTATTTGTTTCAATCTTTTGAAATAAGAATTCTCAATCACATAAATAGACGAGTCACAAATACAAGAATGGTTGAAAAGTTGCTACATAAAATAGGCACGACAAGAGTTGAGATTCAACTTACTGAACGCTTGTAAACTGGGTCGGGCTTCATGTGTCTGGCATCATTCCAAAGGACTTCTGTGTCGGAGCCCGAACGAATAACAAACTGATCTCTGGCTTTGTCATCAGTGAGCCACTTTTGCAGATTTTCCTATAAGAAATTTCAGAAGATGCAATGTCATTTAAATTGATTTACGGCCCAGGAAAGCAGAACAAACAAACACGGGCAAAGTTAGAACATACGAAGAAGAGGTAGGAAAGGGAGATGCATACCCCGGGGACATATGGCTTTGCTTCAGGAGGGGCCCATTCATCTGGAACCTTCAGAAATTTCTCAATATCATCAAACATATCTACAGCGAATATGTGTGATTTATCCAGCTTATACTTCTGTGTCTTCTCTTTTGCAAGCTCAGCTTCCTACATCGCATATCAAAGATATTTAAACAGAAGAATGCATGCATTACGCATATACTTGTCTCCTTCGAACAATATACAATTCCTATAAGGAACCAAATCAATCGATATCATGCAGATAAGCCGTCCAAAACAAAACACTGAAATTTCCATTCTCACCGAGAGACCAAATAAAGCCATGCTAACACTATATGTTATTCAACACTGAAATTTTGTTGCTCATGTTTCCTAGAACTCACTCTCAGAAACAAACGACTTGCTTTGCTTAGACCAATCACCCTAAAGAAATCTCCTCAATGGCTCTATACTTTGCCAAGATGCCATACATGATGCATTCCATAGTTCTTGACAATTTACGAAAGCAAATGCTATTAAAAAAATTCAACCTACACCTTATGGAAACAGAATTAGCAGGGTAAAGAAGGTCCTAATCTAGTTAGCATACTTTTTCGCAAATTAAGAAATTAGGTGCTGGCAGCAGAGTAAAATTGATATGGGCCAACCATATAGTACGAGTCAACAATATCATTATCATTATTAATGTTGTTCATTTACTTATTTATTTAATTAGTTGAGTAATAAATTAGTTGAATTATACTATTTAGTTAAATAGTGACCGTGCTTTCTTGTCAACGGGAAGCGGTGGCGGATCTAGTGTAGGACTGGTGGGGGCTCAACTTTTAGAAATTGCACTTTTTCCCATTATTTTGTCAATTTTTGTTCAATTTGGCCCTTATCCCTTATTTTGTATAAATTTTCGACTTTAGCCCCCACTGCAACGAATTCCTGGATCCGCCCTTGCCTATGAGAGTCTAGGTTAGGTTTCGTTTTATCTCTTTAACAAGGTGTAGTCTCAGTTTATTTTATCGAATGAATTGATTATTGAAAAAAAATCTTTATACGGTCAAACAATATTTGTTAGAATAGCGGTGTAGGCTACACGCTACGTGGTCATATTTAACGTTTTCGGAATATTATATTCATGGTGGAGAGTTGAACAATTGAAAGAACTCATACGCAGAAGCTGAACACTTGAATTCATGAATACCTGAGGCGTATTATACTCGATGAAGCAGAAACCGAGCGTCTTCCTCGTGTCGGGATCAACAGGCATCCAAAGCCCATTCTCTTTGATGGTTCCAGGCTGACTGTAGATTCTCCGAACAACACTTTCGAGTTTCTCAAACTTCTCCTTCGGTACAACTGGTAGGTGATCGACGACAACTATGTTATCCATAAGTTCATTCAATTCCACGAGGTCTTCTTCTCTAAGATCATCATCATCACTACAACGAGCCCCAAAAAAGTGAACAATCAACATCAGTTCATCGTAAAACAGCATAAAACGGGAGGAGATTAGGAGATTCGGATCTCTGTACTGACCTTTTGATGCCGCAATCTTCGCCGGGAGGGAGGCGTATGCTGTCGACGTCGACTTTGTCGATGTCTACCCCGAGCTGATACGAAATCTCCTTGATTTGCTCCATTGGTATCACGTCCACCGCCATGGTTTCTGATCCTTGTGCGACGGCGAGAGGTTGTTTATAGGGAGAAATTGGCCGGAAAAATAAAGCTTTGCCGCAGAGAGTGAAGAGCCAAGGGTTTGGGAATATTACGATAGGAGAGTGAAAAAAGCACGGGTTTTTCATTATTCTGTTCTGTTTATATAATCCTTTAACCAACATAGGCCCGTATAGTTTGCAAAAACAAAAACATATGCCCGTATTAGAAGCTATTGGGCTCGGTGTTAGGCCCAACCAATTAACGGAATAATAAAAACTTTAGGCCTATTAGTCTTTGCAACTTCAGCTATAATGAGTGGCTAAAGTGTTAGCAAACAGACTAAGGCCAATTCTTAGATTGATCACTGGTGAATTTTAAGGTGCCTTCATCCCTGAAAGATTAATTCAAGACAATCTCTTAATGACTCAAGAAGTGTTTCACTTTATCAATTAGAAGAATTCTGGTTTGGAGGGTTGTGCAGTTATAAAGCTTGATCTAGCTAATTAAGACTTATGGCAGAGTTTGTTGGAGTTTTCTAGCAGCTGTGATGAAGAAGAGGGGCTTATGTGAGGAATGGATCTTGCTTGTGTCTCAATGCATCTCCACGGTATCTTTTGCAGTTTCTGTGAACGGTAAGCACTCCAATTTCTTCACTCTTGGGAGGGGGTTGTGACAGGGTGACCAATTGTCCCCTTATTTATTTGTGCTTGTGGCTAAAGTTTTTTCTAAACTGATTTCTAAAGTTCAAGGAGAAGGATCTCTAACAGGGATAAAAGTCAGTAGTCATGATATCCCCATATCCCACCTTCTGTTTGTTGATGCCATGATTTTTCTTAAAGCCAAGAAGTCGTGAATGGAGAATTTCTTTAAAATTGTTGAAACTTTTGAAGCTCATTCAGGAATGAAAGTCAATGTCCATAAGAATTTAAGTGTTGTACACTCCTAACACCCACCCCCAGTTTAAGCAAGACATGAATATTAGCTTTGGGATTCAAGAAATGTCTTATGATGCTAAGTACATTGGAATTCCAGCTCTTTGGAGAAAGTCAAAGACTGAATCTACCGAATTCCTATTTGATAGAATCAGAAGAAAGATGAAAGGATGGAAATGCCTATTGCTCTCTCCAGGGGAAAATGAGGTCTTGATCAAAGTCATAGTTCAAGCTCTTCCCTGTCACATAATGCAGTGCTTTCTTCTTCCCAAGAAGTTTGTGACAAAGTGGTTCAACTTATAAGGAATTATTAGTGGAGTGGAAATGTGGATAAAAGTTATACAGCTTGGGTAGCTTGGAATAAGGTTACTATCCCAAAATGGAATGGTGGTATAGGGTTTAGAGATTTCAGGGATTTCAATTTGGCTCTGTTGGCCAAGGTAGTGAAGGTTTGTGAAATTGTCCTCTCAGACTTCTGAATTTCATTAGCAATATAAACAAAGTTGATACAAGACTAATTACAATTTAGTCCCTAGACTAAGTATAAGCTATCGCTATTACACCCCTGCAGTCGGAGCGGGAGAATGATGAATGTTCAGATTGGAGCGGAACCTTTCAAATAACTGGCGAGGCAGACCTTTGGTGAAGATATCCGCATACTCGAAGTCAGCGGGTATGAAGAACCCGAAGTTGGCCGAGACGAACTTTTTCCCGTACAAAGTGAAGATCGATCTCAATATGTTTCGTGCGTTGATGCTGAATCGGATTACCCGATAAGTAGACGGCACTAACATTGTCACAATAGCAGAGGGAGACCTTCGGAGGACGAACCTTAAGTTCAAGAAGAAGATTTAGAAGCCAACAGAGCTCAGCAACAGCTTTGGCCATGCCACGGTACTCGGCCTCGGCGCTAGAACAGGAGACAGTAGCTTGTCCTTTAGACGACCAGCTGATATGGTTGTCCCCAAAGAAGGTGCAAAAACCGAAGGTGGAGCGACGTGTGTCAGGGGCAGCCTGCCCAATCCGCATCATTGTAGGCCGTGAGACCCGTGGAGGCAGTAGCAGAGATGTGAAACCCGAGATCAAGAGTGCCACTCACATAGCGGAGAACGCGTTTCAACAGGCGGAAATGATGTTCTCGAGGATCGTGCATGAAGACACAGATCTGCTGAACGGAATATGAGATGTCAGGATGGGTGAATGATGTACTGAAGAGCACTAGCTAAACTGCGGTAGAGAGTGGGATCATCAACCGGAGGTCCCGAACCCGCAGTGAGTTTAGAGCCAGTCTCAACCAGAGTGCTAACCGGCTTACAGCCGACCATCGGTGCACGCTGTAGAATCTCAGAGGCATACTGACGCTGAGAGAGAACCATACCAGATTCAGTGCGAGTGACAGCAATGCCCAGAAAGTGATGTAGAGGTTAAAGGTCAGTCATAGCAACCTCCGTCGAAAGCTGAGCTCAACCACACGTCTCATCATCTCATATGCACCCTCCGAGTCGCATTTGAACAATAAATTTCCCCTAGCTTCTCTGTCGATTTTGTCATTGTCAGAATTTCCAAGTGCATCATAGAAGACATGGATGATATGGGCTTTGTCAATGCCATGGTTGGGGCATTTACGTAGCAAACAATTCAGGCGCTCCCATGCTTTGACAAGTGATTCATTTTTCTCTTGCCTAAAATTCCAAATCTCGTTCTGCAACTGAATTAGACGTGAGATTGGAAAAAAAAAAATTGACCATAAAATGAGAGGCACACTTTTCCAAGTTTTGATCGAACAAGATGGTATAGAGTATAGCCAACCCATAGCAACTCCCTTGAGGCAATGTGGGAAGAGCATCAGTTTAAGCGCTTCAGATGTGACCCCACTATAGCGAATCAGTCCACATTGGTTCTGAAATCTTCCCATGAATCCATGTGGGTCTTCCTCATATGTACCAGCAAAGGTGCATTGATCCTGAACAAGCTGAATTGTGGCTGGCTTGAGGTAAAAAAATTCAGCCTGGATTGGTGGCACCACAATTCCTGGCTCCCTCCCTTTAAGATCCGCCTCAAATGTCTGGATTATTGCTTTTCCATAACGGTTGTACGGCATTGAGGCCGGCTGCGGTCTAGAAGTTGCCGCTAGTTCTTTCTCTAAGGCTGCAGCCACCACAGCTTGTAGATGCTCCGTCGTGAGGCTAATTAGCCCTTGGCCTTCTACCATCGCTACCCAAGGAAACAACACTAGCACACCCGTGAGGTAAACAGATAGTAACAAAAATAAAAATAAAATAAAACTCTAAACTAATTTTTAACTAAACAATCTACCGTTGTCCCCGGCAACGGCATCAAAAATTTGACACGATTTCTTACGTTTTACCGCAAGTGCACGGTTCAAGTAATAGAGGTTGATATTTCAACCCCGAGTTGTCGATCCCACAAGGAAAATTACGAGATTATTTAGTTAAAAGCTTAACTTAGAGTTAATGTAACCGGGAGGAATGTTTGTTGGTTTAAGATTTTATCATCCCAAAACAAGTGGCTGTATTGAAATAACAATTTTTTGGATTTTATAATCAAACACGGCTTAATCAAATACGGAGAAAGACTAGGCGATCTAATGGATCTAGGGTTGTTAGAAAATTCCGGATAATGTATTGAAACAGGCTAATCCTAACTCAGTTATGCCAGGTAACTAGTCACTACGATCTTCTCTCGATCTCACGCAGTCCTACGTCACGGTCTACTACAGGTCCTGTCGGTCCACTATCGTCTACCAAATGGCCAATCCTATTCAAATCACCTCTCAGTCTCATTGATTAAGGATTGTGTTCATGTTCTCTATCTCCCTAGGCCAAGTCTCTTTCAAGCACTCAACCTAAGTACTAGCAATTCCGGGTAGCTACTCCATTGTTGCTAAGGATTAAGCATCAAACATGAACAATAACTAAGATGGATTAAACATTAAGTAAGATAACAAGCTTCAACATTATTTCATATCTCATGGCCATTAAAATCATCACTAACATATGTCAATAATGCTAGCTCTGTAATACACCAACTGAAATAAATATTAATCCATAAACTTGCATCTAAACATGAATCAATCCCTAAAATCCGGAAAAGTATAAGTCTAACATAACCCTAGGCTCTCCATAGAGCCTAGCAAAGTATCTAGCTGCTCATAGTGGATGAAAGATACAAGAGTTTCTCCATAGATAATGAAAGAGAAGGAGAAGAAGTGATCAAACGGTGAAATCGCCGAAGAGTAGACGAATTCGTGCAATCCCCAAGCTCGAAGCTGCTCCCCAATGGTGTCCCGTGCGTCTATGGCCTCTCTCTAGGTCTTCTCTCACGTTTTTTTACCAGCTGGGCCGAGTTTTAATGTAAATTGGCCGAAATTTCAGCCCCTCTAGTTTGTAATTCCCGGACAGAATTGTAAGCTGATCTTTCGCATGCCATATCTCCCTCATCCGGACTCGTATTTGGGCCTACCATATATCGTTGGCAAGCTATGGACATCTAATTTCCAATGGCGCAGGACTTTCTCCAAAATTGTTTGTATATTTTCCTGATCTTTGAAAATAGTAAAGGTTGGTCCTGAGTGACTTTCCCAACTTTGCTTCCTTTTTTCATCTTCTTTTCTCCTCTTCATCTACCTCCATTCCAAGCATATCCAAGCCTCTCATAATATTCATTGCACATATTTTACCTGAGTTACACAACACTAAACAACCCGTGCAATTATCTTCGCAAATATGAGAGAAAATATGCGCGAATAAGCTAGAATTACACTTTTCACTCTTAGGCTTGTAAATCAATTTCACATATTTGTGAATCATGTGAAATAAGCCTAATTCAAGTGATAATAAAGTATCATAATAACTCTTAAATGAGAGTCATCAGCGGGAGAGATGGATAGTGGTGACCTTATCCTCAGCTTGGAAGAACTTGGTGTAGAATTTCTTCACCATGTCTTGACAGAACCTGCTTCGAGAGTCCTGTACCATTTATACGACAGTCCCCAGAGATTTAGGGAATTCGCGCATAAGCAGCCTGGTATCGACCCCACGCGGGCCCATCAAGTCAACGAACCTCATCACGTGCTCGTGCGCGTTCCCACTGGCCTCATCGAACTTTTCCCATTTGGGCATGATTAGGTATCAGATATACATCTCGTGGGATTGGAGGTGCATTGTAAACTTTTGGGATGATACTATCCGCAAACTCTGGTTTGCAATGACAGAGTGGTCGCAATACCCGCGACGTTAGCAGGCGCGCTTCCTCCCGGGGTTGATGACGGTGTTTCAGTAAGACCCGGTATATAGGACATGTTGGGATCATAGGGAGGTGGAGGTGCATAACTCCCCTGGGCCCCAATCGCGTATGAAGGCAACGCGGGGTATGAAGAGGGATTCCCGGCAGTACAAGGGACGAGCCTGATTGGAGCCTCGGTGCCTGAGGTGCAGGGCCATTGGGGAGATAAGATTGTAGGTTTTGTGGGACGGGAATGTGCACCATAGAGGTTGTGGTTACCCCTGATGGAGGCAGCTGGGCTGCAAGTGGTGGGGCTAAATCCCCTTGAGCAGCGTTCTGAGCAAGCCCTCCCAGGATCGTCATGATCTGGGCGATCTGGGCGGAATGAGCCTGCATAGCCTTGGCTTGACTTTGGATTGTGCCTGTAGCATCTCCAAGGAGGGATTGCTCCCGGTAGCCGTCTGGGAGCTAGTGTTGGTGTTGGTGTTGGGGGCTTCTTCTCTTTGGGTTTCTTCCCCCAGAGGAGACAATCACCGTCACGAAGGTTGGCCTCAAGGGACATGGCTGCTAGGTTAATTTGTAGAAGCTTTTAAGGTGGATGAGATTCACGTCGGGATCACCAAATTTTGTACAAGGAAATCCTTGGGAGAGATCCAAGTGTACACCTCAAGTAGGAGATAAGAACAAGAACACGGAAAGATGGAGGGTGTGAGTAGGGAGAGAGTAAGCAATGGTACCTGTTCTTGAGAGAGAGACTATGTGTTAGCTAGCAAAAGATCTGAGAAGATCAGAGAGCTGCCATAGGAGGCCAACGTTCCTATATATAGGGGAAGTGACCGTTATGAGGGGTTAATGCGCCCATGTATGGCGGCTTAATGATAGCCTCGTAAAGGCATGTTCGATCGTATATATAGGGCACGTTACACGTTCATCCGCATAAGTAAGGGACCCTTATGAGATCACCGCATTTATGGGACACGTAGGCATTTAAATCTCTCAGACAGTTACTGAGGGTATCGCGCGAGCGTGGTTGTTGCTCTCGCGCGACGTACCTTACTCTAGCCTCCAAACCACTAAGTCCCTACAAGTCCGTGTGGTGAGCATCGCGGGTGGCCCTGTCTCGCAGCCCCCAGTGGATAAGTATGAGCAGTGATTGGGTGTGTATGGAGCACAGTCAGATATGCTGGATGGCTGCCACGTGGCTATGCTATGTCTCTTTGGAATGCACTATCTACACCTGTCTAGTTAATAACTTGTTCAGTTAGGGAAAATGTAGTAACCCTCATATTTATCTTACATGTTTAAGTTGTAAGTGATGTTAGTGTTACATAATTGAGTGTATAAGATAAATATTGTGTTAATTGTGTTAGACATTTTATTAATAAAATTTATAGAAGTTAAAGTAGAAATCAAGTTGTATGTATGTTTTATTTGATAACTATAATGTCTTTTAAATAAGTTTAAGGTCTTTCGTGCAATATTTGTATGAGAAATAAAATATAGTATTAGATTTTAGTTGAATGTTTTGGTTACACCAAGTACTTGCATCAACATGAAATAGATAGTGTGCATTATATGACTAAAATTTTACATGTCCTCACTTATTTTGGTGTGACCATCACACTCAATTGTTTTAGGACTTTATAGGCACAAGTTGCATCATTGTCATCATTTTCCTCCACTTTTTTCTCACTCAAGAATGCCACCAAGCTCTCATTTCTCCCCCCTTACCTTCATTCCCAGTTTTGTTCTTGACCCTCCACAAACATGGTCTAAAAATAAAGTTTTTGAGGTTTTAAGTGTTTGGAGCTTATCTTGGGTGTTAGTATATCAATTGGGGAGACAAATTTGAGCATTTTCTTCAAGATTGAAGCCTCTAGGAACTATTATTCATCACTTCTTTAAACCCACATCAAGAACATCATGAAAGTGAGAAGTAAGTTCAACATCTTTGCATCTACATCATGATTTTGGTCATTCACTCCTTATTCTTGTGATTCCATGGAAAATTTCTACTTGCACGTTATGAATTCATCATTTTAAGAAATCTATTAGCATTGACCATCTCATTTCTATGAAAGCATGATGAATTTATGGTTGCATGTTCTTGATTCATCATCATCCTCATGATCTGGACACATGCTATACAAAATGAGTTTGTTGAGTATACATGAATATGGTTTAGATTTTGATAGTCTAATTTCATATCTTGATAGAGTATTTCTTGCATGCAACAAGTTTTTCAAGTAGACAAAACCATGAAGTTCATGTTTTGAGCTTATTTTCACGAAATTGAGAAAAATAGTTAAACATTTCAGAAAATTATGAAAAATTCACAGTTTGTGTATTTGTGTGTGATATTTCTACAGTAAACATTTCAGAGTCATTGGACTTGTATTTAATTTTTAATCGGCCAAAAACCAGTTCTGTTTTAACACTCTGCTCAACCCCAGACCAGTGAGTTTTTTCATACATTTCATGTATTTATTTTACTCAAATATCTAAAAAATTTAGATATGTTGTTCATAGGGGTGTTACTTACTTCCAGTTAAAATTTCATAATTTTTGAAATTTATATGAATATTTTATGAATTTACGCCCAAGACCGCTTTTACGCCTCGGTTTTACACATAAACAGCTCTGAAAATTAATGTTTAAAAATACTTAGAAGTTTTCATAATTTTTGATTTTTTTATATGTTATCAGTAAACTATTTATCTATGTTATCAAAAATTTGGGTCTCGAATAATTATTCTGATCTACTTATGAATTTTTAAACTAATGGTAGTCACATTTTGTTTATGAGCATAATATAGAAGTTGTCAAGTTTCTCAATTCTAGTTTATGTAAGTTACTTTTAGTTTATTATATGTTATATTGATCTTATGTATTGTATTTTACATCTCATATGCATCTAGGAACATGTTTAAGGCTATAAAAGCATATGAATATATGAGAAAAGTTACTTTATTTGCATTAATAAAATTTGGTGTGGTTGAGCTGTTTGGTATGATTTAATGCTAAGTGATTATATGTGTGATTTGTAGCATTATTTGATATTTACGTGACAGTGGAGTTGATGATCATGTACCTAAAGATGATTGAATTTGGAATAAAGGACTGTTAATTAAATGACTTATGCTCGCAAGGTGAGTTACCCTACCTCCCGAAGTTTGTACCCAACCTCAAGTATTTTACAAGCTTATGTATGTTCATGTCGTCCATATTATTATGTATGTATGCTTTTTACTTAAGTGAAATGTTTATGCCCTCATGGATGCTAACAAAGAAAATGAACGTTTCATAAGATAAAACACGTTTTCAGAAAGGCCACGGTTACCAGAGTGAAACCCCTTGTCGAGTATAGGCAGGCTACGGCCCTTTTGCCGGGGATATATAAGCAGACAACGCGTCGCCTCACAAGCCGTTGCGATGGACATGTCCCTACGTTATGTTATGTTAAGTCGCGAAGGTTACACGGGCAATAAGATAAGAAACTAAGCAAGCATGTTCAAGTATGATAAGGTCTCTACCCGAGACAAAGAAAGGTTCTACTTGGAACAATATGATTTCACACGACTCAAGTTGTGCTTTACGTTACGCTTTCTTTATGATACAAGTTATGTTTTATGAATGTCATGCTCTTTCAAGTTTCACAAGTATATGTATGTATGCTTATGGATTAATTTCATGACGCTCCATGGAAAATTTAGCCCATTTTAGTTTTCAAACCTATGGAGGGGCGATGTAACTCATTGAGCTAGTTGAGCTCACCCTTTCAAGTTAAATTTTTTTCAAATTTTAAGAACACGTAAGACGCAAGAAGTTGCAAGGCGTTAATTTGATATGTGATCACATGCTTGGTCATGCTTATGTGCTTAGATGTCGAGTATATGCTAGATGGCTTAGATTTTGTGTAACTCGCGTTCGTAAATTGTTTAAGAATGTAATAGTTAAGCATTTATGTATAAAAGACTTTATATGAGCCATTGTATGATACCTAGAAACATTGCCGATTTATGCTCTGTTTACGTTACGAGTCGAGAGGACTAAATGAAAATAATTTTCAAGTTCCACTTCTTTTTCCTTGATAAATTTCCATTCATGTTACAAGTCAATTTGTTTATCATGACGACCGCTTCCGCAAAGTTTTTCAAATGATCACGACTTTAGAAAATAATTTATATAGCCTCTCAACGAGTCAAGGGCTCACAGGCATGTTGCGCTCTCCTCCCGTTAACGCGAAATTTTATTAATCGCTAATCAGGGTCTGCGGGAGGTGGATGTGACAGAAAATTTAAATTTCAATTTTTTTTACAGTTACAGTATATATATTTGTATATACAGTTGGTGTTATATTATATCTTGTTATATATCTTGTGATTATTTGGTGATTGATAAACACGGTGATTGTGCATTTGATGCCCTGTATAATTGTTTGTCTAAGAGCGGACCGAATTGCGGGGTTTGGTTGAAAGCATAATATTTAGTAATGAAACGAAATTTTACTTATTTGATATATTTAATTGTTTTGATGAAATACTATTAAAAAATTGTGTTGGTGATTTAAGTCACGTACCGGTGTAACAGTTTCTTTTTATTAACAAAATATTGTAGTGGACTTGTGTGTCCTCTTAGTAGAGTTTTTTGGATGTCTGAAAGTGTTAGACTACGTAGCCAATAAACAGTCATTTTATCGAATAATCGATTTTTCTTATGAAAACGTTACATGGGTTGTTACATGATCGCTCAGTATCCTATAGAGTAGCTTGCCATGGAACGACCAGATGTTGAAACCATTTTCCATCTCATGATTTGAAGTGACAGATCTTGCAAAATATCCGCTGCCTCGTACTTCTTACTATATTCTGTATTTCTTGAAATTCTTGGCGATCTCCACAACACATCTTGCGATCATGCTCGCTCAGAAGAAATGGGATTTCCATGTCTTTGGCCTCGTACTTCAATTTTTATTAATTAGTTTCCTCCAATGTTTTAGAACCAACTAAACAAAGAAAAAAAAGAGCTGAGATGTTATTTTGTCATCAACTAAGTCATAAAGTTATAGCAGTTGATGCAGATGACAATTCTTGAACTCAACGTTGGGGGCGGAATTGTATATTAGTACAATGGTCTCATGAAGGAAATGTGAGTTAATCATGCTATATTTTTTTTGAAGGAAAATCATGCTATATGAGCGAACGTGACAGAATTGTATATTAGTACAATGTTCTCATGAAGAAAATGTGAGCTAATCATCTATTTGTGTGAACCTTACACGGAAAAAAATTGACATTCAACTGAAGTAAAACAATGCACTAATTCCTTTGTTCCTATGAAAGTGTGAGCGAATAAATAAATTTTGTGAATTAATTGTCTTTCAAATGTTTGTAGAACATTGTAAATAAAAGTGTAATTAGTTAATAATGATTTATAATTTAATTAGATTAATTAGTTGCTTTGGTCCGTGATTAATTAGATTCTTCTTTGAGAGACGATGTGGAATGCATGCATTGTTTAAAAATAGGGTTGAATTCACTTACACCCCCTTAGTTTAGGAGGATCTTCAATTACACTCCTCTTAGTTTGGAAATCTTCACTTACACCCTTTACGACTACCATGCATGTTGTTACTTACATCCCATGTATGTATTCTCTCTACTAGGTGGTGAAGTATCTCCCCAAATCCTTTTTAGGAGATATTTACCATTGAAGAGGCTGAATTCCACAACAGTATAAACTCTTAACACGTCAAATGTCTGTTTTCTATCGCATTTTTGATAGACGTTTCTGAATATGGTACATCTACTATAGTGAAAGTTGAAGCTAACTTGAGGTATGGTTTAATGGATTGGTCTTTGCAGTCTCTCTAAGGGTAAATCTTTCTACAACATAATTTATGTAGTTTCCCTATCAACTAGTTAAGCAGCTTGAGATTCGTAGTCTCTCTCAAGCTGCTGGTACGATACTGGTTGTATCATTTGGTCCTTTCATTGTTTTCACCATCCAACTGGTGAATCATGACGAACTTCGAAGATTTGATCATTCTCGCAGATCCTGAAGACCTTGAAGAACTCTGCAGGCAAGTGAATGCCACAGTGAATTATCTCACCATGACAAAGCTCGCACACCTTCAAGCGAGTGGGTATCTTACCATGGAAGAGATGGACGACATCAAAGCTAGTGAAGGACGACTCCGAGTGGTGACCGCTGCAGAGTTGTATCGCATCCAGGACATGCTTACGGAAATTCAACCGCCAACTCAACAGCCGCTGCCATCAATTTCAACGACCACGCAAGAACAAGAGCAGCAGCAGAAGCAACACGCGTCGCCACTGCCGCCATCTTCCCCAGATCCGACAAACCAGCAGCTCGTCGCCTCTAAAGCGAAACAAACCCAGTCTGCTCAATCTGTGTCGCCGACGATTCAGTAATGGGAACCCACCCAACCACCGTTCATCCCGCCGGTGTGCCCACTGTAATACCCCGTTTAATTAGCAGGGGTAAAATAGTCATTATAATAGCATAATAATAATTTTATTGACAAATAATGTTTTAATAGATTTTGAGTTTTAAAGTTTTAAAATAGTTATTAGATTTACAATCGTGAATAAATACGATAACGTTTCGTAAATTTAGTTTTAACGCGTACCCGACCACCGCGAGGTTAGGTGAGCGCGACACACCCAATCACTATTAGCACTAGTACCTCACATACACCCTACAACTCCTCCCTACATCACCTCCTTCACCAAATCTTTTCTTCACGGCAAAACAACTTCAACACCGCCCCAACCTTCGGGAGGATTCACCACCGCCCTCCACTCCTTGGCCACCAAGTAACCAGCTCTATATAAGAGCTTCACCAGCAGCCCCAACCTCCACACAACACCAGCAGCTACCACCACCACCTCCATCACCGTCAACATCATCATCACCACCATTGTTGTTTTGTTCGGCAGAAACCCACCACCACCACTCAGCTCTCTCTCTCTCTCTCTCCCTCTCCACCTACCTGCCACCAGAAAACAGCAGCAGCAGCAGAGGAAGAGAGGCAGCAGCCACCCTCCACCACTGCCGCCATTTTTTCCGGCAGCAAGAACCACCAAGCCCACCACTACTCCACCTCCACCCTCTGTTTCTCTCACTCTCACTCCCTCTCTGTTCGAAGACCACCCCAGCTGTCACTAGCAGAGAGAAGCAGAGCCATCATCCCCGTCGTTTTTCCCGTCGGGACAGCCACCGGTGAAGACCCACTTCACTGCCACTTTCTCCCTCCTCTTCGTCCCTCTCTCTCTCAGCCTCTCTTACTCGGTTGAGAACCCAGGAGGGGTCGGAGAAACCAGGTAATAGCAGCAGCAGTAGCGAAAGCCATCACTGCCGCCGCCGCCACCATTGATTCCGGCGACCCACTTGGCCGAAGCTCCGCCAAAGCACACCCAGCGACCACCAGTGCTACCACTAGACTCCTAAGGCCCCGACTGAGTCAACAGAAGGCTCAGAACCGGCCAAGAAGCCATTAGTTCCGGCGAGTGAGCTTCAAAGTCCGACGACTCCGATTCGAGACTTCGACCCGACGCGTATCTCAACGGTTTCCGGCCATTTTTGGCCTAGGTATGTGCTATATCCTCTTTTTAGTCATTCTACATAATCAAAACCAGAAGTTGATATCTAGATTTAAGATTTGAAGAGCTAAAATGAGTTGTTCTTGAAAAAGGGGTCAAAGCGTAATTTACAGAAAAGTTTTAACATGTTATAGGGGGGCTGTTTGATGTTTTCAGAAACTATAGGGTGACTAGAGTCTTTAAAAATAACTGTTTTAATATGATTTAGAGTATTTGTTGATTTTTATTACAAATTAGAATTTATATAATTAAATCACACTTTTAGTTAAAAATACTAATAATGATAATAATAATTGTGGGTTTAAAGATAATATCTAAAAATAGTAGCTTTTGTCTCGGAAAATTTATTCGGTTAAAGAAATAGTAAACAAGTTGTTTGAAACTAAAATAGAAACGTTTTTGTAAAAGTTTTTATTAAATATTGTTTAATCACAAAGTCTATAACATTAGTTATTAAACTTGTAAAATTGGACTTTTCTAAATATTATAGTGTCGTGTATAGTTTTTCTTAAAAATATAATAGTCGAGAATCACTTTGTCATTATAATTCAAATTAATTCTTAAGTATAATTTCTTTAGCTCATAATTTTATTAATCTAATTAATCACTTTTAATTAATAGTAATAATAATAGTAATAATAGTTGTTTAAAAATAGATGAGTTGTTTCATTTGTAGAAAATTATAAGTGGATACTAAAACGATAGAAAAATAGTGGGGGTTTAGATTGATATAAATACTCTTTTAGGACTTATAGCATTCTATGTGGATACTTGTTGACGTAGAAGACACGATTTGTAGGTGACGTCTTTGTAGGCCCGAGCCACTGCTAGGACGTGCTTTTGCTACGGAAAGTAAGGTAAGTGAACATGCCAAGTCTTGCGAGCCTAGTTCCTTTCGTGTCTCGTTTTAACTTTTATATACGTCTCAAAATATTTGTTGATTATTTTCATGTTAAATTGTGACGTTCTTATACTTTCAGAAGTTGATTTGTTTACTAATGTCACACGAATAATATTAATGCATAATTAATTAAAGTGGAAAGAGTTGTGCGGGGATCGTTGTGATTTCTTTTATCTAGATTGGTCGTGTTGGCTTCGTCCTCTCGACCCGCTTATTTTAACCCGGTCGCAACCTGCCGGGTCGCTCCATGTACTCACCTCTCTGGCCGCGAGGAGTCTTAGGGGGGTGCCGACACTTAAGGTCATGGCTGCTAGTGATAGTATAGTAGATCTTCCCCGTATCAACACAGATTAATAATACAGTTTTCCTGAGTTTTGGATATTATAAAAGAAAGAAGTTTAGTAAAGAAGAGAAGTTTCAGTTGAGCTTTTGTTTCAGAGAAGTTATTTTATTCCTGTTATTCATTTCCTGTTCCGAGTTATTGCAAAAGAAAAGTTATTCATTCTTCATCTGTTTTACATGCTTGGGTGTCGCTTACTTAGTCTTTTGTACTGACTTTGAAACTGCGGTTCCTGTTTCCTTCCCACCGCAGGCTTAGGAGCTGAGGACTATGGCATAGCAGGGTACGGGACTCACGTAGACGGTTTTCAGCACGAGTAGTGATGTAGTTGGCTAGCTCACCTTATGTAGTAATTTTGAGAAGACTTATGTAATATCTAATGACCTTTGGATGCTTAATATTATGTAATAAATAAGTGGGATGTTATGCTTTTGATTTCCGCCGTTACTTTTAGCATCGCCCTCCCGGTCTTGTCCGAGCCGGATAAGGGGGTTGTTGCAGGTGGTATCAGAGCAGGCAATCCGTAAAAAGGGAATTAAAAACCTGTAGGGCAACTTAAAATGAACATAGGGCAAGATAATTAAAAATTGGAAAGCCGTTCGGGTTATGGGTAGCTTAGGAGATTGGTCTTGAGTATTCCCGCCCACCCACATCCTGTTTTGCAAGTTCCATGAGTTATTTTTACTATCTCTGATCATTATAGTGAAGAGGAGGAAAGCAGAATTTGAATCATATTGGATGAGTTACAGACCTGAGCATTATGTGCCTTATTACAGAATTGCTATGCTATGCTATGCATGTTATTTTATGTTTATGTTGGATTTGTTTACTGTGAACTAATGGCTTGATTATTGAGGTTTCCGCAACCCTAACCAAGGATACCGTAGGGCGTGACTAATAGACCACTTCGTTATCACTATATAGGAAAGTTTGAACAGGACAGATGGCTGATAACATCTCCATGGAGCAATTCTTCACCCAAATGACCCAGATGATGAACAGCGGGGGACAGACAGGGACTAACTGGGCCAAGAAAGTAGCTGAGATGAAACAATGGAGTTCACTGGGAGAGAAGATCATGTCGAGTTAGAAGACTGGATTGTGGAAATGGATAAGATTCTGGAGACAATAGAGTGCCCGGATGATAAGAAAGTCAATTGCGCAGTCTTTTACTTGAAGAGTGAAGCAAACCTCTGGTGGAGGAATGCACGAGAAACACTCTTGGCTGATCCCAAATTCAACAGGGAAGCACTTCAAATTGCGCTCAGAGCACGTTTTTACCCTCACCATGTGAAGAGGAGCAAGGAACAGGAATTTCAGAACCTGCAGCAGGGGAACGACTCGGTGACAGAATATTTTCGGAAGTTCACAGAATTGACGCGATTCGTGGGGAACATGGTGCCTGACGAGGATTCCAAAGTTTCCCGATTAATCGGTGGATTACACGAGAGGTTGCAGAAATCTCTCCTGAGCAGGACTTACTCCACACTTCATGAAGCCTACGACAGAGCTGCAGACATCTGGCGGGTTCGTGTCACCCAGGAAGAGAAACGCAAGAAGCGTAAATTGGAAGAGGCCGGAGGAAGCAACAACTTTTCCAGGGGAATTCAGAAATTCAGGCCTAACAATGGGGGATGTAACCAAGGGCAGAATCGTGGCAACCAGCAAAACACTGGAATTCAGAAAGTTCGGCGATATTTTCGCAAATGGTGCCCACGGAACCATCCCGGCGAAGATTGTGCAGGGAATGTTGTCACTTGTAACAACTGCGGAAAGAGGGGGCATCGGTCCTATGAATGCCGTTCACAACCAGCTGGGAACCAACAAATAATCCCAGGCGGTAATTTTGGGAGGCCACAGCTGAACAACTATCAGGGAAACCGCCAGCAGAATGGGAATAACTTTTCCCGCAACCAGCAGTTTGGTAACCAGCAGAATGGGAATCGCAATCAGAACAATGGGGGCAATGGATATGGCAGGCAGCAGAACTACAACCCAGGCAATGCAGGCCAGAACGGAGGTCAACCCAGGATCGGAAATGGTAATGCTGGATATGGAAACAACAACAATGGAGCAGGAGCCGGAGGAGCAGGAACTCAGAATGCAAATATGGGAAGAATTGCTGTGATGACCAAGACTGAAGCAGAGGCTGCACACGGAGTTGTTACGGGTACATTTTCTGTTTATGAGCACCCTGCTTTCGTGCTGTTTGATTCTGGCGCATCGTTTTCTTTCATTTCATCTGCATTTGTTGATAAGCTGGGTTTACATAATTCATCTAGTATATCTATCCCAGTAGCAACCCCTGATGGCCAAGTAACGCTTTGTGACACTGTATATGAAGGGGTGGAACTAAAAATCCTAAACAGTGTCTTACCCGCCAACTTAATAAGATTTAATCTAGGAGGCATAGATGTGATCCTAGGAATGGACTGGTTGGGGAAATATCGGGCAGTTATCAACTGCTATGACCAGAAGGTTCGATTTAGGGGACCTAAAGGAGAAAAGATCACCTACCGGGGTATTCCTACTGAGCCTCGGATTAGACTTGTGTCAGCTCTGGCAATAATCAACCAAATGAAGAAGGGGAACTCTGCCTATGTGTGTTATGTCCAAGACGTAACCAAGAAGAAGAATGTGCTGGATGAGATACCAGTCGTGAAGGAATTTCCTGATGTATTTCCCGATGAGATTCCCGGAATGCCACCTCATCGAGAAGTGGAGTTTACTTTAGACCTGGTACCCGGAACTGCACCCATTTCCAAGGCGCCGTATCGAATGGCACCTGTGGAATTGAAGGAGCTGAAGGAACAGATACAAGAACTTCTACAGAAGGGGTACATACGACCTAGTGTGTCACCCTGGGGAGCACCAGTATTGTTCGTCACGAAGAAGGACGGAAGCTTGCGATTATGCATTGACTACCGGGAGCTGAACAGTGCCACTATCAAGAACAAGTATCCGCTACCCCGGATTGACGATTTATTCGACCAGCTGCAAGGAGCCAGTGTTTTCTCCAAGATCTATCTAAGGTCTGTTTATCATCAACTCCGCGTAGCCGAGAAAGATATTCCAAAGACGGCCTTTAGCACAAGATACGGCCACTACGAGTTCACAGTTATGCCGTTCGGTTTGACCAACGCACCTGCCGTTTTCATGGATTTAATGAACCGCGTAATGAAGCCGTTTTTGGACCGGTTCGTGGTAGTTTTCATCGATGACATCCTGGTGTACTCGAAGAACGAAGGGGATCACGAAGAACATCTCCGGACAGTATTGCAGACCTTGAGGCAAGAGCAGCTGTACGCCAAGCTTTCGAAGTGTGACTTCTGGTTGGATCGTGTGCCGTTTCTAGGCCACATCATCTCCAAAGAAGGGATATCAGTTGACCCCTCGAAGATCTCAGCGGTTAAAGATTGGCCTACACCGAAGAACGTGTCAGAAATTCGAAGCTTCCTTGGTTTAGCTGGCTACTACAGGCGTTTCGTGAAGGATTTTTCGAAGATTGCCAGACCGTTGACGACGTTTAGCTGGCTACTACAGGCGTTTCGTGAAGAACGTTTTTGTAAAAGTTTTTATTAAATATTGTTTAATCACAAAGTCTATAACATTAGTTATTAATCTTGTAAAATTGGACTTTTCTAAATATTATAGTGTCGTGTATAGTTTTTCTTAAAAATATAATAGTCGAGAATCACTTTGTCATTATAATTCAAATTAATTCTTAAGTATAATTTCTTTAGCTCATAATTTTATTAATCTAATTAATCACTTTTAATTAATAGTAATAATAATAGTAATAATAGTTGTTTAAAAATAGATGAGTTGTTTCATTTCTAGAAAATTATAAGTGGATACTAAAACGATAGAAAAATAGTGGGGGTTTAGATTGATATAAATACTCTTTTAGGACTTACAGCATTTTATGTGGATACTTGTTGACGTAGAAGACACGATTTGTAGGTGACGTCTTTGTAGGCCCGAGCCACTGCTAGGACGTGCTTTTGCTACGGAAAGTAAGGTAAGTGAACATGCCAAGTCTTGCGAGCCTAGTTCCTTTCGTGTCTCGTTTTAACTTTTATATACGTCTCAAAATATTTGTTGATTATTTTCATGTTAAATTGTGACGTTCTTATACTTTCAGAAGTTGATTTGTTTACTACTGTCACACGAATAATATTAATGCATAATTAATTAAAGTGGAAAGAGTTGTGCGGGGATCGTTGTGATTTCTTTTATCTAGATTGGTCGTGTTGGCTTCGTCCTCTCGACCCGCTTATTTTAACCCGGTCGCAACCTGCCGGGTCGCTCCATGTACTCACCTCTCTGGCCGCGAGGAGTCTTAGGGGGGTGCCGGCACTTAAGGTCATGGCTGCTAGTGATAGTATAGTAGATCTTCCCCGTATCAACACATATTAATAATACAGTTTTCCTGAGTTTTGGATATTATAAAAGAAAGAATTTTAGTAAAGAAGAGAAGTTTCAGTTGAGCTTTTGTTTCAGAGAAGTTATTTTATTCCTGTTATTCATTTCCTGTTCTGAGTTATTGCAAAAGAAAAGTTATTCATTCTTCATCTGTTTTACATGCTTGGGTGTCGCTTACTCAGTCTTTTGTACTGACTTTGAAACTGCGGTTCCTGTTTCCTTCCCACCGCAGGCTTAGGAGCTGAGGACTATGGCATAGCAGGGTACGGGACTCACGTAGACGGTTTTCAGCACGAGTAGTGATGTAGTTGGCTAGCTCACCTTATGTAGTAATTTTGAGAAGACTTATGTAATATCTAATGACTTTTGGATGCTTAATATTATGTAATAAATAAGTGGGATGTTATGCTTTTGATTTCCGCCGTTACTTTTAGCATCGCCCTCCCGGTCTTGTCCGAGCCGGATAAGGGGGTTGTTGCACCCACAGCCGACTGACGGCCTCACGTCGCTCCAGCCAATGGCCGGACCAGAAGCGACGTCCGAAGATCACCGTCGATTCTCTGTCACAGAAGAATTCGCCGCGGAGAATCCCAATTCCCGATCTGGGTTCGTCAAACCGGATAACCTTCCTCCGACATCGCCACTTCCTCGGCCACAATCCAAGCCACCATACCCGCCTGACCTCCCATCGCTACAGAATTTGGCCAGACTCGCAGCGCCCTCCGACGAAGACCGACGCCTACAGGCGACCGATGAACCAGATGATACCGAGGTTCCTCCATGGCCGCCGCCGCTGCTTCAATGGTCGTCCAACTCAGTCCCGTCCCCCCCCCCCCCCGACGTCCGACGGCCCTCTCCCTGCCAACAACGACCTCCATCTCGCCACATACGGCCTTGGCCGCCTCCAATTCGCTTGTGAACTTGCCTACCGTCCGTCATCGCGTCCAGATCCAAAGGATCGGCTCGGATTAGCCGATGGGTGCAACCCGGCTCATATGTGGCTAGATCCAGCTGCCTTCTCCTCTTCGGTTCGGCTTGAGCCGCGGTCTTCTTCCCGGATCGGCTCCAACAGTAGCTTCCTTTCGGCTGCTCTCAAGCCAGCTGACCCACCTTGTCTCCAAGTGAGCCACTTCTCTATTTTTAGTTTATTTTTGAGCCGCGATGATAAATTTTCGAGCCACGGGGTCTACTCTAGGGTTTTTCGACCTCGGGGGAGCTGATACGGGTCAACCGTATACGGGTCACTCGTATTATTCTTGCTAGTTAGCATTATTTTTTATTTACTTAATTATTATTAGTGGTCAGTTAGTTATTTATTTAATTAGTCGTTTATTTAATTATTTAGTGATCGGGCTTGGCCCCTTAGGTCTAGGGTTAGGTTTAGTTATCTATTTAAACCATTGTAGTCTTCAGTTATAATCATGGAATGAGAATTGTTTCTTTTGAGTTTATTCAGTTTATTTTCGTATTCGTAGTTTTTCGTAGTCTCATGAACTACTGTTAGAGATTCGTAGCCTCTCTGAAGCTACTGGTACGATACTGGTTGTATCAGTGCTCTGCTTTTAAAGAAGCAGAGACACCCGTTGGAGCGGTTGGGTCTATTCACGAACGGTTACGAAACCGTTCCAGAATAGTTGGAAAAACAAATTCAAAATTTATGGTAAATTTTGGCTGAAAAACAATTAAAATTGGGCCAAAAAATTAATAGGACCTGAACCTAGTAGCCAGCCCACAACACAACGCGCCGCGTCCCGGCCTGTGCCCGAGACCGAGCCGAGCCGGCCGGACAGATGGTGGCGCGCGCGCGCCTGTGTGGTGGTTCGGACCATAGCTATGTCCTCCCTCCTACACAAAATGTGTATCACGAAAGGGTGTGCCTTATAGTGCAATCTTGAAGTACATAAGTGAACAAGATTGTTCCACCCTCCAATGTGGGATGAATTAAATTCCCTCTTGGAGTAGTATCTTAGAAGCCATCTTTACCCACAAATTTTTCATTCACCCGATCACGATTTTGGATGAAGTAAAGTTGTAGGATGTTCACCTAGCTCTAAGGAATCCATAGCAACTTTCGTTTTCGTGAATCGATTAGCCGATTCTTCAAAAACCTCTTCCAAAGCCGTGCGAAAAAACGAGTTTTTCCAACAATCCCCCACATGAAAGATAAAATTGGCATAAGAGCCGGAACATCAAAAAGGAAGAAAGAGTTCCATCTATCGAACAACAATCGCATCGAGAAGGTGGCCTGTGACCTTGAACGTTCTCTAGTGGAATACTACAGGGTATACTGGCTTGTCAGTGGCGAACCGCCTTGAACTGCTTGCCGTAGTATATACCTAGTCAATAGTACCCACACGATTATTATTTTCATATCAGGTTCTCATGATCGTGTCCGTTTTGGCCATGGAGAACTTAATCCTGGTTTCGTGAGTGGTCTTAGATAATTTAGCATCGTCATTCTTCTAGAACCGGCTCCCAGTTCCCACTCATATAGGTGAGTCTCATAAAGAGTATCTTGCCATACCCCACTTGTTTTCCATTCAAGATATGAGCTCATTAAAAGCCAAATTCTTATCCTTAGCCAATGCAAGTGTCACTCGGCGTCGCCCTAGGAATGGGTTTGGAAATAGAAATTTCCTTACAGTGGCTAATTTTTGCACAGTAGTTTTTGTCCCTTTTGAACTTAGTTCTTGGGATCTCCAATCATCTAGGTTGGGTTTTCCGCTACGTGCAACTCGGTGAGATAGGCTTTAATCCCATTCCCCTTGACGAACTCAAGACTTGCTTTCTACTTAACCCCTTTGTTAGGGGATCCGCTAAGTTGTCCTTAGACTTCACATAATCGATCGATATTATTCCGTATGAGAGCAATTGCTTAATGGTGTAATGTCTTCGACGAATGTGTCTAGACTTAACATTGTAGATACTACTTTGTGCCCTTCCGATAGCCGATTGGCTATCACAATGAATGCATACAGCCGTCATTGGTTTATGCCACATTGGAAGTTCTTCCAGAAAGTGTCAAAGCCATTCCGCTTCTTCACCTGCCTTATCCAACGCAATGAATTCAGATTCCATGGTGGATCTTGCAATGCAAGTCTGTTTAGAATATTTCCATGATATCGCTGCACCTCCTAGGGTAAATACATACCCACTCGTGGATTTAGAATCCGGGTTATCGAATATCCAATTGGCGTCACTATATCCCTCTACAACTGAAGGGTATCTAGAGTAGTGTAGTCTGTATGTTGAGGTGTACCTCAAATACTTTAATACACGAGTCAATACCTTCCAGTGATTATTACTTGGATAACTGGTATATCAACTTAGTTGGCCAACCGCTTGGGCGATATCCGGTCTGGTGCAATTCATGAGGTAAATTAGACTACCAATCACTTGAGCATACTCGACTTGTCTTATACCTGCACCATGGTTCCTGGCGAGATGTAGATTAGGATCAACATGAGTCCTAACTATCTTGCCACCATTTTTGTCAAATTTCTCAAGTATTTTCCCAACATAGTGCAATTGAGATAATGTGTATCCATTAGTTGTCTTAGTGATATTCATCCCTAAAATAACGTCAGCGATACCCATATCTTTCATATCGAACTTAGTTGTCAACAATTTCTTTGTTGATTTAATGATAGTTGAATTACTTCCCATAATCAACATATCATCGACATACAAGCATACAACAACATATCCATCATGTGTAGTCTTGGAGTATACACACTTGTCACATTCATTAATTGTGAATCTGTTTGATAGCATAGTGTTATCAAACTTTACATGCCATTGTTTTGGAGCTTGTTTTAGTTCATAAAGAGATTTAACTAGTCGACACACTTTGTTTTCTTGTCCGGGGACAAGGAAACCTTCCGGTTGTTCCATATAAATCTCTTCATCTAGTTCACCATTCAAGAAGGCAGATTTTACATCCATTTGGTGAATTTCAAGGTCATTTACAGCTGCGAGCGCTATAAGAGTACGAATAGACGTAATCCTGATCACAGGTGAATAGGTATCGAAATAGTCAATACCTTCCTTCTGTTTATACCCTTTAGCTACAAGTCTAGCCTTGTATTTTTCAATTTTTCCGTCAGTTTTAAGCTTTCGCTTAAATATCCACTTGCAGCCTGGTGGCTTACAACCTGGAGGAAGATCCACCAATTCCCATGTGTGAATTTGAAGTATTGATTCAATCTCACTATTTTTAGCCTCCTTCCAATAGGTTCCCTCTGAGCTAGACATTGCCTCCTTATAGGATTGAGGTTCGTTTTCTATCATATACGTTAGAAAATTCGGGCCATAATCCTAGGACTTGAAATCCCAAATTCAACAAATTCCGACTTCAAATGCTGCATCCAATCGGTCCATGGAGGCGGCGGCGGCGGCGAGGAGGATGACGGAGAAGAAGACGCCGACACCGACGTGGAGGCTGTGGCAGAAGATTTCGACTCGATCATCTTCATCTTCTTCTTCTTTTTTCTTCTCCCTTTTCTCCACCATCTTCTTCTTCTTCTTCTCATCTGTTTTCTGGATCTATTTTTTAAGATCTATTTTTTGGATCTGTCAAAAAATTGAAGACAAAGAGTAATGGGTAGTTGTTCTTCAATTTGTTTTGAATCTGTTGAAAAACTTGATTTTAGATTTGATATGCTACATAATCGGTTGAATTTGATGTGTTAGGTTGTGTTCTTGTTGATGGTGGTAGGTTGTGTTCTTGATGATGGTGGCAGAGTGGTGGTGTTGATGGTGGGGGTGTTGATTGTGGAGTTGAATGTTATTTGTGTGAAAAAGCAGGGTTATTTTAGTCTTTTTGTCCCAGCTCTTAAACCACGAGCCCAACCGCCATGGGGAGATAGAGCTGGGACAGAGTGGTACTTCATTAAAAACTTCATGGTTTGTTCAGCGGCTAGATCGAGCCAGATTGGAGCCGATGACTTTTTCTTGGCTAAATCGAGCCGACTGTTTGTTTCTTCTGGTCGCGATGGTCGATTGAGGTCCGGTGTTCGCTCTCCAGTCTTCGAGGGTTGAAGCTCGGCCATTGGCTGGAGTTGGAGGCCGGCGAAGGGTTCGGTTGATCCGCCGACGGAGGAGCTGTTGCAGGCCTTCGGAGGTTGATTGGAGGGGCGGATGGAGGTCGGTGCAGGTGCGGTTGGACGCCGGTGGAGTTGGTGCCCCCTGTAGGACGGATGTCGCGCTTGTCGATGATTCTTTGGAGGATGTCGCGCTCTTCTTGACTGAAAACGGGTTCGGGGAGGTAGTTTATGGTAAGCGGAGCAGAGAAAATCTGACCGCCGCTCTCAATGAAAGCACCAATTGATACGCGAAGCGTATCGATAAATTGAATAGAATGATAAAAGAGAGGAAGAGATATTGAAAGAGACTGATATAGGGAGATAAAGGGAGAGAGAGACTAGGGAGAGATTAGGGATCAGAGAACTATATATTTATTGATTGAATAGAATGAACAACTACATCACTTAAATAGATAATACTTACCCTAACCTAGCCCTACCCTAACCTTACGGGCTTATTCTACGGCCCAAGCCATTTCAATAATTAAATAACTAACTTAAAGAAATAAACGATAACTAATCGATACGATATCGGTATCAGGTTTCCACCGCCAAGTTCAGGAACAAACAAAGCGAAAATTGGATCAATGGGAGACCAACAAATGTCAACAACATTCTCAACCTTAATGGATTTCTTCTACGGAGCAGCTTGCCATGGAACGACCAAATGTTGAAACCGTTTTCCATCTTATGAACCGAAGTGACAGATGTAGCAACATTTCTGCAAGTCCGCTAACTCGTACTTCTTACTGTATTATGTATTTCTTGAGATTCTTGGCGATCTCTCCTACACATCTTGTGATCCTGTTCATTCAGAAGAAATAAGATTTCCCTGTCTTTGGCCTCATACTTCAATTTTTATTAATTAGTTTCCTCCAACATTCTAGAACCAACTAAACAAAGAAAAAAAAAGATAAGATGTTATTTTGTCATCAACTAAGTCATAAAGTTATATCAGTTGATGTAGAGGACAATGCTTGAACTCTCAACGTTGGTGGCGGAATTGTATATTAGTACAATGGTCTCATGAAGGAAATGTGAGTTAATCATGCTATGTGGGTGAACGTTATTACTACAATGTTCTCATGAAGGCAATGTGAGTTAATCATCTATTTGAGTGAGCTTTACACGGGAAAAAGATAGACCTTCAACTGAAGTAAAATAATGCACTAATTCCTTTGTCCCTATGAAATTGTGAGCGAATAAATAGTTTTTGTGAATTAATTGTCTTTCAAATGTTTGTAGAACATTGTAAATAAAAGTTTAATTAGTTAATAATGATTCATAATTAATTAGCTTAATTAGTTGCTTTCGTCCGTGGAGTAATCAGATTCTTCTTGAGGGACGATGTTGGATGCATGCATTGTTTAAAAATATGTTCATTATCCTGTTTAGTTTGAATTAATTTAACACGTTAAAAAAAAATCTGATTAAAGATTCGTTTTACAGATTTTATTATGGCGCTATAAAGTTTCTTTTTTCCAGAAATTATTTTTGTCTTCAATTGAGTTTGAACCCGTGACTTCATGCAGGGGCTTGCAACGCTCTACCACTTGAACTACCACCCTAGTTGCGCTATAAAGTCAAGTAAATATAGTCCATATTAGTAGGTAGCAGATAGCAAATAGTCGGTAGTACATATTTTCCATTTTATTGACGGTAATACGTTTGCATCGTTTCAGTTCCAATGGCGGTCAATTGCGGGGTACTTCAGTCAATATCGGGTATTTCCGGTAATTTCAGTGACTTTGGTCTGTTTCGGACAGGATGCAATTTCAAAACCTTTTAATACCACTCCGTCCCACCTCTTTATTTCCAATTTCCTTATTGGGACGTCCCACCTCTTTCTTCCTATTCTCTTATTTAGTAACCTTAAACAGATGAAATGTCCAATTTACCCTCACAAATAATACCTGCCTACTTTTCCCCTACCCATCTACCACCTCATTACCTCACAGACTCACACTCCATTTACCCACAAAGCCTTATCCACTCAACCCATACGACCACATACAAAGAGAGAGAATAGAAGAGAGAGAGAGAGAGAGAGAGAGAGAGAGGAGTCTGAGAGACTCGTCGGTTGTGGTGGCTGCTCGCCATCTCCTCACCATCTCTGCCCACTCTCTGCTTCAACAGGTGAATTCCCCCGTGGCTGTGGCGGTCGAAGACGGCGTTGACCGTTCGGTCGGGCCTCGGAGGCGAAGAGAAGATGAGGACGACGGCGCCAGTGGTGGCGGCTGCTCTGATCTCCGGCGATGGTGATAGATCGGCTCCGATCTGTTTCGTCAGGTACATCTACTTCTCTTATGCTTCGTCTTTTTTCTTTTTTTTTTGAATCTTCTTCTCTCAGTCTTCTCGCTCTCTCTCTCTTGCGGTGGTGGTTGTTGGCGGTGTTGGTGGGGTTTTTTGGAGGTGGCTGTGGCTGTGACTCTTCTTCTCTCAGTCTTCTCCCTGTTTCCGATCGGTCCATGGAGGCGGAGGCGGAGGCGGCGGCGAGGAGGATGGCGGAGAAGAAGACGCCGACACCGATGTGGAGGCTGTGGCAGAAGATTTCGACTCGATCTTCTTCATATTCTTCTTCTGTTTTCTTCTCCCTTTTCTCCACCATCTTCCTCTTCTTCTTCTCCTCTGTTTTTTGGATCTATTTTTTGAGATCTATTTTTTGGATCTGTCAAAAAATTAAATACAGAGAGTAATGGGTAGTTGTTCTTCAATTTGTTTTGAATCTGTTGAAAAACTTGATTTTAGATTTGATATGCTACATAATAGGTTGGATTTGATGTGTTAGGTTGTGTTTTTGTTGATGGTGGCAGGTTGTGTTCTTGTTGATGGTGGCAGAGTGGTGGTGTTGATGGTGGCTGGTGTTGATTGTGGAGTTGAATGTTATTTGTGTGAAAAAGCAAGGTTATTTTAGTCTTTTCGTCCCAGCTCTTCAACCACGAGCCCAGCCGCCATGGGAAGATAGAGCTGGGACAGAGTGGTACTTCATTAAAAACTTTCATGGTTTGTTCAGAAAATTAAATATAAGTTACAAAGTACATCATGTAGTTTTACCTTTACAGTGTGTTTGGATGCAGCATTTGAAGTAGGAATTTGTTGAATTTGGGATTTCAAATCCTAGGATTTTAGATGCTTCGTTTGGATAAGTCCAGATACGTCATTACAAAAATTCCGCGGAATTGAAACTTGGAATTTGAGAGCCTGAAATCCCAAATTTAGATCCCATCTAAAGAGGTGTCATTTGAAATTCTATCTCTGTATCAATCTCGATTTTCATTACTTAACATGTAGTTCGACAATGGAACAGCCTATTCCGGTATGCCGTAGTTACCTGTAAACCACCATGGACCAGCCAGAGCCGCCGCCGCTACAACACTCACCGCCGACTTTGTAGACCTTATGGCTTCAATCCGTCTTCTGAAGGAAAGAAATCACATGGATCCCTTCTCCACCAATCGAACCTCCACTGTCATGGACGACACTTGCTTACTACTATACGACCAAGTACCACGAATCTCAGCGACCATCGATGCCGCCGCCTCCCATTACAGACAGAACGATGAAGCAGGAAAGAAGATAATGAAGCCCTGCTAATGAATGGGCTAGTTCCTGATAAGTTAGCCCAAATAGTGGCCCATGTTTTTCTTTCTCCCAACCCAATTTTATCTTCCGATCAGTGTATCCAAACAAAGATTTATTTTAACCATCATTTTTAAGAGCATCTCCCACAGTTGATATCAAATTTTAAATCAAATCCTATATTTGGTGGAGAAAAATAGTTTGACTTCCCACAATTAACCCCCAAAAACACCATTTCACCATTTTTGGTGTAAAAATAGAACTTTTGGTCTCCCACCGTTTTCAAATAAAACAAATTTTACATCAAATAGCCATTTCACAATTTCATCCACATTCTTAAGAGTGTATTAATAAAATACTAACTTATTTTATTTGTGCGTGTTACATGGATATTTAAGTAATTGGGTATGAGATATCCATAATGTATTTTGAAGTTGCACCTGGTCCAAATAGTCAGATCTTGTTTGCCTTCAGAAGCATTCTTGCTGGTCGCGACCTAATCAAATCAGGTATGCACTGGAAGGTTGGTAATGGGAATAGCCTAAAAAATTTCAAGCGACAACTGGATTCCGCGCAGTAGCTCTCGTTGGGTGATTTCTAGCTTCCCGGATGATTATAAGGGGCCACTGTTAGCTCCCTCATCGACCCAATTACGAGAACGTGGGACGAGGACAGGTTAGCTCACATTCTCTTACCGATTGATATTGAGATTATTCGTAGCATTCCACTTGCAGCCTCGGACGAATAGGATGAGTTATTCTGGCACCACTCTGACGAAGGATTGTACTCAGTTTCTTCGGGGTAACTCAGCTGGTTCGTACTAAAGGTGATCCCTCCTCTTCCAATGGTCATGTTAATCGTCATTGGCTCCAGCATCTATGGAAATTGAAGATGCCCAAAAAGCTCAATTTCCCGACATGAGGATATGGAATAATTCTCTAGCTGTAGCTACTCAATTTAAAAGAAGGGGGCTGAGTGTAGCTAGTACTTGTCAACTCTGTTTTGGTGGGGAAGAATAGAAGAGCATGTTTTCCTATTTTGTGATCGAGGTAGACAAGTTTGGATGGAATGTGATAAAATGGCATTTGTTCTTCAATGGCGAGGTCCTTTCTGAGAGAGTTGATAGTTGATATCTTCAGCAAAAGATTTGATGAATTGTGCGAGACTTTTGTTGCTCTGGTTTGGGCTATCTGGCGAAGACGAAACATGAAGATTTTTGAGAATCAACAACAGAGCTCGGCGGTCCTGGTTAACATAGACTTGGGTCTGCTCCAGTGGTATAAAGAAGCGAAGCTCTCCGGCCAACTAGAAGATGGCGTCCCTGGTTTTCTTCCCAGAAGTAAGCAATGGTCTCCTCCGGCAGTCGGCTTCGTGAAGATTAATTCTGACGCGACGTGGCAGCGGTTTTGATTCACCAGCAGGAACTGGTTGTGTTCTTCGCAATGCATCTGGTCATTTCTTGGTGGGCCGTTTCACTCGCCTTCGAATGGTCAGAACCCCTCTTCTAGCTGAACTGGCCGCTTTGCTCTCAGGATTAAACATGGCGAAGGAGCTTTATTTTGACTCAATTGAACTGGAATCTGATTCTTTGATTGCATTGCACTTGCTTCGTCATGGCGAATTTGGCAAGATGCGCTCGGAAGCTTGCTCGGAAGCTTCGCTGGGAGAAATCAGAGATCTAGTAAACAGTTGTAGGAGCAAGTTACAGGACATCGCCAATTTTTCGGTTAAACATATATCTAGATGTAGTAATAGTCTAGCACATCGCTTTGCTCATAAATGTGTAGTTGAAGGGGATATGTCCTTTTACTCGCAAGTCCCGGATCGGGCAATCTTTGTGTTCTCTGATGATTTGCGGGTGTGACGCCCTGCTCTTAATATCAATCTTTTTTCCTCAAAGAAAATAAGAATGTATACATTTGGCAAGCGAATAAGTATATAAATATTTCAAATACACAAGTACAAAGTTGTTTTATAGGTTAATAAGGTTAGTCCGAAACGAATCATCAAACAACATAGGTATCGAAATATTTCGATCCAATAACAAAAACGAAACGTCATTTGGTACGATATTTCAAACTATGCTTTAGAGTTTAGACTACTCAACTTATCTAAAATCATATTCATATACAAGCAAAATATTCACATACCATAAATAATCATGTCACACTCAGGCACCAAAAATAAATATTTAATGACGACAATAATGATTATGATATGAGCCATTAATAAAAATAAATAAATTATTTACGAAAAATTTTAAGGTAACTACAACTGCATGTCGCTAATCACACTCAAATGGTACCACCTCCTCTGAAAGGTCCAAGATCTGTTGAACTTCTATTTCTTTAGCTGCATACTCTTCGTCTTCCTCACTAACATCCCCATCCCTTAACTCCTGCCTCCCTAATTTCTCCATTTCGTGCACCTTCTTCCATTCGTGCACCCATCTCTCCCACTTTTCATTTAGCTTCCTACGCTTCTCTCTATCCTGCTCAGTCCCATGTTGCGAGACGTTTTGGTCCTCTGTGTAACACCCCTAATTCCCGAGAGAGTTCTTAGTGCAATATCAAGACTTTGGGGGCTAATTTTTAAATAATTTGTCACGGCTTTAAAGTGGGCATTTTGGAGTGTTAGCAATATTTGGACGTTGTTAGAGTGATTTTGAAGCACTAGATATGTTCGGGGTGGTTGTGCGATTCTTAGAAATTAAATAGAAGCTCTAATTCTAGTTATACACTAAAGTTTGAAAAACTACACTTTTCTCCCCCCTAGCATGTAGGACACTTGTCAAACACAACTTGACACCTCACTAGATGAGAAGTCAACTCCTCACCCTCTTCACCAGCATTCTGAAAAAAGAAAGGAAAAAAAAAAATCTCTCTCTCTCATCCATCATCTTCCTCTTCTTCCTCCTTCATCACCACCACTCCTCCACCACAATCTCCACCTTCTCTTCTCCTCTTCCCGACCTGCTACTACCCGGAGTAGCCCTCACCACAAGGATCAAAACGCCCCAAACAATTCGGGATTTCATCAAGAATCGAGTGAGAAATTCGGGTTTGAAGGTAAGAACCCTAGTTCGTTTTTTGTCGATTTCTCCCTCATCGTTGCATTTCAGTTTGATTAACCCACATAATCTTGTTCCTGAGGTTGAGACGAGTCCGGGAAGCACAAGCTTGTCCCTCAAATCGCCGGAAAAGGGGTCGCCGGAATCCGGGTTGAAGAACCCGACGGAAACCGCCACAAGCCGCCGATTTCTTGGGCGTTCGCTCTGTTCCTGGCCGTTCAATCCCTCCAAACGGTTTCCCCAAGACCTCTAGACATCGTGGAACACTCTGGGCAGCCTTGAAGCTGCTGGGTATTCGTTGAAGCGTCGGAACAAGGCGGCAAAGTCGCCGGAAAACTCCATGGCCGACCAAACCTTGGGTAAGCTTCATTTCTCCACCAAATTTCGCGTTCTATGCATCAAATTGCTCCCAATCATGTCATGAACCTGTTTGAATGATCCAAATCTGCCCAGATTGTTGTTAGAGTCGAGATTGATTTCATTTTTCACTCTTAGTTCATTTTTTCGTCATGCATAAACAGCCCCTGTTCAAATGAGCATATCTCTCTCGTTTTTCATCCGTTTTGAGCGATTCAGGACCTTCTGGAAACCTCAGACAATTGGCTACAACTTTCGTGTTTTAAATTTTGTCAAATCCGGTCTCTAAACCACCTAAAAATCGAGTTGAAGTCGCTGCATTTTGTGTTGTTGAATCTGTCCAAGTGCAGAATTTTTTTCTAAGTGTTGAAATCCTAGTTTTCACCCAACTTTGGACTCTTGTATCTTCCTCGTTTTTAATCCGTTTTGGACGATTCTTAGCTTTTTGGAAAGCCTGGACATAGCTCTACAACTCTCATTAAGATTTATTTGTTTGATTTCAAGTCTAAACTGTCCAAATTTGGCCTTGAATAGGGCTGGTTTGATGTGTTTTTGAACCATTAAAAGCTGAAAATTTTCTAAGTATAGAATGTCATGGTGAAACACCCATTTTCTAACCCTTGTATCTTCGTCAAAACTTACTGAAATGTTGATATGTTTTCTCCTACGTAAAGCTGGTGTATAATACTTCATTTCATCGTCTCTGGGTCATCTTTAAATTTATAACGGATTTCTCACAAAACGAGCCTAAAGTTGCTAGTTTGAACTCGCGAAGCACTATCGAATTTTTCTAAGTATTGAATCGTAATTTTCATCCCACTTTGACTAGCGATATCTCTTTGTATACTTGGAGTTTGTAGGAGTTAAAATATGTTCTGGAATCCTTGAACTATCGTCTTCAAAACCCTATTCTCAAATTTTCAAGTATCCCCCTCAATTGATTACAAATCAGCTCTAAAGTTGACTAGTTGAGTCGATTTTCTTCTATATTTGACTTTTGAATTCGACACTCTAAATGACATTTCTAGCCTTAGTGTTCTTCACGAAACTTGCTCGTATTCATATTCTGAGTCTAAATATCATGTTTGACCAAGTTTGACTTTTCGCAAACCCTAGTTTGACTGAACTGTATAGGAGGGGCAAAATAGTCATTTCACTTAAACTTTGAATTGAGGTTAGTTTAGTAACTTGGAGTTTGTCAGCATGTCTTGTATGCGTGTTTGGAGTACTTGTATGTAATTATGGGCTAGGGTTGACCAAGTCAAATGTTGGGGTCTTTTTGCAGTTTTACTAAACTTCGGGGGCCTATGTGCAATTAATTAAAACTTTGCATTTGAACAAAGTTAATGTTTTGAGACCAACAAACTGACTTAGAAGGATACTTGGAGCCTTAAGAATGAATTATTTGACTCGGGAGTTATCAAATCAATGGTGGGGGTCTTTCTGTAATTTTAGCAAACTTTAGGGGCCTAAGTGTAATTTACTGAAAGTTGTAGATCTCGATGCTAAGTTCATATGGATGAGTTAAGAGTCATTCTTGGATGTTGTTGGGCCAGTATGAGTGTAATATGGGGTCCAGGCACAATCAGGGACTGTACTGGACAGTTTCAAAGTATTAGGGGAATTTTGGTCAAGTTAGCTTGCGTGACCTGCATTTTATTGCATTCTTGCATAAAACCTCATATAGAGGATATATGCTAATATGTTGTATACTTTACTTGTGTATATCCAGCCGTTATTAAGGATCGTTCGAAGTAGACGTACGTTTTCGTGCTGCTGCATTGACCGTGAGACCCGGATTTATATGAGATGAGCGTTAAAGCCGGAGTGCTAGCTTTGATTTTCTCTGTTCTTGGCGCATTGGTAAGTACATATGTACGGCCTTTTCATATCAAAATCTACGTATGTGCTTGATGTTTCAAATGAATGTTTGTTATATGAAATAGTATGAGAATGCATGTTTTCCACTCGAATGTTGTTAAACTATTCTATTCATCTCCTTTGAGAACTCTCGAAAATTACTTGTGAAATTTTGATATTCTGATTCTGGTTATATAAAAGAGAAGGAATAAAATACCTCTAATAGACTTAGGACGATGTACAGAGTACTGTTATTTATGGGAGGCGTCAAGCGATCCTCCATTTTCTTATGGCTAAGACCATTGAAGCAATGCTTCTTATTATTGGATAGAACGTCAATGTTCAAAAATCCGCCCCCGATGAGCCAAAATGTACCAAGTTATTGAGGCCAAGGGTTTTATAGAGCTATAGAGTGCTACTTATACTTGTAAGGGTCACTACGGTATAGGGGTGTCGACACTTAAGGCCTTTTAGCTAATGTTGTGAGCGGGGTTGACGAATGGGCTCCCTTAACGCTCGGGTGAAATAGGGTTTGATAGACCCTAGAAGGAACCCTTAGTAGTTATTTCGTGATCCCTCTGTCTACATCGATCCTGCTGGTGGCTCTTGACACGCCTCAGCTAAACTAAACTGTTGATTGAAGTCGAAATTCAAATTTGGCTACTTATTAATGTTGTTTGTGGCTCTTGATATGCCCTTATTGATTTGAAATGAATTGTAAATCTTGGCTACTCATGAAGTACTATCGTTATCAGTTCAAATGAACTTGTTTACTCTGGATATTTTACCAACTACTCGTGGTTTCTCAATGTTATTAATTTGAGAGGTTTTTGTTACTCGTTTACTTCCAGTTGTTCCAAATTCTCCTACATGATAGCTTTACTATTTAGATCTTCTAATTTGTTTCAACTCATGCTTCCGTGCCACTCATTGCTTTACATGTCGTAGTATGTATTTACTCAGTTTTTACTGATTATTTCTTCAAAACTGCGTCGGCTTTTGCCATTTTAAAACCGCAGGTCGTCAATCAAGTTTGGGGAATGGGAACGCGGAACGAGACGAAGGAGTTTAGCCTAAGTCAGATAACTTAGTAGATCACACACGATTTGTTTTAGATTGTAATTATTATCGAAATTTTGTTATGTACTTTAAGCGAAATGTAAACTTAATAGTTAATAATCTACTTTTGGTTATCGACTGTCGCGTTAACCCTGAACCGAGATCCCGGGTCGTTACACTCTGCCTCGTACTTCTTAGAGTAGTTCTTCAGGTTCTTGGCGATCTCATCTTCTTTATCGGGAGTCAAAAATGATGCGACTCTGGGGCGCCACAGAAACTACAAACAAACATTGAGGGAACCAAGTCAGTTTATTGTTTTATTAATATGCATCACAAAAGAGGGGATCTGCGAAAAAAACATCCAGATACCATCATAACATTCGAAGGAAGAGGGCAATTCAGCAGAGCACGAAACCATAGAAAACACCTGTGCAAGTTCACTAAGATCATCACTGAGATAACTTACTACCCCTATCAAACAGTTTTTTCCAACAATACCAAAATCATCACTGAGATGATTTGCCAACTAAATACCGAACTTTGATAATACAAGGTGTGCTTACCTGGAAGAAGTGATCCTTCAGTATCCTATAGAGCAGCTTGCTATGGAACGACCAGATGTTGAAACCGTTTTCAATCTCATGAGCTGAAGTGACAGATGTAGCACATATTTGCAGGTGCACGAATACGTAAGAAGACGAAAGAAAACAGATAGCTGAAGATATGCTCTCCCATTGACTCAATAAAACGACTAATATGATAAAATGGATGAGCGAAGAATTCTAGCCTATCCATCGTGTTTTAGAGTAGCATGGCTTCTTCCCAAATTAGACGAAAAAATTGTTGTGTTCAAGTTTGGAAGCCAATATGTATGGGTTAGACCTCTCTGATGGACTTGTGATGCAGTTCATAGATGAACTAACTGCAGGAACGTTCTTATTTTCTTATTGTGATGCATGTAAAAACCGGTATGGAGGATCAACATTTGTTATGGAAAAAAGTATTTAGTACAGAGAAAACTGGTTAATTGTGGAAGAGTTGTGACTCGATATCCTTCATTGTTGTTTCCTCTATTATATAACTCTAGGAGTTGAGTCTACTCTACATCTTATCTTATGTAATGCGAACGACCTCTCATCTCCCAAACCTGGATTGACATTTGTATTTGGCGTCATCGGCGAAGGAAGTTGAAGCTTTAGCTATGAGAAATGGTATGGGCCTGGCGAAGACGAAGAGATTGATGAAGGTAACATTCGAGGTCGATGTAGCACAGATGAATTGAACGTTGAGCGTCGACAACCTGTACCAACATTTTAGACTCTTCATTCTGATTAATGGGCGTCGATACTGGCGATATCTTTGAGTGTGTCCAGATCCAATACTCTAGTCGCACCACTATACGATGGCCCAGTTTGCTCATTTTGGTCTTCAAGCTCCCAACAAATTTATCTGGATTTACGAAGAGCCTAATTGGGCGGTCCAATTTCTTCATAATGGCGTGTTTGTTAGACTCCAAGTTTTCCCTGTATATAAAGAATATGATTTCTCAAAAAAAAAAAGACAACTGAATTTGTTTATTTCTCCGGACCGAACATGAACGAGTTTTTTGACAAACTAAGCATGAGTTATTCGCGAACAACTTGATTAATTTACAATCCTAGTCATGCAAATACTTTTTTTTTTCTAGATTATATGTCTCGAATCTAAGACGAACTCAATGCATATTTTTTCATTGACTTCTGTAAGAATTTGTATATTCTTAAACTCTAAAATTTGCCTCATAGAGAAAACCCATAAAAAAATCTTTAATACAATGTACATTACGTCATCCAAACATCACAAATTTATATATGAAAATAGTATACTTTTAAACACAACAACAGTAAATCGTCAGTTTAAACCTTGTGGACGACAAAAACAATTTCTCAAAATAAAAATAAAAATAAAAATAAAAATAAAAATAAAAAGCCAGTTTGGATAGCTGATTTTTAAGTTTTTGATTTTACTATTTTAGTGAAACAATACTAAAAAAAAACCATACAACATCCAAACTATCTCAAATCTAGGAAAATAGGGATGACGTGGCATGCCCTTTTGACTAATTCACAGAAATCTACGAAACTGAACATCCAACCACGTACCCAAAAAATATTTGCTCGAAACCAAAATTTACTCTCCGACTATAAATACACCCTTCCCTTAGGGTTACATCATCTATTTCACCCCCAAATCCTCTCTCTCCGCTCTCGTTTCTAGGGTTTAGCCCCTTTTATCTCTCTCTGTTCTTACGATCTCCTAGGGTTTTGCCCAATCTGCTCACGAATTCGTCAAATCTCCAAGCTTTTCCGATCCAGAAGATGCCTCCGAAGGCGGCGAAGAAGGCGGCGGCGGGGCCGAAGAAGGTCGTGAGGACTCCACGC
The DNA here is from genome assembly GCA_023055425.1 of Linanthus parryae. Classification (NCBI taxonomy): domain Eukaryota; kingdom Viridiplantae; phylum Streptophyta; class Magnoliopsida; order Ericales; family Polemoniaceae; genus Linanthus; species Linanthus parryae. Next base: position 7,288,407 of record JALGPY010000006.1, read on the forward strand.
GCCACCAAGGCGCAGAAGAAGGCTGAAGAGGCGGTGAAAGTTGAAGAAGTCGCCGTTGAAGTCCGAGAGGAGGTTAAAATCGAGGAGGTCGTCGTTGAGGAGAAGCCTGCCGATGTGCCGGAGCCGGAGACCGATCCCGACGAGAAGCCGGAGAATGAAGGCGAGAATGACCTCGAAACCGTGAAAAGTAAGTTCCTTTATCGTGATTTTGTTGGTTTAGTTGTTGATTTGCATCGCATCTGTGCTCGATTGGTTTTACATGCGTCGGTTTTAGGTGTAATCAAAGCAAATCGGTGCTTTTGCTATTGCTATTGCTATTTTAGTGTTTCTGCGGTAGTTTATCTGAGGAAAGCGCTAGTCTTCTCTAAGGATATCTAGGTCTTGTTATATAGATCTAAGGATAATTAGTAGTTTTAGGTTGTTACTATAATTTGTACGGCTGCGTCAAATGTCGAGAAAATTTGGAGTTGGTCAGCATTGTATCTACATTCTGATTCAGATCTCAAGATTGGGGAATATGAATAACCATGGATGATGGTTTTGTGTCATCCAAAAATATGGTTTTTGGTTGGCTTTGTTGGCTTTGTTGGCTGTTACCAGCTTGGTGACTTGGTCATGCTTGGGCTTATTAGAGAAACAATTTGGTTCTAATAATTTCCCAGAGTAGTCATTAAGTTTAATCGGCTCCCGTCTAAACCTTTTTATGGATTTTATCTGCTACAAAGACTCGGTGAGCAGAATATATACATGGACTTCAGTTTGTCTTCCTGGTTGAGCCCTTCTCGTAATGGAATAACCTGTCTTTCCTTTCTCCAGCAAATTGATCTCATCTCATTGATGATAATAGAAAAATCTTTCTGATCATTTTAATTTAGGTTAATATTCATTGAAGACTTTAAGACTATATTTGATAGGTGGTATAGAAAGGATAAAGATGTCCTGGTGGAAACCCTCTGGGTAAACCCAATACTTCACTTTGGATTTTTATGCCCTTTTTTGCCTGGCAGAGGATGATGAACTTAAAGAACCTGTTCAAGAGTATGAGAAAGATGAAAGATTAGACTTAGAGGATAATGAACCTGAGTATGAACCTGAAGAAGACGTTGGCGAGGAATATGATGAGAAGGAGGAAATCGAAGAGGAGGTAGATCCGGAAGAGGAAGAGGAAGTTGAGGAAGAGGTTGAGGGGGATGTAGGTGAAGAAGAAGAGGGTGATGTGGTAGAGGATGAGATGGAAGATGTTCCTGAGGAACATGAAGGTGCCAGAGATGACGAGGAGCATGCTGTCGAGGAACATGCCAATAGGACCGACATAGACGAAGAAGAACAGCATGATGTTTTCAAGGAGAGGCGCAAGAGGAAGGAATTTGAGATTTTTGTTGGCGGTTTGGACAAGGATGCCACTGAAGATGATCTTAGGAAAGTCTTCAGTGAAGTTGGCGATATTGAAGAAGTCAGGCTAATGTTGAACCCTCAAACGAAGAAGAACAAGGGCTTTGCGTTTTTGCGGTTTGCCACAGTTGAACAAGCAAAGAGAGCTTGTGCCGAATTGAAAAAACCAGTGGTATTTCCTTGATATTTTCGTAATTTTGATGGCAACGTTTTCACTTATATGTTCTAAATGTAGCTCCTTACAAGTTGCAAACCATTCCAGGTTAATGGTAAAGAATGTGGTGTTTCTCCTAGTCAAGATAGCGACACTCTGTTTTTGGGTAACATATGCAGGACATGGACAACGGAAGTTGTAAGTAGATGGACTCTATTAATATGCAAGAATCAGACTTCTCAATTTGGTCACTGAGAGTTATTTTATATTTCTAACTGACATTAATGCGCTTCCAGTTAAAAGAGAAGCTGAAGCACTATGGAGTAGAAAATATTGAGGATTTGACATTGGTTGAGGACAGTAATAGTAAAGGAATGAATCGTGGCTTTGCATTCTTGGAATTTTCTTCCCGTCCAGACGCCATGGATGCTTTTAAGCGTCTACAGAAGAGAGGTGTTATGTTTGGAGTTGACAGGCCTGCAAAGGTATCATTTGCAGATTCGTTTGTCGACCCTGGTGACGATATCATGGCTCAGGTATCTTCTTTGATCTACTTGTTTGTTATGTCTGCAGTTTTGGTAGAAGCCCTCCTGTTTTTTGGATTACTGTGGGCATAACCGCATAGGTCAAAGTTGATTATTCACTACTTTCAAGTCTGCACTTTGCCTACAGCTGGGAGAAATTCCTATACATGTTTCTCTCATTGTGATTATTGTTAACCACTTCTACACGTTATCTGGGCAATTTGAGTTTGATATCATCTCACATGGATGAGTGGAGTAGAACTGACAGATCCTTGGTTATTACTTGGTTCTCGTATGTTCCATTCTTATTACATTAGTATCTACAAATATTAGGCTGTAGATAAATGCACAGGGGGGGGGGGTTGTTGTGAACAAATTATGTGATTGGCTTCAGAGGCCTGAACTAACTATGCAGTTATTTAAAAAGTTTCTATTGAAGTTTTTGTATTAGATAAAGCAGGAACCAGAGATCATAAAATAGCCCACGGATTTTCTTAAGAACGTGTAATTAAGTATGCCTTCCACTCAGCAGTTTTCTATAGAAGTTTGTTTCGAGTAGAAGAGAACATGAACACAATTTCATAATAGCAAGTTGAAATTGTACAAGATTTTTTTTGTTTGTCTTGCTTATTGTAAAGATCTACATTACCATTGTAGTGGTGCACCTGATTTATTGCAAAAAGATAATGAGCAGCTTTGATATGCTGTCTTATATTCATAGAAGAGGGATGAACATTGTACAGATTAAGAAATTCTATTGGCTCTAAGCTAGGCTTAGAATGGGAGACCGTAGAACATATATCATTTTGATTTTTATTAAAATCTCTTGGGAACTATTAACAGCCTCTTGCACTTACTGGAAAAGCCTATACGACTATATTCTGTGTTTTTGCATAGTTAAGAACTTGTGAATTTGGTAGTTGTATGATTTGGCAGACATGCCAGAGGTAATTTGGAATTTTCATTGTTCTTGTATTATGAGTGCAGGTGAAAACTGTATTTGTGGATGGTCTTCCTCCTTCATGGGACGAGGATCGTGTTACGGATCTACTAAAGAAATATGGAGAGATAAAAAAGATCGAGCTCGCTCGTAATATGCCCTCTGCCAAGAGAAAGGACTATGGTTTCGTTACATTTGATTCCCATGATGCTGCAGTTACCTGTGCTAAAAGCATCAACAATGAGGAGTTGGGCGATGGGGGGAAAAAGGTTTGTGCATCTTTTTTTAATGCAAATTTTGGTGTCAAAATCCTTCAATTGCAGATGTGCTCTGTGTTCCTCGATTTTCTTTTTGTTCTTCTGTCTACTGAGAACAAAGTATCTTCCAGGCTAAAGTAAGGGCTAGATTGTCAAGACCTCTCCAAAGAGGGAAAGGAGGGAAACATGCACCTCGCGATTTCCGACACGGACGTCCTGGGCCTTCAAGGGGTTTCAGGGCTCCATGGGGTCGACCGGTTGCACCACCAGTCCCATTACGCGGGTCAAGAGGTGCTGGGAGTCGAATTCCACCAGTTGTTGACCGTGGGTTTAAAAGGCCAGCTGGCGGATTCAGGGATAGACGTCCTGTTGCCTCTGTCCCAGCAAGAGGCAGGCCTTTGCCTCCCCCGTCAAGATCTTATGAGAGGAGGCCACCTGGTATGTAGTGATATGATATGTTCAGTTTGTCATCTGGCTTATATGCGATTTGGTTTCATCTTGGCCATGTAGTTAATGGAATCTCCTTCTTGCAGTTCCTCCATACCCAAAGAGTAGCTTGAAGAGGGACTATAGTCACAGGGACGAGCTTCCTCCCAGGGGCAGACCTACTTCTGACTATCCTTCTAGGGCACCTCCAGAGAGGCGCACATCTTACAGGGATGATTATCCTCCTCCGTCCCGTGGATCTGCATATGCTGATTTACCCAGGACCAGCTCTCGCGCTGCAGCCCCCAGGAGAGCTTACGCCGACGACGGCTACGGGCAAAGATTCGAAAGGCCACCTCCAAGTTACCGCGAAACCCGTGGTCGTGATTATGAACCTGTATCGGGGTCTAAACGTCCTTATAGTGCAGTTGTAAGTTAAAAATCAACATCATAAGTCTTTCTGAATGAGTGGGTTGGTTTCTTATCTAAATTCTCTCCAACATACTTGAATTTGACTAGGATGATGTGCCTTCACGCTATGCTGATCCTGGAGTGCGCCAGTCAAGGGCTCGTGTAGATTACGATCTTGGTGGAAGTGGTTCACAGTATGGGGATGGATACAGCGACAGGTATGTAATTTTTCAGGCTTGAAGCAATTGAATGGTGTTTTCGTACTTCTGCTTGGTGTTTCTTACTGTGTTCGTTTTTTTGGTGGCACTAGACTTGGGAGATCTAGTCTGGGCTATGGCAGCAGCAGAAGCTCTCTCTCTAGCCAGGACACCCATGGCCTTTACAGTAGCAGTCGTCAAGGGGGTGGCTATGGAGGAGGTATAAAACTATAAATATATAGTATATATATCCAAGTTTTGATATGATTGCAAACTAGAAGTGGACGCAACTTGGTGGATAGTCAAGCTAAATGCCCTTTTTACTTGGGTTTGTGATGCAGGATCTTATAGTGCCGGTGATGTTGGCGGAGGAGTGTACTCATCGAGCTATGGTGGTGGTGACTACTTGTCTCGTGGCTCTGACGTTGGCGGTGGTAGCTCCTACTCATCCATGTACTCGAGTAGGGGATTAGGCGGTAGTAGTTACATGGGAAGTGGAGATTCAAGATCTTACTATTGAGGTATGACATCAAATGCTGTTCTTTCATTTAAGGCCTTTTGGATTTCCTCGGCAAAACAGCCATCTACAGCACAATGCAAGGAGATTTAGTACTATTGCAACTCAAGCAATGCTGGAGTTTGTTCTAAAGCAAAATTTTCTATGTTCCAGATCTTCGCCGAAGAGACCGAGATTAGAGGAGTACTGTGTGAGGTATGAGCGTGTAGAGGCCGGCAATGGTGGTGATGCGTGCTTGGAGCTGGAGATGATCTGCACTGTCAGATATATGGAAGTCGGAATGTTTAATTTTTATTTTCCTTATCTCGACTTAATTTAGCTGTTGTGTAAACTGAATGGTTAGAGTTAAAACAACAATGATCTGAAGCCCAGTTGTTTGATGAATGGAAGTTGTTAATGGTAGTTTATCAGGGAGTTCTTTTGTTAATATAGACCAGTTTCTTGGCACAATTTTGTTGCGATTGCTGTTCACCTTCGTCTTGTTTTACCGATCATAGTTTAGTTGTCTAAGACTGCTCTTTGAAGACGGTGGTTTAGCGTTTCATCTATTCGTGAACGTGGATGGAAAAACCAGTGCAAACGTATGGATTTACCACTTGTTAGTGTACATCTTCAACATAGGCCATGAGTCTGGAACCACCATTTGTGTACATCTTCGGCTGGTGCCGAGTGCAATGGAGGTCACCAACCTATGCTATGAGCCTTTTTGATCGCGCCCATTGACTCCGTCGTATGTCAAATTTTAAGCGTTGAATGCCTTTTTGCCCCCTATTACCGGGATTCGGTTTGCCCCATACACGTAGTGACAAATCTTCCATTCCTTCTAAATACAGAAGACTAATGCTACATGGACATAATTTTGTACATAAATGTAGACATAATTTTCTAATGTTGTAAAACCAAACCCTACTATGGAAGCTGTAAATCGTTAGGAAACATTGTAAGTTCTGTCTAAAATTGTGTTGGTTCAGAATTAGTAATCGAGCGACAAACATGACGAAATACCTGGTACACAACATAGAAACTTGGAACTCCATAGCTCTATCTTCACCATTACAAACTTGGAACTCCCAACTAAAACAGTTGACACAGAAGTCTTACTACATCCTTTGATTTAGTCAATTGAGACACTTGATTACAATGCTCCCATTTACAAATACCTGGTACACAACTTACTTGCATTCTCCCATTGACTTCTGAATCATAAACTAGGAGATTATCTTTCAGATAGTCGTCAGTTGTAGCCCACAGAAGGGATTTGATCGCAACATTTTACCTTAAAAAACACAAAAACCAGCTACGATCATTGACCAACTCCACACGAGAAAGAAAGAAATATCCGATTTCTCTACGCTTCTGAACTTGTCCAATTTCCAAGATCTAAAAGAGAGATTGTCCAAGAATGGATGAGAGATTGTTTGAAGCTTCGCAGGCAGGTGATGTCGAGTCCTTGCAGAGTCTGGTTAGCCACAACCCTCTCATGCTTCATTCCATTGCTTTGTCAGGAGGAGAGACCCCTTTACACGTATCCGCCTCGTTTGGACACCTCAAATTTGTTCAAGAAACACTCAAATTGAAGCGAGAATTCGCTTGGGAGCTCAACCAAGACGGTTTCACCGCACTTGACATCGCTTCAGCTAACGGGTATGTAGAGATTGTGAAGGAGCTCTTGAAACTAGACCAAACCCTATGTCTTCTCAAAGGAAGAGACTTGAGAATCCCCCTCCATTATGCAGCCATCAAGGGTAGAATCCAAGTCATTAAGGAATTGCTCGCTGCTAGCCCGGATTCTGTAACAGAAGTCACATCGCGTGGAGAGACACCTCTTCATCTCGCGGTGCAAAACAACAAGTTTGAGGCCCTAAAGGTGTTGGTGGAGCATGTGAAGGATATCAAGAAAGAGGGTGTTTTCGACATGAAGGATGAGCAAGGCCACACCTTATTGCATCTCGCCGTCTGGAAAAAACAATACGAGGTAAGTACTTAATGTTGAGAATCGTTGTTTGTCCTGCATTGGAACTCTGTATGTTAAGATACTTGGACTACTTCCCTCAAAACGTGTTCTGTCAATTCATCTGATCTGAATCTGTTCCTGTCTGTCTGTTTCACACGCTGCCCCACATCAGTACTCTGCCCCAGGGTTCTTAATACTTGTAATCGTCTAATCGTCTAATCTGTTCATTTTTTTGATGAATTCGTCTAATCTGTTCATGTTTGTCTGTTTTGCACCCTGCCCCACGGACTCTGCCCCAGGATTCTTAATACTCGTAATCGTCTGATCTGTTCATGTCTGTCTGTTTCGCACCCTACCCCCACATGCTACATCAGGACTCTCCCCCAGGATTCTTAATACTTAATACAATCGTGTAATTGTGTGTTGTAAACTTTCACTTTCTTCCGATTTTCGATTCTTCTGTGAACAGGTTATTGAATTGTTGCTTGGGGATGGCACCGGTGCTAAAGCGGCCGTGGAAGTGAATCCCTTGAACAACATTGGCCTTACGCCTCTTGACGTGCTCGTGTGTTTCCCAAGCGAAGCAGGGGACAGAGAGATCGCGGAGATCCTTATGAAAAACGGATCTTTAAAAGCGAAAGACTTGAATACAACTCCAAACAAAGTCATAGATGTCGAAAACAACTCACCAAATGAAGAAGAAACACCAGCACAAAAGGCTTGGTCTCCAGCTAAAAAGCTCTTGGAATACTTCAAGTTCAACAAAGCTAGAGACTCCCCTGGTGAAGCTAGAACCACTCTACTGGTGATAGCGGTGCTCATCGCCACCGCCACTTACCAGGCGGTACTCAGCCCGCCAGGTGGCGTCTGGCAGGACGACTACTTCTCTAATAATAACAGAAATGCCACTACCGATGCAACTATGAAATCGCACACTGCGGGTAAGTCAGTGATGGGGTCGAAGAATATGGTCTCATATGGGCTATTCCTGTTTTTCAATTCAGTTGGGTTTTATGTGTCGCTTAACATGATTACTAAACTCACTAGTGGGTTCCCTCTGCGAATAGAGCTGGGGATTGCGATATTCGCGCTTGTTGTCACGTACGACACTTGCATGACGGCGATCGCGCCAAATAGTTTCCTATCTTGGTTCTTCACGGGCATTTCCATTGTTCTTCCTTTGTTGGTACCGGTTGGAGCAACGATAGCGAGGAACTATCTGTGTTTGCCAAGAGGACGTGGAAGGTGTACGAGGTTACAAACTGCTTGAAAGTGCCTAGAGAAATTTTCTCTTTTTTGGTTGGTCTTGTTGTGAAATCAGTGTGCATTTTTTGTTTATTTGATCGGTCTGTCAAGTACTTTCTTATAGTGCTGGCCCAAGGTTACCAGGATCGCAGAACTCTGTGGTACGCGGAACGGGAATGGGAACGCGGTCTGGTAGGATCCTCCGCCGGGAGTAGGCTTCTTCGGGTGGATTACTTGGGTTGATATCCGCTTGTTTTGGTCGAAGAATGCTTTTTGCTAATGTCGTGCAAAAATATACTCATATTAGCATTTTATAGTAAAATCGATTTGTTAGGTTAAATTTTGTATAGACTGTTGTTATAAAAAAGGAGAAGTTTGTGACAAAGACGTGAACTATTTGATAAAATTATGGGGTAAGAGAGCAATATTATCAAAATATTTAGCTCTCTCTGTAGAAACAGAAGGGATCGCCAATCGATATGCATCGCGAATGACCTCCGATTGGGATCGCAGATCGCATCCTGTTGGGCGATTTCTGGCCATTGGCCTGATGACCCAAAAAGCCCAACCGGCCCACGCCGGAAATTGTAGGGTTTGGGCCTGGTATTTTGCCAGAAAATAGGGATTCGGTCTTAATAAAGAGCCCGATTGAAGTTTGGGCTGGGCTTAGGCTGGATGTGACATGCCCAGGCCCGACTTAAACATATAATGTAATGAAATTAATATATATCTCAGTATAGACTGATTGTGGTGTGTTGTATACAAATAATCCCTAAGAACAAAGCGTACAATATTATTGAAGTTTTTTTATTTGAATTTCGAGTATTTGTACATGTTGAATTCTCTTTTATATGTATGTTTATGGTTAGTTGATGGAAATTTATGCATAATTTCAGGCTTGGTCTGGGATTGGATTAGCTCAAAGCGTTCGGGTCTGGGCATTCAGATGTAGGTCTAAAACTCAGGCCAGGCCGAGCTTGGGCTCGGTTTAAAAAATAGTCAGCCCGATCAAGCCCGACCCAAACCCAGCACAGCCCGGGCCGTGTCCATCGCTACTTTCATATAAACAGTTGTGCTCCTAGGCATGCAATTTTATTTCAGTCTCCCTGGTTTTGAACAATGCAGCAAGTCCTTTTTCTGGGTACATAGTATACTAGGAAAGGTTTAGTCAATGTTCTGTACAAAACATCATTCTTCAGACAAATAACCCCGCCCGTGCCCATTTTTCAACGAGTTATCGTTTCAGAATCATCGCAAGAAACTTCACCGGTCTAGCTTCATGAAATGTTGCAGACTCCTCAGTTATCGGGTGCTTGATCATGAGCCTTCTGTAAACCTTAAAACTCACCGGGCTAACATTCATTTTCCTAAACAACGTTTTTTTGGGCCCGACCCAAACCCGCAGTGGTCCTGAACCAGCCCTAGCCCACCTTACCCACGGCCTGGTCCGAATCTAGGAATCGGGAATCGCTTAAAGGACCGGAACCGGCCCAGAACGGGACCGGACCCTGAATACGGCCGCCTAAACTGCCAATTCGAACCCTTCAATGACTATTTAATTATTTATATGCCAAATTACTAGTTAGATTGTAACTTTAAATGATATAAATATACATATTTAAAGAATGACAGGCTGGCCCGGCTCGCCTTGAACCGGCCCGGTTATAGGCGGTCCGGTCGTTTGGGCCTAGCCAGGTCTAGGGTTCTTGCTTCTAGCTCTAGGACCGGCCATTAGCCGGGCGGCCCAGGCCGGTTTGTACCGTTTGACAGCTCTAGTTAGATCTCTTAGATCTGTAAATTAGGCTAACTCACAGGTCACAGAACGTCTACGAGTTTAAGTAGCACAACAGATGAAGAATTGAAGATATACAAATATCTGCAGCGTCCATGGCATCTCCATTTGAGAGTTGCTGAAAGAAATTTACTAAGCAGGTGTTATTGATCTTCATATGCCTGGTTTGTGTGTATGATATAATTCATCATCATCCTTCAAACTTTTCAAGTCCCAAACCATACCCAGTTTAGCCCAACATGACATAGACTCTCAATTATTTCCACTCCTCAAAAATAGAAAATATTCCTCTTCTCTAGTAAAAAAACATAGTTTTACAACACCAACATTCAATTCTTTTCACTCCACATTTGCAAGATAGTCCAATCTCTCTTCCTGAAAATTGAATCTCTGCCATGGATGTGATCCAACAAAGAACTCTCTCTCTCAAGTGGGCACATGGAGAAGCCTATCTGTGGATCAATGCACATGTTCTATGTTCCCTTTCAGAGAATCAATACAACTGTCAAACAGCAAACACCCAAATACAGGTGGTCTTCACTACCCAAAAATGACCACAGAAAACACTACTAGTACTATTATCATTTGTACACACTCACTACACACACACACATACACCCTCTCTTTTAACACCCTACATGACCCTTTCCTTCCAAAAAGATTTCTCTCCCAAACCACACCACTCATGTCCCTTTCCCAATTTGGTCCTCACTGCATGAATTGTCACTTGTTTCAATTAATCTCTCCCCCCCCCCCCCCCCCACACACACCATCAAAAGTCCCTCCATTTTACGTCTCTATCGCCCTTTCTCGCAGGCGCAAATGGAGCTCTACCGTAATTGATAAGTATCTGCGACAACAGTTTAATACAGAAACAGATATAACAGATACAAAGAACTTAGTGATTAGACCGATCAAACACAGACATTCTCATTGCCATAAGTCCATAACTAAAGAACACCCATATGTACACCAATTCCTAAAAGAAGAGGTAAACAAAAGGGTTCAACACAATGTCCTCTCAAAAAAGATTTGCAACTAGATCTCTAGCTAAGAGTTCCTTTTGCAATCAGCTCAAGAATTTGCAATTGAGGACAAAATAAGCTAGAGAACTAACTCATGTGAATCTGATACAACAAACCCACCATGGGAACCAAATCTTTGCAAAATATCTAAAAGATCCACCTATTTTTTTTTTGTTCCGAGGGAGACAAGTGAATGCCAGTTTTGACAGATTTGGTCTCAATTGCAAATTGGGAGCTGACAGTTGATGGAAACTTTTAAATTTTGTGTTGATTGCAAGGTTGCAAATCTCTCTTAACAGAAAGGGGACACAAGTGAAATTAACCCAAAGAGAGATTTGAGAGAATAGAACAGGGTTTTATGGCAATGATCAACTTGCCAACCCAGAGAGAGAGAGAGAGAGAGAGAGAGAGAGAGAGAGAGAGCTAACTACAAACTAAACCATCATTGAAACTTAAACAGCTAGTTGTTGTGGTTGTTGTTGTTGCTGCTGTTGTTGATGAGAGGAGGCAGTTTCATCTTCATCATAGCACAATTGGAGCTTATCAGACTTTGGAACACACAATGAGGATTCAGCTAAATCTATGGGAGGCAGCAGCAACATCTCCTTCTGGAGGTGGGTACAGTAGGTGTGGAAAGTGGTGGGGGTCACATTCAAGTGGAAGCTCAAACCAAAGAGGAAATCCACCTCAAGAAAGTTCATCTCTGGTGTGCTGATTCCTCCCACTTTTGCATAGTAAGCATTGTTGTAATATCTGCAAAAACACACATGGATCTTCTTCATTTAGTCGAGGTGCGTGCAAATTGCAAATTGATATGCACATTACGAATATCTAAAAAATGTAAAAAATGAGGATTTTTCAAAATAAGATGAGGGGGATAAAATGTTGCTTTTTCCTAAGTTACCAAACTGACCCTAACTTATTTAATCTACTCAGAATCATCCAATAGCAGAGCACCTATCATAAAGCCAAGACAAGCTGGCCTAAGATGGAAACTTCAATGTGCAGGAAAGTGAAACACTTTTCATTAAAGAATTTGAAAGTTGGAAACTTTAGCTGCAGATATGGTTCATCATGTTCCAACAGGACCATGATAAAGAGTGTAAAAGCTCCTAGGTCGATTCCAAGAGAATCCATGAACTTTATCAAGAAATGAGCCAGTCCCAGATAGGAAATCCATTGAAGAATGCAAAACAGCACCCAAGATTGGAACTTTAAACATCAGAACCCATAAACATTAAAACCCGGAAACTTCAGAGATAAGAATCTAGGAATCTCAGACAATTCAGGTAAAATCCAGAAAAGAAAACCAAGAAAGTCCAAGAGAACACTCACATGTCATCCATGAACTTTGCAGCTACCATGACACTGGTGATGAGCAACCGGTGAACATTGAATGAATTGATGGGCAGAGAAGGCTGCCTCTGCACGAACCGATCAAGATAAATGTAGGCGACAATGAAGCACGAGGGGCTGCAATTCGCGTACTTGAAGATCCTCTCTAGATATGTCTGAATTGAGATGGTTGGCCTAGTGAGGCCATGGAAGACTGTGATCTTCTGGGGCTGGAACATACGGTTGAGATCATTCGATTCCGCCACCCTCTGCAGCAAGGAAGATAGGAAAGTGATGAGCTTAGGCATCACACTTGGGATCTCCAACTGGTCAGCCATTGATAATGTGCAGAGAATTTTTGTGTTGGTGGAAGAGAGTGGAATAGTATTATGTGTTGATGTTGAGAGATATATAAGTAGATTTTTTTCTCTTCTTTTACTTTGGTGTATATAAGTGCTGGTGGCACATGGTCGTTACAAGGCAGGTATACCTTTTTCTCATGGACTAAAATACCCTTGACAATTTGAAATATGGTGGAGGTGTTTGCTCTAGTGGTGGCTCATTATGACTTCAGTTAGGTTTTTGGTACCTTTTTAATTCAAAAAAACACAACCTCAACTGAACTTTTCTTGCCAGATTACTGTTCCAACTCTTTGGGAGTTCTCACCTGCTAATTGTCAAGATATGGAAAAATTATTCTTTAGTATAAGAATTGCTGACATGATGAGGCTACGAAGCATCAGAACCACATATTAGCGTGGAGTTCAAGCAAATGTATCGTCCTGATGACTTGCTAAGTTTCACGGCCTTAACTCTTTGAGTAAGGAATAATCTCTCCAAGGATTGTCACGGCCAAGAGGTAATCTCAATGTTTTTTTATCCTTACTCAAACTGCATTTGACATTCTCACGCTTGTCAGCACGAGTAAAGATTTCAACAGATATTATGGTTGAAAACATTATGTTGTGTAACATATGAACAACTAAGTAAACGGCTATTTTCTCCCTACAACGATGTCAACATAGAGTTAGAATCTGGTGTGACAAATAATATGCAGAAAAGAGAAAGATAAGAAGCGTCAATAATGTGCACACATCTGTTTATTACGCAAGGTAGGAAAAAAGTAAAAAAAATATAACAAACATTTTGGATTAGAATCATTAAAAATGGATGGAAGGATTTTTGAGCTTTTTATAAGTAACTAACAATAATTGAGAGACAATGAACACTAAATGGTTATGGGTTTGCCATACTTATCATGTGATTACATGTGGGTTAATGGTAGTTTAAACTAATTGGTCCCACTTGAGACATCTAGCATGTGTTGTGGTCTCAACATCAATGAGGGACACAATAAGGATTTGTCATGTTTCACCAAGCAAGATAAAGGGAAATACAACTAAAATAGAAAAAAATTAGCTAAGAACCCTAATCTAAATCCCCACACGATAATTCAAATCAAAATTTTCTTATCGAGAAATTGTGGAACAAAGACACAACACGTACAAGAATGGAAGCTAACTACAGTAAGATATTGTGTAGCTGCGTAAGCATATTCTTCGCTTTACTGAACCGAAAACTACAATGTACTCCAAGGACAAAAACCTGCCTTAATCCGTCCTAATATTTATTGTAAAATGGGAAATGCTGATTCTTTCTTTAACAATGCAAGGTTGTGAGTTGGCTTTGATGGATAATATTTTTAAGGAGCTACATGGTCCTAGTAATTACTGCTAACACTAGGAATTATCGACAGCCCCAAAAATTAAGTATTGTGTACAGATCGGGTTATGTGAAAACAATTACAAAACAAAAAAGATTAACTAATTCTAAGATTGTAACACCAAAGAACTATATTTAGTTTAATGTTGTGTTTTGTTGGGAGCTAGTGGCCAATTTTTTCAATGTCAAGGGTATAACTGGAAAATGAGTACAGAGGAGAAATACACTGGCTTTTACAGCAAAAATATCAATCTGTTTATGGCCAGTGTTGATTTCGAACATGCTGGCGACGCACATATATCTCCTCCCTTCTCCTCTCTCATTTTGTCTTCAGTTAATATATTTAAAATAAATTGAATAGATGTATATAATAATATTTTTGATCCAATGACAAGTACACCCGTAAGAATTATTTTATTCTGTCTTAATAAACTAATTTTCATTGACAAATGACAATCTTCTTTGGGATTGCTTTACCATTACTCCCTGTGATCTATTCTTGATTATAAATTTCACCAATGACATCACAAAGGATGGATCTTGAAGAAACGAATCCAACACTCTTCCCATGTTGTGTGCTCAAGGGAAAAGAGAAAGAAAGATTGAAAAAAATTGGAATTAATCTTCTTTCGTTGGGATAGCCGACACTCATTTCATACGAGTTCAGAAACTCCTCAGGAGGATTTTTGGAACTTAATATTATTTTTTAAGAAGCTGGTGATGAACTTTTATGTATTACATTTGAATATTTGCACTATTTACCATCCATGAAACAACTCTGTATTCCTTAGTTTTACCCTCATGTCACCCTGGACTCGGGTGCAAAGGTCATGGCGGGTGCTAATCAAGCATTCCCTTTAAAATTGCATTACGAGGTTTCTTCATGAGCTTCTTATTAAGTTTCATATGAAATTCTTAGAGTTGTCTATATTTGAGCTTTACTATTCTATAGGCCATAGGGTGCCTTGCGCTCATATTCCCTATTATTATTTTTAACCCAATTTCACATTTTGCAATCAATTACCCGTCATGAACAAGGTTAAAAAAATGTACAAATGAACTTCTAGATCTCGTGTAGAACACTTCACAGACTGGGCTCCTATAGTACATCCCAACACTCCAAATCCAGTTAATTAATTCTAATCATGTGTCATGTAGCAATGTATCAAGAATAGAAACTGTAGTCAGTAACAACTGTAAACTGAAGAGGCCAAGCTGGAAGATATATTTTTTCAAGTAGGTTTGGACTTGGAGTAAGACAAGAGAAAGGCATGTCGTGCAAGAGAGAGAGACAGACAGAGAGAGATAAACCAACGTGTGAGAGAGAGATTTAAAATAAGAGGTTGAAGATCATATTAATGTTTGGGAGAGATTGATTTACAGCTCTACATGTTACATGTTAAGCCTGTTTGTTCTCCATGTGAGTCCCCTCCCTCTTTGCTCTATCATGACCCGCATAATTCGCCCCCTTTGCCTTCTCTCTAACTTTCTCTCTCTAAAAGATGTATATATTTATTCCTTTATGTACCGATGATGATGGCACTGTTCACAGAACATGAGATCTAAATGCAAAAGGAACCCAAACCCCACATGGTCAATCATCCAAAATTTGCCCACTATCGATCCTCATGTAATAAGACATCAACAGTTCGGAGAAGTCTGTGGTGCAACCAACAGATGAGAGACAGACGGTCAGAAGACAAGTTAGGAAAAAGCCTATGGTACGTCCAACAGATGATGGATAGACGGTCAGGAGAGAAGTTAAGGAAATAGTGAGGATGTACTATGTAGGACCCAATAAAAGCGGTGTGTCTAGTCTAGGACCATGTCCAATTCAAGATGTCAAAGGGCCGGGCTGCCATGGGAGCCGGCTTGGAGGAGGGCTGGGAGGGGCCGGGCTGTTTGGTAGGGGGGGGGAGGTGCTTCGTAGGGGGGCGGTCCAGGGTTGGGTTGGTGGCCGGGCTGGGCCGGTTTTGCCCGTGGGCCGACCCTCTTGACACCATGATGTCCAATTGAATGCAACCAAATATCTAGTTGCACTAGGATATGAGGTTATTGAGATAAAACTACGCTCATCGTCTCATTGCAGAAATTTAGGTCATTCTCGCCCATTTAAGACACCGGTAAAATAAGTCAGATGATTTCATAGAAATGCTATTTTCTACTCTATTGGGTGCTAGATGAGAGTCACGAGACTAACAAAGTCGGCTTCTTAAAATAGAAAGATGAACCAACGGTACGCGTGGCAGTAGGGAATAGGGAATACATAAGAATTAATCAGCAAAAATTAGACAAATAGCGGCAGGGCAGCAACTAATTTGTGATGGGACCTCCTACCTATGAAACTTGTACAAGACACGTTATAGGTACGTGCTAGATGTTCTATACCACAAGTCTACAATTCTACAATTTAATGTTGCTTTCACCGACGAGTTTTGTTGGTCAATCAGCTAAATGAAGATATCTAAAATCTATCAGCATCGTGTAAAGTACTGAACCAGTTAGGCAACACAAGAGACTTAGGGTATCCCAAGACCCTTTGGTCATTCAATAATACAACAACCTTTGAACAAGAAAACAACTAATGACTGGGTGGTTTAAGCGTGATCACATGCGCAAAACACTGAAACTAGAATCAGCAACCTTAAAAGCAAAAAAGGGTTAGGAGAATTGCCTGTAAGAGGAGCTGAGAGAGACTATTCAGCAGGGGTTGTACAAATGCCAGATTTGCAAAACCCTCTTGGATCATGTGGACTTGTCTGGATGATCACGGGCCTAGCAAACCTGAAAAGTGTATCAAAGTAGCCGATGGTTAGAATAAAAAATAAGATGCATCCTACTCCATGTTTTCATGGAGCATAAAGAGGATGGTAAAAATCAACTACAAACTAGAATCAAACCAACAGGTTCTGCATATTGAATATCTAGTTGTATGAGTTCTGGGTGGAACCTTAGCTTTGCAGGCTCATTTAACCCATATTCTTTATCACTCACCTATCACAATCTGTTCTGGAATTAACATTCTCATTTTACAGAAAATTAGAACCACCCGGGTACAATCCCGCAATGAGGTTCATAACTCCTTCATCCGGATGAAGTAAAAATGTAGATCACACACAATCGAATACCATGAAAGAAGATAAAAATATCATTCTTTCCAGCAGCACAAACAATTCAATCATTACCAAACCACTGTCCCACCCGTATCTTACATTGAATAGTAAATCCGTTAAATAATTCCGATTGTTACCACGAAAACAAGCAATTTCCATACTTGAACATCGCTCTTCTGCTCAAAAATTGTTTCCCCAGAAATGAGAATTGAAAAGCATCAGGGAGAAACAAATAACCATTCAGGCTAACAATACCATTGCAGAACTAACACCATGAATAGTACAACTCGTGGGGAGATGATTCTATGCAGTTCGACGTACCTACCATAATTTAGCATGCAATTTCATAGAAATTTATCACGAAAAGAAAAGAACAGAAAAGAAAGAGGTGGGACCATATAATCTATTCCATCCATTCCTCATCCCCAAATTGGAAAGACATCAAAATTGAGAATCGCGACACGGCCAGGAGAATTACTCAATAGAAGCAAAGGTGAGCAAGCAACCCGGGTTTAGCCCACAGAATCCAACTCCAATAATTTCTGAAAAGTAAAAGCGACAAGTTATATAGTCTGAAAACTACACTGTTGTTAGTTCAATCATATATCATTCGTTTTCCTCTTTTCTCGCTGAGTTTTCACTAAAAGAAACTACAACTCGACAACATAAACATAAAACTCATCATGAAGGCAAGGGCATACCTGATATACCAAATCCTCCTCCCAATGTGTAGTTCCTAGCTCAAGGATGCCAAAATGCAGAAGCTTTAGAAACTCTCGGCCTTGATTGGCCTATTTTCCAAAGAGCATACCTTCAAATCTTCAATGTACTAATAATTCTCCCCGCAAATCACATGAAGAAACCTCTGAAAATGTGTTTGTCTGAGTTTGATGTACTCACAAGAGTTCCCCTGTTCCTAAAATATGTTATGGGCGTACGCCTTTCATTCCTCCTTTTCAGTGAGTGGTGGCCAGACTAAAATTATCACAAAAAAGAGGAACCATAATAATACTATCTAACATGATAAATAAACACATATCGAACTTGTAAGAAAGGTATCACAAGTCATAACCAGATCAAGTTAAGAAATAGTTTTCGACGATAAGTGACCATGCAAATTCGTTTTATTCTGCTAAATCTCTGACAAAATCTCATAATCCTGTGAAATATTACAGTGGAACACTCTAGGGGTGGCATCTAACTTGTAACCTCGTATCATCTGATCCAGATTTACAAAACACTACATAGAGGCGATGTAGAACCAGAGCTACATGCTAAAACCCTACATAGAGGCGATGTAGAACCAGAACTACATGCTAACTGTTATAATACTTCCTGAATACTCCCATATGATTTGAGACATGATAGATAACACCTGAAAGATAGTTGCAAAGATATGCTGGTCTAGAACTCATGCTACCTCTCACAGGACAAAACACAATCACGATTGCTGCACAGTAGCAGACTAGCAGCAACCTCTATGTCGTCAACGCCTTAAACTCCATATGGTCGCCGACATACAGAGAAAAGTAAACATGCCATTACAAGCTCCCCTGTAGTTGGTTAAGAAGCATTTCTGCTTCGTCGCCATCCTTGTATTCGTCAACTTCATCAGCCCTTCTTCCTTCCCCAATTTCAACTTCATCACTGGGCACTGGTTCAGTTAAGGGGATGTATGACATATAAGCTGCATCTTCAAAACATCGCACTTGCCTCAATATCCCGACCAAAACCTCCTTGCTTACAGTATCATTTTCTTCCTCGCAAATCTTGAGAATATTCCCCACATTAACTGGTTTTGGTTTCCAGTTTGGATCCTGAACCAAAGCAGCCTGCTTCAGGCAAGACAATGCATCAGGAATTCGCTTCTCTACAATCTGTCCTTCAGCGAGAATCTCCCATGTTCTTGAATTCGCCTTTCCTCCAGATTCAATAAGACGATCAAAGAAAGTTCCAGCTTTATCCAGAAGTCCTTTTCTGACATACAAACCAATAATAAGATTTGCTATTCTAGGATCGTAATTTGATTTGAGCGACAACCATTCTTCATAAATCTGTTCAGCACCCGCAATGTCATCCAGGCGTACCAATGAGGATATCATAGTATGGTAACCAAAATTTGGAATACTTGGAAAGACGGACTTGTATGTGTGCCACATACGATAAGCTTCATCTCTTTTACCAATGCTACTGTAAAGACTAATAAGATAGTGGTAAGGCATTCTCTCCCGACGAATGATTCTGCCTTCAAGCTTCTTTAAACAGTCTTCAGCCTTTCCAAACTGCTCCAATTTAATATACACTGTTGCCATAGTGCTGAACGTAGTCCAGCTAGGAGTAATGGCACTGTCCAGCTTCATCTGTTCAAACGCCTGTTCCATCTTCTCAATAGATTCTAGAGCCCCAGAAGATGATAACCAGATGTTGTAGGAGTATATATCAAGAGGTATGTTTTTCTCCCTCATCTCTGAAATAATGGACTCAACTTTATCATAATCTTTACGCCTCATGTAAAGAGTATTTATCACATTGAACGGAAGGGGGTGATTTGCATAGCCTCTATTTCTCATTTTTTCCAACAAAGTTTCAGCTTTCTCCTTCATATCGGTCTGGACATAGGCATTTAGAAGAGCCCCGTAAGTTCTCTTGTCCTTGAATCCATCTGGAAGCTTCTGGAAGTAATCTTCAGCAGCTGATAGTCCCCATACTTTAGCAATTAGATCCAGTTGAATAGCTGAATCACTTGTGAATATCGTAAACCATTCTGATTTGCTGTTCATCCATTCATACACCTGCAGGGAATTCGAAACTTTTCTAAGTACAGCTGAGACATGCGAACAACTTGGAAAAAACATGAGAGAATGCAGGACAGTTTTCAGTTCAAAAATCATACGAAAAATACTGAACCAGGAAGAGAGCTACAGCTAGTAGTTTCACATGGAAAGAGTAGTTACAGATTTATCTCAGCGACACGTGAATTATATCTAAGCAGTCGATAATCGTTAACAAACAACTCTTATATACATCTACTGAGCCCTCAACCAATTAAGTGGTGTTTAGTTTTCAATTTCTAGACTAAAGCTAGAGTAGAATAATTCTATTGGAGCATTAGAAATGAATGTATTCAAATATGACCCAGCGGAGAAATGATAACGCTTCATATTTCTGCAACCTGAAACTTCCTAAGAATTCAAATATGAAAAGAGAGTTTGTCCTGTGTTCCACTAATGAATATGGTACCAGGATATTTTAGTTCTACTGTTCTACCTCTAGTTGATTGTGAGTGGGCTGAATATAGGAATACTAAAGACTAACCTCAGTTCCATATTTAGAGACTCAAGTCGGCAATGACTCTAATAACCCAGCACACTTAGCACATGAAGTGATTTCAAACTTGACCCTAAAGTGGACGGTGCAGAGTGTGGTTCGGGAGTGCAAAGTGCAAACACCACCCCCCTTGAAATGAATTAGATGACAAAGATGAACGCTTCAGCTGAGGCGTGATTTCGTTTCATTTCGACATCAAGACTCCAGCACGCCTATGAGAGAATCTAATTGTGTTCCACTGTCTTTTGAAATCTGAAAAAGAATAAACTTGAACGACGATTGTGTATCTGAAGTAGATGACATTCATCCACTTCTTCATTTTCCTTTTTTTCTATAAGAAATGTCGTATAATGCTGTTAGATAATGAGAATAGCATGTCATGATTTAGAGGTTCAAACTTCTGGAAATTCTCTTATATTTTTACCATTTCACAAACCAAATACGGCATGAATTGTGAAAACTCCCGAGGTCTTTGTTGTAAAGTAACTTATACTTTCAGGGATAGGGTAGTCTTTCCAGCATAATATCGTGCAAGTAAAACTCGGAAAAGATATAAGCCATATGCAATCTACGCATACCATGCCACAGTGGCTTCAGATCCCTCAATATCTCTCCATAATCTCCTATTCTCTCCAAAGCTTGGGAACCTCTTCTCTCACCATTCAGATGTAGCCAATTAGCCATAGCAAGTTAGTTATTTCCTAATATTCGCACGGTAAGTTTAGCAAGCTGATTGTCTAAAGACCTCTACCTTGGATTTTGCGAGCTATTAGAGCTAAGATTATGTTGTTGGTTCTATCATCTACTTCATTGAAAAAGGTAAAGTGTCTCTCAGCCTAGAGAAGACGCACTCAAGATTCAACCATCGAACCTTACAATTTGAATCAGGACTAAACTTATACACACTCAAAACTCGATAAATTCATATTCTTTAACTAAATCTGACAAGAGAACCACATTTTGTTTAGTGAAACCCAATTCATATCGATAGCTTATGCATCGACATCTTACTCTCAACTCAAAAGGCACAAGGAACAGATGAATGATTACCAAAAGTGCTAGTATCCTATTCTACAGCAACAGCAATTTGTGATGATATTAATCCAATTCAAATGCTGAGCTACTTGGAGCTGAGCTTATGTTGTTGGTTCTATCATCTACTTAACTGAAGAAGGTAAGTGTGTCTCGTCTCCAGAATATGCACTCAAGATTGAACCATTGAACCTTATAATTTGAATCAATATTGAACTGATACACACTCAGAACCCGATACACTCACATGTTTTATATGAAGCTGACAAGAGAAACACATTTTATTTAGTGAAACCCCATTCATCTTACTCTCAACTCGAAAGGCATAAGAAATAGATGAATGATTACCAAAAGTGCTAGTATCCTATTCTACTCCAACAGCAATTTGTGATGAGCTATTGGACATTATTGAACCATTGTACCTCATAATTTGAATCAGGATTAAACTTATACACACTCAGAACTCGGTACATTCAAATTTGAATAAAACTGACACGAGAAACACATTTTATTAAGTGAAACCCCATTCATATTGATATGCATTGACATCTCACTCTCAACTCAGAAGGCATAAGGAACAGATGAATCATTACCAATTTGTGATGAGCTTAATCCAATTGAAATGCTGTAAATCTCACAAAACCCACAAAACAGTATTTTTTTTGTTCAAATTACCTCGAGAGCGAGCTTAAAGCGCTTGAATTTCCGCAACTCCTTTGCGATTCGACAAACCTCCCACTTGGAGAGCCTCTTCCCTTCCTTCTCACACTGTTCCAGCACAACCGCAACACCCACCGCTTCCTTGCGATTCGCCAGAGATATCCTCTTGAACACGCCGTTCCATTTCAACCTTTCCCTCTCGCTCTCCACGGTGGTTCCATGGCCTGGAACTTGAGAAATCGAACACCGAAGAGTAGTACATGGGCTGTTGACGATTCGAATCGTTCGGAGAGAGTTGAAACTGCGAAGTCCAGAAGGGAGTGAGAGGGAGAGGTTGTGGTGGTGTTGGAGAGGAGGCTGTGAAATGGCGATTTGGAGAAGCATGGTTGAAGTGAGCTCTGTCTAGGGTTTTGAGTGAGCTCTGGAGAAGAAGAAGAAGAAGTTGAGGATAGGTGTGTGTAGATGAGTGATAATATTTAATTGTGTTTTGAGCCCTAAACTGTGATTTACATTCACTTATGACCACTTTATTTATCTTTTTTCTGCAAAGCTTATGACCACTAATCCGCTATATTGAAAAAGTAATCTCTTATTTATTTCTATTGTTGTTTTCGTCCCTGAGAGTCATGCTCTCAGAAACTCGTATTCATTAATATTATCATGAGAATGTGACGTGACATCCTTACAGTTATGAATTTCTTTTCATTAATGAATGAGATAAATCACATGGACATACTCTTTGAAATTTAGAGTCCTAATAACTGTGTATCTTCTTCATTAAAGATATTTGTGGTTGTGAGAATGACACGTCACGTTTTCATGATAATATTAATGAACACAAGTCTGTGAGAACATGACTCATTAAGTTTGATATATTGTTGTTCTGTCTGTTTTTTTTTAATCAAGTATGGATGTAACTCACAATGGTGTAGTTGCATGGATTTTTTTTTTTTTTTTTTTTTTTTTTTTTTGATGAAAGGTAAGAAATATCATTAACATCGGAACGCAACAGGCAGGCTACATTGTTAGGATTACAAAGCAACATAAGGAAGCCTCAAACTTATCAGCTGGACCTACTACAAACTACGAGATCATGGATTAGCTATATACAACAAAATTTCCACGATTCCAAAACAAACCACTATACAATCCTAGATGCTGCTGATTTTGCCAAAATGCGGGCTTCCCAAACTTGTCCTCGCGGGACTTTTACTACTAAGCATTCTACAAACCATGGAACTGCCTGCCATATGTACAACAAAAGCGGTGCGTCCCGATAGGATGCCTGCTCACTCCCCTGTAGAAGATTGAAAGTAATCAGACTATCAGAATATATTATGACATGTCGTAAATTAAGAAAATTTGCAAATAAAAGTCCGTGGTATAGAGCTAGAAGTTCCATCTGAAGAGGTGAATCTGCCGAACATTGTTTAGAATACGTGTGAGAGACGCCTTGGGTTGTCTTTAGGAGAACTCCAACCGCGCCATTGAGAGTTGAGGAGTTCCATGCTCCATCCACTTTGATTAGCGTATAGTCTGCCGGTAGGTTAGGACACGTAATGCGTCGCGAGAGAGAGAACCCGGAGGAAATCAGGTTTGTGTTAGAAGCAGGAACTGCATGTTCGGTGGTCGTAAGGGCTTGGAATGTTCTGATCTCTTGCAATGCCAAGTCATAAAATTCGTTTGCTTGGACTGCCGACCACGTGCAGCTGCGGTATGTGACTGCACAGCGCATTTTCCAGACTGACCATAGAGGGGCTAGAATGGAATATAGTAGTTGTGGGTTGAGAATGTGGCTACTTAACCATGTAAAGAAGGAAGTTGTAGGGGGTGGTGGTTGGAATAAGGAGGTTGTGAAGGGATTAGATATTACACAATTGAAAAAGAGGTGTTGTTTAGTTTCCTTGACGGGGCATCCCAGTGGGCAATTTGGGGAAAGAAAAGGTAATTTGGAAGCCAGGTTGTCTTGACAAGGGAGGGCGTTGGAATGGAGGCATTTCCAGAGAAAGAATTTATACTTCTCCGGTAATTTGAGGCCCCAGAGACGGCCCCAAACGGGGTCCTTATTGGCGGTTGACCAGAAGTATCCCGCCGGAAGGTAGGTCGGTGTAGATTGCGATTCGAGAAAACGATAACCAGACTTGGCAGTGTAATCTCCCGTTTTAGTGAACGGCCAGATGATTTTGTCAGGGGTGCCTCCGGGGGGTAGTTGAATGCTGCAGATTAACGGAATGAGGAACAGCGGAAGGACAGCCGTCAGGAGTTCTATGTTCCAATACTGCATGCTTCCATCAAACGATAGAAAAGCTGAAACGGAGAGGTTATATAGTGCAGGTGTGTTGAGGAAGTCCGAAAGTGGGCATATGAGGGACGGAATCCATCTGTCTGTTCCCACATTGACCAAGCAACCATCACCTATGGACCAGGCATAGCCTTGTTGAATAAGGTGTCGGCCCTGGATAATGCTCTTTGCGCACCACAAAGCTGTTTGAGGGGGGCGCAGATCTGTCAATCGAAGAGATTGTGCTAAAAAGTGAGAGGGGTATTTAGCTTTGATGACGTTCCCTGTCAGATTGTTAGGAGAAGTCAGGAGTCTCCAGTAGGAAGAAGCTAAAAAAGCCTGGTTTGCCCAATCCTGATTTCGTATTCCGAGTCCACCCTGGGATTTGGATGTCCAGAGGGTTGAGTCTGGAACCAAGTGTAACGGCCTTTTGCTCGTAGGATTTCGCCAAAACTGTAGTGCCAACCGATTGAGGGATGTAAGTGTAGTTTTGGGAAACCGAAATGCAGTACCAAAGTAGACAGGGAAGGACGACAGAACTGATTTAACCAGCGTTAGGCGTCCCGCTGGAGATAACAGTCTGCTCTTCCATGACCCCAACTGAGTCTAGTATCGGGAGCATACGGAGT
This sequence comes from Linanthus parryae, assembly GCA_023055425.1. NCBI lineage: Eukaryota > Viridiplantae > Streptophyta > Magnoliopsida > Ericales > Polemoniaceae > Linanthus > Linanthus parryae. The sequence goes on from JALGPY010000006.1 coordinate 7,313,340, forward strand.
TGGCCAGCTGAACTTTGTTCCTGTTTTCTGCCAGTGGTAGCCCAAGATATATTGCCGATTTGCTAATCGGTATTGGGCCAAAGAAGGCCATAAATTGTTGGGCAAGTATGCAGGGAATGTTCGGGCTGAAGTAGAAGTTTGATTTGTTGAAATTGATTTGTTGGCCCGATACCCGACCAAAATTATCCAGCACTGTGGCAAGATTATTGCAACTGGCTAATGTGGGCTTGAAGAATAGTAGGCAGTCGTCAGCAAAGAGTAGATGGGAGACGGGGGAGGCATTGCGTGATAATTGCAGGCCTGGTATGGTAGAAGCATTGTGTTGTGCTTGCAACTGTGATGACAGGGTTTGGAGGTAAATTATAAAGAGGTAAGGCGAGGGGGTCTCCTTGTCGCAGGCCCGTACATGGTGTAAAGGCATTTGTGGATTCACCATTGACGAGTACCGAGTAAGTGACCGTGCGGATGCATTGGGATAGCAGACGTTGCCAATTATCCGGGAAACCCAAAAGTTTGATGGCGTGTTCCAGAAAGTCCCAGTTTACCCTGTCAAAAGCTTTGCTCATGTCTAATTTCAAGGCAGCTAGATGATTTCCTGATCGCTGGTTTTTTATTTTACCAAAAAGCTCGTTTGCTAATAAGGTGTTATCAGTCGATCGTCTTCCAGATACAAACGCTGATTGGTTTGGAGAGATTATGTCTGGAAGTATTAGGCGTAGCCTATTAGCAACAACCTTGGCAATTATTTTGTAAGTGGTGGTGCATAAACTGATCGGTCGAAAGTCAGCCGCCGTGGTGGGCACATCCTTCTTAGGAATCAGGGTTATAGAAGTGTGGTTCAGTTGTTTTAGCAAATAACCCGAATTCAAGAAGGATAGGACCGCGGAGATGGTTGTCAGTCCTACAATATGCCATGCTTTTTGGAAGAAAACAGGTGGGAGACCGTCAAATCCCGGGGCCTTAAAAGATCCCATTTGAAAGACTGCAGTTCGCACTTCTAAGGCTGTAAAAGGTCTCGATAGGAGTTGTAAATGATTAGGCATCAGTCGTTGCGAGAAGTTGTTCCAACCTTCCCATCGAGAAATAGTCTCCTTTGAAGGGAGATTAGGGCGATAAAACGTGCTAAAATAGCACTGCAGGTGTTGACTGATCTCCTGTTGTGAGGATAATGTATTTCCTTCCGGCGTGCAAAGGTGCAAGATACGGTTGCGGGAAACACGTGTCTTGAATTTTGCATGAAAGTAACGAGTGTTACGATCGCCGTTAATCAGCCATCGAGTTTTAGCGCGTTGTGCCCAGAGAATTTCTTCCTGCTCATAGAGTGCTTCGAGTTTGAAGCGTGCATTAACAAGATTACTATTCCAGATTCCCGCGAGGGCGGGAGAGTATGGTGGTGGGTTGTTGGTCAGCGAGGCTAAGTGAGCCTGAGCTTGTCGGATTTGGCTATTTAGGGGACCTAGGCCGAGTCTGGACCAGTTCGAAGTAAAGTTTTGGCTAGCCTGCATTTCGAAACCAGTTGAAACAACGGAGATCCCACGAACTGGACATTCCAAGCTTGGGCTATAAGATTGTAACATTGGTCATGGTGGAACCAGAAAGCCTCAAATTTGAAGCTGTTTGCTTTTAACTGACCCGGACGTCGAATAAAGAGAATACAGGGGCCGTGATCAGATCCCATGATGGGCAGGTTAAGGAGGTATGAACCTGCAAAGGACCCCAGCCATGAAGGGTTGGCAAAAGATCTGTCAAGGCGTTCATAGGTGCAATTAGGGGATCGATTGCTGGTCCATGTAAAGTGGGATCCTCTAAAAGGCACTTCCCTTAGATTGCAATGGGTTAGGAAGTTCTGAAATATCATTGCTCCTGGAATAAAACTCTGTTTATAGAACGGCGTGGTGAATTTGTCAGAGTCTGACAAAACTTGGTTAAAATCACCAATACACACCAAAGGTCCAGAAACATTGCATAGGGTGTTTGAGATTGTATCCCACGTGTGACGGCGCTCCGTCATTGATGGAGCCCCATAAACACAAGCCAGAGTCCACGTACCCATATTTGAAGTAAAAAGTCCAAGTATAAGGTTGGCAGATTTATAGTGGACATGAAAGTGTACCGGGGAACGCCAAGCGACCAGCAGGCCACCACTTAGGCCTACGGCGTCCACCCCATTAGTAAAAGGGAACCCCCAACTATGTGCCAACGTTGAAGACACCGATAACAAAGATTTGGTTTCCGATAGAAAGATAAAAGAGGGTTTGTAGTCAAGGACAATTTTTCGCGTGGTATGAATTGCTATGGAGTGTCCTAAACCTCTGCAATTCCACGCGAGGGTCGTCACAATACTTGCCGTGACTGCTTTGGGGCAGTCACGGAGAACCCATTAAAACACGGAAGTTGTGTTGTAGTGTACAAGGATAAGCATATATCATGAGCATTAACAGTAGAGTTGCTGGAATTAAAACCACTGTAATGTGCGTCTGATGCAGTTAGAACCAAAACTTTATGCTTACCGGAGGTGGTGGGGGTGATGCCGGCCGACGAAGCAGAGCGCTTCACTGTTCTAACACGAACAGGGATGGGGGTGAACTTAAAACGTTTCCGAGCTCTGAGTTTTAGGCATAGCTTCCTTTTACGACCTCGAATTGTGAAATCATCGTTTCCAGGGAGGTCATCGGAATCATCAACGAAAGGTGCAGTGTTGTCGGAGTCGCTAGCAAACTCCACACCAGGGCTTAGTCCCGTTTCCCGGAGTTGGCGACGGAAGCTGCGGTCGAAACCGCAACGGAAAGCCGGGGATGGGTGCGGTGAGGTAGCAATCGCCGTGCAGCAGATCGTTCGTGCGGTACGCCGTGGTTTGGGATGGAGAAGGCTAAGCAGAGAGCCCATGGTGTAGAAGTGTGTGGGTTTGTGAGAGAGGGAGAATGGGTTGGGTTGATAAATGGTGCCGAATAAATAAAAACGAAACCCAACAATCAGTTGGGGGTTGGGCTTCATTAAAAGGCCCATAATTAAGCTGTAGAAGGTGATCCAATAGGCATAGTGCAGGTAAAAGGGGGTAAGTAGTTGTGGTAAATACCAAAAAAAGTCAAAAGGGAAAACATAGGGGATGGTGGACAGAATAGGGTATGGTGGCAGAAGGTAAGTGACACGTGGCGTGATGGTGTGTGAAGGTGATAATGATAGTAAATTCCCATCATGATCTTTTAACTCTTTTAAGTGCAGAAGTAAACTAGTGCAGGCAATCTTTGCAAAAAAAGGAGAACCTGAGCTTTGAAGTGATCCGCTAGAGCCACGTGGCGTGCTCTCAAACCGTTGAGATGAGGGAAAGCTTCCATCCTCGTTTGAATCGTCCGACAGAGAAGGCGTTTGAGACGGCGTAGAGCCCAGACCCCTAGGAGTGCCATGATTGTCTTCCAAAACCAGTGGTGTGGAAGGTGAGTGGTTTTGCATGGGGTTCGGTGGCGTAAACCCAGGTGGCGGTGAAACCGGCGGTTTTTCGATCTCCGGCGTCGGAGCAGCTGAACCCGTATCGTCAACCATTGGAGACGCCTCATTCAAGTTAATCAGACCGGCGGAGGAGGATGATAGTTGTTGAACAGAGTCTTCCGACGGGTCCGAATCCATCTCATCCGAGAGGTCTTCAACGATGGGGGTTGCCGGCGAGTTTGTTGCCGACGAAAGTGGTGGGGACATCATGGTTCGCCAGAAAAACCATCGGACTGCACCATTTTGAAGTTGTTGCCATTCAATGTGTGGAGGGCCCTCAACAAAACCAGTGGATATGCGGGTTGTTCGTTCATGGTTAACGTTGGTGATGGTTCTGAGGTAACGGGTGTAGAGTGGAGTGTGTTGATAATGGTGGATGGTAACCCCAAATCTATCAACTAGATTTTCGAGGCGAACCCAGTGTTGATTCATCGCCGGGGTTAGGGAGAGAGAGCAGTGAAGCTCAGTGTGACCTATCTTTCCACAGCGATAACAAAGCCGGAATATCTGTTCATAGCTGAAGTAGAGGAAAGCAAAATCCCCATTATCCAATTTAAGAGTGGCTCCAGGAAGTAGGGCTTGAGGAACATCCAACTGAATTAATACTTTCATGGTGCACTGTAAATTCCCAGAGAGAGTATCCGGGTGAAGTAGTAGAAAACCTCCCGCAAGATCACCAAGTCTCTGTGCTAGTTGGTGACTTATGTAGTCATAGGGGACATTATGAACCGTCATCCACATAGTTGCAGTGCACATAGTATTAGTAGAGTAAATTTGGTTTGGCTGCCATTGTCGAAGGAGAACCAGAGCTCCTAAGACGTTGAGAGAACGTAATCTAGCTAGGTCTTCTCTGTCTCTGTCATTGAAGAACTCAACCCAGTAGAAACCCGGAGTCTCCCAAGCATAAACTTTAAGTGGTGGCCCTTCCAAATTCCAGTGAGTGTTCATTGCAGTTTCCAGTTGTGTGGCCGAGAGATTTCTATCGTCTTTCACATAGGCTACAAGGAATCGACTCCGGTTGAGTCGTCTTACTTCACGGAAGTTATCATCAGATGGGAAGAGGCCCGGTGAAATAAGGTAGTGATTGGGATAGGCGTGAACACCAGAGGGTTGAAATTCCGGCGAATTCATTGGTTGGAGGGTGGTTGAAAAACAGAGCAAGAAGGAAGAAAAAACAGAGTGAGGGATGGGAGATGGAGAGAAAGTAGAGAGAAAATTTCTAGTGAGAGAAAGTCAAAGACTCATGCTCAGAAGGATAGTTAGTTGCATGGATTTGTAACGTTTGTTCGTGGATGATACATAAGATAAGAGCTCTTCCTTGAGGGGTGGAGCCGTAATGACCTATGATCCATATAGAGAGTGTATATATCACATCTTGGGGAGTGATCTAAAGTATCTGGTAGGGATTCTGATACGCTATAGTATTGAGATAGGAAGAAAAGACAGATTTAGAGGAGAATAAAGGAAGACATAGATAATAGGGAGACAGAGACGAGAGAATAATTTCTTTATTGATTGTTAAATTGAGAGAGATTACATTTCTTAAATAGACAAATAACTGACCTAACCCTAACCTTAACCTAACGGGCCAAGCCCGGATGGACTAATTATTAAATAACACAATTATATAACTCAAATACTAATAAACTAATAAATAACTAAATAAACTAACACACGGCCCGTATCAGATTCCTGATGCTTTCCAAAACTGGCTTGCAGAGTGGGGCAATAAAAGAATAAATGCATAGTAAGAGTTTCAAGATTGTACTATTGACAAAGAGCGCAGTGGGAGATTTGAGAATTTTTAAAAGTGCAACTTATCTAGAGTATGAAGAGAATTAGCGAGATTTTGATTTCCGAAAAAAGCCAAATAAAGAGCTTAATCTTTTGTGAGAGGAGATTTCACAGTGAGCTCATAATTATGAGTGTAATTCCAAGCTTGTGTATCTTCAATTTGGTCTTGCATAACAAGCATGGAACATGGAATATGAAAATCCGACATTCTTGTAACCATGTGTTTGCTAAGTGATAATATTATTTGAGTTGTCGAAAGTTAATAAGTTTTCTTAAGTACATGAAGATTAGATTCGTGTCATCTTTTTCTCATTTTCTTCCCTAACGAAATCGATAGTTTCCAAGCATAGCCTTGGTTTTACGTTGGTTTTTGTACACTGCTGGGTGAAAAATCATTATGTAACAATGTTTGCTAACCACGTACGATAAGGAAACAAGAAACTTGAAGTATGTTGTTTGTTTATTCGTCTTACTCTCCCACAATAAAAAAGAGGAGAGATGTCAAGGAACTAATTATATGTGAAATGTATGCGATGATCCTAGCAAAGGTGTCTTGGATGGTTAGTTTTCCCATATCGTATTGGTGTCAGCAACTAATCAGTAAGTCGACCGTGATTTGAAGCACAACAATTTCTTCATTCTTTTATGAATCAAGAAATAATATGAATACCCGTGTTCAGTAGAAAAGTTAATAGCATTTCGCTCTTTGAACTGGCACTAAAGTATCCGATGGCGAACAATTGACTTCATGAAAGTTGATTAGATAATAATCATCTTAGATAATCTTCATTTCTTTTGCCTTGGAGGAATCTTCCTAGTAACTTTCAGGTTTTTCAAACAAACCCTGGGCTTCAAATGTTCACTTTTTTTGGATTGACGTATCTATAAAGTAGAAACAAAACTGAATAAACGCATACGGTATAATTATGGAGACATTTACCTGACAGTAGTCATGTATCATATTCATAGAATTAAGGATACGACTAGTGAAGCCATTAGCGTCGTGGATTTATAATTATACAGATAAGATATATAATTAGACAGATATCCACCGGACAGTACATATATATTTACAAACTCGAATGTCATGCTCATAGAAGGACACGACTAGAGAAGCCATTGACGCCGTAGAGGTATATTTTGCGATGTTTGCATCAATGTCTTGACACATTGTTCAGTTGGATTAGGTACACCATTGCTCTCACTAGCTTGTGGTTGTCTTAACTATCATTAACTGAATGAAACTAGTACTTACATATAAATGGCATGATTAAGATTGTTGGTAAGCAACCTTGTTAAATTCTTTCTTCTCATCATACTCAAATATAGTATTAACACATGATTGATTGATATAAAGAGAGATATATGTATTTCACTATCTTCGTGTGTTTGTTAAGAGTGTAAACCTATATAACCATCCAACTACCTCTTTTATCATACAAGTTTCCTTAGACACCAAGCTATTTAACTCTTTGATTACAGAGTTCTTCACATTAATCATCATTTGATTTGCCAATACAAGTCATTTAGCTTATCGAGTATCGTTATGGAATATCGACTTTAGTTTCTTCTAGTTACATTTACATAATAGAATCGGTTGTTAGATCAAGCAACCACGGAAAGTGCAAGAAAATGTACTCACTTTTTCCAAATAATTATATTTCTTATTACAGTCAAGAACTCAGAAATCTATCATACTTTTTAGGCTTCCAAAAGATAATATATCTTACTGTTACTTGGGGTTTGAGGGCTCTCGACCTTGATGAACATGAGACCTGATTATGATATCTGATCATAATGTAGGGGCTATCAATGCTCATATCAAGTGAGCTAGAACCCATTTACACCTCCAAATATTTTAGATAACAAAATTACATTATCATTTAGTAATTGTATAATTTGGATGCAAATATCAAAATGCAAAAGTTAGTGAATATAAGCTCTTTCGAGTTTGTGATTGGATCGATCCGAGCTCTCTATCTTCATTTATATGTATGTGCGAAATCAACACATCAAACAGGGAACAAAACTGAAATCTGCACAAAAACTACTAGCACTCAAATTTAAGTTATACACCATATACAGAACCCAACACATACCGTATGAGTTACCACATGTTTAAATAAATAATTATCTTTTTCTCACTGAATCGATATCACGAAAAATATATTATTTTCTACGATAGTCTTTAAGAAAAATGGGCACACTCAACCTTCTTTAATATTGAAGATTGATGAGGACTTCGTTATACAAAATAATTACTACTACATCATATAGCATTCTTGAAATCTTGCTTACTTACTAGCTGATTATATTAAGCGCGCGTGTGACTAGAAGGAGGAAAAGCACTCATGTTCAGATGAATTTGAGTCGTCGGATGGAGGATGGTTGTGTCGACCTTCGTATGTGGTGATCACCATTCGACAATCTTCTGATAATCGTTCAACCCGCTTCTTCACTCGACAGTTACTATGCGTGCAACGATAATAACTCCTGCAATTAAGTAATACACTTTTAGTTAACTAAATTGGCTTGTTCTTGTACCTCAAAAATGGCATGTAAAAAGAGAAAAGAAGAATAGAAATTTCAAGATGGGAGTTTACAACTTTAATTCTTCAATTGCTATGAGCCTGTAAATGAAATGCTTATGCTGAAATTATTAGAAATTTTTTCAAAAAATATTAGTAACAGTTTGTTTTACTATTTGTAATTAATTTTTTGAAGACTTAGGGGTTTGTAGTTTAAGTGATTGTACATTCACAATTGGTCTATAACATTTCCGCAGACGTACTTTTTGACCAATCTATAAGCTTGGTTATAGAGGAACATACATATTTTTTAAAACGTGAAAAAATATTTGAATAAAAAGCAGTTTAAGAACACAGTCTGTTATTTCTGAGTACTAGTTATATATTTTTATGCGATGTGAATTTGCGTATAATGTAGTGTATATATTTATACCTGGGATGAAGGCTATTCTTGACTACTTTTTGTCCATATTTCCTCCATTTGTAACCATCATCAAGAACATCAACATCACTCCTTGTTTGGAAACAAAACCTTGGCTCTCTAAGTTTCCTCCTCACTTTATTCACCACCTTGTTCTTGTCTGAGCATGTTGATGATGAACTCTTCCACCTATATCATACATTCATGGATTTAGTAGTACACCATTTGAGTGAAAAATTGGCCATATATAGAATCACATCAACAACAACAAGTCAACAATTACAATGGAACCTCAGAAATGAACTAACTAACTAAAATGCTAACTAACTACACATGTATAATAGGCCAAGCATGTACTCATGAACCTAACAAGCAATATACTTACATTGAGATGTAAAGACAAGGGAATATTCCAAACAAACTCAAATGTCTAGCTATTGGGACTGAGAAAGTTCCTATATAGAGAGATTTCCTTGAGATTGTGGGAGATGAGTGCACACTATGAAACCACTTTGTGCAGTTTCCACAGTCACATCCCTCTCTTCTGATGATATCACACACACAGAGAGAGATGGTGCTTGTACCCAGATGGTGAACTTACCCCATTTATTGGTGATCATAATGATGATGATGAAGTACTACTACTACACTATTGTGTGCATATCTTGTGGTGAGGGTTCATTTGTAGGTTCTGCTGTCACTGACATATAACAACCCCCCAATGACATGCATTTTCTGGCCAGTGTGTGTGTGTGTGTGTGTGTGTGAGAGAGAGAGAGAGAGAGAGAGAGAGAGAGAGAGAGAGAGAGAGAGAGAATGAGTTTATTAATTTGGGGAGATATTTGTATGAGTTGATTACCATGAAGTGGTAGCATCATTGTTGTGATTGCCAGTGTAAGTTTCCTCATTAGCAGCTGCTTTTGGATCATCCATTTGCTCCACCTGTTTGCAAGAAAAATCCCAAGTCAGTTTACTATAGTTTTTGTAACACAAATTAATACTAATTAACAACAGTAACAAAAGAGAGCAATTCAAACTCTACTGAGAGTTTATAGAGAAGAAATAAATCAAAGCTCTAAAACAGAACTTTGTATTTGGAAGAAGAAGAAGAAGAAATTCTAAAACCTAGAATAAAGCATGTAAATAGTAAAGTTATTTATGAACAAAGATCAGAGAAACTAATAACTAAGAAGAGATTAAATGAACCTGGCCATTGTTCCACGAAGGGCGGGCGGCGCTGTGGTTAAACCCTAGAGCAGCAGGGCTATCATCCTGGTGGTTGTGGTGGTTGGTTGATGTGTTGAGTGGTGGTGGTGGTGGTGGAGGAGGAGAGGACAAGAAGCTCATGACATGTTGAGCAGCAGCAGATTGGTGGGTATGATGATGATGATGATGAAGATGATCAAACTCATGGAGAAAAGCACCACCACCAACCATATCTTGGAAACCTCCTCTAGTAGTACTAGTACTAGTTCTTGTAGAATAACTGTTACTACAAGTATTATCAGTAGAGATGAAGTTTAATACTTGGAAGTGGTTGTAGTTGGCCAATCCTCCTCCTTCTCCTTCCATTTTCAACTTACTTGCTTCCTTCTTCTTTTCAAGGCTCTCTCTCTCTCTCTCTCTCTCTCTCTCTCAGGATTGGTGGTGGTGGTGGTGTTTAGTGGATGGTGATGTGTGTGAATGAGATTAATGGAATGGTACAAGGCAGACAGAGAGAGGAATATTAGTATGTGTTATGTTTTGAATGTGTTTCTTAAATGAGAGAGATTATTGGGAGGGAATGTTTCTTGGGATTTTTATTCCCTTCTCTCTACCTCACCATCATATCTTCCTTTAATCTTTTACCTATTGCCTAAAAACATCTAGGGTTGCAGTCTTCTTCAACTCTCAAGTCACAATACAAGAGTACAATCTAAATAGTTCCTAGCATAGTTGGTAAATGCTTTATAAGAACCATGGTAGAATTTATTTTAGGCTTAATTACTTAATGCATACCTCCAGTATTGCGAAACTATCATTGCAATCCAGTCCTACAACTAGCTGATTGCACCCCCACTTTAAATCATAAACACCAACAACTTTACCAGTTTCACATTGATGTATTTCTCGCAAATGGAAAGTGCAATAAGCTAGTTTTAGGACTGGAGGTTGCGATGTGAAAATTTCGGCATTCTTGGGATATGCATTAAGTAATTAAGCCTTTATTTTATATATGAGTCAATTCTCACCCCTCATATCCGGAAGGTAGGATTTATAAGATGTTTTATGCAACTATAAGAAGAAAAAAATATAACTCTCTAGTTTGAAAGATACGATTACTTTTCTTATTTATGTATGTAACGAGAAAACCTCTTCAAAGGTTTTTAAAAAAGTCGAACTCGTAACCTCTTTTGATGTTCCTTTCTCAGTTTCTCTCTCAATTACCCATGCAATTTCGGATCAATGTCTTCCAAGAGGCGGATGCCAATTTTTACAGACTCAAACACACCTCTAAAGTCAAGACACCTTACAAAGAAATTGTAATATTATGACATTGGACTTTCTTTAAATATTTTCTAGGAATTGTAATGTACATGGTAACCTTTTTACCAATTGAAGAGCTTGTTTCGTCGTACCTGTTTCAAAACAACAAAATTGGTGATCTGTTAAACTACTTTAAAAAAAATAAAAAATAACCTAAAATCAGAAAAAATAAGAATAACACATACCAAACATATTTCAATTTAAAACATTGTTTTTAAAGGCACTAAAAGAAGGGTAGCTATTGAAGCAAGTTCCACTCTCGAAACTTGTAGAGTGTGATTGCCCATCCATACTTCAAATTCTCACAACACATGGCATATCACCATTATTATTTAATTTCAGTAGTATTTTTGCAGGTGCAACTTCTTGAGAAACACTAAATAATTGCACACTAATCTTTTTTTCTTTCTTAAGGTCAATTGCTTTGACACAAAGAAAAGACAATTATTTTTGATAACTTGTAAAGATTAACTTCTTTTCTTCATGCATGCTAAAAAACTGGCACCGAGTAGTTTTTAAGACAACATTGATAGAGTAGGCCGATTAAAGGGAGAGAAGACACGTGGGAATTCTGACAAACTTAATGAGTCAAATAAGATGACGAATTGATAAAAAAAATCGCCGATGATTCAGAAAAAAGGGCTTTCTATGTTTAATCACCGTTGTGTGATCATCAAGTCTCACTATTCTCAGCTAATAAGTTTTGATTCATTGACTTACATGTTAATTTTATCTACATGCAGTTTCTCAACAATATAGTGTTCTAACCCTTCAACCAATTCCATTTAATAGAGTAGTGTTTATACCGGTCATCCTGTATATGATGACCTAGAACTGTAATTTCAGAACACTTTCATTCCATAAATTTAGGCATTTTAACTAGAACAATGCTAATATGACACTGGAAATGTTTCATAGACTCTTCTATTTAATGACTACTTTAACTTGTCTAGTCGAGTTGTAAATGTTACATCCTCAGAAACATCCTCAGAAAATCAGATATTCAGTACTATTCCACATTAGACTCAATCAACAACTCTATAGTTAAATGAAAGAAAGGAATTTTCTCTATACAACTTATGTTAGTTCTACAATTGAGCTAATGATCAATTTCATACTTAAGATTTTGTGTTTAAAAAGATCTAGAGATGGAGGGGGAAGGGGATGAAAAAAAAAAAAAAAAAAAAAGAAGAAGAAGAAGAAGTCCAAGAAGCAATGAGTAGTGGGGGGTCTATCAAAGTTTCCATCATCCATGTCAAATTAATCTTTTAGATGGAAAGTATAGAGGCTTGAGCTTCTAAAATCCCAGCCAAATCTTATTGCAATAGATTATGAATTTGTCTTCTCATAGCTTAGCTTCTTCTTCTCATGCTGAATTCTCTCTCTCTCTCTCTCATATTAGATCTGCAAAAAGGAAAGGAGAGAGATGTACTAGGAGAAGAAGATGATGATAACACCCACATTGCCCCATCTCTCGCGGCCTTCCACTCACCATAGCTGTCTCTTTCTCCATTGACAAGACCCTCCCAACACCCCCCACATTACCAACACCCCCTCTCTCTACTTTGATCCACCATTGTTTAAATGTTTTGAAAGGCTTTGTTAAAGGACTAGAATCAAGGTACATGTATATATACGTTACATATACATACCATAATATGCTTTGGGGCAAAGAAGTTCACTAATTTCTAGTACAATTTATCACCAGTTATTATTGTCAATTGAGAGACACTATCTAACTCGCCTGCGGAAAGAAAATCATAAGATATTGTAATATTTTCATTGAAGCTCAGTATCTCACATGAAGAAAGAATTATCTGAGTAGCTAGTCAAATGTGTTACTCTTTTACACATCTTGTGGTTCTCACGTGGATTAGTTTGTTCTAGAGTTTAAATTGTGGTAAACAATGTACGGGGATTTTCTTATGCGTTGTTCCAAAAATGTGTGGACACGAACTAATTCTCGTGACACTCGCAAAAAGCACATTAAGCTTAGTTGCATATTGACCTGCTAAAACTACAACTTATTTGTTGAATATGTTACACTTTCTTCCTTGCTAGCTACCATTTCACATTCTTACTCTTCATGCCTTCCTTCAAGAGCACTACTCCAAGTTTCAAAACACTGGCAAAATAGTTAGAAAATGAAGCATTGCATCTCTCCTCACCTCAGGCACTTATTTCAATAATCTTGTAAATTCTCAACTCCTTAAACTCACTCAAACACGGAGAATAATAGTCTAGTAGACTTTTCACAAACTTCAAAGATAGTATAAATTGAACGAGGGAAGTATATGTGAAGAGATTTTGTTGTTTTGAATGATTGAAAGGAACTAAGCGTAACTTACGGAAGGGAATATTCTTGAATAGATGACTAAAGATGAAGAAATGATGAAGGACAGAAGTAGTAGTCCGAAGTAGGTAATTTATGCCGCAGCTAGCAAAGAAATAATTTCTTTGTACCCTATTGACAGAAATGTCATTTCGCAATGTGTATGCTCTGCTGAATTGGAAATCCTACTATATAGGGGAAGCGATATGGTATCATTAATGACAAGAAAATATCGAACAAACTTCGTTACACCATACACGATATATCGCACTTCAACTTGCTTTACTTGAAACCTTATGTTGGGCTAGATTAGAGGAACTCTAGATTTTAGGGCAAAATCACGTCTCCTAATTATTTGGGTTCGCTTAAGTGATATGTGATCGTACTCATTCATATATATATATATATATATATATATATATATATATATATATATATATATATATATATATATATATATATATATATATATATATATATATATATATAGAAACTTCGTCTACACAAAAATCAAAACAAGAACAAGGGTCTTCTCCTACTTTACTAGGCTATACTGCTTACACAATTCGAGACCCATTGAGAACCCTTGACTTCAATGGAAACCAGAAACACATGTTGGAAGCTAAGTCACCTAGAGCAAGAGCGGGAAAGCATCTAAAATTGCATTTGAGAGCATAACAAACACGAATGGAGGGTTTTTGTGGACTAAGAATATGTTACAAATTGGTCACCAAAGTAAGTGACTTGGTCTGTACAATGCAATGATTAATAAACATTGTCAAAAGCATAACAAGCACCCCTTGGGGTTCGAAATATGAAAAAAAAATGCAAATATGAAGAATAACGTTACCGGACATTTTATTCAGATTAATTTATAACCATTAACCCGATGTCAATGTGAATGTTTAGCTCCATGAACGCGAACTGTTGCTGTTTGTCCTCACCATCATTACTTATATAGGTGGACTCGGACAACCTCATACCATAGGGAGGCTTCTCAACGCGCGAGCCAGTCAGAAATTAGGTGAGCAATCATATCTGCAGAACCAAAAACAAAATGGCAACATGTTTGAAAGATCCAAGTTCATTTTATTTGAAACCTCTATTGTGTAGAGGTGCAAACCCACTATAGAAACGACGATATTGGATCTTAACTTGATTCTACAAAACCAAAAATGGTAAAGTAGGCTAGTAGCAACATCTTCAACCAATAAGAAACCCAAATCCACAAGAGCTGCAGTACAGACTATCTCAAATGACTGCAAATCTGCAAGAAAAAATACTGATATCAGAGGAGGACCAAAAATTATAAAACTGGATTCTATCATCTAATAAAATCTTCCATAGGCAGCATTTTCCGGCGGACTCTAATAAGCTGTTCGTGAATGAAAAAACATGTAATACACACTGCACACATGCTTTTCTCAAACAGTAAGGCATCACAAATTAGTAGGAAATTGGTACTCATCACTGTTTCATGGTGTCAAGAGGGCCGGCCCAGCCCGGCCCGACCCCTACAAAGTAGCCCGCCTCCAAAACCGGTCGGGGTCGCATTTAGCCCCAGCAGCCCGGCACCCTCCAAGCAAAAGCTCTCTCCTGATTAGCACCCCCCCCCCATAAAAAAACCCTGACCATTTTAATCCGGACCGGCCCGCCACCCTCCTGGCCCCGAACCCAAGGGCTTTTGGCCCCTCACCGGTCTGGATCCCCTTCCTCCCCCAACAGCCCGGCCCCCTTGCCAGCCCAGACCGGCCCTTTGACACCTTGATCCCTGTTGGCCCCAAAAGAACATCGGCCTAATTAGTACTACTACATCCGTTTCTTCTATTTCGTCCTGGTTTGACTTTTAACTAGTAATTGGGTCACTTTGACTCGGTGATTTGGATAGCAAAATAATGTACTTCTTTGACAATTTTCCATAGTTTTGTAGAGTAATGTTTACTCAACAAGACCATGCAAGGATTACCGAGTTCTTGTATCGTTTTGCTAATCAAATTATCTAGTCAAAGTGACCGAGTAAATAGTAAGAAATTGGCTGTTGAACCGGCTGGTGAATTCAAATTTGCAATCTACCCTCGGGGGAAGGAGACAAAACGCATTTCACTCTCACAAACTGAGGGTAGAATGCAAATAGTAAATTCAGCCAAGTGTAGAATGCAAAGTGCATTTGCGGAAATGACATATAGCAAATTCAAAAGTGAAAAAGGCTGAAAGAGAAGAAACAAAGGTAGTACGTTTTGAAACGATGAAAAGCCCAATACCTGTAGCCAACAGTTCACAATAGACCACAGAAGACATGAAACAACGTTTTCAACTATTCTAACTATTCTTCGTCACAAGTACACCAACAGTTGATATAACATTCCGTAACATGGAAAGTAAGTTTACCAACAGATCTGACTCATCCGACATTCTCATAATTTCGATATCAAATTTCAAAGTTGCAATAAGCAATTCCTCCTAGAAAAAGTAGATGGCAATTTAGAGAGAGAGGGCACCGGCAGATAAATACTGAATTCCATGCAACAATCATGGCCATTAACCAAGGTATAAAAGTCTTCCAGAATTATGATGATGATGATGGGAGTGTGGCACCAGAGATATTTAGTGGGTCACATACTTGTCTATAAGCCATTTCCCCTCATTCTCTTTTATGTTTCTAAAGTTTCTAATGAACTTTGAACTGAAACTTCTACCTGCTGAGACTTCACAATCTATTACCAACTTCAAGCATAATAAACACTTACTACTTGGACATCTCCCATTTCAACAAGAGGGTCAGAGGCGCCTGCGGGCCCAGGCCAGCTTAAAGACAAGTATGGGTGTCGTCACTAGGCCAAAAGATCATCCCCGAGGTTAATTTTACTTTGTAGCTCAAGAGTGAATTAAACGTAATGAGCTCCGAGCCAAGAGACGCAGGAAGTTCCTAACATCATCCATGACCAACTCAATCCATGTCAGTCCCACAAGAACATCTATATGCAGCATTAAGCAATTTTAAAGTAACAAGTATCAGAGCAGCTTGATTCCTTATATGATCTTCATTTATGTATAGTTTCTGTGTTGCAGCAAAACATCACTTTCAAATGTGATATGTATACAACTATACATATAACAGAATCATTAAGTGCAACTTGTTCTCAAAAAAGAGATCAAAAGCTGGGTAAGTCAGGGATTCCAAAATAAAGAGATTTAAAACATTTGGATACAGTTTAGGCAAATAATTTGTTATGCAACATATGCACTGCCAGAGCCACTTAATGAGCAAATGCTCTCATGAATCCTATTGGCATTTAGTTCAGGAAATCAGCACCATTAAAAATAGCGAGTTCTCTTCCTCTCGTATACAACTTGGGCAATTACTGCTTTCACGCTGCCATCTTTTCATCGATTGTGCACTAATAACATTTATTGTAATTCTCTTCTAAAAAAACATTTATAGTAATTCACTGAATTTGTGAAACATACACTAAGCATTAACTAATAGTGTAGATCAACCCCCACCCGATATCTTAGGCTCAATATCTTAGGCTGGAACAAAAATCACAAATTACATATATGATTTGCATCTTCCACAGAGAGATCCTAGAAAGTGAGCAGATGTGCATAGACTATAGTACCTGTGCATGCTGGAATATAAATGCTTAGTGATGCCTGCATCTGCTTCAGCCTTGAGCTAACTTGCCCAGAATCCCCAAATTTGGAGAAGCAAATTCTTCTGTTAGGTATGATTGGAATTTTGGACCACCTAATTACTCCCCGGAATAGGTATTGGTGATGATTGAAATATTGGAGAATTCTGTTGACATGTGTCCTTGACCAGTATATTAAAGGAAGCAACCTTTACAATGGCAGGATACTAAACCAGAGCTGTAAGATCTCTCAATAAAGCATCGAGGACCATTCCCCGTCTCCAGATCGCAGAAGCTGTGGATTGAATGAACTCGAGAATAAGTAGAATCGTAAGAATGTCATACAAGCAACAACTATAGAATGAAAAATCTGTGAAAAAACATACTAGGATGAAATTGAACTTTCAATGGACCACATAATGTGTGCAAAGGACTTTCCCTACCAGAAACATGCGGCATCTCAAGAATATTAACATTAAGACTTCTCAACCATGTTTTTGGAAAATATTGGGTTCCCTACTCCTGAGACCCCCTTAACAAGTGATGCATAACGATGAGCTATTAACTAACCTTGAAAGTCAAAACTTAAGGGATAAACAGGTTAATGCATTCCCATATAATTGATCACCAAATCTTTCTTCCTAAGCTGAACCGATCAACCCACAAGGTTACAGATTTTCTAACCTTCTTCTGGAGATATCATTGCTTCAGAGCATCTAGATCACTGCCACCTAATAGATGAAATACTGTATTCTAAATCTTAAAGGTATATCGTATACCTCAAAAGAATCTTAAACATATAGTTTATGTAATGTAATCGGAGACCGAGACAGTACATTGGTATAAGTGACAGGCTCCAGCAACGATTGTCCATTTTTACCATTAACTTAAAAATCTTGGTCATGCCAAATAAACCCACCAAAATAGCAGAGTGACAAAGATAAATTAATAAAAATATAAGACTTAACATGCAGAGACGGGTGTATACCTCAAACAAAGGAACTGCTAGGGATGGCAATGTGGTCCGAATCCGATCCATTTTGGATTGGATCAGATTGGATTAGGAAAACAAAACCATATACGGATCAGAGGGCATATCCGTTAGAAAGTATTGTTTTACAAAAATACACCCAAGGGTTTGTGTAATTATGAAATAGGTTACTACTACATAATCACACTTTCCTCCCCATTTCCACAAACCCTAGCTGCAGTGCTTCTCCGGCGACTTGCGTCCCTCTCTTTTGCTGCCTCACTATCCCAAATCTGGGAACCACTGAAGGTACTGGTTTGTGACTTATTTACTGGTTTGTGATTTTGTATTGTCAAATTTAGTTGTTCACTTGAAACTATTCGAACTTGTTACTTAATGAAACTTTAAACCCCTCAGAGTTCTCATTTACGCTGGCAATCTTAGTTCATTCTGTAACTTCGATCTCTTTTCTTCTCTCTCCCCTGTTAGATATTTGATGCTTGTATCTTCTGGTATACAATCTCCCCCCCCCCCCCCATTTGCTCTGTCAATTCTGTTGAATATGTAGATGGAAATGAGGGTTAACCTCTCTATTGCTTATTTGATCTGTTTACTTAATTTGAACTGTGGATTTTGAACTTGACACTCGGTAGAATGCAGATCCAGAAAACTGGGGTCTAGGGATTTAAAAATAGTTCTAGTATGTATAATTTTGGTTTGGTTAATGGAAATATGGAATTCTGAAAGATTGCACAGGTGCCATTTTCAAGCAGAACATTTATTGGTCTTCTGTATTTGCTTGTACGATGTAACAATCTATTATTTGGGATTAATTGGGTAAATAAGATTAGGTAGTCATTGGTTTTGTATTTTTGTAATTTTTTTTGGGGGGGGGGGGGGGGGGGGGGGAGCTGTTTCTCATGGTTGTATTTTGAAATATGTAGGTAAAATGGAGACACAAGATGGAAGCTCTCCTCCAACAACTATTGGAAGCAACCCCTCTATTGTCGGAGTTTCTTGAAACTAGACTCAAGGGGAGAGTGAAGGCAACAGAAAACTCAATGAAGAAAGGGAAGAAAATGAGGACTAAGAGATGTACGTCAAAGGTGTGGGATCATTCACAAAGAGGAATGTTAAGGGAGCCCTAAAAGCTATTTGCAGCCATTGCAAAAAAGCAATTTGTGGGAGATAGCAACTCCGGAACAAGTCATCTGTTGAATCATATCGACCGTAGATGTCCTAATTATTAAAGTGGTCAACAAGAAAATAAAGCATGACCGGGGGGAAATGCTAGGAGTGTGGTTGCTTGCAATAGTTGATGAAACGGTTAATGGAGTTAGGGTTATGAGTGTGGGCAACATTGAGCAAGAATTGGCTAGAGATAAGCCTGCTACAATTGTTAACTTACATGATTATTCTTTGAGTGTCGTGAATTATGTTGGATGTCGGAAATTTGTATATTCTGTTCAACATTCTTTTAAGATGATAACTAGGAACGCACTTAAGAGTGACATATATGTGTATGGTATTGAGACAAAGATGGTGGTGAAGTTATTGTGCAGTGGTAGAGTGTATTTGAAAATCGATGTCCGGACGTTAAAGAACAAAACGAGACGATTCATAGTTACCACGGCACATTGCGTTGATGAGGCATGGCTCCATGCCTCATCAACAAAACGTGCCTTGATAACAACGAATTATCTCATATTGTTCTTTCACTTCCACATGTCGGTTGTCAAAGACATAGTACCAATACACAACGCCAATATCTTCACCACATTGTCCTTCTCAATGCCATACACCTTGTATATGTCAATTTACGTGTGTTCTTATATATCTTACAAGAATGTTGAATAGGAAAATACAAATTTCCGAAATCCAACATAATCCACAACACTCAAAGTAAAACCATATAAGATAACCATCCTAGCAAGCTTATCTCTAGCCACTCTTTGCTCAAAGATACACAGACTCATAACCTTAGCTCCATTAACCAACAATTATTTGAAGAAACCACAATCCTAACCCCCCCCCCTCCCTATATTGCATTTAGTGTCTTGTTAGCCACCTTTATAATAAGGACATCTACGATCGATATGATTCAACAAATGACTTCTTCTGGATTTGCTACCACCCAGAAATCGCTTTTGCAATGGTTGCAAATAACTTTTATTACTCCCTTAACATTCCTCTTTGTGAAGTCATCCCATACCTTTGACGTACATCTCTTAGTCCTCTTTAATCATTTGCTTTCCCCTCTTCATTGAGTTTTCTCTTACCTTCACTCCCCCACACCCCTTGAGGCTTTGAGTTTCCACTTGAATCTCGTTCAGAGAAACTCCTACAATAGAGGGGTTGCTTCCTATAGTTGTAGGGAAAAAGGTCCGATCTTGAGTCTCCATTTTTACCGACTAATTTAAAAAACAAACATTAGAAACATCCCCACAAGAAAACACACAACCAATGACCACCTAATCTTGCTTGATTGTTCACTTCCTAACCGTGACATAATCTTATTTAGCCAGTTGATCCCACACAATAGATTTTTACTTCAAACAAGTAAAACTAAAAAGATGATTAGTTACATCATAATCATACACGCAAAGGAACTATGATTATCAGAGAGAAAATTACAGGCATGTTATAGCTATCCTGAACAGATACACAAGTGAAAGTAGGGAAGACCAATGCATGTGTTATGCTTGAAAATGGCACGTGTGCACATTTTCAGAATTCCATATTTCCATTTACCGAAACAAAAATATTCATACTAGAACAATTTTTAAAAACCATGAACCCTAGTTTCCTAGATCTGCATTCTACCAACTCTCATGTTCAAAATCCATAGATCAAATTAAGTTAAATTAAAGAGAGATTAACCCTCATTTCCAATTACATAGTCCAAACTCCAAAGTGATAATTAACATAATTCACAGAGCAAATATGGGGGGAGAGTGTATACAGTATACAAGAAGATACATGCATCAATTATCTATCAAGGTTGAGACGAGATAGAACTTACAGAAAGCCCTGGGGTTGATGTAACTGAGAAATCTGAATGGTTTGAAGTCTCGTTAAGTAACAAATTTGAATCGTTTCAACTCAGCAACTAAAATTTGCGATGCCAAATCACAAACCAGAAAAGAAGTCACAAACCAGTACCTTCAGTGGTTCCCAGAGAATATTCTTTGAGCATACATATATAGTCATCATCTTGAAACGTGACTCGATCAGATGAAGAGTCCTCAGCCCTGCGCAATGCAAACTAAATGCCACAACCACCCCCACATCGTTCCAGTTCCACTTTCAATACTTCAGACGATCCAGAAAAAAGACTCTGGGAAATCAGACCACTCTTGCACAGGAATCAGTCACGATATCCTTAATTCTTTGCTTACCGATGAGCTTAAACCACCTGCTCAACTTGAGAAGGTCATTGCCAAAATTACTAGATATCCTCAACCTTTCTGTTCTGGACCCCAAACTATCTCTAAAACGGAATGCCCACTTCATATAATTTGTTGGTTTTTTCTTGCTTTTGACTGATGCCCGCCCATTTCAGACCTGTCAATGTTCAAGAGTGGCGTTTTAGTCCAAAAATATCTCCATCTTTTTTGACAATACAGATGCTTGCACCATTTTGATTGCTTGGGGCCACGAATATCTCGTCTGATAAAGCATTAAGACGATCACAGCTAACAACCATTAATTTTGTCAGTGGCTCTTCTATTTCCGTTGATGTTGTCATTGGTACCACTAAATTTAATGGTTCCACCAACATTCTTGACTCCTCTTGTGAAATCCTGTGTCCATGTGAAGTAAAATTTGTAAGGGACTATGATATGCTCCAAACTTTTTCGGAAACAAGAAAGGTGATTTAGATTACATACCAATAAAGGTGATTTAGAAAATCAATAGCATCTTATAATGGACCCAGTGATCAGCTCAAAAACATATATACATACACTGCAAGGTTTTTAAAATTCCAATTTAGCTTTCTTTTTACAATGCAGCAAACATGGCATAATTTTACCAGCTCCAGTCAACGGACATAACAACATGATGCAAGCACATTTGAATTTTTTTTTAATGGAACCAAGAAGGCCAATTATGACTTCTTCAGAACTCGAATGCAAAGGCGTAAACAGCGACAAATAATGCATGTGAAGAGGAAAAAAAATCAAATTAGGATTAATTATTGCTTGCTCCAAGAGCAAATATGACGTGGTGCTCTAGTCAATACATCACAGGACACATCACGAACATGTAGGAATAATCCTCTTTCTTTTGTCTGTCACTCATTCTCTTTCTTCCTGACATGTCATGTGCTGTATTGATTAGAGCACCACGTCATATTTGCTCTTAGATGAAATTTCTGCACAGCGAAGATTCACACAATAGATGAAATTCAAAAACCCTATATGAGAAGTTTGTTCAGTCGATTGCAAATAGACATGATCTGGTGTGATTCAAAAACATCTCTCTATAGACGAAATTCAAATGGAGAAGTGAAATAATTTTAGGAAATTACCAGCGGATTGCATGAGAAGGGTGCGATTCAGTTCTCCAGAACCACTCTCTCTGTCTTCTGGATTGAGAGAGAGCTGAGACGAACATGGCCGCGTATTGGGTCAGCGAAAATGTCACCTACGGGCCGGGTTTGTCTTTTTTTTTGTGAACCTTCAGACTGGACTGGGCCGAAAGAAGGATCATGTCAACTGTCAAGCCCATATTTTCAGATGAAAATTTGCAAATACAACAAATAAATACTTGTCATTTTTTTTAGGAAACTAATCATTTTCTTCGGAGAAAAAGATATAATTAAATTTTACACTTTACGATGATAAATAAGTCGAATTTAAAAAAATTAATTGGTATTTGCTCATTCAGGTGATCTGTCTATAACCATGCTAAATGGGCCTAGGTTTGAGATGACCACTGAAATTATGTATGTAATAGGCTTTGAAACTCGCGAGACCATTCTCATGCGAAAAAAATTTAAATGAGTTAGTTGTAACTGACATAATCTAATGTGCAAATTCTATTTTTATATTCGTAGAAACGAACATCAATTTCATACCATTGAAGAGCTCGAACATCGACTCCAATAACATTCAAAGCAAAGTGTTCAAAAAGTTCGTCACTTTCATTTATCCGACAATATATTGCAATGTATGCATATTTCATCTACTTCTTATAGACTTTATTATCAACGAGTACTTTTTCTTGAGGGGTTTATCAACGAGTACTCTTGTCAACAACCGTTGAAGCCTTAAATCTTTCGAACCATATATATATATATATATATATATATATATATATATATATATATATATATATATATATATATATATATATATATATATATATATATATATATATATATATATATATATATATATATATATCTCCCTTATTTAACACACACACTTGGCTTTATGAGAACTTAAATCATGACATAATTTCTTACTTGACGAAATGGGTTTAGTGCTTCCAAGACGCATCACAGTTGGTACTTGGTGGGCCATATTTGTTCAGTTGAAGTCATAAATTCCACCCTTAATAGATGAACTTCTTGTGGGCACCATAACTTTGCCCTCCCTCACTTGGAGGTTGCTGTGTACCTGATTTACTCATCTCTAGTGCCTTGGGGCGGTACCAGAGGGCCAACTAAGGTGACTTTCTCAAATTTTTTTTTCCTCCAACAAAACGATTTTAGTTGAGGAAATATCACGGACAGAGCCCCCCGGAGTATATTAGCATTTTCCTGCTCTCACATTTTAATCCATGCACCAAATATGCCCCAAGACAATTCAATCGAGCCTATACATGATTTACAAAGACATTGGGTTTAAATCACAAATAGTAGATAGTTCAGGGGTCGAAATGTAATCGAACCACAGAAGAGCAAACTTAGGGTTTTGGGGTTCAGAGCCACACACCACTTCTATATAAAGATCTGCTGCGTCCTCCAAGCCTTCTTCACTCAACTACACTCTCTTTCGAAGCCTCTGATCACCATACACAGCCAAGATGGAGCAAACTTTCATCATGATTAAGCCAGATGGTGTCCAAAGAGGCCTGGTAATTACTTTTCTCTATCGTTGATTTGCCTTAATCGGGTGTAGATCTTTCTTCTGTTTGCCTATATAAGCCCAATTAGAACTGGATCTCATGTTAGGGTTTGAAATCGAAGGGTTTCAACACTGTTCTCTACTGGATTTGAATGTGTATTCATTACTAAAAGTAATAGTTTGATTAAGTTGGTATATTTGTATACTACTAGGGTTTCAAGCCGAGGTGCAGTAATCTGAGATTCACATCTTTTTGCCTCGAAGATTGTTAATTTTGTATTGTGTACCTTTAAATCCTGAATAAATAGCCATTGGATTTTCCTGATTTGTGTATTCTAGGTTGAACCCTTTGTTGTGAGGAAGTTGCTATCATTCCTTTGGCAAGAAATTGACAACATGATGAAATTGAAATCTAAAAAAAGTTGAAATACTTGGCATTAAAAATATCTGGGGCTAAACTATCGGCTACAATGATAATGTGTGGACTGTGGACATTGTTCCTGAGAAATGGAACCTAGTTTGATGTTACTTCCATGTGTTAGAATTGTTCATGTGTATGCATAGCTCTTAATCAAATGGAACCTAGTTCTAGTGTTCCTAAACAATAGAAACTGTCAACAATGCGTTTGTGTTACTTTGTGAACTCTTAACAGCCACTCTTTGGTGAATAACCTGTTTCTGCAATGCTCTGCCTGGTTATTCATTCACATCTTCACTTCTCCTTCAGGTTGGCGAGATCATCAAGAGGTTCGAGAGCAAGGGTTTCTACTTGAAAGGTAAAACTTGCTTGTGATATTAATTTGTTGTTTTGGCATACTTCCCTCACCAAGCACTCTATTAGCAATATAGATTAATTGAATCGACTTCTCCTAGTGTGTTGCAGTTTGGGACATAATTGAATTGTTTCTTCACTAGAATGAGTGCCCAATGCTTGTAATCAACACTTCCTTGATTCTTTAGCAATAGATGTATTAAATCAAACAGATGCGTCCTATCGCGTGGCCTAATTGAATTTCATTTCATTAGATAGTTTGTACAAATGAGAGTATGATTTATTGATTACTTTCCAATGCTTGTAATCGACATGGCTTTGATTCTTTGAGAACACTTATTGTAATATAGAATGAACTGTATTACTCCCATGTTTCTCCATTATAATCTATTGTTGTTGGTGGGGGTTGTAGGTTTGAAGCTTTTGACTGTTGAGCGCTCATTTGCTGAGAAGCACTATGCTGATCTTTCTTCAAAGCCCTTCTTCAATGGTCTTGTTGATTACATCATCTCTGGCCCTGTTGTCGCCATGATCTGGGAGGGTAAGAATGTTGTGCTCACCGGCCGCAAGATCATCGGAGCCACAAACCCTGCTGATTCTGCCCCAGGCACCATCCGTGGAGACTTTGCTGTTGAGATTGGCAGGTAAATAGCAATTTATATTACCAAGATGGCCTATTTTGGTTGCTCCCGGTTAACACGGAATGTTGTCCATAGATAGATGATTGAGTCTCCACACCATATCAATGTCATACTAAAGAAACCATTTTGTTGTTGTTGTACAGGAACATCATCCATGGTAGCGATGCAGTTGAGAGTGCTAGGAAGGAGATTGCTCTGTGGTTCCCCGAAGGCGCTGCACAATGGCAGAGCACCGTCCACCCCTGGATCTATGAATGAATGAAGCTTCACGAGTAGTTGAGCGTGTGACTCTTCTCTGGGCTTGTTATGTTAGTTAAATTAAGGGATTGCAAAATTTTGATTCCATGCTTCTTCTGAGACTTGATTTAGAGCTTTGCAGTGTATTGGAATGGTTTTCTTGTGTTAGTTATGCGTATGAGTAAACAAGAATTTCTGTTTTTGCGTCCATCTTTTGTTGTATGGTGCCCCATCTGTTAAGCTTAAATCTCGTGTTCTAGTTGCATTTCTGTGTGATTTCTCTGACCACAGAATTACCAGTTCAAGAATGATCCTGCAGTTAGACTGCTGCATGAAGACAATACAATGTAACATGTATCAAACAGAAATTTGTATTCCACCAATACCTAGTTCTTGCCTTGTGTTTGATTTGGCCTACGATGATTCTATTCCCAGGGAGAGGAGCACCCGATTTCTTACTGATTTAGGTGGCTGAGAAATCTCGGGCAAGTACATTGTCCTTGAGAGGATTGCAATCTTGTGTTTGATTTGGCGTACATGATTCTATTCCCAGGGAGAGGAGCACCCAATTTCTTACTGAGTTAGGTGACAGAAATCTCGGGCAAGAACATTGTCCTTGTGTTTGATTTGGCCTACGATGATTCTATTCCCAGGGAGAGGAGCACCCGATTTCTTACATGAGATGCCATCGCATAATTGTAAGTTTCTAACTAATTGTCATGATTCTGGAGGCATGGCTTGCTCGGCGCTTAGTATGGGATTAGCACGTGTATATAGACACGAGTACCCTCTCCTTGTCACCTGGTTTTCAAGGGTGAAGGGTGAGCACGGGATCGGACGGCTGTGGTTTCGCGCGATCGGTATTCTAAAAAAAGGGCTAGTAGGGCGCCAGAGTGAAACTACCTAGAGTGAATGCCGTCGAGGACACTATCGTGGTGGATTGACATGATTCCGGAGGTGTGGGCTTGTCCCACATCGGCTAAATATGGACCCTCCCCCACCCCTTGTTAACCAATTATTAAGTGGTGAGTTCTACATGCAAGAGTACCGAAACTGTAACATGGATACGCTAAAACGTCCTCAACTATATTAGGCAACATGGATCACAGTCCCTACTTTCGGGGGTGGGGGTGTGTTTTGCTCTCCCACCTACACATGTAGCTCGATATGCTTTTCTAAAACTTCATATCCTCCACATGCACAAGTCCAGGTAATTCAAACCCAAAACTCAATACAATACATGTTATTGATTATACTGTAAACCAGAACCATCTAACAAGCACACAGCAGACTAGTAGTAGCACTACATGCAGTGTTCCCAGTACCCTGATGGTACCGCTGATAAGGTACAAGAAGCTAACCAACTGGAGGTCTGATAGAGTTCATCATTAAAGGAACAGAGTGAAATTAGCCCACGAATGAAGATAATATGCGAATGCCAGAGGCTGTCACTAAACATATACACAAAATATATCAGACAGTAATATCAAGATAGTACGGGGCTCCTGTCCTCATATAGTGACACGTATCAACTTCTCCTATATCCATCATGCCTCCACTCCTGTATATGCTAATAACAGACTTGAGATTACTTATAGAGGTCTTCTTCCTCTTGATCCTCCACAGAAATCAGAAAACTATCGCCTGAGAAGGCTGTACGACGGGAGGTCCTTCAGCCGAGTTATGTCTTTTTGAAGAAGCTCACTTTCCAGCTGGCGTCGAGTGGCTTTCATCACAGTCTGCATCAAAAAATAAGACATTGACGATTACTACACACTGAGAGGTAAAGGTAGAGGTGTTATCTGGGAAATGAATTAATGGGTCATGCAACATCTATAGTTATAGGGGACTAAATGCGACTTTAAAACCCATAAAAATTAGGTTAATCTTTGGAGGTTGATTACTCCAAGTGAGAACATACGAGACTGTGTTCTTTTAACTGAAGTTACAGACTATATTGGGGACTAGGATTTCTCTTTGGCGTTTTCTACACGAAGAAGAGACACCGCGTAAACTTATTCTCCCTCTAGTGGATATAAGAGGATGGTTACATAAAGAAATATGCATAGTAGCCAGCTGTTTGTAGAGTTTTACACTAACAACCGGCCACAACATGGAAGAATACTTGAAGAACCAACTAGCGGGTCGTCATCGGAAGATGAAAAGAAATTCACTGGTGACTCTTAGCGGTGGTCTAAGGTTAGTTATTTCTTTAAGCATGCATGTCAAGTTCAAGAACCTATATATATTTATTTATCATCCCTAGAATTGTTATGAATTTATGAATACTTACATTGAAGTCCATGTACGAAGCATGCATTGTGAGCCATTGACGATCCATCAACGCGAACGTGATGCAGTACAGAAGGTCGAATGCTGATTCGTTCTCTGCATTGAAAGAAGAACCCATCTCCAATTAGAAGGAGTACAACCAAGCAAAGTTTAAAGGAGGACTAGGGGAAAACTACCAGGGACACATTCTAACCTGATAGAAGTTTCAAGAAAGTAGCACCCACCATTGACCGTGGCTTTACTGCAAGTTGGAACATTAAGTTATCAAATCAGCATCACGAAATAGAAACACAATTCTTCATGAACAAATTCACATTCAGAGATAGACCTCGTGCCATGCAAATATGTAAAACTACTATGGAAGCAAAAGCCTACAGTTCCAGTAATGTTGTGACTTGTGAGAAGTGTTGCAAATGTTGCGACTCCTCCAGAGTCATTTCTACCCTTACAATATTATGCTTGCAGAGTGGCAGGTTCCAGTCCTAACTACTACGATCTACCCCACCATTATCTCTCATTAACATTCTGATTACCCATTAGTTTTTCTTTGTTTGATCAGAAGGTAGTAACATTCTCTGGTTGTCAATTCAAGTCTCATTTCAGCACACTCTTGGAACTACCTGTTGGCAGTCCTAGAATTTACACATATATAATAGGGTGATCTGTACTGGATGTATTCATGTTCTCTCAATAAATGTCTAAGTGAAATAATGAGAATGAAGATTTAAAACTAGTATAATAGACTCTGGACGACGAAACATATAAAGAAAATGAAGCATTCTCCATAACTATAAATCATATAATAGTCAGCTTGAAACATACGAAGATTGTAAACTTTACTAAAGTCAAGCAGAATATGAAAACCTGCTTCAAGATCAAGCATCTGAATAAGCATGAATGTTATGTTGACTCCAGCAACAGCAAAAGGATATTCCCACATTGCCCTATCACCTTCCCGCTTTCTTAGAAGATCATGGAAAGAAGTCTGCAGACAATATTCAGAGATAATGAGAGCATGAAACATCAAGAATAAATCTGAAGGATCATGTACCATGAAACTAGAAGCCAGTTTCAAACTATGACATTGAGGAAAGAAAGGCTTCTTTTTGCTGAAATTGTATTAATGTGCATTGAGGCTTATGTGGACAAAGTACTGGAAAGTTAAAATAACTTATATCTGTTTCTGAATAAAGCTAAATATTCATACAGAACCACACCCTAAATTTATTAACTGCATAAAGCTAAATGTTTCAAAGGTAACCAAAATGTTAACTTTTATCACTTGAGTCTATTCACGGGGCACACATTTTATGGCCTAACAGTTCCATTTGGATCCTATACAGAACCAAATTGAAGTACCAAAGTATTAGCAATCTTCTTCAACTGATACCCGTGTTTCTCTGAGAATGCTACTATAATGTGGATCCACGGCCAAAAATGGGCATCAACAAAGCATTTTGCCTTCCCAAAGAAAGTTACACTTGAAGGTGTAGGTCTACATACATTGAGGGATCCTGGTAGGGAAGATGAACCTTCTTAGTCAACTCCCAGTGATATTTTATTTTAATTTTATTCAGTAGCTAGCCTAAACATTGAAACATTTGTTCACGTCACCTTTCCACCAACTATGCTCCCCCCCCCCCCCCCCATCACTATCTCCAATACGTTAAAGATAGGGGCCTATACAAGAATAACCATCCCCACATTGATTTAACAAAACAAAAGACTAATCTGTAAACAGCTCAGAGAGCTTAAGTAATTTTCAAGGTAGATCAACAGATGGCAACTTCTTATAGGCACACATTTCAAACTTTAGAAGGTTTGATTTCACTCTATTTACAAGAACCACAAAAGAAGTAGATGAAATTGCGCCAAGTCGCCAGCAACCAATCCTTTATCTGACTTTTACCTGCAGACCTTTCAATCAACTTATCCCGAGTTTTCAATTCTCCAAGGAGGTTCATAGTGTGCTAACAATATTTATAGCGAAGTACCGAAGATCAATCTTACTTGGGAAGCAATCTTGTCGAAATGAATATTTCTACCTTTTTTAGGCGAATTGACGGTGAATATAAGGTTTGAGATTGAAGCCTAAACACATGTAACCAACAAGGCAAGCTAACTACTTCAACAAATCCAAACAACTACTTATATATATGTAAAGTTTTAAATTTAAAGAAGAGAAGATTGGGAAAAAAAAATGATCTCAGAAAAAGAAAATAAGACATGATTACTGTTTCAATAACACAAATCATATATAGTTTTATTGAAAACAAATAAGGAATTAAGAAACTCTCACTCGGAATGCAGAGCAGGATTACATAAACCAACAAGGAACATTTACTTTTCCATTGTCAAATACTACGAAGTGTACATGGAGCACAATCTAGTTCATACAATTCAGCAAACAGGGTTTGCTAATACAGCAGCTGATGTATAAATATGAATGAATACGATGAGTAGATGACAGAGAATGCATTAAACTGAATCGAGCTTACCGGAAAAGTCCTTGCAAAATATAGCAAGTTTTCAAGCGATATAAAGCCGCCACCTCTGTAAGTAAACATGTGAAAAGCAGGAAAAGTAAGAAACAGAGTAACAGACAGGCGATAATGCAGTACTCGAACATGCCAGACATTGTGAAAGAAAAAGAAAGCCATCATAATGCAGTACCTGAAGTCTGTGGATGGATCTTTTCCTTGCCAACCCATCTCCTTCCACTGTTCTGATATTAAACCATGAAGTACTTCTTCAGGAAAGGCTACATTCCACAAACTCCTCAATGCTTCCTATACGAGCACATCAGGAACAAGGGAACTGATAGTTAGTTGTGGTTTTCAAAATAAATCAAAGAATTCACTGCACCAATTGAATAAGTTAATAGCTCATTCTGTTTGAAACATTGAAACACGCATTCCATCTTTATGTCATTTCTGAAATTCTGTGAATTATGAGCCACACACGCACCTGGTGTTCAGGGAGTGAACTATCATAAACAACATCTATACGGTCCTGTAGGTGTTGTAAGCATTCCTCCTGATATAACAAAAGGAGAAAACATCAGAACTTCACTCCACTTGTATATAGTTTAACAAAAAGAGCAAGACACAGCATTACACTATTTCTACTGTATGTGTACACATACAAGGTGGGGGGAAGGGCGAATGCATCAGTGAACAATGCTTGACTCGGATAAGGAAAAAGATCTCTGCTTACACCGGACCCCTGACACTCATGTAGAAGGATGTCCAAGGTCAATTTCTGCTCGCCCTTACTGTACTCTGCTACTAGGAGGAGAAACAGAGCCCATTTTTTAACAGAGTGCTATGGGTTATCTGTTTAAAGGACATGTAAAATGGACATGGACCTCAAAGGAATAGGTCACCAGACTGTGGACACCAAAGTAGCTGGATTTACGGATTGCTATGGGCACCACTTCTAGACCAGCCTCTGTTCCAAAAAACAAACTAGCAAACAAATAGGCAATTCCAACTAATAACTCCACTTTGCAGGATTACCTACCCTCTTTGGATCAGATGCAACACAGGCTCTTTGGGGTTCCATCATCTTGATAACAGAGGACACAGGCCACCTTGAGAGGGAGTTTCATGATCAACTGGAACGTGTACATATACAACCAATTGTGGAGGTCCGTGAACTCTAATAAGTGTTAAAAATCTATGAGCATCATAAGGTCCACTGATTTGGGCAAAACTTGATTCAATGCCAAAACTAGCTCCAAAAGGGTTCAGCCCACGTGAAGTTTGACTACAGGTTAGAGTGCCAGGTGCCTTCAACCCATATAAGAGGTTCACTCCTCTCGCATAATATTAATTGCTATTTATCAAATACTTTGGCCCGCAAGTGAGTGATCCTATCGGCAATCAGGAGATACAAGCAGTAGCCTTAAGACAGGTAAACGCCTTCGCAGAAACAACCCCCGGAATATTACCAGATGCCCTGAGATAGAGAGGGAGAGAGGCTTTTCATAATTATAGTATTTACAACCTCCTCCAGTTGGATAGCTATCAGGGGAAAATGAAATCATCGACGTACTGATTTGCCCTTGGCAAAGCTTAATGGGGCAAGGCAATTTTAGCTCTTTCCATTTCCTACCCTGGTTTCATCTCCCTGGGCCCCTAGTGCCCATTAACTGACCTATAAGACTACGGTTTGTAAGCATGGCACAGACAACACAGGGAACTGAGGAAGGCATGTAGACCATGTCTCTCATCGTGATCTTTGCTTCAATGCTGTCCAATAGAACTTATGCATAGTAAGTAATAACATTTTTGCCAACATTGAGAAATCAGACCCATTTCAGATAATAAGAAGATATACATTGGAAAAGAATTTTTTGACATCAGAATGAAAACTACCTGGACAGGTGTCAAATCGATTGATGAGCGAGCATCGCATTCACTCCCTTGAACACAAACACAAGAGAGACCTTTTCCAAGCCATGCTGCTGATCCTGCTGCAACTTCAGCTGTAAAAAACAAGACCACTGTCACTCTGAGACGTTGCACAGTTTCATCAAAACAACAATTAACAATTAAACATGATATATAATCTAGCGTTTCAGTGAAACCAAATTATGCGAGCTGGACTTAAAAAATAGTCAAGGATTCGTCACAGAAACAAAAAAGTAAAAACCAGGCTAGTGACTGATTCTGCTATGTAAGCTATGTACATCTACAATCTTATAGAACACGAATACCTCTTCTATCATGACCAGCTGAAGTACAGCTTGTTTGATATCAGTTTGTAAGATGGTCAAGAAAATCCCATATACATCTTCAAGCTTGTTATTGTATCAAGACAAGCTTGTACAATCCACTATTGGACTTGAAAGAAATCAAGGGAAATGCAATGGAATATGGAGATTCTCCCACTTAAAAATGTGATCGGTGAGGATGTTTGCCTTTATTCATATGCTTAGCTAATAGAGGAGAGTTTACCTTCACCAGAATTTCAAAAGTGACACAAATCACCCCTTTTCCCCTACTACCATCAGCTCACACATAACAAGCTCCAACCTTGAAATTTTGTTTATTCACACAGTTTCATGCAGCTATAGCTGCTAGCTCATTCAAATACCAAAGCTGTCTAAGGTTCTAATATCCACAAGAAACTCATGTCATTCAACTCTCTCAACCTATACCAATAACCACGGACCCAGCTCCTTTTCCCAAAATACAAGTACTGCTTCTCTTTCTCTTCTTCTGCTACCATCTTTAATCCGGCCAAATCTTTTTTTCCAGAAGAATTTCCAAAAGAAATAAGGATAATGTACACTTGAATGAAGTTTTTCTACCCTCACACGACAGTGTAATATAAAGAAAAGTGTGGACTCTGGAGTACACAGCAAAAGCACAAGCTCAGCTATCATCTGTGCAACCCACATTTGGCATTTTCTTCTGATTTCTCTCAGTGAATAAATTGTTGAGGTTGTCAACACTCTTTGCCGCAGTTTCTCACCTTTCTTGTATAACACGTCCATCAAGACAACATGTAAATTGAGTGCAGAAATTTGTAATGTAAGAATTAAAAATAAAAATGGTACATGAGACTTCACTCAGACCATTTGTATTCTGATTAGAGAAGCATATCTGCTGGAGGGGTCTTTCATAACCTAGTTTTCAAGAGTGATGGGCAGGACTAGAACTTGTGAAGGTCTGAATCTCACACATCCTCTCTGTTGGCTAGGAGAAGCCATGGATGTTAATGGCGGAATTGTAGTGAGGACAAGGCTAACCCCGAAGGCTCTCCATAGAAGATTCATTCATTTGGAGCCGCCATAAGATTTGTGTTTTCTCGTGCTGCTGCGTAGTTTTAACAGGAAAAATGGACGAGGAAAGTGCATTCTGTGGCTAATGCGTTCTGTGCCATCAGGAGGGAAATTTTATCACTATCTGTTACAGTGTTGGTATAATATTTGGGACACTGACCATCTCATGATATATGATTAACAGTTTGAAGGTATTTTTCCCAGCCATGAGCAGTGGCATGAAACTCCTTTATAGAGGTCTAGTATTTGTGGAAAAAATGAAGAAATTGTTGTGTTTTTGAACACCTGACATTGTGGTGAAGAACTACAGTTCCCTGAGAATATCTTAAGGCTATGTTGGACTCTAGTATTATCATTTCCTGAATATGATTTTACTGTAAACTGTAAAGCAATGAGCTGAGTACTTATAAACAACTATAAATATAGTGCACATTGATATTTGAGAAATTGTAATCACACATACTAGTATGTCCCAATCTACTGCAGAGATGCATGATGAGCCCTATACCATGAATAGCCCACACTTCATGGAACATACATGTAAATCCAGCAGTGGTAAAAGGGAAAATGTCATCTGAACTTCATTTAAAGAGTATAAAAAAGTTCAACAGTAGGCCTACTACATTCAAACCTTAATCTTAAACTGTAAACTTCTTAGAACTTCAGCGTCAAGAACAAAGTGAAATCCACATCTTGGTCAAGCAGAGGAGACATCATATGGTTCATAACATGAAAATGGAAGCAAAGAACTCGTCAAATAAATTCCCAATAAAGCACCCCTAATTCCTGATAAGTAAACCTATTGTTGTATGATGCAAAGCTGGTAGACAATTTACCCTATGGCATGTGCTATCACTCCTATAAGAAAAGGATTGCAACACGGTTCTATCTAAGATTTAACCATGTAAATTTAGCTACGCCACTCACGGTTTATCTTTATCTGAGGGAAAACAAGCTTAAATAGATACTTATACAGGACCGGATCCATTGAACATGACCAAATAAGCTGAAAATTCAACGTTGAATCAACAATAACAAATAATGACAGAAAAACTGACGGCTCGTTTCTTGACAAGAGTTCAGTGACTAAAGAAATTCAGGCTAATTCCCCAATAACGTTTAACAGACATGCTAAATTTGGAAATTCAAGGCAGCAGATCTCTGCCAAAAAATTGCTCAACAGGTAAAAGTGAATCTCATGCCAGAAGGAACAAATTGCCAAATTCAGCGTTTTCTGTAAAATTTTGAAAATGAAATGTGAACGGAATAATATACCGGAACTTGAATGGCAAGTGCTGTCCCGGTCAAGTCCGTGAGGAATTCTCTTCACGGCCACAAAAGATCCGCCGCGATCCGCCATCGCCGCCGTCGGAGCCATCTAAAACGCCGTCGATAAACCAGAATTAACTAATCACCATTTCACGAAAGACCTAGAAAACGAAAGCACACTATTGATTTCCAGAAAACTCACAGCTACAGTATGCAGAATCAAACGGAATACAAAATTAACCAGAAGAAACTCACAGTTAGAGTACGCAGAACTAACCAAATCGGAAGTGATTACGAGACGTAGTTAGATCAAATGCTTTATCGAACGAAGATTGGATCCAGAGAGAGGTCTTGGAAAGGCGAATTGAGAGGTTCTTGAAGACAGTGTTCCGAGCTTTCGCAGAGAGAGAGGGAAAGAGCTAGGGTTTCGATATGATTCAAAAATGCAACGCCATTTGAGGCTTTCTCTCTCTCTCTCTCTCTCTCTCTCTCTAGAATCTTACAGAGAATTTGTTGGATTGTTTAACTTCTCCGTTCTGGTTTTGATTCTGTTACGCGAGGGTGGGCTTCACGTCCGGTTTCGTTGGAGATGTGGAATTTTCATTTAAGATCCCTATATTATCTCACAATGTGATTTACGCCCTTCTTCCCAAGGCTTTTTTCAAGAGACCTTTTTTTTTCATTTTTTTTTTCTTAGATGGTAAGAAATGCATTGAGGAGGAGGAACCATACAAAGAGCGCCAGTGTTGGACACGGACCCAACAAGTATAAGCAAACATAAGTTGAGATACCGCATCCTAGAGTAGTGGCACTCGAAAAAGACAGTTACTGTAGTCGCCATATATGCATATACATACAGACAGGGGCGGAGCTAGGAATTCGAAACGCTTGAGGCACTCTTAGAAGATATTTAAAATACCTAAGGTACTATTGTTATTTTGGATAGGGCACAATTTGAAATTTTTATATATTATAAGGTAAAATTGTAGTTTTTAAAAGTTTTGGGTAGGGACACGTACCTACCCGTGCCGCGGGTTGGCTCCGCCCGTGTAAACAGACAAAGTAGAACCAGAAACAAGCTAGATATGTGTAGTACCAAATTAACAAAACATATACAAACTCAATAACAAAATGAGCTAGCTATGTGCAGCTGACTTAACAAGCGTATGGGCCGCTAAAACCTGAGATCGAGGAACTTTTTGTAACATGCTAGTAACAAAAAATCAGTTGTGTTCACGTGTCTTTCGCATTTTGAACTGTTCCATTACATCTATAGACATTGGCGGACACAAGGGGGGGCTGGCGGGGGCCACGGCCCCTCCAATGTCCTATATTTTCACATTAGCCCTCTTAAAAATACAAGTGTTTTCAAATATATATCACTTATTGGCCCCCTCAAAATTTTAAAAATAGCAACTGGCTCCCTTTTAAAATTTGAAAATCTATTGTCTTCACATCATACTATATTAAAAATAGCAACTTGCTCCCTTTTAAAATTTGGAAATCTACAGTCCTCACATCATACTATGTTTCATATTATTTTTTTGTAAATTCAAGTATGTTGTGTAACCTCAAAATTATCAATTTTTTTAAGGAAAAATGTAGACTTTCATTAAAGAAAATTATCCATTTGTTTACTATGTTTTTATTATATAATTTACTAGCAATTAGTAAACTTTAGTGCAAAAATTACTATTAAATATTGTACATATTATAAGTCGGCCCCCGCTCGTCTCCAATCTTGGGTCCGCCACTGTCTATAGAACATTTGATTTTTGTTAGTAGCTGAAATGGATTAGATTCGTCCAATATGACTAAATTAGACTAGCTCATCTAAATTAAATGCTAATGCGTTATGTTATTTTCTTGTACAGTTTAAAGAATAAACCAAATTTAAAACTACGAATCCCACATTAGTAACATAATGTTGCTCTGGATGGTTCTCATCTTTCACTTAAAAGGCCACATTCCCTTTTAGAAAAAGAGATGATCAATAACTAGTTTTTGCGAAATGAAGAAAAAGGTGAGCATGAGAATATGAGATGACACACATGGGCTTGTTGGTGTCTTGGTGAAGGAGCAAGAACACATGTTAATGTCATGATGGGAACAGTTCACTTAACTTTCATCGTTTTCTTTTTTGCCCCCACCACTTTTGCTAAACTTTACACTAGTGGTCAAATTGTAATAAAGCTCACGGCCCATAACATGTTTGGTACTCATCCCAAGTCCCAAACCACATGATGATGATATCACCCAACTTCGCTTCTACTCCAACATCTCTCTTTTGTGGCCTGGCAACACCAAAAGTTGCACTTTAACCATGTTTATTGGCTATGCAATGTGTCAAAATCTTGTACTAGTATTCCTCTGGCTCCAAGAGGCTCTATGGTACAACCAAACTTCATTCCTGGTGGTTAAAGGTCTAGTTAAGCCTTAACTGGATAGTGACGGTGCGACTCTTTTAATCTAACTCTAATTGTGTGTTTCAGCCAACTAGGTGTCTGTGTCTATTACCTACTGATGATCCGCTTAAAAGGAGCTCGCTCCAAAATCCTCCGTTTTTTACTGAGAATATGATTTGAAGAAGTCATCAGTACAATCACCCCCCACATCACTTAGAATTGCCTGACTAACGTCTACCACCGTTCTCAATTATTCATGAAGTTAGTGACCCACACCAGACCCATCATGTCTGGCCAAGGAAGCATCTGTGTGAGCATGACTTGCTTCTAATAAAGCAGAACACCTCCACCCAATAAGCGAAAC
Organism: Linanthus parryae; assembly: GCA_023055425.1. NCBI lineage: Eukaryota > Viridiplantae > Streptophyta > Magnoliopsida > Ericales > Polemoniaceae > Linanthus > Linanthus parryae. The sequence continues at coordinate 7,350,874 of JALGPY010000006.1, forward strand.
ATTTTGCTCCTGATATCTTCTCTTCACTATTCCTCGACGTAACCTTTGTCGCATGAATCAATTCTCTAGTCCCGACATGTGTTCCGTGAATTTAGGTAAAGAACGCGACTTAACTTGTCTTGAAGAACTACAGCGACTAAGCGCAACCTGTGGTGGTGCTCTATTGCAACAGAACAGGTCATGCAAGCAATAATGCAATAATTCAGGCACATATGCTTGGCTCAAACTTTGCATTTGCATGTGTACATTCGTAACATTCCCATGACATTATCATTCAAAATGTCCACTGTGCTGAAGGTGAGTGAGTTCCTCGATCAAGAGACACAACTAAAGCAACTAAAAGCTCTCTGTATGTTATAGTAGTAACTACTAACTTCTTACAAACAAATATACAAACAGTACCACTAGACAACACGGTTTCAGTACTCTGCTGGTTACAACGACACTAAACACTGAAAAAGCCTCTCAATAGGGTTCATCAAAAGCGGAACAAAATAGAAACTATCCCAGAAACACGAAAACGTAAACCCAGAAATGTCATGCTTACTGCAGCTAAACAGTTACAGTGTCATCTTGACCTGTGTCCTTATCTAGATAGCAAGAGCTCTCTCTCCTGTCTTCTGTTAGCGCAAGCTCTCTACACCGGCGAGTAAACTGAAGATTACATGCTAAAAGCATCACGAGCTTACAAAACTTGTCCTCCTCTCTTAGATCACAGTAACCACAAAAAACTACCGTGTTAGAAGACTATATGAGGGCAAGTCCTCTAACCAGGTTACGTCAGTCTGAAGAAGCTCACTTTCCAGCTCACGTCGAGTAGCTTTCATTACAGTCTATAGGAAAAATTAGACGACATAAACCAGGAGCTACGTTAGAACATAGTAGTCTGGAAATAGTGAAGTTTGAAGGTTAGTTTCAAGTGGGATCACATACATCCGTGTTCTTCAAACCAAAGTTGCAGATATTAACTGCTATTGTACTAGGTTTTCTTTTACGCTATTTACTTACTGCAGAAACACACTTATTTTGAATAACGGATTTTGCTTGGAAGATAAAATAAATAGTCTTAAGGAACCATGGTTATACAAGGAAATGGCACAAGGTTCTAGCAAAGTTATTTCTACTAGTATTTGTAACTTTAGAAAATGAAGAACTTTGTGCACATCAATAAGATGATGGATTCTTGGATTGTCTTCTTTTTCTTTCCTAGCAAAGTCAATGGTTCTAAATTCTAACTTCTAAGCATAGCTAAGGCCTAAGGGTATGCTTGGAACCTAGAATTTGAGCAATGAAACAAAATGGTGCGTAATCCAGCAATTGTTTCTTCTAGAAATTCCAAGCAGTTTCTATTTTATTCTATTTATTTATACACACAACACACACATATATATTTGATCCTTTTCCTAGTAAAATCAATAGTTCCAATATTTCCTCAAAAAAATATATAGTTCCAATATTACACCTAAGGGCTTGTAAGCAGATACTCTTGACTAGAAAGAAGATGAAGATTACAGGGCGAAATAGTAAATTCAATAGTATATAAAGAATTTATGGTGTTTACCTCAAAACCAATTGGCAATGAAGGGAGTATCTCATGACACTTATTAATTCTTTTTTTTTCTTGAATGTCCGATCTGGGACTTCTCAACACGCCCCCTCACGTGTGACATTCTTTGGCCTGCACGTGGATCTTTTGGGTTGTTAGACCATTCACGTGTGTGAACCTGACTCTGATACCATGTAAAAATCCATGGGGCTCCACCTCAAAACCAATTGGCAATGAGAGGAGTAGACCCGGATACTTATTAATTCCATTTGTTCTTCTTGAATGTCCGATGTGGGGCTTCTCAGCATAGTACACCTATATATTGATCCTTTTCCTAGTAAAATCAATAGTTCCAATATTACACACATAATTATTGATCCTTTTCCTAGTAAAATCAATAGTTCCAATACCTAAGGGCTTGTAAGCAGATACTCTTGACTGGAAAGAAGATGAAGATTATAGGGCGAAATAGGCATATCATAAACTTATAACTAGAGAGAATAATCTCCTAAACCATGGGCTTCAAAAAGATATTTCCTAAAGCATGCATGGATATTGTCTTTCTAAACAAAACACGTACATTGAAATCCATGTATGAAGCATGCATCGTGAGCCATTGACGGTCCATCAACTTGAAGGTGATGCAGTAAAGAAGGTCAAATGCTGATTCATTCTCTGCACCATAGGGAGAAAAGGAGAAAACGTCCCCGGTCAGAAGTCAGAATCAAGTCAACTTGTCAGATAGGTACTGACTACCAAGATATACAAGCCTAACCTGCTAGAAATTTCAAGAAAGTTGCACCGACCATTGACCGTGGCTTCACTGCAAGTACGACAGGTTAACTTAGCAAATGAACAAGTTGAAATCAAATAACATTTTCTTTATTAGCACGTGCCTATGTAGAGAGATTTATTTACACTAAAGACCAGAAAACTAGTAGAGAAGCCACAGCCTTTTAGTTCCAGTAATGATGAGAGAATTCTTGTGAATACTAGTTTCTGTAGTCTACAAGTACATTATCCATGCTACAGGGTAAAAAATAAACTCATGTCGGTAAGTTTCTCCCTCACAACATTATTTATCACTTCAGTTTTGTTTCAGCAAAGTTGTGACTCCTGAGTCCTGACCAACAGCTAGCTTATTTTTTCTCAATGTTGCTGTCATAAGTTCTCATTTTCAGCTACATCTTGAATCACCATTTGGCAGTCCAAGAAGTTTTGAGCAGGCGAGTTAATATCGTATCAAGTATCAAATGAAGTCCCAACAACTTTTGATTTCCTCAAGTTAGGGCACTAGCTACACTTTTAAATCAAGTATATGCATAAGTTAATAGCCATGCACGCATTCTTTGCTAAAATTTAAGAGTTTTTTGAGACTTCGCGTAATTGATCAAATCACAGTTAGGATTAACAATGCACTGATAGAAGGCCACTGCAAAATTTCACAATACGTAAGCTACATATGTTGTAGGCAAATCTTAGCTTTAATTTTGCTCATGCTACTTTTATGAGTCTAACTCAAAAGTTACAGTTCAGCAATCACATACTTCGTTGATTTTAAATCTATTTTAATTTCAGATACCGTGTTAGTTTTGTAAATATTCACAATACGTAAGCTACAGATGTTGAAGGCAAATCTTAGCTTTAAATTTTTCTCATGCTACTTTTATGAGTCTAACTCAAAAGTTGCAGTTCAGTAATCACATCTTCGTTGATTTTAAATCTATTTTTATTTCAGATACCGTGTTAGTTTTGTAAATATTCCCTGGCTGCATATCAGAAACGGCAGGAGAAGGAAATTGAAAGCTTCAATTGATAGTAAATATATTTTAATGTATCTTGTTCACATGCAACTTAACGTGTTTTCTCTGTGAATATAACCCAGATATAAAAACGTCACTGGAGAAGTTTCTTCTTATAACAATCCTCATAGAAGCGAACAACTAAAGAACGCAAAAGAAACAAAGTGCCAACTACTTAAACGCAAGATTAAGTACATAATAACCATTTCAAGATATGTAATAAGGTGATCTCCACTGAACACATGTGTTCTGTGAATGAACTACTTGTAATGATATAATAAGGAAGATTCAAAACCAGTAGCACAGAAGTCACGAGACTAAGAATAAATAGATTCTCCACAAATATAAATCATAAATAGTCAAAGCTTGGATGCAGATAAGGTTATTAAGCTTCATAAAACCAAGCAGAAGATGAAAACCTGCTTCGAGATCAAGCATCTGAATAAGCATGAACGTAATGTTCACACCAGCAACAGCAAAAGGATACTCCCACATTGCCCTGTCACCTTCCCGCTTACGGAGAAGATCCTGGAAAGATGTCTGCAGACAATAGTTGAGAGATTTTAAAAGCATGAAACTTCGAAGAGTCAAGCTTAAGCATGGTCTACGATAAAAAAAAAAGCCGGGTTAGCAGGAAATAGCCGTCAGGTAATAATACTTATTTTTGTTCAGAAATTGTTAAGGTGGACTGGTATAGATGGAGAAAGTGAGTTGCTAAGTGAATCCTCCTTGATGATGGGAAGTGATTAACTTATCTCTACTGAGATTTTGAAGTAATTGAAAGAATCCAGAAATCCTAGCATATTCTCATGAAAGCATAATGTCGTCAGGGAATAATACTTACTTCTTTTTGTTCAGAAATTGTTAAGGTGGACTGGTATAAATGGAGAAAGTGACTTGCTAAGTGAATCCTCCTTGATGATGGGAAGTAATTAACTTATCTCTACTGAGATTTTGAAGTAATTGAAAGAATCCAGAAATCCTAGCATATTCTCATGAAAGCATAATGTCGTATTCTCATGAAAGCATACTAGAGTATATATAGGGATAGCTTTCTCACGATGAAAGCAACATGATTGACACGTAAATTTCATTGCTGCTTGTCAAGGAGTCCCTACACAAACTGTATTACCTTAATGGAAGTCATTTGATAAGAGACTGCAAACAGAATATTCGTACTGTCAGCTTTTAGCACTTACACCTAACACCACAAGGACAAATGTAATGGCCTAAGACTACCCAAGGACGCTAGACAAAAGATCAATACAAAAGAATTATCATAGCATTACTAGAAAGGTCTCCCATTTCCGTAGAATAATATCTTATTTGATTACCCTCTTTTAATTCCGGCAATATCTTGAGAAACAGCCTAACCACTTTTTAACAAACACATTTACCTTTAAAATACACATTTACCTTTAAAACACATTTCCGTAGAGTCGTTGGAGTACATACTGAGGAGCCCCAATATGAAAAGCAACATTTCGAGTAAGCTCCCAATAATCTTTTATTTCAATTTCATTTTACTAGCCTAACCATTCAACCATAACCATTTATTCCTTCACCATTCCAGCAACTATGCAGGCACCACGATCTCAAAAAATCAAAAAGGGGGGGGAAGGGGGGGGGGGGGGGGGGGGGGGGGCATTCTACACCTTCTATTTAGGAGTCATTTATCAGATCAAAAGGATTAATCTAGACAGCGGTAATTCCACGCCAGAATATGGGTATCCCATTTCACTCTCCCCTGATAAGCCAGCACCTAAAATGAAAATGAAGACGTAATAGCCTATAATTCAGAGACTTGTCCCCATTTTGCCTTTCTACCAAGCCAACGTCCAGTCTGCTCAAGATAAAAGAAAATTCCAGCAGACATTGTGCATGATATAACAACATCACCTACAGAATGCTACTGCAACTGTTTTACGAGGGAGCTATTTCATACATTTCATAAAATGAGGTTTGCTGATCCAACTAGTGAATGTTTATAAAGACAAAGCTAAAGCATGGGAGGATGACTGGAATCATTCGTACCGGGAAAGTCCTTGCAAAATATAGCAAGTTTTCAAGCGATATAAAGCCGCCACCCCTGCAAGTCAGCACGTCAAAAGCAGGCAAAGTAAGAAACAAAGAATTAAACAGGCAGTAAATGAATTGAGCTGTCACAAGATATGAAAGAAAAAGAAGACCACTGCTGCACCTGAAGTCTGTCGATGGATCTTTTCCTTGCCAACCCATCTCCTTCCACTGTTCTGATATTAAACCACGAAGTTCCTCTTCAGGAAAGGCTACATTCCACAAACTCCTCAATGCTTCCTGTACAAGCACATAGGAGGAAGGAGAAAACTGTTATCATTTTGAGTTTCATTGCAAATCAAAGAATATACTGCATGATCTACTTAATAGCTCCTAATGTTTCACCTGGTGTTCAGGGAGTGAACTATCATAAGCAACATCTATACGATTCTGTAGCCTTTGTAAGCATTCCTCCTGGAAGTAGCAATAAAAAAGCATCAGAAACTTGACTCTTTTTTGTTTATAGCCAGACAGAGGAACTGCACATTACTCGATGTCAACTACATATGTTCATAGAGAGGGGGAGAGACAGAGGAATGCATCAGAAATTAGGTTTGCTTCTGATAAAACAGAAAATTATCTTCTAATACAGCTGTGGCTGTTTCAAATGCTAATGCATAATTTTACATCCAAGCAAAGCTGTCCCCATTGTGCGTTGTACATGCACATGTGAAGTGACTGCTACATTTTGTGGAGGGAGTTTCAGGGATCAATTGCAATATGCAATGGCACAAGAAAAGTGCAGTAATGAGGACGTTTGAACGATAGAGCTTGGGCCAAGCTGTCTCAGAAAAATTATTGGATAAGCTACAAGAGTAGCTGAGAGCCTGAGTGCTCCAGCGCCTAAGATACAACTCAACTCTGTGCTGATATGGAAATGCTCTGGAGATGATCCAGGCTATAAAAAGTTTGACTAGCATTAGGGCACTATTGACTATTCATTTAAAAAGGATCAAGGGAGCACTGGAAATTGACCGGGAAGAAAATATTTCCATTGAGTTTCACATAATCTGCACATTGCAATATATGTTTGATCTTCAATAGTTTATAATGATTGCATAGCAGTGGTTGTGTATTGTAATTTATCCAGGAGTTTTACTTATAGAACTGGACGTCATCACTCATCATAGACTTTAATAATTTTGGTTAAATTAGCTGTGTTAGTATGATATAATGGGTCCTTCAATTTTTAGATTAGAGTTTTGCTTGAATTCAAAGGTGTTTCGGTTATTCTTTTCACATCATGGGTATTTTATACCAAGAAACATGAAATTAGGCATGTTATAAATCATGACTAGATGATGCTAAATGATGTTGGAGCCCTTGAGTGACTTTTCTGCAACAGATGGAGACCACACATCATGAGCCTTTTTCAGAACATCATCACTCAGATCAGTGCACGCTCATATAATAAAGATTAATGAAATACAATGGACAACTACAAGTGCTAATATCATCATAGACTAAACATTTTTAATGAGCTTTTATAGCAGCTTAATCTCCTTAACCATCCTAAGTGTTACAAATATGTGGTTGAGTTACAAATGGCAAACCAGACCACATAGAGAGGGCTAGTGTCTCTTACAATGGCCTTTGTTTCAAGACCATTAAAGACAACTTATCAATCAGAATTAACTAACGTTTTTAACAATACTGGGGACTCAGATAAAAGAGGTAACATGTAATGAACATTTAAACATCAAAATGGTAGCTACCTGGACAGGAGTTAAATCAATTGATGAGCGAGCATCAGTCTCTCTCCCTTGGGCACAAACACAAGAGAGCCCTCTTCCAAGCCATGCTGCTGATCCTGCGGCAACTTCAGCTGTACAAAATGAGACCACGGTCATGCACAAACATAGTCCAGTTCTTCAAACAACAACAAACATGATATGTAAGTTTATGATTTAAGTGAAGACAAAATTTGCAAGCTCGAATAAAAAATAGTTAAGCAGTTCATCCCGAAAACAACAAAAACCCATGGAAAATGGGAGCCTTACAACTGTAAAGCTAGTCTGGTGACAGAATTTGGCAGCTAGCCTTACAACCTAACATTGATCGGAAGGCCAAGATTGGAAAATCCACCATGGACATCAAAGAAATCAAGGAAAACATTTGTCCCACACTCCTCCCGTTATCCGAACTATCATCATTTTAGCACCGATTGCCACCCCACCAATCTACAACGTGAAAATGCAGGTATATCTGCTAACTAATCCGGCGCCGGAGGGGGGGTGGGGGGTCTCAGGGATGATGATATCCGACTGTTGTGAGGAGTTTTCAGGCGAGGGTGACCCTGGACAGCTCTCCTCTCCTCAGCGATGTATGCATTTGGAGCCCCCAAAGGTTTTGTTTTCTCGGATTGTTGCTTGAGGGGTGGTTTCTATCAGCAACATTGGAAGCTTGTTTGGGCAATAGTTAGTGGCTCCTCATTTCATTTGTTATATATATATATATATATATATATATATATATATATATATATATATTAAACTCTGTGATACTTGACAGTTGATTTTGTTGTTTATGGGAAAGCTAAGGAGAACATAGATTTTGCCCTTATGGATATTCTTAGGGTGAGTTGAACTCTGTTAACAGTTGGTGAACTTCATTTAACCCAAGGCAATGAACCTGATTAGTTGTAGGATTTGAAAAAATTGCATCACATGTAGGCAATGAACCTGAGTTTCCAAGCAACAGGTTGACTTCACCAGATCTTAAGCTTACATTCATAGTAGTACTAACCATGTCCAGAAAACAAAGTTAAATAGCCAGAGGACACCTGATCCACTGAAAACCATCAGAAAAAGCTGAAATCCAAGTCATTTTTCAGTACATCCTCTAGTACATAATGATGATGTCAAAAATAAGACAGTGACAGCGAATTTGACAGCTCAATCAATTACAAAATGCTCAGGAATATAGAATTTCACAGATTGAATCACAACAGAAACAAAATACTCGCAGATAATCACAGATCGGACTTCAAAACACTAGCTCACCGAGACAAGCAAGACATGTAGGCATGAATAGTGTACGGCCAGATTTGTATACACACAGATCGGACCTCAAAGATCGCATAGACGAGTTCAATTAAAACGAAGAAAGAGGCCAAACGGCGATACCGAATTGGTTCGACGAAGAGGAAATAAAGGAAGAGAGAGAGAGATAGATAGATAGATAGATAGAGACTGCGCCAAATCAGCGGTTTAATTACTAAAACGTAAATAAAAAGTTTAAAAGATGTGAAAACGGAATATGTACCAGAAGTTGAATGGCAAGTACCGTCCCGGAGATGTGCTTGCGGAATCCTCTTCACCGCCACGAAAGATCCGCCGCGATCGTCCATCGCCGCCATCGGAGACATCTACAACGCCGCCGTCGACGAACCAGAGAAACTCTTCATCGCCTCACAAATTCGAACCTAGAAAACGAAATCACGCTATTGAATATTGATTTTCACCTCATAAATCAACGAGAAACACAGTCGCAGTACACGGAGAGCTAACCAAATCTGACGACGTGAATCGAACAGAGCGTACTTACATTTCAGCGATTTCTCGACCTAGAAAACGCAATCACGCTATTGATTTTGATTTTCGCCTCACAAATCAACGAGAAACACAGTCGCAGTATACGCAGAGCTATAACCAAATCTGAGGAAGTGAATCGAACAGAGCGTACTTACATTTCAGAGATTTCTCGAAGCGAAATACGCCAGAAATTGGATCGAACGGAGGTTTGGACGTAGATCCCGAAGTAGTGAGTTCTTGAGAAGGCGAATTCAGTTCTTGAAGACAGTGTTCCGAGCTTTCGCTGAGAGAGAGAGAGAGAGATTAGCTAGGGTTTCGATGCTTTTCAGTAGTCCAACGCCATTGGAGGTATGCACTCGTGAGTCTCTCTCTCTCTAGAATTTTACAGAGGCTTTTCGATGGATTTTGTGCGATTTTGGTTGTTTTAGCAACTCATGTGTTTCGGTACAGAGAGAGGGAGAGTGGTGAGATAGGTGTGCAGGATTCGGTTACGGTGGGGGTGTGGACCTCACGTCCGTTTAGGGAAAGATGGTGTCTTCCCATTTAGACCCTCGGAGTTATGTATTGGTATCATTTTTACCCCTCACTGCTGCACCCTGAGTTCTGTCTTAATATCATCTTAACCCTTCACCGTGTTAGTCCATTTTGACATAAGTTTCGCAATTTTACAACTGGAGAGACGATAAGTGGTAAAACCAATACTGCATGTAGCTAAATGTGAACGAAGCCAAACTGCGAGGTGATTTCTTGTCAAAAGTTCTATAAAGTATCTATCTTTGTCGATGTCCTATAAAAATACCACTCTGTCCCAGCTTTTTTTTTCTCAATTTGAATTTTACCACTATTCATTGTGTCATTTTGACCCGGTGATTTGGGTAGTAAAATGATTCAATTTTTTAATAATATTTTTATGGTGTTGTAGAGTAAAAGTTGCTCTATCACATGGTGAAAAAATTATCAAAAAATCGCATCGTTTTGCTATTCAAATCACTCGGTCAAACGATTCAAATACGAGTCAAAAAGTCAGATTGGGGAGAAATAGCTAGGACGGAGTGATACAAGATTTTACATTGAATTTAGCTAGTTTTTCTCAGGGGTTTCGCAACTACGAGCTGGACTAGGTCGGCTTAAATATCTAGATAATATAGAACCTTATTGTATGAGAATTAGTATGTGCAAATATAGTATGCAAATTTCAAACTATTTAAACAGTGAACAAATAACAAGAATAAATAATAGGAGTATGTAGTTGCTAGGACTTAGGTGAACAACCAGATTTGTTACCTGGTCATCATTGTTCATTTCTTTCCCTTTGTAGTATGTAAAGATAAGTTCTCTTTGAAGGCAAGAGTTCATGAGTTGGTCTGGAGACTTTTATGCAAATAAGGGTGGGTAGGCCTAATCGAATGAGAAAAAAAATGTAGATGAGCAAGATCATGTTTGTGACATAATGGGAACAGTTCAATTAAAGTTTTTCTTCTTGTTTCCTTTTTAACCCCACCCACCACTTTCTCATGTAGTTACATGTATGGTCCCAAGTTCCCAACCACATGAACTCAGATATGTTCATTAGACTATCCACAGCCGTAGGTCGCCGGCTCGCCTGTTTGGTGCCACTATGTATTCTTCTTGGTGATAAACAGGTGAGAGAGTGAGAGGAGGGGCGAACTCTGAAGTGTTGGAGGGTAGAAGGCATGGTCGTAAATATTCGTAAAGCGGTAGGGTCAGAGAGTGGAGCAATTTTTTAGTGCTCCAAAAGAGTACCACGTGATGCTCTACAACCAATCAAAGTGCAATACTTAATTATACTGTGAGTGATTGGCAGACACTCATTGACCGTAGAGCACCACGTGGTGCTCTTTTAGGAGCACTAAAAAATTTCTCCAGAGAGTGGTGGCTGAACCCACGATTGGGAGTAGTCATCTAGTGCAGCGATATTCGACTTGGCTCGGCTAATTTACATCCCTAAATTTGTGGTGCACGGACTATGTAAAGGTCGCTTAAATGCCCCAGCCTTAACTACAGTGACATATACTCTTCTAGAAGCTGAGTTTGAAGCACGAACACAAGGTAGAGGTCTAGAATTTGATTCTCAAATTGAAAAAGTTCCCTGGCAACTGAAAGTGAGGTCTCAAACTTTCCTTACCTCAGCACAGACAATGAAGCTATTCTCATAAGGTGTAGAGTTATGTTTAATTTTCATACACCCACTTAGGACCAAGATAAAAGGATTGTCACGTTTAATTTTTATAAACAAATTCACTAACTAAACAATACAAGAACTCGTTAACATTTACATAATTTTGCATTGTGAAAGATAGTACTAAGATAGTATAAAAGGGGGAACAAGATCTAACATCTCGTTGTTGAAATTGGCAAATTAAAATATGTATGGGCAAAAGTCAAGTATGACTATTTTTTAGGGAATACCAGTATGTATAACTATCTTATCTTCACTGCTTGTACTGCAAAGTCAACTATGTTCATTTAAAGTTACTAATACCAATAATTACACACACAAAACTGTGTCGCGCATGGGTGGGCGATAAATAATTACTCGATTGTGAAGCAATAACATTAGTTCTGAGTTTACAGTTGCATTCTTTTAGAAGCATTCGGAAGTCTTCAATCCTTACCATTATGAAGATTTACTCGCATCCTTCTTCAGAATGCAATTCAGGCCAATTCAGTCGGTCTCGGTGCACATCTCGGTGTTTGGTTTCTTTGATTATTCCACTCACGTTTCCAATAATTATGTGATCAGAACGCTAAGCCAATAATTCAACAATGATCAAAATGACTCCAGTTCTATGTTGCAGAGACACTCCAAATATTTTCTGGTTCGCATTTCGGACACTCCGACACGCGGAAACGTCTCCGACACTCGGCCTAAACGTCTCCGACAGGCCAGGTGGCGTTCCGGTTCAAAAAACATGAAAAAATGGCGTGTCTAGCCGTCCGACACGTGGGAGACACGCGTGTCTTAAACCGGAGACACACGTGTCTGTAATTTTTTAAATTTATCGGGGTTCGTTTTGTGATATATTAAAAATTAGAGGGTTGTAAGTATCATCTTCTCAATACATAGATCCTTAACCCTAGCCGCACACTATCTCAAATACTCACCAGGGTTGCGAAACAAAGAGAAAAACGCGAAGAGGCGAACACGAAAGAAGAGAAGAATCGAAGACCTACCTGTAGTGTCTGAAATTATTTATGCTTTGATCTATTTGTACTTGGTAGTGACTAAAATTGTCATTGCTTTAATGTTTTTATTGTAGTGCCTTATGAATTTATCTATATATATATAAATATATATATATATATATCGCGTGTCCGCGTTTCCTGATTTCCAGAAAATTGGCGTGTCGGCGTGTCCTGTGTCTTGCCGTACCCGTACCCGTACCCGTTTCAGTGCAACGTAGCTCCAGTTCTTAGAGCATTCCAACGAGAAATCTCATAACATGATCATAATATACTAGAAATGTGACGGAAAATAGCATGCACAAATGGAGAGCTACCAACTACATCATAACAAATTCACGATAATATGCTCAGATATACATACGTGATAGCTTTTTAAATCTGCAGTCAAAATAGGTCAGAAGGAGACTTGGGAGCTTTCGGCAGTAAAACTTGAGGTTTAATCAATACAATGCCACTGGCGATGTAATCTCTCTTAGTAGAACCCGTTCACTGACCTCCCTTGACTTCCTTCCTCAGCTGCATCAGAAGAAACTAACATCATCACTCTCCAAGCGTCGCTCTTAAATAATCTAACTTTGCACCGACTTGAAAAGTAAAGCAACCAAGAGTTTCAGCTACACTCACCAGGACGACAGCATTACAAAAGCAATACTGGAAAATGACTTGGATCATGATCATTGCATTAAAAAAGTAATACTCTTCACCACTGGCATATCGCTCCATGATTTCCTGGGTAGCCAGCACTAGGAGCCATGTAAGCAGCACCAACCCAAAATGCAGCTGTACTAGTCAGCACCAACAAGAAGATTATCAAAGTTTGAAAATTTTCAACAATAGTTTCTCGGCACTTTTTTAGTCTGCACACTGGAGTCCATTCCTATTCCATATAGTTTTATTGATGTGTATACTATTACTAATTGGGAATTTCATGATATTAGGGCAGCTCCACATTCATCTGCATTACATAATCAAACCCAGATAATCGCTAAGAGAGCAATTTCATGGTGGAAAACAGAAGTATAAGGTGGTTCCTACACAAGTCCTTTGCATATAGTTTGATCAAAAACCATAATTGATACTGTCACAAAAACTTGTGACGTATGAGATTGGTTTCTTTGAGCTCTTTCCTACAATATTTCAGATAGAGCAAACACGAATACTAACTTACACTAGCATTAATCATGTGTGCATCTACTCCACAAGATACGGGTATCTGAAATAGTGGGTAAAGCATTATAACTGTTAAAGATCCATCTTTTTTTTTTAATCTTCTGAGAGTTAAGGTTGGTACAACTGACATCAAGAAGCATATCGTGTCGGTATTCCACCAAGCTTGAGTGAATTCACACTATTCTAATCACAAACTAAATTGCACCCACACGTATTGAATTGAGATATATATTACAGTCTACCTTATATATGAGAAGGGCTTTGGATGAAGCATATTCCATCCAGTTCAGCACTGCAAGACTGGCGGAGATCAGGGTACCTATGTATAAGTACACCTTACGGCTTGGCGATATGGGTCTTATTGAGAAATAACCAAAATAGGCAGCACTTACCCAGAACACACTAAACACATACCTGCATGAAAGAGATACTCCTCAGTCCTCATTTCAAAGGGTTAGCATATCATGATAAGTGAGATAGGTACAGAAGTAAATATTGTAACTAGGAATAGTAAGAGAATAAAGACACGATGACATGATGTGATTAGTCATTTTAAACAAGTCTTTTAGTTGATTAAGGTATAGTGACTTGAGTGTACAGCTAACTTCGCCAAAATGAAGTCGATATGGGATGACTTAGTACAATTATACTAGGTGAATTCCGGCCTCTAGATATGCTGATGTGGAGTATATACGTTACCATGCATTAATTAAGCAAAAGATGAGGAATTCATCATGCACATTCCTGAAGCTGCACTATGACTGTTGCACATCAGTAAGGGATCCAGTGATGTCAAGAAAACTTTTACCCCTTTACCTTTTGTAGATTGTATATGCAAAAATTGTTTAACAGGGAAGACATGAAAACCAGCCAAAAAAAATTCTTCTGAAGTCTTAGTGCCTACTGTAGCTGTTTTACACCACAGACACAACTGTTATATTCTAATCATAGAAGCACGGAACAATTTGACAGAAAAGTTCAGATTTCTAGAGAATTTCATCAGAATAATAAACTGGTAACTATAAGTTTGTCAGTTCTCAGTACATAATCTACTAGCACCAATTTTGACTGCATACGTTAAAGATAAAAACAAATATCATCTGGGGTATAAACCTCGAGCAGGAAAAGTTTCAGGCCAATTATGCTGCCTGATGGGATGATTTAGCAGACCAAACATGCTAAGTTGGAAAAAGCATTGCAAGTCCATGAAGTTATTGCTTCAGGTTAACAACTGCAAAGTGATTCTAACTTCTAAGGGAATCTATCGTCTATCTCACCGGTGGTATCGTTTGAGTTACCTCTAAAACAAACTTTTTTTTTGTCTGGTATGATTTGCATTAAATATGCTACGATTGGCGACAAAAAAACACACGTGAAGACATGATTGATATACGATCAGTTCATATCGAAGCTTCCTAGATAATAGACACAAGTGCCAAGAATGGTACGAGTAATTCCCTACATTCAAATACACAATTTCCAAATATCAGCCATGCATATGAAGTGATAAACTGTGTGAAGTTCCTCTACCAGCCAATTTCACTATCTCAATTGACTTCTCCTTCGAAGATAAACTATACCAACAGCAACACGGCCTAACTTTACTCAGCTCTATAAATGAAAACAATACCCCCAGTTGTTCAACTGAAGTCAGGAGGTGTTTTAAAAAACAGTTTCAAATGGTAATAGCCTAAAAGCAGCGGCTCGAGGATATCAGCAAGTCTAATTATATGCTTGGAATTGCTTCAATTGCTTGGATCTTATAAGCAGCAAATGATGTCAGATTCAAATTTTAGGTTCCAAACACAGCCTAAAAACATTCTAGTGCAAATAATAATAATAATAATAATAATAATAATAATAATAATAATAATAATAATAATAAATAAATAAATAAATAAATAAGCACAGGAATATAATATTACCCTTCATTAACCTTAAAGCCAGGACTGATGGATGCAGGATTAAGAGAAACCCTCAGCAACAGCGCAGCAGCAGAAAATCCCCAAATCCTCTTCCCTAATTGCTAATCAGTAGTAAAACATATATTGAAATCAATAGATATATCAAACAATTTGAAGATAAATGAAACAGATCTGAGAATAGAAATAAGGAAGATGAAGTTTTCTTCATAGCTCATTCATCATCAATGGAATGATGATATAGAGCAAGTTTGTTACAGCAGAAAACAAAAGGACCAATAGCTGTGTGACAGCTGTCCCATTGCAAAACGGAAGAAAAGAAACAAAATAATTAAAGAGAACGACACCGTTCAACATCAACGGCTGAGATTAAAAGGAAAGAAAATGAATCTAACGGTAGCTGCTGCTAGTTGCTTCAAGTCATCAGTTTGGCACTGCTTTCATTTTAGTCCAAGTAAGAAAATCAAATCACCCAATTCTTCTGCTATAATTCTAATACCCCCCCCCCCCTCAAGTTGGAGTGGGATCATGGAGCACACCCAACTTGGAAAGCAGATGATGAAAAACAGGAGCTGTGAGAGGCTTTGTAAGAAAATCAGCAAGTTGATCTCCACTGCTGACTTTGGCAAGCAAAATTTCTTCAGCTTGAACTAAATCTCTAATGAGGTGACAATCCAAGTCAAAGTGTTTTGTCTTGTCATGATACACTGGATTGTTTGCAATGTCTATGGCTGGTTTACTATCACAGAAAATCACTGGGGTACCTGTTGGAGGAATGCCAAGCTCAGAAAGCAGAGAAAGGATCCACTTCACATGATGTCATTGTCAAAGCTCTATACTCAGCTTCAGCTGAGCTTCTTGAGACAACCTGCTGTTTCTTGGATCTCCAAGAAACCAGAGAGTGACCCAGAAAACTAAGTAGCCAGTGGTGGATCTCCTTGTATCAATGCAGCCACCCCAATCTGAGTCTGAGTATGCAGAAATCATGAAATGTGGATTTGTTGAAAAAGAAAGACCTTGACCAGGAGCTCTTTTAATGTACCTCAGAACATGATGAAGAGCAACCAAATGGTTTCTTGTAGGCTGAGAGACATATTGACTGAGTTTATTAACAGCAAAAGTAATGTCAGGCCTAGTATGGCATATGTAAAGGAGTTTGCCTATGATTTTTCTGTAGAGAGTTGTGTGTTCCTGGTCTAGTAGTTCACTGTCTGTGCTGCTCAAGAAGATTTGAGCTACCATGGGAGAAGAAGCAGGTCTGCAGTTTAGATAGCCACTTTCTTCCAAAAGAGTGTGAGCAAACTTGTGTTGGCAGAGAAAAATGCCAGTACTAGTCCTGTTAACTTCAAAACCCAGAAAGTAGTTGAGGTGTCCCAGATCCTTCAGCTGAAATTTTGCATTGAGAAGATGTTTAAAATCATTCAAACTGGTCAAATCATTTCCAGCAAGCAGAATGTCATCCACATAGACCAAAATGAGAATGAGAGAGCTGCTAGATCTTTGAAGAAAAAGTGTGTAATCACTCTTACACTGTTTGAAGCCCAATAATAAGAGTGTGCTAGAAAACTTGTCAAACCACTGTCTAGAAGCTTGTTTAAGACCATAGATGGCCTTTTGAAGCTTGCAAACCTGATATGTCTGTGAAGTAGGAGTGATGGAGGTAGTGAAATCAGAGTACCCTTGTGGAAGATCCATATACACCTCTTCTAGTAAGTGACCATGTAAGAAAGCATTATCCACATCTAACTGTAAGAGATGCCATCCATACATAGCAGCTAATGCTAGCACACATTTAAAAGTGGGTAATTTGGCAACAGGAGAGAAAGTTTCAGAGAAATCAATTCCTTCTATCTGGGTATATCCTTTTGCAACCAACCTTGCTTTATGCCTCTCAATAGATCCATCAGCTTTGATCTTGGTTTTGTAAACCCATTTGCAACCAATTGGTTTATGATTAGGTGGCAAAGAAGTAACCACCCAAGTGTTGTTTCTCTCCAATGCAGCTATTTCTTGCTTCATTGCATCAAACCAATGTGGTATTGAAACAGCTTGTTTGAAGGAGGTTGGCTCACTTACCAAAGAAGAAGAAATGACATTATGAGCTTGTGATTTGGCTTTGGGTTTGGTGAGCACAAAATCTCTAAAATGAGAGGGAATTTGGGTAGGTCTAGAAGACTGTCTTCTTTGAATAGGCACAAGAGGTGGTGAAGGAGCTGAAGTAGCTAATGGTGGTGGTGTTTGAGAGAAAGAAGGAGAGTGTTCTTCAAAGAACATATCATCATCAATGATAGTATTGGGAAGGGGATATGTGTTTGATTCATTGGCAGGGGGTTTATCAGCAACAGGAAAGATGGTCTCATGAAAAATGACATCTCTTGATATCACAATACATGAATTTTCAAGATCATACAGTTTGAAACCTTTAATGCCATGCACATATCCCAGAAAAACACATTTTGTAGCTCTTGCATCAAACTTGGATCTTCCATGCTTTAGTGTACAAGCAAAAGCCAGGCAGCCAAACACTTTGATATTATCATATTTGGGAGACTCTCTATATAATAACTCATATGGAGATTTACCTTTGAGGATTGATGATGGTGTCCTGTTGATCACATAAGCTGCAGTCAATACACAGTCACCCCAGAATTATTGGCACTGCACTTTGAAATTTGAGAGCTCTTGCCACATTTAATAAATGTTGATGCTTTCTTTCAACCACAGAATTCTGTTCTGGGGTAGCAACACAGCTGTATTCATGTAAAACTCCATTAGTTGCAAAGAAAGTTTTGAGATCAAGGTCAGGAGCTTAATCACTTCTAACTTTTGAGATAGTTTTCTGAAACTGAGTCTTGACATAAGCAAAGAAATGAGGTAGGACACTTCCAGCCTCAAATTTGTGCTTCATGAGATAAATCCAAGTAGTTCTTGTAGCATCATCCACAATAGTGAGAAAATATTTGTGTCCCTCATATGTAGGACACTTATATGGACCCCAGGTATCAATATGAATAAGCTGAAAAGGAGTGCTGCACATATGATTATAATGAGGAAATTTCTTTCTTTTCTGCTTTGCTAGAGGACATATCTTGCAACAAGTTTTAGGATCTAGACTTGTGCATTTTAGTATAGACCTCATTCCATTGAGTTTCTTGTGGGATAAATGTCCCAATCTCATGTGCCATAACTCACTGTCAGTGCTTTGTGGAGGTGTGAGTAAAGTGGCTGAGAGAGATGTAGTAATGGCAGTGTTCACAAAATACAACCCCCCTTCTTTAACTCCACTTCCCAAAAGCTTCCCTCCAAGCTTGTCATAAATGCTGCAACTATTTGAGTCACAAACAAATACACACCCATTGGATTTGGCTAATTGTGTCATAGACACAAGATTGAAGTGAAAATCAGGAACACAAAGCACATGATCAAGAGTAATTGCATCATTTAATTTCACTTTTCCAACATGAGTAACAGATACCTTTCTCCCTGTTGGTAAATGTACAAAAGTGTCCTTGACTGGGGCTGCTTGACAGAACTTTGAAAGCTGACAACACATATGATCAGTGGCCCCAGAATCAATAATCCAAGAATCAGATGTGCAGAAATGAGATTCAAAAGTAGTTTGAAGAGAATAAGTACTAGTAACACCTCCCATAAAATGAGTAACAGGACTTGTAGGGCATGAGCTATCTCCTTTTAAATATGGCTCATATGCTGTGTTTGAAGCTGAGGAGTGTTCATATGAAATATTAGATCCAACTTCACTAGCTGAGTGAAGTTTGGAGTTCTGCAGCTGAGAGCTAATCATAGTAGCTATTTGCTACATTTGTGTGGTAGATAGTTCCAAATTTGAAACACCCTTGTCAGAAGTCTGTTGTTGAGAAGATGAAGCCATGACATTGTGTGCTTTTGCCACACCTTGCTTGAAATTTTGTTTATGCTTGTAATTTGGTGGATAACCATGTAAGAGCCAACACTTTTCTTTCACATGACCAGTATTCCCACAATGATAACAAATGAGCTTTGGTTTTGGTGTGTTTTGATGATGTCTTGTATTGGCATAAGCAGCTCTGTTTTGACTCATCTGAGAAGGGGCAGAACCCATCACACCAAGACCATGATTATTCAAAACTGGCATAGCAATAACTGGAACAGTATTTGTAATCTGCATTTGACACTCTTGTTGCATAATCTTTGCAAATACCAAATTCATTGAGGGAAGAGGATCCATTAGCAGAATCTGTTCCCTAACAGAAGTGTACTGATCATTAAGACCCATCAAAAATTGCATAATCTTATCTTCTTCAGCCATAACAAGGAAAGCACTCATGGCTCCACATGTACATGTAGGCAAACACTTATAGTTGGACATCTCATCCCAGAGAGTTCTAATTTTGGTATAATAGCTAGTAACATTCATATCTCCTTGTTTGAGAGTACAAATCTTACTAGATAATTGATATATTCTGGGTTTATTCTGTTGAGCAAATCGCTCTTGCAGATCTACCCATATTTCTCTAGAAGTGGCTCTATAGACCACACTACTACCAATTTCTTTTGAGACAGAATTAAGAATCCAAGAGATTACCATGCTGTCACAGCGATTCCAGAGAGAGAATTCAGAAGATCCAGGAGCTGGAGAGGGGAGAGATCCATCAACAAACACCAATTTGTGCTTAGCCATGAGAGCACCTTCATAGCTCGAACCCAGGGGTAATAATTTTCCCCTGTCAAAATTTGGCTGACAAGCAGATGACCAGGGTTATCGCCAGCAGATAAGAAGTATGGAGAAGTATAATCGACCGTTCCTACAACGGTGGACGGATTTGGAAGCGCCATAGAAGGCGATGAAGAGGAAGAACACAGATAGAAAGGGGATAGATCCGAAGAAGAAAATCGGCAACCAAAAACAAATTAATCAGCAGCCTCAGTAACCAGGCTCTGATACCATATTGAAATCAATAGATATATCAAACAATTTGAAGATAAATGAAACAGATCTGAGAATAGAAATAAGGAAGATGAAGTTTTCTTCATAGCTCATTCATCATCAATGGAATGATGATATAGAGCAAGTTTGTTACAGCAGAAAACAAAAGGACCAATAGTTGTGTGACAGCTGTCCCATTGCACAACGGAAGAAAAGAAACAAAATAATTAAAGAGAACGACACCGTTCAACATCAACGGCTGAGATTAAAAGGAAAGAAACTGAATCTAACGGTAGCTGCTGCTAGTTGCTTCAAGTCATCAGTTTGGCACTGCTTTCATTTTAGTCCAAGTAAGAAAATCAAATCACCCAATTCTTCTGCTATAATTCTAATAACATAAGCAGTCAAAAACATGTTCAACAGCAAATCCACACTCCAAAAAAGCCAGATTCAGCCTAAATAAAACGAGCTTTTCACAGTACCTTTTTGGCATTGAGACTCCAAATCAGGGCTAATTGCCAGAGAACATTAGTGATAACTCCTCCAATGTTGACGATACTGTCCAGTGAAGCTCCGAACGCGTACGCCACCACAACAGAACTCGCCGTGAGCAAAACCTAGAAACATAGGGAGAGCTCAAAAAAAAAAAAAAAAAAAAAAAAAAAAAAAAAAGAGGAACGATCCGTTATCACACTGTATCAGCTTGAAAGAAGAACGATTACCTTCACGAATCGAGCACGAGAGAAGGAAGCGAGAGCGATTCTGGCCATTTTTTTATGCGAACCAGAGAGAGAGAGAGAGAGAGAGGGTTTTTCAGAAGGTTTCTTTCATCAGAAGAACGAAGCGCGAGGACGAAGAGTCGACGAGAGCAGTTTGTTTGAAGGGAGAGAGATATTTGCCCCTATTGTACCTTGTGATGCAAATTACGGAGGATTGTGGCCTGAGACTGTTTCGTTTAGCGTATGAGGTAGGGGTGTTTTGGGAAATTTGAGTAGGAATTTTTGTGACGTTTTCCCGCTGAGTAAACTGGTGCAGTGAGTACACTAGTACAGTGTTTCCTCTGTAGGATGGTGCCACGTTTGGAGTCTAGTGATCGAATGGTTATATTTTCATGGTGGTTTATATACACTAATACTTCTTCAGCTTCGTCAATTTGGTGGGAGAAAAGGTGGAGACAGCCACCCTAGCTGCCCCTCTAACACCGCCGAAGACTATCTGAGAAGGATCAATCAGGTACACAGTGGCCTCCTTGAGAGGGAGGGCCAGTTCATGGTGTTCATAAAGAGCCCACGTGTTAAGGGTAAAACTCCCACTTTGGGATTGTCACAACTCGAACTTTGCACTTTGAAACAAATCTGACCACCGAGTACCAACTGTACTACGATCAGGGGTAGCTTCTTGTGTTTCTTCCCACATGGGTTTTCAACTTTTTATAAGAAGAAGTTTGAAAAATTGAATTTGCCCCCTCCCGTCTCTCTCCCTTGTCTTTAGCTGGGTGGACAATCCGGATTAGTGTGATTAAGTGATGAAAATAGTAAAAGGCTAAAAGTTACTAAATAAGTATGTTAGAAGATTCCCGAGAAACAGTCCAAAATAGAAATTACGCGAGAAACAGAGGAAGTACTACACTAATACCAACATTAGTGTATTACTGGATTTTCATATACGACAATTACTGCAATTGCCTAAAGCATAAGCGCATTTGTTTGTGAAAAGTGAAAATATGCACTCTTTGACGTATGCTCGCAGATAAAATGTTTTCCAGATATGGAACACGGAATAATATCTCTTTTGTAATAGATAAGATGAGTGTCCCTTATTCTTTCTTTCCAGTATTCCTCTCAATTATTTCAACAATATTCGAGCACATGTTATTCTCAAGCACGCATGGAGATCTATAAATAGAGCAATTTTAACCACGACGAACTCACAACCTTCTACAGACTTACATTGTGTTACCAGTTGAGGACAAATCTCTGATCAAACTCTTCCTAATGACTTCCGTTCAAGCTGCACGAGAGGTACGTAATTGATTTTACGATCAAGTACATAGATCGTTCAATCAAGAATACTACTACTAGTTATGTTTTTCAAATATTTAGGTCGAATTGTTTTTGTTAATCTCAATTCAACAACTCAACTAGTCTCTTGTACGACGCACACAGATCATCCACGAACATGTGGTGGAACCCGCTAGTCTCAACTACGTCAACCAAGGACTTCCGGATGGCGCCAACTGGATCTTGCCGTCGGCAGCGTGAGTTTAAGATCAAATTTTCACCCAATTTTTTTCGTAAAGAATGTCTAGTCTCTTTTGCCAAAAAGTTCTCAGTTGACTTTAGGTTGTCGATTCGACTGGCTTATTTAGCAATTATGATCAATATTTTTTTTTCAAAATATTGTAGTGTTAGAGCATCTACGACAGCAACACGTTCCTTGAACTAAATTTGTGCATGCCCCTCTATTGCATTTCAGTTTTCCGAATATAACAATCTAACATTTGATTTTTTCCACCATGAATAGTGTTTTCATTTTCTCCAGTTTCCTCCACATGTTAGGCATGATGTATGTTTGTTCCGGCTTTTGCACCAGCTGTTGGAGCTTGTTTATTGGCAAATATGGGCCAAATTAGACCAAAGCGTGTTTTTGTCCACTATTAGAGAAGCTCTTATCTACAATCTTATGAAAAGATTAACACATTTTACACCATATCTTGAGCTAAATTAGTCTGTCAAATTGAACTGATGAATTGTCAATTGAGAAGATCCTGACAAAACGGAAGTCGTAGTAGACAATTTTTGTTGTTTTTGATTTATGGGTGTACAATATCAGAAATCGTGACGCCTTTCTGGAGGACGCCCGCACAATTGATGTGACCGGCGAGGTGGACCGCAAGGTGACAGCTTTCGGGACACTCACGGTGGCGTTTGAATTAGAACTCTCTGCAGAGAGCTTTGGGTTCGAAAAGTCAGATGTTCAGGTTGGGGTTAGGCTGGTCAATTTCGGGAACTATTTCTACCAGAGCATCCAGAAGCAAATTGCGGAGATGAAACCGCTCGAGAAGACTTGGGTGACGGCGGATTTCCCGGTGACCTAATACCCGCGACTGTCCGAGTTTAACAAAATTTATTTCCAGCTCCAAGATACCCGCGACTGTGCAAGAAGTTATTTTCTTACTTTGTGAGAAGATTGAAATAAATGTTGAGAGAGAGTCTTCTACTTTGCCATCATCGATAGCTTCATTCATATTTAGTAAAGCAATAAATTAAGAACTAGCTTCATTCACATGTAGTAAAGCACTAAATTAACAACTACGAGAATTTTTCTTGGATAAATATCTATCTTTGATATGCCCTGTCGATGTTATGTTGTTTTAATAGTACTTTTGAGAAAGTTAATCTTAAAAAAAAAACTATCTATCTTTGATATTGCTATTTCCTTTATCGTGTATGGAAGGATGGAATCTGATTTGAACATTTCTCTTACCATTCCTACTTTGTACATTTTCATCTAAAGCCGTTGTCCATCATACTAACTGCAGCTTAATTCACTGTAGCTTTATGATAGCTTTATGCTTGGGGGTTGCTTTGCCTTTCAGTTGCTTCTCAACTACAGCCAAATTGACAAACCACAAGGTTGACCTCTATACCGTTGCACTGATCTCCTCCAGCCTCTCAACACTGATCTGGTTGCAGCTTGCTTCATCCGTCTTCGGTGGCTCCACCGCTCTTTTCCAGCATCAGGTAGACTATGAAGTCGATATTTGATTTGATGCCTTCAAACGAAATTTAAGTCATAGATGTTCAATCTATGTGAAAAAAAATATTATTTTGACCTGGTGAACAATAATGCTCACTTTGCTGGAATCAATGCTGATAAAATTGGTTGCACTACCCAGTACCCACAAATGAAAGGAAACCTTAACCTCTGAGCACTAGAAATCCTTATCCTCTAATATTCCGGTTTAATGGTATATAAGCTAATTTATATGTCCTCTTACCGTTTAATACAGACTTAAACAGATATGATGTGTCCTATGCTTTTCCATTATAGCTATCTAAGTTAGACTTGCCTTCCATTTTATGCCATGAAATTGTTCAAATATCCTCATGGTATGGATAGAGTAGGCGATGCACGATGTAAAAGGACCAAAGGTGGATCAAATACACCAGTATTAATGAATTCTCCTTGGAGTATACAAGGCACAAACATTTGTTAATAACTCTTTCATGTGCACTAATAGTTTTGCTGAAGCTATTGCTGAAATATATTCCAGCATTACTTGCCTAAAAGAGGCACGATAGTGAAGCTGGAGCGGTACTAATGACTTACTCGTGTACAAACCACTGTCATTTAGCTAACAATCATAAAACCATGCAAAACCCTCCAAGGATCACAAGTCAAGAGACATAACGATGGTAAGGGTTAGAAATTAATAACACACATTAAGGTTCTCCTTTGATGACTTCAAACGCGAATTGTGTCACGTTCTCTATAGTTGATCCACGCTTAGAGTTGATCCTAGATCTCCCAAGTCCTTGGTGCTAGCCCGGAAGAGGAAGAGGAAGAAGAATCGCGCAAAACGAGACCCAAAAAGGAGGGTCTCGGCCTCCTTTGTGGCCGACGGGGACGGGGCGGCGGCAAGGGGGCGGTCGGCTCCCTTGTTGCTTGCTCTCTCTCCTTTTGTTCTCTCCCACTCTTGTTATGTTCAATAATGAGCATAAGTTATGTGGGAAGGAAGGAAGGAAGGTCCTTTATATAGTCCAACAACTCCTTGTTAACTACCTAAAGGACTTATTCTAGATCTACTAGAATTCAATTTAGTCCATTCCTTGCAAATTAGTCCCTACTAAGTTTGCAAGGGTTTGCAAAGTGATCCTTCTAATTAATTAATCCAATTAATTAATTCCCAAATCTAGTTCAACTCTATGTAGCGTGTGACCCCATAGGTTCTATCTAGTTGGTAGCAACTATTTGCTAATATGGAGCGGTCTCTAGCAAAACATCCATTCTAGCCAACTAATAGAATAGTCATCTTGACAACCTTTGTACAAGTAATTGTCTCATCCCTTTGTCTCTATATCCGGATTGGACACGAGACATACAAGTCACACTCGTATATCCAATCCATAGTTTCTCGATCCATGGGATTAGCCTTATTCGTGCAAATAACATCAATATCCCATATTGATTTATTTGAGTCTGGCCAGACATTCTATAAGCACTATCCCTCGAGTGGCCTAGGATATTTGCTCCCGTTATGTGGGAGGGACAAATTCTATCTACGTCCACTACGATCTCTAAGCTTGCTTCTTATTGTATCCAGTACACGCCTTTATAACTACTCAGTTACGGTGTAGCGTTTAACGCTACCAAGATCACAATAATCCACAACTAGAATATCTAGTGACTTCAAGTCTAAGGATGACAATACCATTGCACCGCGAGAAGCGCTTGTGACCCAACATAACGTGTATGTAGCCTTCTCGGAGATGGGTCAATCCAGTGCAACATTCCCTAATGCACACCCATGTGTTGGATCGTGATATCTCCATATCAATCCAACCCCATACTAGTCTATAGATGATTGTCCCATTTAATCATTATACTTGACTAGGGATATTTAAGATAAACAACACAATTGTAAATCTAAGGACTTCATTATATTAAATATCCAATAAATAATAAATGAATTTCTAGCCACAAATAATTCATACTAAACTAGATTGCCTCTAGGGCATCTATTCCAACAGCATCCAACTGGAGAATCACATGATGATCACCATCACACAGATACTACAGATACTACTGCTGCTGATCTCTCCAGTTCTGGATTGGCACAACCTGTGGTGACCTCATTGCAGCAAACTACTTCTGGGCATCCAATGCAAACCAGAAGCAAGTCTGGCATCTCAAAGAGAAAATCTGGGTTTGCAGCTCTTTCCTCTTCTCTTCTAATTGATCCTACTTGCTTCATAGAGGCAATTAAACACTCACATTGGGCTGATGCTATGAATGTTGAGTACAATTGCCTCTTAAAACAAAGTACATGGAATTTGGTGCCAGCACCTTTCAATGCAAACATAGTGGGAAATAGTGGGTATTTAGAACAAAATTTCATCCCAATGGGTCAGTTTCTAGGTATAAAGCACGTTTGGTTGCTAAAGGTTTTCACCAAAATCTTGGAATTGACTTTGATGAAACCTTCAGTCCAGTGATCAAACACACCACTGTGAGGACTGTTTTAGCCTTAGCTGCAAATTTTGGATGGCCATTGCAACAATTGGATGTTAAAAATGTTTTTTTACATGGTCATCTCAAAGAAAACGTTTATATGCAGCAACCACAAGGCTTTGTTAACATAAAATTTCCCAATTATGTTTGCAAATTACAAAAGTCCATATATGGCTTGAAACAAGCTCCTCGTGCCTGGTTTGAGATGTTTACTTTCTATATTTTGTCTCTTGGCTTTAAAGCCTCAGGAGCTGATTCATCTTTGTTCATCAGAATTAAGAATAATAAAATAACTTTGCTTCTACTTTATGTAGATGACATTATTGTCAATGGAAGTGACGCGCATTACATTTCATATCTGGTGAATCTTTTGAATACTGAATTTGAAATGAGCAATCTTGGCACTCTTACTTACTTTTTGGGGTTGGAAATTAAAAGAACTAGTTATGGCATTTATATCCATCAGCACAAATATGTGACTGATTTATTGAATCGTTTTAGCATGTCAAATTGCAAATCTTGCACTTCTCCCATTCCTTTTGGCACCAAATATAATCTTTTGGAAGGAACTCCTCTTCCTGATCCAACTGTGCTTAGACAACATTTGGGATCACTCCAGTATATAACTTTTACTCGTCCTGACATAAGTTTTGGTGTCAATCACTTATGCCAATTCATGTATGCAACCACTGATATTCATTTGTCTGGTGCAAAACGTATTTTACGATACTTACAAGGAACAAAAGACTTTGGTTTGTTTTATCAGAAAGGATACCTTCCCATTCAAGCATTCACTGATGCAGACTGGGCAGGGAATCCAACTGATCGCAGAAGCACAACATGCTTCATTGTTTTTCTGGGTCTTAACCCAGTTCACTGGGCTTCAAAAAAACAACCAACTGTAGCAAGGTCCAGTACAGAAGCTGAGTACAGGGGCTTAGCTACAGCTGCTGCAGAACTTTCATGGCTGCAAATGCTTTCTAAAGACCTCCACTTATGTATTCCCCATGCTCCATTACTTTGGTGTGACAATGCTTCAGCTATTGCCATATCCTCAAATCCCATTTTACAAGCTCGTACCAAACACATAGAATTGGATTATCATTTTGTCCGTGAAAAAGTTCTAAGAAAACAATTGTGTGTTTCATTTGTTTCCAGCGCTGATCAAGTTGCTGACATTTTGACAAAAGGACTGCCTTCACATCAATTTCACTTTCTACACAGCAAACTGATGGTGTCTCAACCACCTCCAGTTTGAAGGAGGGTATTAAAGCTGATGGACTAAAGTGAAGTTGTTGTAGAAATTCAGTGCTCTTTCTCTCAAAGTCGAGAAGAATTGGGGTCTCTCTGCTATTGCTTAAATCTCAGTGGTAACTCTATAAATCCTATTATACCAATCTGTAATAGAGTTATCATAGCTGTGGTTATCATGTAATTTATGATTCTTGATAAACCAATGGTCATGATTAGATCCGTTGGAATACCATTGTAATTAAGCCATTGCGGCTGTGTCTCTTCTTATGGAATATACAGAGAACTTTCCTCTCATTTTCATCAGTCTTATCATTATCTCTTCACCCTAATTAGGGTTTCTATCAGATTTGGGATTTTAAACAGTTACAGTGAAAATTGTCACTACTTGACATCAGATTGTCACTTCGGTTTCTTTTTTCTTTTGTCTGGGTTATCTGAATTGCTGATTATAAAATAGGATGAAGAACCTTCCATGGTTGTCTTGGAAGATGAAGCTCCCTAGTAACAAATGAGAACTGGGAATTTTTCGTGTTATAACCGTTTCTGCATTTCTGGGTATAGAGTCCTCCTATTAGGTAGAGTTGTCGGTTCGGTTAAACGTAACCGGGCCCGGGCCGAATAACCGTGAACCGCCAGTTACAGTTTTGTTACGGTTATCAGGACTGTGTTATTTCTCGAAACCCCTAACCGGCCCGGCCTGTGTAAGGCAGTTACGGTTAGGGTGAAATCGCTATTTTTTTATATTATGTGTGTGGGGTCCGCCACTGATAGTATTTTTGGAGACCAATTTGCTCCTTGTACAGTATAGAATAACACAATCTTTGCGGTAAAAGACATTTTCACCCCCTCATGTTTGACATAGAGACACTTTCAATCCTTCATGTTTGGAAATGACACTTTAACTCATTTAGTGTGCCTGTAGGATACTTACACCTCCTGATTGTGTCATTCTATTTTCTTAAGAGGCAAATTAGTCCTAAGAACTACTATTAGTGACAGACCTCACCCACAGACTAACTGTGTCACAATTATGGAATGCCGATATCCTGAAAACCTGGCATACAAAAGGGGTAGAAGTGTCATTTCCCAAACAAGAAGAGGGTGAAAGTGTCTTTGCCACAAACTTGAGGGGGGGCAAGAGTGTCTTTTACCCAAACTTTGTGTTAAACTCAAGGAATGAAAGTGTATTTTAATCTACTACATTATGTTTCCCAAACTAGAAGGGGCGAAAGTGTATTTTACTCTACAACGTTATGAAAAGAATAACAAATTTCGGTATCATTTGACTAGTCAAATCATCTTCTCGTTGATAGAACATGGCAACCATTATGAGACAGAGGGCGAAACTTTTTTTCGTATCTTTTTTGCCTTCAACCATCAACAGCTAATTTGATACTTTAAAACATGGCTTATAACGGATGAACAAACTCAGGCTGATCTCGACTAGTTCTAGAGCTAGCCCGAGCTTGATCATTTTGATTCCGGCGCGAATGAAACCAATCTGAATCAACAATTGAGTCAATAGTAATCCAATCCTTTGTTATAATCTCAATATGGGATGGAACTTATGCAAGTAACAGCCATACTCGTATATAGATTGACTTGAGGTTTCAACTTGTGTCAGAAACAACAGCTTACACGTATGATCATCGCAGAAAACACAATTTTGAATATTCGAGTCAAAATGGAAACCCGTGTGCTTCCTCTGCAGCTGAGATACTTAAATTTGTCTACACCGGATATTATGCTAACTGCTAGCTAAAACATTAGTTGGTAAAAAGAGTCCTGAGGAAGAAGCAGCTATTCAGATGAATCAGACGAACTTGCAAGGCGAGCTTCTTGGTTGCTGTTGCTCTTATCTTTCCTGTCCCCTTTATCGGATACTTTCTTCACCTGCATCACCAACAAAACATACGATATATTTCATTAATTGCTTGTCCTAATACACTTGCTACCTGCACACATTTTAAAGTAAGAACTTCAGATACACTTACCAGGATGGTAGAGATACCAAAGACGAGAACGAAGATATCAGTGAAGAGGTTGAGAGCATGTTTTACATAGTCTTCATCACCGTAGTAGGCTTGCACGATTATTGTCTGTGTATTAAACACAGCGTATCCAGCAAACACCAAAAGTCCAAAGTATAACTGCCAGGAAAGATGGAGATTAGTTTCACATCGGTGAAATGTTTTCTCACAAATGCACCTATTATGTCCAATCTTCTTTTGTCTGATCTATAATACGCTATATACTTATATGCACAATGTTTAATAGTAAATAGTAGCTTCATCTACTGTGTTCATGGCAGCTAATGGCACTAAAAGAAACATTTTTTGGTAAAATAAAAGTTACCACTGCAACTTCTCATCCGTGAAAGTTCCGATTAGAGGTTTTGGTTTTCCAGCATCTGACAGGTTTGTCCCTTATTTGTGATCAGCTAATGGAGGAGTTTCAGCAAAGGATGTTTCTAGTGACAGATGAATTACCTCCAAACATAATCACGGTATAAGATGCATGTTTTAGTCAATTACAAAAACTTGACAATTAAGTTTGATACGCTTCGGCGAACTTGTTAAACAAGGGAAAACATCATAGGATGTTTCAGAACTCGAAACCTGAGAGGGAGTTCCTTTTAATCAAAGAAGGTCCAGATATGTGAGATGATAGCTTAACTACAGTTGAAGTAGTGAACCCTGAAGCATGACTCCCTTACTAGACGAAAGCTAAATCTATCACTGGTTGAATCCACAAATTGAACTCCTAGAATTCATTGATGTCATTGTCATGACTCGTTGATAACTCCGTTTTCGGAGTTATTTTATGCCTTTTATTTCTACGTTTTGCGTGCTTATAATGGAGAATTTGTCGTCTTTTGAGTAAATTGAGCGTAAATGTGAAAATATGAGTTCATGTGCAAAACTTGTTAAATCCGGGCGTTTCTTTAGATTTATGAGCTTTTTATTGTGATATGATCGCGGGTTGTGTTTTCGTGTTGTGATTCGCAGGAAAACAGGGCTTGGATGATCGTGCGGGATTTGGAAGCGAACTTCGGAAACGAGGAACTCAAAGACAAGTCAAGAGGAGAGTCAAAAGTCAAAGGAAAAGTCAAACAGAGGAGAAGGTCAAAGAAAGTCAAAGAAAGTCAAAGGAAGAAAGAATGGAAGAAGGAAGTCAAAGAGGAGAAGAGAAAAGTCAAAGGAAGCAAGAAGAGGGCTGGAACACAGTGTCTTCGTGCGAAGACATTTGTCTTCGTGCGAAGACAATACTTAGCCAAATTTTCAAGTCTGCAGCATTCTCTTCTCAAAACAACATGCAGTATCTAAATGAGAAGATCTTCGCACGAAGAGGCAGAAGTCTTCGTACGAAGACTCTTCGTGCGAAGACAACTGTCTTCGTGCGAAGAGATCGGGGTTCAGCAGCATATTTTTGGGGCTTTTCCGTATTAATTCCAAACTTTGTAATATTATTATGGGAACGTATTTAAGACTTTTAGGTCGTCTTTTTCAGTAGTTTTGGAGGATTAGAGACATCTTTGGAGATCAAGAAGCTAGGAGAGAGCTTAGGAGCTTTTGGATCATTCGTTTGAATTCTAAACTCTTGTTTTTCTTGATTTTCATGTTTAAACTCATTATAATCGTTGTTTTGATTATGAATATGAGTAGCTAAACACCTTTTGCTGGGAATTCTTGTTTGGTGTAGCTAGGGTTTGATCTAAAGTCAATGTTTTGAGGATTGTGATGCATGCTTTAGCTTAATCTCTCGTGTTTATGCATTATTATGGATTATTTGTGATCTTAATCTTATTATCTTTGCGAGTAGCTAACGTAGAGATAAACTAAATTAGTTTCACGCGGTAACTCCGTGATAACTAGTCGGTAAATCGAATAATCCACCTAGTTGTATAAATGTTTGGTAACTCGGCATCGTTAACTAGGATCGTTAAAGTAGAATCGTAATCTTAATGCATACTTGAACCTAAATTAGGCTTGGTAACTCGGTTTAGTTTAGTTTAAGTATAGTGGATTTGCTTGGTAACTCGGTAAGTTCAACGTTGCTTGATTAATAGTGAATAACACGTGGTTGTTTTACGAATCAAAACATAAATTTAGATCGACCTAGTGAACCTAGAGAATTCCCGGTGCTTTTCCCTTATTGATAAAAACTTCCAAATATTCATTCTTTATTAATCGTGAATTATTTCACTTGGTTAATTGAGAATTTTGCGTTTAATTTCTTAGAATTAGATAAAAACACAACTTGTGACTTGCCCAAATAAGGTATAGAATAATAATTAATTTAAACAAAGTCCCTTGGGTTCGACAACCCGGATTTCCGGTTTATTACTACACACGACGGCTGTGCACTTGCAGTTGGAACGTGTCAAGTTTTTGGCGCCGTTGCCGGGGACTTCGACTAAATTAGTTATAATTGCTAGCCTTAGGGATTTTAATTTATTGTTTATATCCGTTACTCACCTACGTTTTGCGTGTTTCGTGATTTCAGGTTGATTTACTCGGTGCATGACCCGTTCTCGAGACGAGCCTTTGTATCCAACGTTTGAAGACCCGGAATCCTTATTAAAAGCACAGCGTAGAGACAAGAGGAATTCAAGCTCAGTAGTTATGGACGAAGAAACGAGGGCTGAGTATGAGAGGATCCGCAAAGGTTTGCAGGATGCGGAAGCAGCTAGAGTTGCAGCTGTAGAGGAGGCTACCCGAAGAGCCGCAGAAACTGAAGAGGTGAGAGCTCAAATGGCTGAGATGCAGGCAAGGTTGGATCGCATGGCTCCCCCAAATCCACAACCACGTCATGGTGTGGGGGCACAAGTGGCGAACATCGGTGGGAACAACAATGGTAATAATGGGGAAAACAACAGGCAGAACAATGCTGAGAATGAAGAACGCCCGATGGTGGATTATTTCAGGACTACTCCAGCATGTTATCAGCCAACCATTGTCAGGCCACAGATCAATGCCCAACACTTCGAGTTGCGCCAACATATGATCAACATGGTTCGTGATGAGTGTGCATTCAACGGAGCTCCAGGAGATGACCCCAATCACCATCTGCTGGTATTTGAGCAAATCACATCAACCCTGCACGATCAGCGAGTTCCAGATGAGACAGTTAAGCTTTTACTATTTCCATTCTCCTTATCTGGAAAAGCCAAGAAGTGGCTTATGGAGCTGCCAGCTGGTAGCATAGTGACATGGGCAGATTGTTGTCATGAGTTTTTGAGGAAGTATTTGCCACCATCCAGAGTCGCGCAGCAGATGGCAGAGATTGCAAAGTTCACTCAGGATGAAGACAGCTCTTTGGGAGATGCATGGAGGAAGTTCAGCCAAATTCTCCGTAGATGTCCGAATCATGGAGAGCCATGGCACAAGCTCTTCCATTATTTCTACACTGCATTAGACAAGGAGACAGCTGACCAGTTGGATATGCTAGCTGGAGGTAATTTTATGGGACTTGGAGCACAGCGAGCTCAAGATTTGCTGAACAATGCGTCAAAGAGAGAGACTACACGATCGGAAACGCGTAGGTATTCCAAACCAGGGGATACATCCTTAGTCAACAAGATTGAATCGATGGAACAAAAGTTGGAATCCATGACTTCAGCATTTCACGGTATGCACCCTCCAACTCAGAAGCCCATGGGTGAATTACTAGCAGATGAAAGCCAGGGATATGATAACAGTGTTGAAGATGTGAATTTTATGCGACAGCAGCAATGGCCTAACACCTATCATCCCAACAATCGTAATCATCCCAACTTCAGCTATGCCAATCCAAACAGTGGATTATATGCACCCGGACAGAGACCCAATGTTCCATATCAGGCGAGGCAAGCTCCACAACAGCAGGTTCCACAAAAAGAAGAGCAAGAGACAAATGCCCTATTGAGAAAGCTACTAGCTAATCACGACAGGATGGAGAGCGCGATTGTCTCAATACAAGCAACAATAAAAAGCCATGAGACTCAGATTGGGCAGATCGCCAATCAAAATGTAAAGCTTCCACCAGGCATGCTTCCAGCAAATACCATCACTCCTAACGAGCAGCTAAATGCCATCACAACTCGCAGTGGCATCACTACTGAGGATCCCCCATATCCTAGCCACGCGCGAGCTGAGGCGACTAAGGCCACCGAGAAAGCTTTGGATGAAGAGATTCCCGTGCCTACCGTGAGTCCCCAATCAAAGGACACGGTGAGGAAGTCGGATGAGAAACAGAAGCCTAGGGAGGAATACAGTGTGCGAGTGCCATACCCGCAGAGATTGAAGAGCCAAGAGGATGCCAAGCATTTCAAGAAGTTTGTGGATATCTTCAGGAAACTGCACATTAATATACCTTTCGCGGAGGCAATCTCACAAATGCCTAAATATGCTAAATTTCTCAAGGACCTCCTTTCTAATAGGAGGCGCATGGATGACTTTGAAACTGTGACTCTAAATGAGGAGTGTAGTGCTGTCGTGCAAAAAGCGCTACCTAAGAAGATGAAAGATCCAGGCGGTTTCATCATTCCTGTTACATTGGGAGACGCATTTCATGGGAGGGCATTGTGTGACCTTGGTGCGAGTATTAATTTGATGCCTACATCGGTTTTTGAGCAACTTGGTGTGGGAGATCCTAAGCCTACCAAGATGTGCTTGCAGATGGCTGATCGCACAATAAAACGCCCCAGGGGTGTTTTAGAGGATGTACTAGTGAGAGTTGAAGGACTCATCTTCCCAGCGGATTTCGTGATCTTAGACATGGAGGCCGACGAGGATGTTCCTCTTATTTTGGGCCGTCCATTCCTGGCCACTGGGAGGACTATCATTGATGTGGCCAATGGGGAGCTGACTATGCAGATCAATGATGAGAAGGTGGCCTTCAATGTGTTTGAGGCTATGAAGTTTCCCGCATACGCGGTGAGCGAGCAGTGCTTTGGGGTGGAGGCATACACGCTGGACGAGGAGGATGATATTTTGTTGGAGCAACTATATGAGGAGCTTGCTCTCTTTGATTCCAGCGAGAAAGAGCAAGCCTTGGATGTTCATTGGCGCCCACCATTACCCCTCTTTAATGAGGGAAGCAGGAAGATTCTTACTCCTTCTCTTATTACTGCTCCTGTTTTAGAGTTAAAGCCTTTACCTGTTCATTTGAAATATTTATACTTGGGATCTAATGATACTTTACCTGTGATTGTATCTGCACATTTGGACAGGGAACAGGAGGAGCAGCTTCTCGAGGTACTACAGAAGAGGAAAGCAGCTATGGGATGGACAATAGCAGATATTAAGGGGATCAGCCCCACAGTTTGCCAGCATAAGATCAGGCTTATGGAAGACAAGAAGCCGGTAGTTCAATTTCAGCGTCGCCTCAACCCTCACATGCAGGAGGTGGTGAAGAAAGAGGTGCTTAAATGGTTGGAAGCAGGTATCATCTATCCTATTTCCGACAGCACGTGGACTAGCCCGGTACAATGTGTTCCCAAGAAGGGAGGTATAACTGTGGTGGAAGGGGAAAAAGGTGATCAAATTGCCACACGTACCGTTACTGGGTGGAGAGTTTGCATGGATTACCGCAAACTCAATGATGCCACTTTGAAGGATCATTTTCCCCTCCCATTCGTGGACCAGATGCTTGATAGGCTAGCTCACCATTCACACTACTGCTTTTTGGATGGATACTCCGGGTATAATCAGATAGCGATTGAGCCGGCTGACCAGGAGAAGACAACATTTACTTGTCCATATGGGACGTTTGCATTCAGACGCATGCCATTCGGGCTATGCAATGCCCCAGCTACGTTTCAGAGGTGCATGATGTCTATCTTCTCAGATATGATGGAGCAGAATTTTGAAGTCTTCATGGATGATTTTTCCCTTTATGGTGATGGGTTCGAAGATTGTCTCCAGCAGCTAGCTCGGGTACTGGACAGATGTATTGACACCAACCTAGTGCTTAACTGGGAGAAGTGCCATTTCATGGTGACCGAGGGAATAGTGTTGGGACACAAGATCTCCAGTAAAGGTTTAGAGGTAGACCGGGCGAAGATTGAGGTGATTGAGAAGCTTCCTTACCCTACGTCTGTCAAAGGGGTACGGAGTTTCTTGGGACATGCAGGTTTCTATCGGCGTTTCATTAAGGACTTTTCGAAAATCACAAAGCCTTTATCTGGTTTGCTTGAGAAAGATGCCGTGTTTGATTTCAATGAAGACTGCAAGACAGCTTTTGATTTGCTCAAGAAGAAGCTGATTAGTTCTCCCATTATAGCCACTCCAGACTGGACTCTACCGTTCGAACTTATGTGTGATGCCAGCGATTATGCGGTGGGAGCAGTGCTGGGACAGCGGAAAGACAAGGTAGCTCATGTTATTTACTATGCTAGTCGTACTCTTAACACTGCACAGGTTAATTATGCCACCACGGAGAAAGAGATGTTGGCTATTATCTTCGCATTGGACAAGTTTCGTCCATATCTTGTGGGTTCCCAGGTGACTATTTTCACGGACCATGCAGCCCTCAAATATCTTCTTGCTAAGAAGGATGCGAAGCCTAGATTGATCCGATGGGTGTTGCTGATGCAAGAGTTTGATATAGTGATAAAGGACAAAAAGGGTGTAGAGAACGTTGTTGCAGACCATTTGTCACGACTGGATAACGAAAAACAAGAAGATGTGCCGATTAGAGAAGATTTTCCAGACGAACAACTTATGGTAGTGGTAGCAGCTGTGCCTTGGTTTGCGGATTTGGCAAATTTCAAGGCGCTCAAAATTGTTCCGAAAGACATGACGTTCCATCAGAAAAAGAAATTTTTCGCAGATGCACGACACTATTTCTGGGATGACCCCTATTTGTTTAGGTTGGGAGCTGACAATGTGTTGAGAAGATGCGTAGCTGAGCCAGATACTTTGGACATTCTTAGACACTGCCACGAATTGAATTGCGGAGGACACTTTGGCAAAGCGCGTACTGTGGCAAAGGTATTGCAAAGTGGATTTTACTGGCCTACTTTACATAAAGATGCTCATCTATTTGTGCAGCAATGTGATCGATGTCAGAGAACCGGCAATATCTCCAGCCGAAACGAGATG
Source organism: Linanthus parryae (assembly GCA_023055425.1). Taxonomy (NCBI): domain Eukaryota; kingdom Viridiplantae; phylum Streptophyta; class Magnoliopsida; order Ericales; family Polemoniaceae; genus Linanthus; species Linanthus parryae. Next base: position 7,387,631 of record JALGPY010000006.1, read on the forward strand.
CCTCAAAATTTCGTGTTGGAAGTAGAGCCTTTTGATGTCTGGGGCATCGATTTCATGGGACCATTCCCGTCTTCACTTGGTAATCTTTATATATTGTTAGCTGTGGATTATGTGACCAAGTGGGTGGAGGCAATGGCTTGCCCGAAGAACGATGGAGCTACTGTAGAGAGATTTGTGCGGAAGAGCATTTTTACGCGGTTTGGAACTCCAAGAGCCATAATCAGTGATGAAGGATCGCATTTTGTGAATAAAGTCTTTGCCAATGTCTTGAGCAAATATGGGGTAAAGACGCATAAAATATCACTGGCCTATCATCCGCAGTCGAATGGGCAAGCAGAAGTATCTAACCGAGAGATAAAAGGGATTCTGGAGAAGACAGTCAACCCGGGACGCAAGGATTGGTCTCTGCATTTAGATGATAGCTTATGGGCGTATAGGACTGCTTACAAGACTCCTTTGGGCATGTCTCCATATCAGTTAGTGTTTGGGAAGTCGTGCCATCTTCCGGTGGAACTTGAGCACAAGGCATTCTGGGCTTTGAAGAAGATCAATTTGGACGCTAAGCTCTCCGGTGAGCTACGAAAGCAAGCGCTACTTGAACTTGAAGAATTTCGGTTGATGGCGTATGAAAGTGCGAGAATCTATAAGGAAAGGACAAAACTGTGGCACGACAGGCACATCATCCCGAGAGACTTCAAGGTAGGACAGAAAGTGTTGATCTTCAATGCAAGACTAAAACTGTTTCCAGGGAAATTGAAATCTAGGTGGAGTGGTCCCTACACGATTACTGAAGTTTATCCATGGGGATCTCTTGAGGTAGAGGACGCAAATGGGAACAGGTTTAAGGTAAATGGCCAGAGAGCAAAACCGTACGTGGACGGGAATTTCATTGGAGTCATTGAATGGCTTCATGCAGCTCCCGCAACTTGAGAAGTCTCTGAGGTAACTGGGTCGGGCCGTCGACCTTAAATTACAAAGCGCTTGTTGGGAGGCAACCCAACCTATTTATTGCTTTAGGATAGATTTTAATACTGTTTTGTAATTTTTTTATTCGGTTTGATGTTATTGAGAGGTGCGAGAGAGTGGATTTAATATTTCCAATGAGTATGTGCAGGAATACGAGGTGAAAGGCCTATTTCGGATCCCCCTTCTTGATGCGCACGTGCGAAACAGAGTAAAAAGTCCAGATTTGCAGCTAAATACGCGTATCGGGATCCGAAGTGAAGAAATTGAAGATAGAAGCCATTTCTGCATCTATTCAACACACGCACCTGGGGAAGATCATGTTCCCGGACTCCCCGTCTTGATTTGCGCAAGAATTTGATTGGAGAACGGAGAAAGCTAGCACGCCGGCACGGATTACGAGGTGAAATTTTGAAGGACAGACTAAAATGAGAATTGAACAATGCCAACGTGTGGGGGTGGTCGAGAGCTTTCTGTAGACGGGTGGATCGCGCAAATCGGAGTCCGGATGAGAAAGTTACGCCAAAAAGGATGTTTTAGCAAGTAAAACGAAGCCAAAAGCATCCGGAAATGCAAAACGTGCCTTGGAACGCGTGAAATTGACGAATAAAACATTCCCCGGATTTTGGGAGTGTTTTAAGGTGAAAAGGGAGTCTCGAGGTCGAGGAGATCTTTCGGAAAGCAAAGGCACGATCGAAGACGCGAAAAATCGACAAAAAGGATGTTTTTGGCACAATTCAGAAGTGTCTTCGTACTAAGACAATTGTCTTCGTACGAAGACATTGTACTTAGAAAAATTTTTGACCCTCTGAATTGTCTTCCTATAACAGCTCTCAGTATCTATGTGAGAAGGCCTTCGTGCGAAGACAATATGTCTTCGTACGAAGACTCTTCGCACGAAGAGAAACGTCTTCGCACGAAGACATCGCGCGGAAAGACTAAATTGTCCAGGACCAGATAGCTGTTTGGGGGTTATAATGTGGGGGCTTTTTGGACTTTTTGGCACTCACTTGAAGGTTAACCAGCTGATCTTCGTTCCTATTCTTCATTCTTCATCTTCACAACTCAGTTCTTCTCCCCATAGCCGAACCTACTCCAATTCACACCCACACTTGTTTCTTCACCAAATTCATCAACCCACCTAGGGTTTTGCTCGCAATTACAAGGAGAACAAGGTTCCAGTGGTTGTTTTGAGAGAGAGTGCAAGAACAGAGAGCAATTAGAGGAGAAGAAAGCTAGGGTTTTGAAGGCAAAGTGAGAAATTGGACGACTTGGAGGTTGATTTACCTTTCGGACGAGAAGGGAACATTGACGGGGACTACGCAAGGAGTACGGGGCAGCAAGAAATTCAAAATTTCGACAAATTTTTCCGGCACCATCAAAAAATCAGTCGGGGTTCGTCAAATTGGGAAATTTTTGCGTCCGTAAGACTTGCTCCGGACGCGTAGGTACTATCTAATCTTTGCAATTTCAATTATCGAGTCTTAGGCACATTGAGTAAAAGCCCGGTTTTATTTGTTGCGCTTAGAAGCGTATTTGGGGGCGATTGCGTAAAGTCCTAGGAACTACTTGTTACGTGCCTACGTGTTTCGTTTCGTTTACACTTCTTGTTCACGTGCACAAGTGTTGGATTGCTTGTTTTACTTGCATTTGAATTTTAAATGGCGGGTGGTAAGAAGAGAAAGACGGGAGAGGGTTCGTCACAAGAAGCATCGGGATCGGGCGATCCCCAATTGGAGATACCGCCTACTCCCCAATATGCCATCTTGACGGCCCCTTTCCCGGCTAAACCGGTTATTGTCGGCCGACGAAAGGCCAAGGCCAATTTGAAAGAGCGTAGTATTGCGCCAGGCTATTATGATAGTTATCGGTTTGTCACCCACGAGGCCCATCTTGACTCTCGTCGAGATACGTATTTGACTAAGAACGGGCAGCCCGAGAAAGCTTTTCCTTTGCACGAGGACATGCCTCAAGCAATTAAGGAAATTTATGAGCGAGAGAAGCTAGATAATTGGTTTAAGCTTGTAGGGCAGTCGAGTTCACACATTACGAGAGAGTTTTTGTTTAATTTGCGTTATGCAAAGGACGGTGAGAGTCAAGACCCTCGTCTCGTTTACTGTCGGAACGAGTGGATAGTCTTCACGCCAGAGACTATCGCTCTCGCCATGGGTTTCCCCGCTTTGAAAGATGGTTGTGGGTTAGAGACGGTTCTTCGTAGTGAGAACCTTTGGTCTCGTCTAAATGCTTTTTGCTTTGCGAAGGGGGTTGATCCATGGGACAGGAAGGGAGAGGTGATTCATTGGAAGGCTGAGAAGAGGTTTTATAGGCCGGAGGCTAGGTGGTGTTGTGAAGTGCTAGAAAACTGGGTTTTGGGAATCACACGAAACCCTAGTTATTCTTTCCGCCTCTCGGTTTGGGCCCTTTGTCTTTACACCGGGGTTAGAATTGATATCCCCAAACTGATTTGGGAGAACTGTCTTGAGAGGGTGTCTAGGACAAACAAATTGGGCCCCGGTCATACCTGCTTGATCACTCACCTAGCCAAAACTGCCGAGGTAGTCATAGGGAGAGATATGGACTTGAAACCGTTTACGGCTAGGAAGTGGCATAGGTTTGACGAGACAGCGAGGAAGAAGGGAAAGGGTAGGAGGATGAACACCTCTAGGTTTGACAACCAGGTTGCCTACGACCACCTGAGAGAGGAGATGGCCCGGGATAGACTCGAGAGGAGACGCCAGTTTGCCCACACTCGGGACAATCAGGCGAAGCTGGGGGGTTTGATCCAGATGGTTGGCCAGTGGGTGATACAGTCTAGTGGTCAGGCACCGGGGGAGTTTGTTCCACCAGTCCCGACGGCGGATCCGTGGTTTCAGGAGGATGATTTTGAATATGAGGTTCCGCCAAGTGAGGATGAGGAAGAAGAAGATGATGAGGATGAGGAAGATGAGGAGGAAGATGACGAGTAGTGGAAGTGTGCCCTCGTGCTAGAATTGTTGAGTCCTCGTGTTATCGTTGAGGACAACGATGCATTCTAGTGTGGGGGTGGTTGAGTCCTTTTTACTAGTCAGTGTTGAGTCTTTGCATCGCCCGTGTCAGCATGTAGTTAGAAATGTTTGGTTATGTCCTTATTTTTCTTTTTATTATTCATCTTTTTGCGTGCACGTTTTGGTATTATTGAGTCATCCCACCACTATTGAGTCATTAGTTGAGTTGGCCGTGCATATAGTATAGGTATAAAAAAAAAAAGAAAAAAAAACTAAAAATGTGAAAAATCCAAAAAAATTAAAAATTTGAGAAAGGGCAATTGAAAAAAGCTGAAAATTCGGTAAAATCGAGAGGCGTGAGACTTTTAGGCATTGGGCGTGAATTGCGATCGAGAGTGACGATGTGAGTTTCCCTTAGTAAGTATAGAAAAACTTTCTTTACGGGAATGCGTGCCTATTTTACACGCGAACTTAATTTTTCAAATCTAAAGTGTGTGCCTAGTTTTCTTACAAGAGTTGAGCTAGGTGTGAGCTAAACAAGCCGAACGTTCTTGTGTACGTCTTAGGTAGTCGCCAACCCGCCTCGTAGTGGCACACAGAACAGCTGTGCGAGGTGTGTATTAGAGCACTCACTGCTTCTAGAACTTACCTTGTAGGACCACTAGCAAACCCGTATTTGAACCATGGATTCTTTGACAACCTTTGGACTTAGGGTGACGATTCTTGGCCTTCAGCATTGATTGGTTAGAATCACCACTTTAGTGCGTCACGAGGGTGTTGTAGTTGAGGGGGTTCTATGAGGGAGTACTTCATGCTATACTTGTGTGAGTCTTACATATCGCATGCACTTCATTTGTGATCTTCGAGGGGAATGCGAGGGTGAGTGAGAGTAGGCTTGCGCACTTCGGTGTGGCGGTGTTCCATGGCATTACAACATGGACACAAGTGAGGAGAGCCGTGAGTGTGTACATCTAATACACACAAAACTTGGGTTGGGGGATTTGATAGGTGGATCGTGCTAGGTACCGGATCTTACTCATCATGGTGTAGGAGGTTTGGTTGGATTAGGCACGAGACAGACATTTGATCGACTACTTGAGAGGGGACAGGATTACATTCGAGTGTGGGGGTGTCGACATTTGACTTCGGACATCGAGATTGTGTTTGCGACGACTCCATCCCCACACATACTCTTTTATGTTAGCGGCTTTGTTGATTTGCACCGAGGATTTTATTGAGATAGGGAGAGACTTTGATTTGTGATTTATACGTGATTTGGATAGTGTCTCTCCTTACGATTACTTGATTAGCTTGATTCATTGGAAGACCACTCGTGAAGAAATTGTGCAGATTTTGAGGGATATATGAAAAAAAAAAAAAAAAAAAAAAAATCAGAAAAAAAAAAAGAAAAGAAAAAAAAAGAGAAAAGAGAGAAAAAAAGGAGAGATGAATAAAGGTTGAATGAGAAGTTTTGTGGAAGAACGAGTGGAGAAGCAACTAGTTCAAGAACGGGAAAATTTTGGTTGGTGCATCATTCATGACAATAGCCGCGGAAATCGTAATTGTACCGGGGTTTGAGGGGATCGAGGGCCGGAGATGGTGAGTTTCGGGCTTGGTTTCCATTATTGTTGTGAGGGTGTGTGAGCTATGGTATATGTGAGAATGTGACGCTTTAGGACTTGTATTTGATTCTTATCCTATTTGTCCCTAAAGCCTCATCATTTTGACCCCGTTAGCGGATTAGGAGCTCGGACCTTGAACGTGGCTTAGCCTAGCGTAGCCTTTTATTTTGTGGCACACATGAAGAGGTATTGCATTCTTGTACTTAGTAAAGTTAGGTTCTCTATACTAGCTAGGGGGAATTCATGTTGACGAATTTGATTTCGAATCATTCCTTGTGCCTAGATTTCTCATCGCTTCGTGTGAATCGGTTTAAGCTAATGGAGATTGCCCAATCTCGCAAAAGAAAAGAAAAAAAAAAAAAATTGTATTTCAATACTTGCATTGTAAATATTGCATTTGCATATAGGTGCATTGTGTATAATCGAGTCGTGTCGACTAGTAGGAAGGATGGTTGGTGAACGGTTCTACTCGGATAAGTATGCAAAAGTTCTTGGTATTGTATGCAATGTGAGGTGATAGTATGCAATTGGCGTAGGGAAGTATGCAATGAGTAGTATGCAAAGTTGGATGAATTGCGGAAAAGCGAAAGAAGCTTTGACTTGAGAGAGATGGAATTGACTTGGGAGATTTGCTCGGGACGAGCAAAAGGTAGTGTGGGGGTAGTTGATAACTCCGTTTTCGGAGTTATTTTATGCCTTTTATTTCTACGTTTTGCGTGCTTATAATGGAGAATTTGTCGTCTTTTGAGTAAATTGAGCGTAAATGTGAAAATATGAGTTCATGTGCAAAACTTGTTAAATCCGGGCGTTTCTTTAGATTTATGAGCTTTTTATTGTGATATGATCGCGGGTTGTGTTTTCGTGTTGTGATTCGCAGGAAAACAGGGCTTGGATGATCGTGCGGGATTTGGAAGCGAACTTCGGAAACGAGGAACTCAAAGACAAGTCAAGAGGAGAGTCAAAAGTCAAAGGAAAAGTCAAACAGAGGAGAAGGTCAAAGAAAGTCAAAGAAAGTCAAAGGAAGAAAGAATGGAAGAAGGAAGTCAAAGAGGAGAAGAGAAAAGTCAAAGGAAGCAAGAAGAGGGCTGGAACACAGTGTCTTCGTGCGAAGACATTTGTCTTCGTGCGAAGACAATACTTAGCCAAATTTTCAAGTCTGCAGCATTCTCTTCTCAAAACAACATGCAGTATCTAAATGAGAAGATCTTCGCACGAAGAGGCAGAAGTCTTCGTACGAAGACTCTTCGTGCGAAGACAACTGTCTTCGTGCGAAGAGATCGGGGTTCAGCAGCATATTTTTGGGGCTTTTCCGTATTAATTCCAAACTTTGTAATATTATTATGGGAACGTATTTAAGACTTTTAGGTCGTCTTTTTCAGTAGTTTTGGAGGATTAGAGACATCTTTGGAGATCAAGAAGCTAGGAGAGAGCTTAGGAGCTTTTGGATCATTCGTTTGAATTCTAAACTCTTGTTTTTCTTGATTTTCATGTTTAAACTCATTATAATCGTTGTTTTGATTATGAATATGAGTAGCTAAACACCTTTTGCTGGGAATTCTTGTTTGGTGTAGCTAGGGTTTGATCTAAAGTCAATGTTTTGAGGATTGTGATGCATGCTTTAGCTTAATCTCTCGTGTTTATGCATTATTATGGATTATTTGTGATCTTAATCTTATTATCTTTGCGAGTAGCTAACGTAGAGATAAACTAAATTAGTTTCACGCGGTAACTCCGTGATAACTAGTCGGTAAATCGAATAATCCACCTAGTTGTATAAATGTTTGGTAACTCGGCATCGTTAACTAGGATCGTTAAAGTAGAATCGTAATCTTAATGCATACTTGAACCTAAATTAGGCTTGGTAACTCGGTTTAGTTTAGTTTAAGTATAGTGGATTTGCTTGGTAACTCGGTAAGTTCAACGTTGCTTGATTAATAGTGAATAACACGTGGTTGTTTTACGAATCAAAACATAAATTTAGATCGACCTAGTGAACCTAGAGAATTCCCGGTGCTTTTCCCTTATTGATAAAAACTTCCAAATATTCATTCTTTATTAATCGTGAATTATTTCACTTGGTTAATTGAGAATTTTGCGTTTAATTTCTTAGAATTAGATAAAAACACAACTTGTGACTTGCCCAAATAAGGTATAGAATAATAATTAATTTAAACAAAGTCCCTTGGGTTCGACAACCCGGATTTCCGGTTTATTACTACACACGACGGCTGTGCACTTGCAGTTGGAACGTGTCACTCGTGATTTGATATCACAAGAAGGTTAATCACAAAGGCCAAGGGGCAACTGCTTCAGATGCTTAGAGTTCAGGTTAGATGGTGTACCTGAAAGGGAAGAAGAGCCGTTGAACCACCAAATATGGCTGAAGCAACGATCAACCAGACCAGCATTGAAACACCAGCACCGAGAAGGCCACCCAAATACAAGTACTTTCTGCGCCTTGACAGTAAGGATGCGGCTGAGAAACATCCAAAAGCCAAAGTAGCGGCCACAAATGTACTGACCAGGACACTGAAATAACAAAATGCTCCACGATTAAACAAGGTTTTGAAATGGAGGATTCGGAGATATGGATCTAGAAGAAAAGGTCATATGCAAGAATTCTAAAAGATCAAGGGTAGATAAATGCCAGTCAAGAAAAGGTCAAATGCAAAAATTCTAAGAGATAAAGGGTAGATAAATGCCAGTCAAAAAGGTTATGCACTTATGCTATTATTCATCCAAATGTCAAGCTTCACTGTCTCAGCTTGCTCTGACAACTGCAAATCACATGCTCTATGACCAATTAATTTAGGGAATATCTATGGAGAAGATATCATATCTCAATTCTCAAGTGGCATCCTTCATTGACATAAGAATGCCAAGATATAACAACAGCAAGCTTAAATAGCAAACTAAGCCGCAAATAAAGAGTACAAAACGCCAAATAAAAGACCTTTGTCTTTCACATAAAAGAAACGGCAATAGCCACTAGAAGTACTTTGTCTGAAATGGGTTAGTCATAGCTACCACCATAATGAATTTCAAAAAACTCCGAGATTGTTTTCAAAATAACGCTTAACTCAGTAACTCAGTAAGTCTTTCCCAACTTTGGTACGCGGCAACTCACATCAGCATCCTTCCATGTTTCTCCTCAGAGCCATGTGCTCGGTTAAAACTTAGATCCATCAGTCTATAATTAGCGGCTCTTTACCCTTCTTTGGTTTTCACACCAACCTTATTTAACTTCAGAGTGTTTTAGTGTAAGCAGTTTATGGTGCAATACTATGGACACCTCTATCAAACACCTAAAAACCAGAAATCTTTAGGCAAACCAATATACAGAAAACTATTACCTCGGATCAATGAAACGGCTGATAGAAGCCCCACTGAAAAGCGCAGCAGCCATCAGGAGAGATATCCTCTTTCTCAGCTAGATAACCAGTTTTTCTGTAAGCAATGGCATAAAGGGAACTCCAAACTAGAAAATTAACAGAAAAAAAAAAAAAAAAAAAAAAAAAAAAAAAAAAACAAGTTGAGTAATACCTCTTTCCAATAGGGTATTGAGCAAAACCACATCAGGCTTCCAATGAATCCAACTACTGTGAGAATTCCCCCAATGTTGCAAAGAAGACCTAAACCGGCTCCAATTGCTGAAGCCGCCATTACACAGCATAGCGTCAGATAAACCTGTTCCAGAATAGGTCAGGAGGTTATCCTTTCGAGGTACCTTCAACAGATTATACAAGCCTACACACAATCCATTTATCGATTATAGAACACTGCAATGAGCTCAAGCTACTTCAAAAATTTCTCAGTCAAGCATCTAATAACCGAAATTTCTCAGGGCCTCTGAAGAAACACAACCTAAATCAAGTCTTAGCCAAACAACACAAGAGAACATTCCGTGGAAAAGCTAAAATCACCAAAAAATTACCGAATCCCTAAATTTATCACCGAGTTTAATCGCACAATGAACGAACTAGACCTCAAACACTGGATTGTGATAGTACATCAGTCCAAATCAAACGCCTAGAAAGGCATTTCGCACAAAAAATCACAAACAATCATCAACTTAACCAAAACACTAACCGATACTTTACTCAAAACAGAAGCGAGAGAATCATACGAATCTGCACTAATTCACACCAGAAATTCCATCAATCTGAGATTTATCACCAAGTTTAATCGCACAATGAACGAACTAAACCTCAAACACTGGATTGCGATAGGTAAATCAGTCCAAATCAAACGCATAGAACAGCATTTCGCACAAAAAATCACAAACAATCATCAACTTAACCAAAACACTAATCGATGCTTTACTCAAACAGAAGCGAGAGAATCACACGAATCTACACTAGTTCATACTAGAAAAGTAGAAATTCCATCAATCTGAGACAATAATCGTTCAGATTTCGATTTTCTAGACTAATTTCACGAAAATCAAACCGAAGCCAGACGAAACGAGAGATCGGAGGAAGAATAGTACCTTCCTGACGTGAAGCTGAACGAATGGCGAGAGGTTTTCCAAGTTCGTCACGATTTTGAGATCAAACAACACATTCATTGTCGAAAACACTCGATTAGTCGCCGGAAATTGCAAAACCCTAGAATAGTCGCCGGAAAATGCAGAGAGAAGGTGAGAGAGCAGCGAAACGCTTTAGCTAGAAGACGAAACTGAAATGGTTCAGTGCGAGAAGGCGAGTAGTACAGTTTTTTTGGAGTACTGAATTGAAAGATTGTGCTGTTTTTAGAGAGAGAGAAATGCCCCTGGTGTAACTGTTAAAATGACGACGGATTTGAACATGGAAGCGTTAGATTTGGTTGAAGAATGAGGGGTAGTATTGGGAAATTGAGAGGGAGCCTCTGGGATGTTGGCGGGAATTGAGAGCATTATCACCTGTGTATGCATTGTTGGGGATCATGTGTAACTCTTCCCACAGTTGTGCCACGTCACATGATCGATACCGTTACATCTTCATCAAAAGGTGCTGTACCGTGTGCCAGTTCCACCTTAGATTTTGTTTGTGAAAGTGAGAGAAAATTAATCCAGGGACAAATCCAAGGATAACCAATTCTCGGTTTGGATAAGCACATAATTACCCGAAATAAACTTAATTGAATCAGGAATGGAATATGACTACACATTAGCCATGTTCTTTTCTTGCAATCCAATACCATGTTTTAACTTAAATTTCCATGTACTTTATGTCAAGTGTTGGAGAGAGTGCCGGAGTGAGCGGTCTTGAGCTTTCAACATCAAGTCGAATCGAGAAAGTGGGTGAGCCGAGTATTACCCTTGCATTGTTCTAGGCAGAGAGATTTCGCTTGATCTAGTCAAGACACGAACTATCGGCTTCATGTCACCTCATAGTTTTGTTTTGTATTTTTTGACGGAAAATAATTTTATTAACATTATTGGGACTGTTTGGATGAGCTAAAATAAGTGAGAGGTTGAGTTTAAAAACTCATTTAATCTGTAGTGTTTGGATATGGTATATTATTGGTAAAAAAATAATTTTTTTGAGATAGCAAGATTCGAACTCAAGACCTCATGTAGGAGTTTCAAAAACTTTACGGCTAAGCTAACACACTTTTACATTAAAAACACTCATAAATCAACTAAAAATGTCCGGAATTTCCCAAAAAAATCCGGATTTGTGCCCAAAAAAATCCGGATTTCCGGCTGAAAATCCTGAAATTCGTATCTCAAGCCGGAACTCCGGGATTTTGGACGGAAATCCGATTTTTTTATGAGTTTGGAGAGGTTTGACTGATTTTTCTGAATTTTTGACTTTTCATTTCCTCACTACTTCCTCTCATCCAAACACGTCCATTGAGCAATCTAGTTCATGTAAATACCACGAGCCACTCAAACTACTAAGTTGACAGTGCGTGACAAAGTTATGTACACAACTATTATCACCTCGGTATACATGTTCAATTGAATACGTTACTTCATCTTTTCCGGAAAGTTCTCAAAAACTCATCCACTACCCTTGCGTTCTTCGAAGGTATCGATGATTCTTTCGTTTCTGCATCTTCTCACTGATATGTATCCAAAGCGCTTGACAAGTTTTGTGAATCTATTTCTATTACCAGTTGGTTGAACTGCAGTTGTCTGATTAGCTCAACTTCTTTAGTGCTTCGACTCCGACTGTCTTCGCCGATTTTCTAAATGGAAACTCAGCGCACATTTCGGCAATAAAGAGCACGTTCTCATCACTGATGATGATTTTGGCGGTTGCTGTCTGCTTCTAGTGATTCCCAGTCGCATCTATGTTAACTTTCAGCCAGCATGGAGGTGTTTGGTCCATCTTGAAATGATTTGAGTACATACACAAATCATTTCAAGATGCTGCGATCTAGTCTAGCTCAATCTCTATGAGCTCCTCAATTGATCTAATGGAGGTAGCTAAATCACCGGTGACAATTTTACTAGAAGATGGCGACCAGGCGACGGAGAGACTCACTAAACTCTGCATCTACGGCAAGATTCTGGCGAAAAGGGAGATCCGGCTCGTCTCAGTCGAAGCCCTGTTCAAATCGATCTGGAAAATTAGATCGACATTTAGAGTAACAGCAAGAGGAGACAACTTGTTTGTTTTTGAGTTTGATGATTCAGAGGATTGTGAGAGGGTGTGGCGTGGAACACCATGGTCGTTTCAAAACCAACTTATGGTGATGAACCGATTTGTCCCGGAAAAGAACCCAGAAGATATGGAGTTCAGTAAATGTGACTTTTGGATCCAGATCCATAGGTTGCCTCTGGAGAAATTGGTTGTCAAAAATGCGAAGAAAATAGCAGCTCTAGCAGGAGAAGTACTGGAGGTAGATGCAGAAGATGAAACGAACGATGAAGAAGGTCTGTATTCACCCATTCGAGTTAGGGTAAGGGTTGACATCTCAAAACCTCTCGAGAGAGGTTTCTTTCTGGGAAACAAAACTGGGATATCCCAATGGATCCCATTTCAATATGAAAAACTAACGGGACTCTGCTTCCGATGTGGAAGAATTGGTCACGACAAGGTGGAGTGCAAGTTTTTATCCCAGAAAGATGGAATCAATTCTGGGTTTGGACCCCATCTAAAAGCCAAAGAAGGTAAAAGCATGAAAGGAGAAACTGGAAAAGATACAAGATCAATCGGATACCAGGAACAGAGGCAGCAATCGCCGGAGAGGAACAAGATGGCGGCGCGTGAGATCCACAGCAAAGGGGGAAAGATGACAGACAAGGACAACCTGATTGGGAGGCGCGTGGAAGAGGTGTCAGGTACGGAGAAATACGATCAAATCATGGTAAAAGATTTGGAGGAATCCGATGATTACAGGAGGTCCATCAGAGCCGTCGATCCACAACGTGCCAGAGGGGGTACAAGGTACGTGAGAGGCAATGAGCTGGAGTCAATCGGCGAAGAGACAGCTGGTAGGGTTCATAAACCTGAAGAAGAAGAAGTAGAATCCCATCAAATGGGCCTGGAAAGAAGTGTTGGGCTGAGCCCACTTAGTATTAAACACACCAACCAGTCCGAGCAAGGCCCAAACAAAATGAATTTGGACTCAGGGTCACGAGATAAGCCAGGCCTGAGGGTGGATGGCTGGGTGAGTCCATTCATTAGCCCAAAGCTGATAACTATGCCTCATTTCAATCAAACGGTGGCGTCTGGAGTTAGAATTGAAGAGCTACCAGAAGAAACTGAAAGGGCGTCGACAGAGGAAGAAGATGGATCCAGAAGGCGATGTAACTGCAGAAACCAAGAGAAGGGAAAATGTACGCCGGATTTCTGCTATGATGAATTTGCCAAAGAATCAAGACGAATGGTGATAAATAAAATCATGGCGGAGAATTTCAGATGTCAACTCCAACTGAAGAGAGAGTACAGGAAAGTGATGGTACCTGAGTTTTTACATGGAAAGAGGGGAGGTGAAAGATGCGTTCCTGCACAATTAATTGAAATTTTGGAAGAAGAAAATACTGATCCGGAGACGGGAGAAAAGTTCATCACGGAGAAAATTATGGATGCAAGGAAGTTCATTGAAAGGGGGAAAGATGGAATTTTTAGGAGGGTGAAGGTTACTACAGAAGACTTTATCCAGAGGAAATTGAAGTCGGCAGATTCTTCTACTTCTACTGTGGCTGAGGAGGCGAGCCTAATCACGCCCCCAAAGGCGCCATGAGAGGCGTAGTTTGGAACTGCCGTGGGTTGGGGCAGACCACGGCTGTTCGACAGGTTAAGTCCTTAATAAGAGCAGAGAAATCCGATTGGATTTTTCTTGCCGAAACAAAGGTACATTTTGAAAAACACAAAAAAAAAATTCTTAATATTGGTATGGAACAGTTTCATTTTGTGGATCCAAGAGGAAAGTCAGGTGGATTGTGGTTTGGATGGTCTAAACACCTGGATTGTGAAGTCATCTATAGCTCTGCTAATACTATAGTTGTGTTAATGCCTGCGATCCATTCAAAACCTATGTGGGTGCTGGTTTGTATCTATGCCCCTTGCAAGAGTAAAAAAAGGAATGAGTTCTGGAAGGAGGTGAGATCTATACTGGAAATCAGCAGCTTACCAGCCTTGGTCATAGGAGATTACAATGAAGTTTTGATGCAAAAGGATAAGAAAGGGGGCAACAAAGTGGCACAGAGTTCCAAAGCAGGCCTTCATCAGCTTATTTTCCAAGCAGGACTCATTGACATTGGTTTCACTGGAGCCAAATTTACTTGGAACAATGGCTGGAACAAAGAAAGACTAATTAGAGAAAGGATTGACAGGGGGTTTGCTAACAGTGACTGGAGAGTTCAATTTCCTAATGCTTCAGTATATCACAAATCAGCTACCACTTCAGATCACTTACCTCTAGTACTGGACACTGATCCTATACATCATAGTGTGAAGAAACCATTTAGATTTGAATCTATGTGGGCCAGGGATACCAGCAGTTGGGATGTTATCAGAAGTGCTTGGCAAAGTGGAGGGCAACTCAATGAAGGGAGCAGCTGGGGTAAGAAAATTAGGAATACAAAGGTAGCTTTAAGAAAATGGAATAAAGAGGTGTTTGGATGGATTGATACTGAGCTTGCCAAAGTAGAAAAGAGGGTTGCTGATATTCATAGTAGAGAGGACCTGGATGTTGAGGAGGAAAAAAGTGCTAAATGTTGGTGGCAGGAGCTCTTAGCAAGAAAAGAAATGATGTGGAAGCAAAGAGCTAAAGATCAATGGCTAAAAGAAGGGGATGCCAACACTAGGTACTTCCATACCAAGGCCACTATCAGAAATAAGAGAAATAGAATTGAAGCTATACAAACAGAAGATGGGAGCTGGACTGACAAGAGAAGAGAGATTGAAAAAGAGTTTTTGAATTTCTATAAGGAATTATTTGACAGTGATGGAAAGGAGATTCCTAGCTGGTTACAGGAGCTAGTTAAAGAAGAGATTAACACCCAAGATTGGGATGAGCTCACTCAAGTACCTGATAATCAAGAAATCAAAGAGGTGGTCTTCAGTATGGGAAGTTTCAAATCACCAGGGCCAGATGGAATGTCTGTTTTCTTTTATAAACACTATTGGAGCATAGTTGGGAATGACTTCTGCAAAACTGTCAAGGATTTCTTCACCACAAGTAACTTGCCAGGCAACTTAAATGCCACCTTTATTGCTCTTATTCCAAAGCTTGTTGCTCCCTCTAAGGTGAAACACTTTAGACCTATAAGCTTATGCAATGTGATTTATAAAGTGATTTCTAAAATCCTTGCAAATAGACTTAAACCCCATCTGGATAAGTTCATCTCCCCATTCCAAGCAGCCTTTGTGCCAGGTAGAAACATTCAAGACAACATAATTATCCTTCATGAGCTTCTTCATACAATGACTAAGAAAACAGGGAAAGGAGGTCTCATGGCTATAAAGGTTGACATGGAGAAGGCCTATGACAGATTGGAATGGAGTCTTATTGAAAATATGTTGCTTTGGTTAAATTTCCCTCCTCAGTTTGTTGGCTGGATAATGAGATGTGTCTCTACCTACTTTCTCCATTCTCATAAATGGGGCCCCTGTGGATACTTCAAATCCAAAAGAGGAGTGAGGCAGGGTGATCCCCTCTCCCCTTACTTGTTCATCATTTGTGCTGAGATTCTCTCCAGGATCCTCAATTTTGCAGCTGAAAACAAATGGATCAATGGAATCAAGATGGCAAGAGTCTGTGAGCCAGTCCATCATCTTCTCTTTGCAGATGATCTTATCATTCTAACAAGAGCAGACACACAAGAAGCTAATTATGTCAACTGGTGTTTACAACTATATGAAGAGGTGTCTGGACAAAGAGTTAACAAAGAGAAATCTGCAGTCTTCTTCAGCAAAAATATGCAGAGAGAGCAGAAAAGGAGTATTAAAGAGATTCTCCATCTTAAGCAAGGGAAGAAAGATGCTATTTATTTGGGGCTTCCAATGTTCATGCAAAGAAGTAAAGTTCAACAGTTCAATCCTATTGTGGAAAAAATGAACATCAAGGCTGGGGGGTGGAAATCAAAGTTACTGTCTTTTGCTAGCAAGAAAATAATCATCAAAGCTGCCATGAGTGCTATACCTTCATTTCCTATGTCTATGTTTGTACTACCCAAAACTACTCTCAACCTGATCAATAGCACTCAAGCCAATTTCTGGTGGGGTGAAGACAACCAGAAGAAGAAGTATCACTGGGTTGCTTGGGAAAAGCTGTGTAAGGCCAAAGAAAGGGGAGGGTTAGGCTTCAGGGAGGCAAACAAATTTAATACAGCCATGGTGTGCAAACTGGCTTGGCAAGTGTGGTGCAAGGATAACAAATTTTGGGTTCATCAAATTACAAAGAAGTATTGTAGAACCCTAGAATTCCAGAAAGTTGACAAAAAAGGCAGTGATTCCACCTTTTGGAAAGGGCTAATTAAGTGCAGAGATCTAATTGAGAAGTTTGCTATTAAAAGTGTTGGAAATGGAGAAGACATCAACATCTGGCTTGACCCTTGGGTCCCCAATTTGGAGAATGCAAAGCCAAAGCCTCCAGATGATTTGATGAGAGCTCCTAAGTGGGTAAGTGAACTCATAAACTGGAATGAGCACATGTGGGATTTAGAAACCCTTAACACCTGGTTTAGTGAGGAGGAGAGAAGAGCAATATCTCAGATCCCAATCCCCATTATCAAGAGCCCTGACAAATGGGTCTGGACTGCTGCAAAAAAAGGGAAAGTTACAGTCAAAGAAGCCTACCATGCACAATCAAGACAGAACCCAAATGAAGATATGCAACAGGTTAAATTCTGGAAAGAGTTATGGCACTATCCAATGCATAATAGATTAAAAATGACACTGTGGAGAGTGGCACAGAATATTCTTCCTACTCATGCCAACATTGCAGCCAAGATAGGTAAAGATGCTGGTAAATGCTTATTTTGCCATGAGAAAGAGGAAAGTGTCAAACATATATTTTTTGAATGCCACCTTGCTAGGCAGATTTGGTTTAGTACTCTGGGGCTGAAAATTGACCTTCTGCCAGGAGTGGGGGCCAAGAACTGCATCAAGGAGATATTTGAAATCCAAAAGAAATGGCAAAGTCATGAAACTGATGTGGTAATCATGGCCATTATATTGGATAGAATCTGGATGATGAGAAATGATCTTCTGAGATCTGGAAGGCTGGCTAAACAAACAGAAGGCAGTAGACTCAGAGAACAAGTCCTAAAATCCCATTATAAGCACTTCCATGCCCAGGTTGATGAGGAGAATCCCAGGAAGGACAAAGTTTTACCACAGAAGATGAATCTAGTATCTCAAGAAGCTGTTGACCCCCAAACTATATTCATTTATGGTGATGCTAGCTATGTGAATGGGTGGGCTGGCATAGCAGCAGTAGCACGGAATATGGAGGGAGTGGTGCTGGATATAAGAGCTGAATTTCAACCAGTATCATCTGTGGAAGAAGCTGAACTAAGAGCTATTGAGATGGGATGCCAGTTAGCAGCTAAGAATGGCTGGACTAAGTGGTGGTGCTTCTCGGATTGTATCAGCTTAGTGAAGGAATGTAATGGACTGCTAGAAGCTAACTGGACAAGGACTACCCGCATAGATGCCATCAGAAAGTGTGTCACAAGTAGCAGCTTAATTAAGTTAAATTTTGTAGCCAGGAATGGCAATTTTGCAGCTCATAGACTAGCTAACTGGGTGAGAACTTCCCAAGTTAGAGGTCCAATTTTGATAGATAGCATTGCTAGAGATGAATTAGAGCTGATATGTACAAAAGGTCTTTCTGACCTCTCTTTTTGCTTTAATGAATGAAAAACCCAACTTCTCAAAAAAAAAAAAGTACATACACAAATAAAATGATGTTCTTATCTATATACTTAATTTATTTATTTTTTTGAAAACATTTTGTTTAAACCATACACTTACATTTTTTATAGAATCATAACAAATTTATTAAATATTAATGTGTGAGAAAGCCCTGAAATTAGTAAACCAAACAAAAGTGGCCGAGTAAACAAATCCATTTTCCATCGTCTTCCTCAAACGAATTCGAACCCAACCCAGAGTACACAATCTAGGGCATTTCCGTTCTCAATTATGCTTTCCCCTTGTACAAACGCCTGCAAAACACAGTTTCTAGGGTTTCGCAGCCTCCAATCTCTCCCATCCCCTCACTCACCGCCGACACCGTCATCTCTCACCTCCGTCTCCGTCTCCGTCTCCGTCCGCAACCCTCACTCCTCCGTTTCCTGCAAGCTCGTCAATGGCAGCAGCAACCGGAGAAAGAGCGGCGAAGGCAGAGAGAAGGTGGAGGCGAGAGGCAAAGACAACGTCTGGAGCGTCGATAACGAGACGGCGAAGGTGGACAAGGAGAAGGAGAGGTCAGGGAAGAGGAAGAAGAGAGGAGGAGGAAGGAGAGTGAAGAAGAAGAGCTCCAATGGTGATAAGGTGTTGGTGTCTGGTG
Organism: Linanthus parryae; assembly: GCA_023055425.1. Taxonomy (NCBI): domain Eukaryota; kingdom Viridiplantae; phylum Streptophyta; class Magnoliopsida; order Ericales; family Polemoniaceae; genus Linanthus; species Linanthus parryae. The sequence continues at coordinate 7,406,154 of JALGPY010000006.1, forward strand.
CGATGTTGATTGAGAACGAGACTGTTCTTCAAACTCAGGTACTCGCAATTTGAATTGAATTCTACAGCTTTGAAAATTGGAATGTGATGTCATGTTTGTTGATCTCCGGATATGAGGTGAATGAGTTATTGGATGCATAGTTGAATTTGATTAATTTTTGTTTGCTAGAAGCATAGAAGGTGAGTTACTTGTTAGAATGTGATATCATGTTCTAGTATGTTGATCTCTGGATATGAGCTGAATGAACTATTTGATGCATAGCTGAAGTTGATTAATTTTGTTTGTTAGGAGCATAGAAGGTGAGTTACTTGCTGGCTCTATCAATGAATTTTGCTAAGAGAAAGGAAACTAATGGGAATTGATAGATGAGCGGTGATCTCACGAACTCGTGTTCATTGATACTATCATGAGAACATGTCGTGGCATGCTTACAGCCACAAATTTCTTTTCATTAAGGAAGGAGAAATCACACGCGCATATTCTTTAAGATTTAGAGTCATAATATATGTGTATCTCCTTAATGAAATGAAATTTGTGGATGTGAATATGCCACGTCACGTTCTCATGATAGTATCAATGAACACGAGTTTGTGAGATCACCACTAAGAATCGCTGAACTGTGGATTTTGCTAGGGAAGGGGATGAAGAGTTTGGTGTACGATCAATGAAACGAAGGGTTATTGAATTCTTCTTCCAATCGATATATATGGTTCTAATTTTCCATGCATAGCCATTATGTTTCTTATGAGAGGTCAGCCGAAAAATAGGATAACCAAAAGAAAACAGAGAACTTCTGCAAAAGAAAAAGGTTCTAGAGATGCTCTTCCTTTGTATTTTTCATATTTTTTTCCAAATAGCCATGAGTTTTTGGTGGAATGACCAAGACTCTTGGATGTGGCTTTAGCTTTCCATGTACGCTATGTGACAATCGGACATATAAGCTATGAAGTTAAAACTGGAGTGCTTCTAGTCAAGGAAGTTTTATAAGATGTTACATGGTACTCTCTTTTGGTGTTTACTTGTGCTGTTGGCTACAACAAAACAGACTTCTTTTTTTGTTCTTGTACTCTAGTCTAACAAGCATGCTTCCTTATTTTGGTGGTGTTGTTGTCTCAGAAATAGTCTCTTGTTGTCTGCGGACCCGAGTGGTCTTCAGTTGTATTATATTTTGGGCTACTAGCGTAAAGTTTATAGTGGCTTTTTCTTTCAGGAACCAGTTATTCGACCAGCATGGAACACATTTGCAAGTAGTCTTAGCGGGATATGGAAGGGAGTGGGAGCAGTATTTTCACCCATTACAGCTGAGATGGAGCCAATTGATATTGGAAGGAAGAGCGAAAATCTATACGATTGCTTTACCCTTTCCCACATTGAGGCACTTCCTTCGTCTTCTAGTGGGCAGACATCTCAGATTCGAAGGATAATAAGATGGGCGACGATGAATCCTCATGGTGAACTTGATATTCCAAGTACGGGGAACTACAATAACAAAGCTGCATTACCCAAATTTGAATCATTTGACTTGGGAACTAGTGATGTAATGGAAGAAGATCTCATGGGGATGGAGCCTGGTCTTGTTTTCTTTGAGGTAGGAACTACCATTTTAATTTGAGAAATTCTGCATTCTTTCACCACTGTTTTTCCATTTATCCAGTTGTGCACTCTATTATGGATGGTCGAACTTTGCCAAAATATATAAAGGCTGCTATGTAGTCGTTTCTAGCCTCTTAAGTACGATAAATTCACCTGCCAAGCTTGTATAGGAAGGGAATAATTACTCCTTTGCTGTGAACCTGTGACTACTGTCTGACGAATGAAGCAAGTGAGGCATTGTCTCTGATAACTGTTAAACTTGTACTCCATGTTGATTATGCCTTGTTATCATATTTTACTGGACATTCTCCATCAAGGCAGCTTCAATCTGGATTAGTATGGTTTCCTGGCTTTTCACTGTCTCACTTGTTGAATGTTGAATGTGAAATTTACGCAGCAATGTTTCCAAATCCATTTGACTGTTGCCATCCATGTATCAACTTATAAAATATACTTTTAAGAATCATTTGTAGTATGTATGCTTCAAGAATATTTCAGGATGCCAGGACCCCCAAAAAACAATATTGCAGAAATGCTACTATCAATTAACCCATTAATTTCATAAACATTTTTGTTGGTTGAAGGGGTCTTTTAGTTGTAGCAGTGTCAGTTGAAGAATGCTGAGGCCATTGTGTTGGTTTTTTCGTGCACCTGCTTCGCAACTCTTATGCAAGTTGTTGCTTTGCTTTCTTGTTATTAGCTGCTCTAAGCTAACTTCCTTCTTCTGTTTTCTTTTTTCCGTAAACCCAAGCTATGATGTTGTTATCAATTCATGCTCACCATCCTCTAATCTGAATGATGAAAAACTAGGATGCCAAGGACGTAACATCCTCTAATATAGCAATTTCCCTCATAAGTACATCAAGTTGCGTAGAAACTGCTGGTGTGCATCCATCAAAGATGGAGATAACAATATTCGCTGATATTTGGGCAACCTGCTTGACTATATGTCTTCTATCCTCTCCTGTTTAATCATCGTCAATGTAATTTGAAATACTAGCAGATGCCCGCTGCTATTCAGTACATAAGGACAAATGTTATATATATATATATATATATATATATATATATATATATATATATATATATATATATATATATATATATATCCGCGTATCCTCCCTCATCGGCACCAACCAATACCGGAGCAAGGACTAGTGGGGTATTTCAAGCAAAAGAAGGGCTTTTGTGAATTATTTGAATTGCGAGGGAGCTTTATAATAGGGCAAATAGGGTAGCCAATGAATACACTTACCGGGCTGGAGACGAGTGGAACGGGAGGGGACAAAGAAGACGAGGCCATTTTAAATCCTTCCATTATATACTCCATTCTTTGTGCGCTGAGTGGGCGCTAAATCATCAGAAGATCCGCGGGGGGTGCCCGTTGGGCCTGATATAAAGGTATAGAATGAAATGCCTTTTACATATCGACGGATTAGGAAGGCTGCATATATATATATATATATATATAGTATAAAAGTACTATGATTACTGTTGTACAATCTTCTTATATTTTTTGTGCAGAACTGTGTTCCATAGAAGAGAAGATATGTTGATGCATTTATGTGGCTATTCTTTGAAGTCATTGATATTTTCACGTACCATTTCTTCAGTTACCTGAAGTCATAGTTCACATGGTTATTTTTCAGGATGGGTCTTACTCTAGAGGTCCTGTTGATATCCCTGTTGGCGAAGGCGATGAATCTACCTACTTCCTTAACCCAACTTTCAAGTTCGAACAAGTAAGTTCGCGGTGATCTTCACGAGAAAGTTTTCACTAGCCTTATTGTGGTCTATCTAGCTTAAGGGTAATTAGAAAAGGTATCATGCTTAATGTATTTGCTGGTTAATCTGAGTGCAAGTAGAGTTCTCTACCTAAGCTATTCTGTGGTTATCATTATTCAATTGTTGATGGAAATTTAAATCACAATATGATGCACTCCATAATTACTTTAGAAATATGAGTAGAAAATAAAAACAGGTGTATGCTTGAGCTGTGCATTTCATTTTATGGTAGAAAACAGATGGGGCCTAAACTTCACTTAAGAGCTTTCCATCAGAGAAACAGACAATGTGCACACCGTTGTAGCCTTTACTATGAGCTGTGTATTTTTCTTGTACAAAACAAGTGATGAATATTCATGTACTTGGTTTATTCTTCTCTTGTGTAGTGTTTGGTCAAAGGCTGTCATAAGAGACTGCGGATTATTCATACTGTAGAGTTCAGTAATGGGGGTTCAGACATACAGATCATGAGGGTTGCTGTCTATGAAGAGCAGTGGGCCAGCCCAGCAAATATGGAGGATCAGAGGTATCATTTCTGCTTCACTTACGTTGCAGTCTTTGCATATGAAGTTAAGGGACGATTATCTTATCCTACAACCTTGGATCTTATTCTCTGTTGTTTCTTGTAACACTGATAATTGATATAGTACTCCACTAGAACACTTCAATCGTTACTTGCAAAGTCATGTCGCTGGTAAAATGAATTAGGGTGTTATAATAGACATTTGCTGACCTGATCCTTGAGACTCCAGTTCTGTAATGTCTGCAACTATGCATAGCTACATAAGCTTCAGTGGCAAATATAGGAGGTGTTTTCTTTCTTAGCGCACGTTACAGTTTGAAAGTTTGTCTGACTTGGTTTTCTTTGTTAAGCTTGAGGTGACTATGGCCACCCTTTTGACATTGATCACTAATTAGTAGTATGTCACATGATTGTCACTGGCAAGTCAAACTCTGGCAGACTTCATAGTCTTACTCTACATCGCTCTTTTTTTTTGTGTTTATGTTTGTGTCAGCTTGCGTATGTTGTTCTCCTATATTTTGGTTTCTGAATCATACCAAACTTATCGAACCCGCCCCTGAAACTGAGTTTGGATGCTAAGTCTGAAAGGTTTTCGGCTTCAATGTGACGATGACAGTAATCGTAGCTTGGTCTGAAAGGTTTTTGGCTTCAATGTGAGGATGACGGTAATCGTAGCAAGCTAGCTATTGGTAATCATAGAATTCAATCAATGTACAATCAGTCATTCGAGTTTGTATGTTAAGTCTGAAAGGTTTTTGGCTTCAATGTGAGGATGACAGTAATAGAAGAAAGCTAGCTATTGGTAATCATAGAATTCAATCAATGATTCGAGCTCCCAAGGTCGCTTGCAGTTACATGTACAAGCAAGAACTGCCATGGGAATTGTTCGTCTCCTTGAGAACTGTTGAGTAAATTCTTTGAGTGGCTTTTCATGAGAAATAGAATTAACATTACCTTAGCAGCTGTGACAATATAAAAACCATTGTTCATTTACAAGGAGATACTTATTAATGTAATTTAGCCATAGCAATAAACTGTGGCTGACTGTAAAGTCCTTTACAGTTTTAGCTAAGAAGGATCATATTCGACCATTTAGGAAAAGCCGTGAGGATGATATCTGGTAGTTCTGAACCAAAACTCCGAATAAAGAACTATTTTAGGTTTATGTAGTCTTTGGAGCATGCAGTTTGTGTTATTTCTCTCTTACATCTGTAACCTAATACCACACACACTCATTTCAGTGATCTGGAGTTTGATCTGAAGCCATTTTCCCAGAGGAAGAGAACTCAGCCATCAGAGCTAAGTGGATCGTGGAAAGTCTTTGAGATGAGCGCCACCCCTATCTACGGAGAAGAAGAATTGCTAATGAGCGAAACCAATGGACTTCCATACGTCTACCTTTGCACCGAGACTCTGAAGAAAAGGAATTTACCAGAAAATCCTGTCTACTTCGGTGAAGAAGAAATGCTTGACATGCAGGACATGTCGGTCCTTTGGCTTCCTGGAGGCGTGACGGGCTATGTAGACGTGAACAAGGACGGTACACTTTGCATTGGAGTTGGATGGTATTCCGATGAAGGAATCAACCTTGTCATGGAGAGAGATTATGGAGTTGATGGGAAGCTGAAGGAGGTTAGATGGAAATCTGAGGTTAAGAGAAGATGGCCAGATTCTCAAGGGTAGATTGCTTATATGTTTTGTGAATGTTCAAATGAGTTGTATATTTTCCTTCAGTTTGATTCTGGGTTGTACTAGGGTTATCTGTGAGACTGTTAAGAATGTACAGTTGATCATGAAAGAGGCCTCTTTTTCTGACTGCATTGGACCAAATATAGTTGCGGTATCATTTGGCATAGGATCAAGTGTACGGTGTCAATTGTTGTCAACTGCATTGTTTTGAAACAAACTTCTGGTTTCAAAACATGTACCACTCCGTCCCAACTCTTTTGCACTATTTGGACTTTTACCACTATTTACTGGTGCCTTTGACCCGGTAATTTGAATAGCAAAACATTTCAATTTTTAGATAATTTTTTCACAGTGTTGTAGAGTAACTCTTATTCTACACGATCATAAAAAATTAGCAAAAAATTACATCGTTTTGCCATCCAAATCACCGGGTCAAAGTGACCCAGTTACATTTAAAAAAGTGACCTAGTTACGGGTGAAAAATTCCAACTGGTGCGAAGCGCCTTGGAAGGAGTGGTATGGCTTGTGACCTACAAAATCCGTAGCACCATTTATTTATGTGAACGTATCTAAAAGGATGCTTCCTGCTTCAACTGAAATCGCATTCTTCAAAAGTCGTGCTTTTATTGATCAGCAAATCAGCCGCTGCTTCTTCTCTGCTCCTGTAAACCACTCTTGTGGCCCATAACCCTAGTGCACTAAGCCTTCTTTCTAACCATATCGGACACTAGGAGCTCTGTTTGTTATGCACTTCACATCACGGCCTGTTTGAGAAATGTTGTGATGGTTAAAGAATCTGTTGTGGAAAAGCTACTGTTAATTTTATACAAGATGTTTAGGAAATATTAAGTAAAAACTAGATGGAATATTTGTAAAGTAATTTGAGTTTTTTTTTTTTTTTTAATTGTAGTGTTATCCACTGCAGAAGAATTTAAACAAAAGCTCATTCTGGAAATCTATTCCCCCCCACCCCCCCCCCCCCCCCCCCCCCCCCCTACACACACACACACGTTTTCAAAAAGGAGACACAGATGAAGCATTCGGAAACTGGCCATCAGTCACATTGCTACATTGTGTCTCGTTAATGAACCACAATCCATTTGGTATCAAATAAAGCAAACAATGACCATCAGGGCTTTATATTTCACTGTCCCAATCGAATAACACTTTCAGTCCACGCACCCCGTGCCACAAAATTATGTGACAAACATGTTGCTGATTCCAGATGAGATCTCTACTGAAAGAACAATCCTATAAAACATTTCCTTGCATTCACTAAACATCAACAATAGCCTTGTCACAACTCACAAATAAGCCTCTTCCATCAGAAGCACCACACAATTTTACCAGTCAGAAAATGGGAAGAGAGCGAGTTTAGACACATGCAGTTAAGAATCCTACTTTTCTAATATGAAAACTTCTCAAGCGATGCACAGCAGTCATATTACACAACAGTTAAAAAGGGCAGTGTTTAAGCTCAGATCCAAGAAAAATAAGCCAGGGCAATAATATTCTCATAGCATTTGTTGCCAAGAAACTCCATATAACTAGGACACAACTTTCAAAGACGACAATGGAGCAATCCTGGACACAATTGGTGGTGATATGTAGCCAGCGAAAGCAGAAGCTCGAGCAATCCCCCCTATATGGGTTTGATCTTGAAGTGGAGTGAGATCAGAGAGAACACAAAGCACTTCAGGTCCTGCAATCAGTCATCATGATCAAATGGTGAGTGAAACATGTTCCGTCATTTGCTGATAAGAAAATACCTGACCTAAAATGCATACTATAGTTAACTTCGTAATTGGGAAAGAACTTGCATTGCACTGAACTATGGAACCTATCCACAATAAACCAAACCAAAGAAAGGGAAACATCAAATGCAAAACATCAAAAAAAAAAAAAAAAAAAAAAAAATCCACGCACAAAATCACCCATTATCTTACTCTTAGCATAGCTTCGAGATACCACGCCAAATAACACGAGCAAAAGAAAACGTCACTAGCCACTACATATGGTAATTGGTAAACCATTAGAAAGCTCATAACTTATCTACTCCCTCCGTCCCAAAATGAGTATCCCGCTGTTTTTCGGCAACCATTTTGAGGTGATGATTTGACTAGCAAAATGATACCGAAACTTGTTCTTTCATCGAGTTGTAGAGTTAAGATTACCAGAACGTGGAAAGATTAAGAGGTTCTTGTATCTTTTGACTAGTCAAATCATCACCTCGAAATGGTTGCAAAAAAACAGCACGACACTCATTTTGGAACGGAGGGAGTAAAGCTTATTTTAGATATGATCTGAAGAGAACTGGAGAAACAAGAATTGATTCATTAAAAAATAGACAATCGACACATTGGTTCATCCGATGCTTCATACAACGTCAAAACAATATTATAACATAACAAAGATTTCAACTTCACAGAAAGTGGACGCTATTAATTTAGAACCCTGGTCTCCTCAAAGCTTCATGACAGCTCACAAACTAATACTGAAAGAGCCATGTAACCAGGGAGTATCATCGTTGAAGCCTATTCATCTTCTGATACTAGACAGCCCAAAATCAAGAAAGCTATTATAAGATAGGGTTCTAAGTGTGTCAAGTGAAGAAGTGAATTTGTAAGATGCGGTTGCTGTATGCTTTAGGTTGGACCATAACGGAGGGAGTAAAGCTTATTTTAGATATGATCTGAAGAGAACTGGAAAAACAAGAATTGATTCATTAAAAAATAGATAATCGACACATGGGTTCATCCGATGCTTCATACAAAGTCAAAACAATATTATAACATAACAACGATTTCAACTTCACAGATAGTTGACGCGATTAATCTAGAACCCTGGTCTCCTCAGGCTCCATGACAGCTCACAAACAAATACTGGAAGTGCCATGTAACCAGGGAGTGTCGTTGTTGAAGCCTATTCATATAGTTCTGATACAAAACAGCCCTAGATCAAAAAAGCTATTTATAAGATAAGGGTTCTAACTGCATCAAGTTAAGAAGTGAATGTGCAACGATGTGGTTGCTGTATGCTTTAGGTTGAACAGTATTTCAACTGGCTGAAACACCTGAGAAGCCTGGCTAACATGCCTGAAAGAAATGCAACCTAAGAAGCTAAACTGATAGAGGAGCCCATTTGAGTCCAATAATCACACAAAAATAGCTGAAAAGCTAAAACATATTGGACTTTCAGCTAGACAAAGGTTGTGATTAAGCCAGCCAACAAACTTAGGCTCTCGAAGTCTAAACTGGAAATAAAAAGAAAGGTAAGAAGTATACCTAACTAACACCTGCCACAAAGGAGAAGTTCATGACATACTCAAATCTACGCCAAGAAAACATAGGGCAAATAAGTTCATTCAAATATACTGTAGCAGATTAAAAGAATCTCTCCATTTATGAAACACTACTGATACCTCAGGTTAGATATATAACCTAATCTTCAAAATATGGATGAAGTACAACAAAGGCTATTACACAACTGACCTTAGGTTATAAATACAATAAAATATAAAACCAAGATATCCAGTCCCTACTAACTACATATTATCAGTTTTATTACTACTGGGTAATGCTCCACATTCCTGACATCATTGTTTGGACAGCAACGGAATACTTCAAAAGCTTTTTTCCTTATCTGCTCTACACTTATTCCCTCCTTCATTTCCAGCAAAAGCCCTCAACCATTATTAAAGATAGCATAGGTTTGCGATAAATGAAGAATTAACGGTTGTTTTAGGTTGGAAGATTAGCTCTTTGTTTCAACTAATCCCAACGAATCTCTCGACCCCTATGAAAGAGAGGCTTCTACCTGGTAATTCAAAAGGCCAAACTCCATAATACACTGTAAAAGTTGAAGGTTATTCACAATTTTCAAACCTTTAAATTAATGGTGTCCAAGGAAACAAGAAAGCATACTTGAAAAGCTGCAGCGCTAAGCCATAAATGTCTAAAAGAATATTGTAGTCACAGAGAATAGATACTATTTACACCAGACACATAAATAGCGACATGAAAGTATATATGGCAAAGCTACACCATGATTGAGAAGTTCAGACTACATAGAACTCCTATGGGTATGAAAAGTGACTAGTTGAGTAACGGGATGCTGAAGATTAACAAAACCCCTGCGGATAAATCACACATTTAGGTGTTGCCAAAACCATAAACCGGGAACAAAGCCAAGCCAAATATAGAATGACTCTACAGTATCAATCTAGAAAGTCCACATGCCTGTGAAATGTAGGGGTTAAGCATTTCAGCATTCAACCGAATCCTCTTTGGTTCGCAAAAAAGTAGAGTTCAATGCACCATATTATGTATGTTATCGAGTTTGAGGAAGAGAAGGTGTTTCTAGAGGGATATATATTTGACTAAAAAAAGTTGTAAAAGGTGAATGAACATGTAAAGAGGTAAACTGCAAAGGACCGGTTAATGTAAAGGGAGTAATCTCATGTAATTCAGGAGGCAGAAACAAGAAAAAGTCCGGATAGACAAAAGATCGACATGAAGCACCAACAGCAGGGCATTCAAGGTGGAACCACTAGGAATTCCTAAAGCTGAGAATTGGAGCTGAAATCACTATTGAACATCATCTTTACTCTGACCACTAAACCTCTCAGCAATGAAGTTCAGCTTAACTACTAAAATACGAATTCGCTTTTTGCTTGGCTACCAAAAATAAGACCTGTATAGCCATATCTTGATAGCCGTTTTTGCTTAAATTTCAGTATTGCGACAGTCATAAGTCAATGCTGCTGTTTTCTACGATGAAGATGTTGAGTCCTCATTACATGGTATATTGGTCTTGTGAAGAGCCATAGTAACATTGGTTTCCCGAACCCCAATATAAGAGCAGCATCACGGTTGACATTATTTGTTCTTTTTCTTTCTTATTAACAAGCAACATAGTATATCATACCAAATAAACTAAAACCAACAATCGAACCACATGACCAACCACAACATTGTTCGAGAGCTTCAGTTTGCACAAACCTGGACAAGATAGTAGAAAATACGAAGCCCTTCGGGGTCCTTGCTGGACTGAACATCCACAAGCGATCCAATCTTGGAGGTAGTGAAGGAGATGTGCTCATTGCCCATCACAATCTCCAGCTCTTGCCTACCAACACGGTCAGGCTCTGGCCAATTACTATCATCTTCCTTCATAATCTATACATACAAAAAACAGACAAAAACATGATATAAGCATTCAATTAGCTGAAACCAATCCACATTCAGCATAAGCTGAGGTAAAACTCTGATCCTCAGATTCCAAAAACCCTAAATTCATCTTCCTTCATAATCTACCAAAAAAAAAAAAAGACAAAAAAGGATATATTTGTATTCAATCAGCTGAAACCAATCCGCATTAAGCATAAGCTGGGTTAAAAAAACACACACACACACACACGGACAAAAACAGGATATATATGCATTCAATCAGCTGAAACCAATCCACATTAAGCACAAGCTGAGGTAAAAAATAAAATAAAAAACATGATATATATGTATTCAATCAGCTGAAACCAATCCACATTAAGCATAAACACACACACACACACACAGAGACAAAAACATGATATAAATGTATTCAATCAGATGAAACCAATCCACATTAAGCATAAAACACACACACACAAACACACACAAAAACATGATATATATCATATATGTATTCAATCAGATGAAAGCAATCCACATTAAGCATAAGCTGATTTTTTTTTTTAAAAAAAAAAGGCAAAAACAGGTTATATATGTATTAAATCAGCTGAAACCAATGCACATTCAGCATAATAAGCTGAGATAAAACCCTAGAACAATCCTCAAAATTCCAAAAAACCCTAAATTCAAAAGAAAACCCTAAATTCGACAAGTTGGAATACGGACCTCACTGTCGGCGACGATGCGCTGGCATTCACGGAGGACGGCGGGGTTGAGGAAGACCTCCTTGCGAATCATGGTGTCGTTCTTGTAGTTGGAGTTGTTGGCGTACCGGAGCTTGCCGTCGGGACGGAACTCGAACTCCAGAAACTCATGCCCGAACTTCCCCTTGTGCCCCACGTAGTACCGCAGGTAGAAGTCGCCGCCTTTGTCTTCTCCGGCCATGGAAACTCTCTCTCTCTCTCTCTCTCTCTCTCTCTCTCTCGATGAAGAAGACGAAGCACAAAACCCTCAATTCGGTCGCTTTACGGTGCTTTTGGGGAACTTTAATTAGGTCTCTATTTCAAGATGGAGTCCCTAGAGTTGTGGTGCTTCAATTTTGTCAATTAAGTCCCTAGAGTCTTAGTGCTAGTTTAGGAATGTTGTGGCGGTGGTAGAAAGCTGCTGTGTGAAAACACTGTAGAAAGCTGCTGTGAATTTTCGATGAAATATTGTTTGGTAAATATTACGTAGAAGTAGTTGTGAAATATTGACATAGTGATTTTGTGTTTGGTAAAATCAGCTATGAAGTTGCCGTGAGAGGGTAAAATGACAAAAAAAATATGACACGTGTCATTTCCGAAAAGATAACTATTGATATTTTAAAAAATTCTAAGGTTAAAATCGAATCAAAAGCACTTTCTGGAAAAGCATCCCCCCTTGCTTCTTGAAAACTGCTGTGAGACAACAGAAACTGTCCGGAAAAGTAGAAATTTTATTTTTACCAAACACACAAAACTGCTTCTGCTGTCAGAAAGCAGTTGTGCTGCAAGCAGAAGCATTCCCAAACTCACTCTTAGTGCTCTGAAAACTATAAAGTGTTTAGGGCACCAATGGGAGTTGGTCCAACTGGTAAAGCAGTTTGGTTCTGATTAAGTTTGAGTCCTTGTGTATGCAGAAAATTCTCACTTGGAGACTCACCTGTCTTTCCAGGCATGCCACAGAGGTAGGGCAGGACTAAGGAGCGAAGCCCCGGAACCGAATGCGAATAAAAAAAATAAGAAAATAAAGTGTCTAGGACATACCCCCTGCGAATCGGGTCCGGTGTAGTTATTGAAACCGGACTGGAACCACCCGGCGAACCGGATCCCATACCGGTGCAGATAACTTCGTGTTTCGTATTTGTAAATGACATGGTCAAACTCAGTACGAGTTCGTTATAAACTCGACGGAGTATCCAGACGAGCAAGTAATTGATCTCGTTTGGAACTAGATGAGTGGTCATTTACTTGCTCGTCTGGACGATCAAGTTAATGACCAGACGAGTGAGTCAACAACTTGCTCGTCTGGATACAAGTGGTTCAGAACTAGACGAGTGAGTTATGAAATCAGACGAGCAAGTGTAAAACCATACTAGTATAAGCAGTTTGAATTGAAAACCTATCACTCAGAAAATTAAGAATGGACAATTATTAAAAAAATATTCAATTTTTTTTTCACTTGATGTACAATAACCTCTTGATAACACTTCAACAATAATAACTATTAAATATAATTAATAAAAACAACAATCAAACAACAAAATATTTTAAATAACACTTATGATGTGATGGATTTGATTGAGCTGATGATCTTGGGGTTGTCGTTTATGATGTACATAGATTACGATGATTATTTATTCCCATGGCAGAATGTGAACTTAGTTATGCACTCAAAGATGAATGTAGGCATAATAATTCTGATGTGTGGTTTAACATTAATAGTATGCCGATTCGATTTAAGCGTCAAGAGTTCTGTCTTGTGTCAACAAAATCACTCGTGAAAGTGATGCGCCGGGAAAAACTGAGTGGGCTCATATAACATTCACAGAAAATTGAAGAGGAAACAATATGAGAATTATGGATATTGATTATGTTTTTGGAAGAATGGAACAAATATGATGTGTTGAGTACGGAGAGACTGTATGGTCAAGCCAGACTCTTGATGGTGTGCTTGATGGGAAGAATGTGTTACACCAAAAGCCACAAGGAAGAGATTACTATGACTGTGTTTGGGTTGTTTGCATATCTGGACTAGGCGAACAACTTCGGTTGGGGAAGATACATCTGGGTGATTTTCTCAAGATGGTGAAGAAAATATGTGGGCAGTCAATTTGTACAATGAAGGTAGGCGGGGGTACAATATGAAGTACTTCCCTCACATATTCCTTGGTTGGATTTGTGATGCCATACCATAATTCGGCGGTATCTTGTGAAGTAGGAGGACTAATGTGACATCAGACGAGTATAATCATTCCTTTGTTGGATTTGTGATGCCATACCAAAATTCGGCGGTATCTTGTGAAGTAGGAGGACTAATGTAAAATCAGACGAGTATAATCATTCAAGAGTTTCTACAACCTGTCGAGTGGTTATACTCGACTGGTTATAACTACTCGTCAGATTTTACATAGACAAATGTGATTTTGACATCTTTTAATCAGACGAGTGTAACCAATGGACAATCGCAAAACTCATCACATGGTAGATTTAACAACAACTGAATATGGAAAAATACGTGAAGAAACAAAACTCATAGCATAGTTTTTGGGCATAATGTGGTGAAACAAATTACAAGAACGAAACAATCACATAAATTTACCTCTCTCCTTGAAGAAACACATAAACGATAATCGCAAAGGATGTAATCTTTTTAGAGAATGAAGTGAACTGGACCAGATAAGAGTGACAAATGAACAAGTTTTGAGGGCTTCGAGGTAAGTTGTTTGGAGCCTTTAAGGCATGTTTAGAGGGAGTAATGAATCCGTACGAATACAGTTGATAGATTGTTGAAAAACTCTATGTTTTGTAGAGAGAGATAGGAACTTACGTATGCATGTATGCGTGTGGAGAGGGGTGTATGTGAATTTTACACTTCTATCAAATTTCTTGGGGAACACTGTATATTCAACAACCTTGTAATGGTTGTTTTTGAATAAAGGGTAGAGTGCAAAGAGCCAATCCAACCTAGTGCATTTCATAAGGAGCATTTCACAGAAAGACATTCTGCAAAATAGTCGAGCTTGCTTAGAATGATGGAGTTGGCCACCGTTTATGGGAAGTCGCTGATCGAGTTTATAAAGTTTCAGGGCGGTGGCTGGTCGGTCGAGCATATGAATGATGTTTGCTAGGTTTGTTGCTTATATAAATGTATTAGACACAAACCTATCTTCGGTCGAGTAACTATCTGGCTGGTCGGTCGAGCATATGAAGATTATTTTTGGTATCATTCTAAATTATTTAAAATAGGCATGTGTGAGAACTATATAAGATAGTTTTGTCAATAATCCATTCAAATTTAGATATTTCTCGAAAACATACGATGACCCATTGCATTGTCAAAATATACTCATAATAGTAGAAGTTCTTAGGAAAATGACAATTTTATTGCACAACAATGTCAAAATAATAACACACACAAATCTCACTAAAGTCACCGCTAACTTTTTATTCATAACAATCACCAAAAATAAAATGCAGAATTAGTCACAATAGCACTGCCTCTTCCCTTAGCCCAAATATCAAATAACTGCCACCACAATAAGTGTAAGCCCAAGCACCCAACCACCACTCCTGGTAGCTCCACCATCCGATGGTGACGGTGGCGGTGGTGTAGTGGTGGCTGGCGGTGAGGTTGTGGTGGGGGGAGTTCCAGGAGGTGATGGCGTGGTGGGTGGCGTGCCAGAAGGTGGGGAACCACCGGATGCTGCCGCAACGGTGACCGCCACCTTCATGCCACCTTGGCAGTGGCCGGCGGTGGGGCAAATGAAGTAGAATGGTCCGGCCTTGTCGAGAGTGACGGTGTCGTCGCCGCTGTTGTAGGATTTTATGGGACTGCCGGAGTTGCAATTGTTGTAGTCACTTTGGCTTACCTGGGCCACGCTATGGCTCGGACCATATTTGAACTCTGTTTTACACAAAAATCAACCAACTGTTAAACAAGGTTGCAAATTCACATTTTATGCGACAGCTTTATGATTCAAATTGCGCAGTTGTAAGTTATTTTATCAATACAAGATGTCAGTGGTTACATCAGAATAGACGGACAATGATATTTGATCCAATTAAACTGTTATTCTGTTTAAAGTATCGCAATAGAAACATGTAACATCTGCTTCCTACAATTAGAATTGTGCTAAAGTATAACTACTATTAAAGCATTGGTTATGTTCATAAGAATTTGAATAAAAAGTACAAACTCATACGAAATTGAATTTAGCTGAGCTAAAGCTAAATACTGCATTAATTCTAGACGAATTTATTGTTGTCTTCTCTTAAAATGACACTCTGCCTGTCCAAAATTGTTGGTCATGTTTGACTTTGCAATACCAATATACAACTTTTTCTCAAAATACCAGTATACAACTTTGACTAGACTGTTTGATTAAAAAAGCAATACAAAAATTGTTTATATATTTATAGTGGTCCAGAGATTAGACTACTCTAAATACTACTTAAATAATTAACACAAACTTGTATTTTGAGATAATTAGACCATCTAGTCAAAGCAATGTCAAAAAGTCAAAGTTAGCAAATAATTCCCGGTGCAATGTCAAAAAGTCAAAAAAGATACCACTCCGTTTCTTCTTAATAGTCCCTTTTTTACTTTTACCACTATTCACTGGGTCATTTGACCCGGTGATTTGGATAGCAAAACGAAATAATTTTTTGATATACTTTCATGGTATTGTAGAATAAAAGTTACTCTACAACATCATGAAAAATTATCTAAAAATTATATCGTTTTGCTATCTAAATTGCCGGGTCAAAATGAACAAACTACGAGTGAAAAAGTCAACAGGGGGCTATTCAGAAGAAACGGAGTGGTAGCTAATAATTCCTGGCAGAAAGATTGCTGCTTTGGATTCAAAACAACCACATAGCATGAAAATTACAGAAGTAAGTAAAGTTGATGCCGAGAAGTTGTATATCAAAGTAATTTCAAGAAGTCAAACATGACTAGTAGTTCCAGACAGAAAGAGTGTAGGATTTTAGACTCCAAACAACCACAGTGAGAAAGTGAAAGAAGCAAGTAAAGTGAGTTCGCGTATTAAGTTTAGTAGAAGCAAAAGCTAAAGTTTAGTAAACATATGGTAAGAGTTACTACTATTTCGTGTAACGAAGTTGAGACGAACTCACCAAGTGTATCTCCAACGGTAAATCTTTGTCCGGCGGCCCAAGTGGTGTAGTCTACAGACTGAGTCCAGCCCGAGTTACCTCCGACCTCGTGGTCCTCTGCGAGAGCCGACGGAGCAACTAGGAGGAGGAAAAGCAGAGAAGCTATTGCTAAGGCCATTCTTGCTAAGAAAAAAACTTGCTCTTCTTTTTCCTTAAATATCGAGTATTCGAAACAGAGGAGCAGGGCACAATGAGAGAAATGGTTTGAGTTACTGAGTTATATAGACAATGCAAAGTTGTGGAGTAGGTAATATGTCTACTAGTTTTCAATCTAGAAAATTTAAAAAAGTTATTCAATGTAGAAAATCGTAGTTGTTTGGTGAATGGACCCATTCTATGTTCACCTAATCCAATTTGACTCTGTCAATACACAAATCAAAACGTTACACTCTTATCCTTTTGAAATGCGGAGGTTTCAAGAGCGACCTACGATTGGAAGAGAACAAAAGCATGGAAGGACAAAAAAGAACAAACAAAATTCATTGGGTCAATGTCCACTCGAGGTTCAAAGACTACGCGTGTGTCTAAAAGGGAATGATTGCAGGTTATATAACATCTATCTGACGAATGCATGTTTGTTGTCAGATGCTGACTGATGTATTCCAACACACTCCGGTGAATTCGTTCTATAAAGAAAGTGAGTGATCTTTTTAACACTAGAAGGTGAGGGAGGTTGAAGCCCTAAGTAAATATTTTGATTTCATAGTTTTAGATGTCAATAATTTTTTTCACACGTATTCAAGCTGCATACATCAGTTCGCATAGTAAATGAGTGCTAGCTCACTGGTAGAACATTTAAAGCCCCTACATGAGATCTCTGATTTGAACCCGACTATATAATGTAATTCTAAAACCTATATCAATTCCCAGAAAAGAAAATGGCTTTAACTACAACTAATGAATGAATTGTGAAGTCTTCCGAGAGATGATGTTAAACACGACAATGCCTTCCGACTCATCTCCGGGGAATGGGTGAATATGAACATTTTCTAGTTACTACCACCTTTTGAGAAGTGGTAGATCAATAAGCAGGGCAGATGAATTCAAACTCCACGAGCACTAGTAGTCATAATTTTGAATATTTGTTTTTACATTGGTATTCTTTTATTAATTGCAGAAATCTCTTGTTTAATTTCAAACTCTTGTACCAGTGCCTTTGTCATTGACTCGAGATTTTATTTCCTCCTGTCGTTCCTAAATCTTAACTTGTCAATAAAAATGGGATAAAAGACAGTTTCACCCAATGTCACTCTTTCACCATTCATGCATGCCAAATTTCAAGACACCATCCCTCACTAATTGTGACGTCTTTAG
Organism: Linanthus parryae; assembly: GCA_023055425.1. Taxonomy (NCBI): domain Eukaryota; kingdom Viridiplantae; phylum Streptophyta; class Magnoliopsida; order Ericales; family Polemoniaceae; genus Linanthus; species Linanthus parryae. The sequence goes on from JALGPY010000006.1 coordinate 7,424,141, forward strand.
TCTTGGGGGCGGGAGTCCGTCATTGGCAATAGTTGTAGGGGCAAAACTGTCATCTTACAGTATGAAATAACAAGTGTGTTCTGAAGTTTGGCACACACAAGGGGTGAAAGTGTCATTCACCAAAATGGAATGGGTGGAAGTGTCTTTGTGTCAAACATGAGGGGGCAAAGTGTCTTTTACCCAGAAGAATGAATCACAAGTGTAGCATTGCATTTTCTTAGAAAGTGCAGTGTAGGTTTGTTAAATGTCAACTGCTGCAACATCTTCTCTTGGTGTTTTAGTTCAACTACATTGTATTAACTTTTCACCAATCAAAACCCATGAGAAGAAAGCTAAAATCTCATCAAAACAACCATTTTTATTCATCAAATCATATCAACAAAGAAAGCTAAAATCTTGTAATACAAAAAGGAACATGACAATTTCAATGGGGAGGAAAAAATGATGAAACACAACAAAAAAAAAAACAGCACTGCCTCTCGCCTAGCCCTATCAACACGCAACGAGGGTTGCGACAACAACTGAAAATCCAATCACCAAACCACTCAAACTGCCTGCTGCAGCGGCGCTCGGTGTTGGCGACGGCTTCGAAGGCACACCGGCGGCCGGAGTCTCATCAGAAGGCGGTGATTTGCCGGTGGTCGGGGTGGTTGGGGTGGTGGGAGTGGTGGGGGTGGTGGGGGTGGTGGGGGTAGTGGGGGTAGTTGGGGTGGTGGGGGTGGTTGGGGTGGTGGGGGTGGTTGGGGTGGTGCTGGCCTTGCCGACGGTGACCGCTAGCTTCATGCCTGTTCCACAGTGGCCAAAAGAAGGGCAGATGTAGTAAAAATCACCTGGTTTGTCGAGGGTAATGGTGGTCTGCCCATCGCTGAAAGAGGAGATGGCATTTCCGGTGGTGCAGCTGTCGTAGTCGGCCTTTTTCACCACGTCCACGCCGTGGCTGGGACCATAGCTGAACACTGAACACGAAAATATGAATTATTCGTTAAATTCTCTTTAAAATTCTCGAGTAACTTTCCAACATTTTTATCATATTTCTGAAGTCATGAAAGGTAAAAGATTGCGTAAGAGTTGTACTTCTCGGCTTATTGCAATTAGTAGTAAAACTATTGCGTGGAAAATGTAGATAAAACCTTAAACATTGGCGTGACATGAGAGATTATTCAACCCTCTAAATATGCCAATTTCTGATTGATCTCGCTATCCCCAGAGGTGACGGCCGAAAAGTACTCAAATTGTCACGACAGTATGGTCTTGGAAACGAGATCAGAAGTATTTTGAATACCCGTCATGACTGGCAAATGAAGGTATTGGAGTGTAATAAATGATTTTAACTAATCAAAATTTTTAAGATCGCGCAAGTCTGAAATTTACAAAAGGGGACAATCAATCCATGTACCAACCCAGTCTGTAGGAAATATGATGTGCCGAACAAGTCTTGCTTTTAGAGGCAGGAGTTTAACACCACAAGGCAATTTCTTAAAATTTAAAGGGTTAGAAACACTTCAAGTTCTAGACGAAAAATGTTATATTAAAAGGATTGAAGAAAAACTGGGAATGCTTGTGTTGACAAATGCAAGACTTGACCAGGACAATAAAGAAATTCTGAGGGGTAGTTCCTGGTATGTTGATAAAACCTAATGGTCATGGTTACTAAGGAAAAAAAATAATATCAAAGAAGCCGATTAGACCACGCATATAGAGTAAACGATGCAGCTTAAATGCATAAAGTAACTTACAAAGTGTATCGCCGACGCTGAAAGTTTTCCCAGAAGCCCAAGTGGTGTAATCTCCTGATTGAGTCCAGCCGCTGCTGTCACCAACAGTGTAATCTGTAGCAAGAACTGCAGGCGCAGCAATGAGGAGGATAAAGAGAGCCGCTGCCATTGCCATTTCTTCGAGAAGGTAGTTTTTTCTTTTCCTATAAGCAAATGAAAAGAGAGAAAAGAGAATGAGAACGATGATATCTTCCAAGCCTGCTTGCAAGGTTATATATACAGCTCAGAAGTCATCAAAGTTGTTTTGCCAAGTAATATAATTGGGAAGGCAATAATTAAGCTGCACTTGCTCCTGACCCCATTATATCTTTGTTTACTCAATCTGTTTTTGTTTACTATGTCTGATTCCAACTGCCAGATAGTTTGATTTCTTCCCACGTCTATGACTCTACGTCTCTACCTAATGCAGTCCACCACTAACCCTGCGTTCAAGTTAAACAGTTAACGTAAAAACCTGAAAGCCGTCAATTTCATCAAATTTTTAAGGCTGGTAATTGAATTACCAGACTGGTTAGCATTTAATTACTTGGGAACTAAAGTGACAGACTGCGGTATGATTGAGATGCCAAAGCTATAGAAAATAACAAACTCTAGAAGACAAGCTGGGCATCATATGTTAAAAATACTAAAATAGGGTAACTTTTTAATTAACTAACCAAGCCAGGCCAATTCTTTTTCATTATCAGCCAACCTGGCCCGAGTTTCATCATACTAATTGGTCTTCCTTTTACCATATTCAACAACCATTCCATCTGTTTATGAACAATTGCCACCTAATACTTGGATAGAACCATCATCGTGCAGAGATTAGGTAAGCATGTTCGGAAGCAGACATATAATTTGACAATTGTACAAAGTAGTGTAAGGATATCTATGAATTTCACATGTTTGACTTCAAACCCTATTGGTAGTAGGTTGAGTTGTTAAAGCCTGCCCTAATTTTATAATAAAAAGTTGAATATTTCTTAGGGATGTTTTGAGCAGTTCCAAATTAAATAATAGAAGCTTGAATATGGTTCTCCATGTTAACGGTCAGTGCTTTCCCACCCCAACTTCCTTGAATGTATCTCACTTGATTGTATAAGATGTAACGTGGTATGAACATTGAAAGCCAAGTCAATGCTTACGTTTATAAGAATATACATAATATGTAAAACGCGCCTAATAGACATGAATGATTCAATCAGACTCTTTCCCAGAACAGTGTTTGAAACTCGAGATTTTGGGGGAAACTGCAGTTAACTAGAAGGGTTAAACATAGATATTAAGACTCGATTTTCCCCCGAAAAAGGTAACAATTCATGAAACATCAAACTTATTCTATGAAACAAGGAAGGGGACATAGTTGTCGGACATGATACAGTTACAGACACGAGACAAGCGAATTCTCAGGACGAAGGCACGGATGTTGCAGGAACATGGCATAAACATAATTTAGTATTTGCTAAATAGCATTTTCATAATCCAAACAGACTGTAAAACTTAGGAGCAACTGAGGATCTAGAGATGTAAACAGAAAAGCTAAGGACTAAAAGAACTTATAAAGCCTACAAATGACACTGGCCCATCTGCCTTGTAGAAATCTAGTAAACTCAATTTCCTAGGGAGAATGCACCCTCTGTAACTGCCAAAGAGGTTACAAAGCCACTCCAGAGAAGAAAGTTATTTAAACTTGAGCATGCCATAACAAACTTGGATATTAGGTGACTTATAAAATCAGTACTAGAGTTAGAGGATCGTAAGGTAGATTTGGTAGTTCATCAGCCTTGGAACACCTCGAGAGATAGGGAAAACCACAGCGGATTCAGGAACATCCATATCAAAGATCATGATGTTTCCAATAAAAAAACTGTCAATTATGCTACCAATCATTAACATTGACAACCAACATAGTACTACATCTGTCCCCCATGATTATGCTAGCTCTCTCCTGTTCAAATTATCTTTCTATCCCCAGGTCCATCAGAATAACATCACTACTAGGCCACCATCACAATTAATAGTTAAACACACTCACAGAACGTTTAAGGAAATGAAATCGTCTACTTAAGAATGGCTTTGGGGTTTAACCTGTAACCTACTGTTGGCGTTTTTAAGAAAAGTAATTCCATAAATCTAAAAGTGGATCAGTCAAAGCCAAAAAGGTACGGAGTGAAAGAAAGAAACTAAGACATGTTAGTTTCGAGCAATGACACTTCACATTTTTTATTCCGTGATGGCAAACTTTGATCTGCTCTCATTATGTAACCAACTAATAGCTCATCGTCCTCTTCATACCCCTGTAGCATCCACGGGTGCTCAAGCACAGGCTAATAAGCATAAACAATACATTGATAAGGGTGTGTGTACTTATTTGATCCCATGTAGATAGTTTGGCGAACAATAACCTACGGTCTAACTATTTGGAAAGGCACATGTAGAAGTGCAGGGTTAACTATTTCCCTACTAACCCACGTCTATTCCTCTCTCTTCTCAAGTTTTCATTCTTATACTTAATTTATGATTTTCCGTGATATTTAAACTAGAAAGATATAAAAGAAATTCAACCAATATTTTATCATCCAGTAGTATAAAAATTCAAATGTATATAAAAACATATTAATAATGTTGACGTATCCCTGCCGTGTCGTATCCTCAATTTTTCAGAAAGTGACGTATTCCGTGTCTGTTCCCGTATCGTATCCGACACCCGTATCCGTATCCGTACTTCTTAGGTTTCAATGCAATATAGTGACCACTAGCAATAACTGTCACCCCTCTCCTAATATAGTTTTTTAGCGAGATGATATTTGGTTTACCCATTGGCCCTTATTCAATGCTCTAAATTGGCTTTAATTGATTGCCATCCAGAGATTTAAATAGGTCAAAATGGAAATACAAGGTCTTGCTAGTAATTTGTGAATGTATAGGTTACTATAAACACGAAACTTGGAGCATGGACAGTTGTAAATTGTAATACTAAAATTGAACTCACTTTCCCGTCCGATTTAGGCTCATTGTTCTCTCTCTTTCACATCCTAACTCAACTTGCATGAAGTTTGTTATGGATCGGCCAAATACTGAAAAGGCAATAGAAATGACTTTTCTAGCAGGTGTGACATAATCCTTCAGAAAGCAACAAAGACTATTTTTAGTAATATATCGAGTTGCAGCGCAAATTCGGGGAAATGCTTGATACTGTGTAGACACGTGGCAACAACTGTTGTACACATTAGGCTCTGCCTGATGTCAGCTGATAACTAGGGTTCAGGTCCTCTAGCCTCGTTTATCTGGATAGAAATCACATACATTGGTTCAACTTTTGTATTGAAAACAAAAAGACACTTCGACTATGCAACAAAGATCTGCATTATAAAATTGTAACATAATACGTATGGAAGATAAGAACTTCACGTGATTTCCGGTTAACATACAGTAAATCCCGCAAGAAATCTAAGAAAACAATTGACGCCCCTCCAATATTTGAAATTGAATGATCGACCTTCCCTCTGGAGGAGTGAAATATATTAAGTGTAAAGGGATACGAGTGAAATACATAGCCAAACATTTGGACTCCATTCCTCAATGAGTTAAAAGATATCAAACATATCAAGAAGATTTATGGTTATTACCTCCCCAGTTCAGCTAAGGCAGTTTTTAGCTAATTTAACAATTAACTTGGTTACATCCATTAGTTTTTACATTTTAGATCTAGGTCTTTAGGGCAAAGGAGCTAGATTAAGTTAGGTAAGAGTTAAAATTACCATATTAGATGAAATTCAAAAACAGTAACTGATCAAGATGCACAAATTTAACCACCTTAAGTGAGTTTGTTTATTGAAAAAAGCAGTGCGGGTAAATTCATAGGCTAGTAAAAAGTCGCTAGCATCTGGGTTTTACGTTTCGGCACCAGAGTGAGGGTCACAATCGGCAATTTGTTAGCTCTCTTAATGGTAGCCAAAGCGCAGAGATCAAACTTCAGATTAAGCACGCACGACAAAAGAAACAGTGCAAAATGTTGAAACTCATATTACTGAGAAAAAAAAAATCAAAGGGATTAATTCTAACCCTTATTCTCACGGACTTCTGAAATGAGTGAGGCTCACCGTCATTTTGAACAGGTCCACTGTTCTTCATTCACCCATTAGATACGTTGATCACAGAAAAATAAATAAATAAAATAAAGCTCTAGAGTCTTAAGGGTCCCACTGCACACGAAAAGCCATGAGTCTACTTGTGCTTCAATTGTGAATAAAGCACTCAAGTCCCTAACATTGTCAAATACATGTATACAAATACATCATTAAGTACGCATATTTTCTCTTACAGGTACCAGTATGACACTATTCCATGTGTAAGCTGTACCAGAATCCAGAAAGGAGAAAAGAAAGATAAAAGCAACATAGAATACACAAATTTCAGCCTATAAATGAGGCATTTTGGCAGAACTTCAACATATCATTCACAACAGTAGCAGCACAAAAGGAGAGGCAATGGAAGAGAAAAGAAAGAACTCACCACTATTTAGGTCATTCACTAGCGCAACAGCGCTAACCCAAATGGGAGTATCCCATGTCCCTGACCGTTACATTCTTCCACCCTCCGAAAGAGCAAACCCGGACATTAACCTGAGCCCCTCCGTAATACTTCCTACCTTAGACCTCTCCTCTTTAGAGAACCCTTCTCTTAGATCTCAAGTAATTGATGAAGTTCGTTTGGCATGCGAGGAACTTGGTTTCTTTCAGGTAAGCTTTCAGTTTTCCTGCTCTGTAAGTGCAAATCGCCTGCAAATCACATTTTTTTGTAGTAAAAGTATTATCAATTAGCATGAAAAGGTGCCTTCTGTAAACTTTGACTCTAGGGGAAAAAGGAGAAGAAGCATAATCCACACGAACTCCACACATTTATCTACACAGGTGAAAACTACTTTCCAGCACACACTCTCTAGCCGTGCTGGAATGGAGAGTTGTATAGTTTGAACCCCATGCTGAAAAAATCACTGGGTGGGTTGATACACAAGCAAAATGATAATCTGGTTCTGTTGATTTGAGATATTAGTAAAACAACTGTACTCTCTTGTATGAACATTCTCAAACAGAGACCTACAGGATAAAACAGCTCTTTTCTCTTATACTTGATCATTATCGAATTTTCATATAATCATACTAGTTTACCAAATTAGATGTGTCACTTCATAACAACGGTGCTTCAATGAAGACTCAATTAGAACGTGAAGAACGAAGCTGAACTAAAATTCGCACGTAAAAGTACTTCAAGTTCTTTCAAATAAACAGAATTGCACATTGGTTTTCACACGTAAAGCTGTTGCATGCATGCATATTAATTACGTTTGTCGTGTATTGACAGGTGATTAACCATGGCATTCCTCCTTCACTCATAAATGATGCCCTAGAGGCTGCAACAGAATTCTTTACCTTACCTAGTGAGGAGAAGATGCATCTTATCTCAGATAATGTTAGGGAGCCGATAAGGTATGGTACAAGCATGAATCATGTCAAAGATAAAGTTTACTTTTGGAGAGACTTCATCAAACATTACGCTCATCCAGTGTCTACTTGGGTCGATCAGTGGCCTTCAAATCCCCCGAGTTACAAGTAAGTAGAGAGTTATGCATACTCAATAAGTATTCTACAATGAGAACTTCAGCGTAGCAGTAAACTGTAAATTCTCGGAAGGAAAATTGAACATGATCAAAAGACCTGTAATCAACCTAATGTTTTTCATAGCTAACAAAATATAACTCTCTCGAAATTTCTAATACATACCAATTAAGTAAGCATGCCTTTTCTGTATAGGGAGAAGATTGGAAACTACGCAAAGGCAGTATTTCTGTTGCAAAAGAAGCTAACCGAAATAGTTTTCGAGGGCTTAGGGCTATGCTCTGATTACTTACATGATGACGTTGAAGAAGGCTCCCAAGTTATGGCTGTGAACTACTACCCAGCTTGTCCTGAACCAGAGCTTTCCCTAGGCATGCCACCACATTCAGACTATGGCACCCTGACCATCTTACTACAAAGCCATCCAGGACTTCAGATTGTGGGAAGTGACAAAAAATGGCATCCTGTTCCACTAACTGAAGGTGCTCTAATAGTCCAGTTGGGGGATCAGATGGAGGTGATGAGCAATGGCAGATACAAGGGAGTTGTTCACAGAGCAACAGTCAACATGGAAAATAATCGGCTCTCAATCGCCAGCCTTCACAGCATGGCTTTAGATAAGAAAGTTGAGCCTGCACAAGAGCTCGTGGACGAGCAATACCCATCGTCCTACGAAGGAGGCAGCTTCCGTGGCTTTCTTGACCACATTTCTGATAATGACGTAGCAAAACTAGGAAGTTACGTAGACACACTGAAGAAGACTCCATCAATTTAGATTGCAGTCCCATATAGCAACTAGAGAGTCCTTAATGAAGGAAGTCACCAGAAAGCAGGACAAATGTGTTCCTTTCGTCCTTTTACTATAATAACATGGATAATTCTCCCCGAGTTTAAATCAATATATGTATTAGTATAAACCAAAGATCACACTTTGTGTTTGCCCTGGATTGATGAAAAGATATGAAATTAATATCTTTGCACTCTTGTTGTCTTGTATTTATTTCCATAAAATTTGTTACCATGATATGTCATTCAAAATCGGATGATTGCATACAATGTTCAGTTGAAATGCATTACTACTCATCTTTGTACAGGAAAAAATAGTAAAAAATCAATTTAGCTCTGCGTAATATATGATATTTTCTCAAGATGTTACTAACTTAATTGTTGTTAATTTACAATAGCATTAAATTTTTTCTGAATATAGACATGACAAATCATTTTACCTACTGCACCAAACTTACAATACCAATTAGATATGGGGAAACCTAGTAACCAAAACTAATGTAATTTAAGCCATATGGACCTTCTGAATCGGTACGTGTACCATTAAACTTCTCATTTGTATCAACTCTATTCAGTGTACTTTGTACTTGCATTTGCAGTTTTGCACCACAAAGTGTGTCATACACTCTAGTATCAGTATATGACTTATAAGAAGCCATCCATGCAGCTCGTGAATTGGAAACAATCACATTTGCTTGACGAGAACCAAGGCCCTAAAAACCCTACATGGCACTACGAGTGAATATGCAATGGTTATTGGACTTATTCTTTCAACAAACTAATGAGAACTCATAGAATGGAATGTAGAGGAACGTATTTAAACTATAGGGTTCAAATTGAACCCGGATGAACTATTCTAACCCCAGGGACCAAATTGCATAATTTATATGAGCCGTTACCTCAACATAGTTACAGATCAAAAAAGAGCTGCAGTGCTAACATGCTATTATGTCATAATGCGTCAGGGAGCAACCTATACATGTTGAGTAAAAATCAATTTACATCTTGGAGTTTGGCGAAAGGAGAACAGTGGCACCAACTAATACCTGATTTCAAGGTTTACAATGCATACAAAATAATCCCTCCCTCCCTCCAAAAATTAGTTATGGGGACGTTTCACAGCGTTTAAGGATGTGCATTTGACTTGATAAATTTAATAAAATGCCCTTTTATGTAGTACTTCTTGGGAAACAATAATAATTTGAAAGACGGCGTGGAGGGAAGTTAAGTGATAAGAACTTTATGGTAGGAGCACACTTATTTCAGACTTCCATTTTAGGAAGGAAGACATTTAACGTGAGATGGAGGGAGTAACACTCTACTTAGAGCTTACACTATTTTGTTGTATGCCATACAATCACTTCTGATATCGAGAATCTTGTCTTCTCTTCCTTAGCACGCTCCAACTTAACTCAGCAAACTTGTTCCACATAAAATGGGGTTTGATAAAATGAATCAAGTTCCTACAGTTGCTTTTCTCCTCATGAGATATAATCATCACTTGTCCACGCCATAATCACATCATACTGTATGCGCTATTGAGGGACCGTGAAGCTCTGATAATATGCATCCTATTGCCCGGTTGTCCGAAAGCCACCTAGAAATAGTTTGCACTAATAACCCAATTTCATGGCTACATAGACTGGAAACTTAACTACCCCACTGCAAATCTTTTAGGTCTTCCAAAAGTTGTAGTTTCACTAATTCTTTGAAGCTACCAGTGGATACTTTGTTTGGAACACAGAAAAACCATGAGTCCGAAATTGTTAATAGATTTTGGGAAAACTACAAAACTTTCAATAGAGTCTGTTCAAAATGTATTCAGACAATCATTTGTTTATATTCCTTTCACAACAGGTACAAGAATATGGGGATGTTTAGGCCTTGGAGATTTCCGAATTGGGTATTTGTACAGGTCCAATAGCTCAAATCCAACCTTGAGTACTCTTTACTAATAGATAATACTGGACTGGGCTCAAGGCAGGGGTTCGTACATGCAAAAATATTGTGTTTCTTTTAAATGTCCCCTGTTTGGGGAGAAGATACAATATTATCCAAAAGACATGTCTGTAAAATGAGAACTAAACGGCACTTTTTGTCGTCTAATTCCTTTATCTTGAGTCTAGAATTCACTCCATGATTTTGTTTCTGCGTCCTTTAATTCGTTTTGTACACTAACATAGAGCAAACCCGGATTCTTTTTACATTCTATACGCTGGCATGCCAACTGTCGATAATACCACTCAGAGCGAGAAGTCACCGAAACAAAACTACTAACTTCTTTGAAGTCAACATCATCTCGAGTCCTCAACCCGAAAAATAGAAAATCATAAGTTTAAGTGAATCACGAGTCTGCACTCTGCATAATGCGATATCCTTTCAGCCTAAACAATTCCCCTTTTCGCCAAAAAACTCAAATTGAATGCCTAACGGTCAAATCTCATAGTTAATGTGTATGGCTTCCAAATACAAATTACAACCCTAACTAAGCCTTCATCTACTTCTACAATGTGGTTATCTAGGAATCAAACTTCTACAACTACACCAATACACCTTCTTATATCACCACTGCAACCATCAAATTTGTCTAGCATAGTAGCATCACATATTTCATGTTAAAATTAGGTCTTTCCTAGCATAAATACCAAATTTGGCAACAACTGCCACTGAAACCATTCACAATCAGATGAGATAACAATAGACTATAAATCAACCATATTTCTCAGTCAGTCAATCTTGTGGTATGTTTATTACGAATCGAATGCTATAAACTCCCAATTTGAAGCCGAAAACAAAAACCTAATTCGTTCAGAAATGCAAAAAGCTTCCGAGAGTGACTTACATGAGAAATTCGTCTCTCTAAGTTAAGCCTCTGGTTCATAAGCGTCTCAGGCTTCACTGTGAATCAGTGAAACCGCCATTGACGATCGTTGATTCGTTGTTAATCTACAGTGAGTCGACAGTGAAGAGTGGCTTGTGGAAAGAGGATAGAATCGGAGAAATGGGGGGTGTAGAGTGATGTATGGTACACCCGCTTACTCATCTCTTCTGTATAATCTTTTGGAAGGCTGTGATTGGATGATAACCGTAAGATGGACCCACACACAACATAAACATAAACTTTTGATTGTGAGCACTTTCACCCACTCAAGTTTGATGCAAATACACTTTAATCCCCTACTAGTCTGTGAAATGACACTTTCACTCATTGTAAGAATAAATTCCGTCTCTTAATGTATGATATGTTACAATCAGGATGAGTATAAGTGTCCTGAAATTCGGAACACAAGAGAATGAAAATGTCGATCCCTACATCAAACTTGATGGGGTAAAAGTTGTATTTTAAGTTGTTTTTCCATGCACTAAAATCTTGTTTGAAATACAAGTTTAGGAGTTCTTGTTTCACTTTGTGCAGTGGCGTAGACTTATATTGAGCGTACAGTCACACGTTGTACATATAATGCTAATTTGTTTATGGAAAATTTGAACAGCAAACCAGACGTAGAGCACAATATTAGTTGCACATATGATCAAAGTGACGAGTATTTATTTGTGTTTGGTTATTTTGCGTTATAATTTGCGTATTTGTATCAGGGACGGCCAGCCCACGACCCGGGTAGTCATGTGTCCCACTCAAAACATTAAAAATTATAATTTTACCCTTTGATGCATAAATACTTTAAATTGTGTCATTGTTAAAATTGCAGAAGTGTCCAGGTGTTTTAAATACCTAGCTCCGCCCATGTTTGTAATCACTTAATACTTTCTACTACTTTCTATAATCTTTATTCCACTTGGCAATGCTCGGGTGCATTCGCACATGTGTAATCGGCGGGAGTGGCTGCACTGAATCATCTTCACCCCATGATTCTGGCCACGAGAGCATTTTCGAGTGGATCCGGAGCACATGCGTACGTACGGATGATATGCCACGGAAACCGAAGGGACACGTGTCTGCTCAAGGACTAGGCAACGAAGTCCCATATGATCAGCATACTTGGTCGACTCACGAAATGGAAGGATTTTGCTAGCTGGTTACATGCTGGACAATTTAATTACAATGTCGGTCCTCTTACTTCTTCATAAACATCATAGAAACCACTATAGTTACTACTTTTGCAGTTTCATGCCATAAATTTCACAGATTTTCAAAATTGTCCCTCTCACATAACATAGACATCTTTTAGCAACAGTGAATGTGCATGCGTACGTACGGATGATATGCCAACTTGAAGTGAAAGACTCGCATGAAACTTATGTACATGTAATAAAAAATAATATCAATTGTATAAATTAAATAGTATTTTCTCTCAAACTAAATTAGTTTTTGACACTAATTATGGTTTAGACCTTATACAAACCCACAAACAAATGTAGATTGGCTCTGAAAGATAAAAGAGTAAGAAAGAAATTTCATCTAATTATCTTGGTACCAGAACACACTTAATAATGTTAATCAAAACTAAGAATGTCAGTCAACTATAACTGGGGAATATCAGAAATGGAATATATGCCTCGAAAAAGCATAACCGAATATATGTTCCCTAAAAAAGATTAGTTAAATATAATCCGTCGTTAAAGACTAAATTTACAGTGAAAAACTTTAAATGTTTATATCTTATGAAAATTGCAGTTTCGTTAAGTAACTCAATCCATGCAACAAGCTCATATCAATCTAAAAACTAAGATGGGAAAATCTATGCCAATTCCTTTAATAAAGAGAATAAATTGAGAAGAAAATCCAAGCATTATACGAAGGAACAAAACACCAGCATGTTTCACTTTGTAATTTGTAGTAATGGGTGAAATGAAATAGCTTGCAAGATCAGGTAACCTACATATGTGCACGAGCGCGTGCGCACCCATGTATATATTTATAATTGTACAAACGAATCAAATAATGATAATTAGAGGAACTCAGAAGATTTGTGTGGCTACGAAGAGAGAAGAAATTACGGTTATTTTAAAATTTTATAAGAGGCACCATTAACAGCGAATTTCAAAACTAGTAATTCAAATCAGAAGTTCGTTTATGCAATAACTTCATGAAATGTATAAGAAAACGATAAAATTTAGTAGCTGCAAAGGATTAATGAAGCAACGAACTTAATTAACAGTGTAGAATAGTACTCCATATCGGATCTATAAGTACGTACTTCTACTAGAAATACAAAAATGCATGCAAAAAAAATTGTGAAATTTAAGAAGGCGGATCGAGCATGCCTGCTACTATCTAGCTATCTCTCTCCTTGGCAGCAATCTTGTTGATATCCATGGCGAGGAATAGTGAAGAGAAATGAAAGTCCGTCGATCTTTAATCAAGTAAGAAAATGAAGGAATCGATGGTTGATGATGATCTTCATTTCTCATCTTCTCTCTTCCTTTCTTGTTTATATCAATCTTTGGTTACGATGGATCAAAGGGGCTTGGCTCATGAGCCAACCACAATCCGGTAATAGATTGCTCTCTATTTATACTACTACTACTACTATATGCCACTTCATGAGTGGTACCACAAGTTTGACAACTAAGCATGCATGCGCACCTCTCTCTCTTTCTCTCCGTACAATATTGCTTAATGACCAAGGAATGAAAAAATTAACTAAAAACCAGTGGATTACCCATTGCTGAAGTCATTCACTCTGCGTCAATTTTTTGAAATTTTACCCTAATAAACGAAAAATATATATATCTCATAGTTGTCACTTTTTTTATCAGATCTAAAGGTCAAAACTAACATTACTAAAATGGATATTAAAACATAAACTGTCTTATTATAAATAATTGCATAATAATAATAATAAATTATGTATTTCATTAGTTTGTTCCCACGACTAAGTTCAATCCGTCTTTCCTAAAAATTGTTCAACCTGTCGATTCAAGTATGATAATTGGGTACATATAGCATTCGTCAAGAACATGTACTTAGGGTAATACAAGAAACTATTTTTATTGGAAAGCATCTTAAATCCTCCGTGTTAATTAATGTAACTCGTGTGTTTTGGGTAAGTTGACGGAGTATCATTTCAAAAAAAAAAAAAAAAAATTGACGGAGTATATATGATTTTTGATTACTTAGAAGTATACGACTATACGTGCACTTGATCTTTACATAACTTTATTTGAATGTTTATAGTAATTTTATGCTTCAATCCACCTACAAGCTACAACAACATCCAATACTATTAGTTTGCCATTAGGCGGCACCTAGCTAGAGACTAATTTTCTTGAAATTTTCCAAGTTAACTGTCACCTTTTCAAATAACGCATTTCTTTTTGGGTACGCAATTACACTAGTTAAAATGATTTCATTTAATCACCGCGTTCACAACTTGCATGAACATTAATGTTTATCAATTTGCATTTAATTGTATACGGCTGGATTAGCTGGTGACATATGTGTTCAGTTCAATGTTCATTGTGGTATGGTTTCATAGGGTGACGTTGATGTAACACAACTTGTTATACCAACTTGAATTAGGAAATATCTAGATTTGTTGGGGGAGTTGGTATTTAAAAAAAAAATCCACGACGCAGAAACAGCCAAATAACGAAATATTATATACAGAATATTATGAGATATGAGACCGACTTTCTATTACGTAACTTGGTGCAACTAACTCGTTATATTTGCATCAATACCTTATGAATGCTTTATTTAATTCAAATAGGTGAAAAATAATTTCAAATTGTTCTTAGTTTAGACTTTTTGAAGAACTGTCATTGCAGATCTGTGTAACTTACACGCTCTACATATAAATAAATAAATATAAATATAAAATAAAATCAACTAACAATTGTGACTGTGACATACTGCGCCGATCTAGTGAACCACTTGAGCGCACATCGTGGTTATTCTTGTAAGTTTCTAAATGTGTACGTATTGTGAGAGATACAACATGTTACATCCACTTGATTCGTAATATGCGGATTCGGATTTTGTTTTACGTATTGCGTGTGCCTTATCATAACAGTTTTAGGCAGCTACTGCATCACCCAAAGTCAAAATAACCCTATCTTGGGTTATTAAATCTTAGGTCATTTCATCTACTAGCTAGCCAACTTGTTTTTTTTTTTTTTTTTATTGAAGCTTGGACATGAACTTGCATCCGGATTTTATGTAGGTGGTGCATAGGGACAAAACAACAAATTTTCAGTTTATTGGCGAAATTTATGACTACATACATGTGTGTTTGCATATGTTTGTTATGAACAGCCTAGTCCGATACTATTTTTAGTTTCACTTAGGTCATTAGAACTTCAACTAGGCAACTCGTCTCGTGCTTACTAAACGATAAGCCCTTTCCTACGTCCGTCTCAGGTCATAAGAAAAATCAACTAGGCAACTTGTCTTGTGGTTATAAAAGTTGTTATAACGTTTTTCTCTAAGCCCTTTCGTATGTTTGCCTTAGGTTATTAGGTGACTTTTTATCTTGTCTTTTAAAAAATCTAAAAATGTTACTTACTTTGGTAGTGTCAAGTTTTTTTAAGCATTTTTTTTAGAAAAAAACGTTGCTATATTTTTTCTTCTCTTTTCTAGCTCATAAAAATGTGTATTTTATGAATAAAAAGTAAGAAAAGCTTAAATTTGAAAAAAATTAATGGTTCCACTGTCTTTGCCTATTTTAAGCCATTGTTGTTTTTTTAGTCATGAAAAGATCAACTTGTTAGAAATTTTTATAGATAACTTTTTAATATTATTATATGTAAGACTATTTTTTTTCTAGCTTCAGCTTTTATTGTTTTTTCAGCTAAAATATTTAATTTTATGAGATAAAATAGAGGTAGATTAAGGCTCTGCTTTTTTGCCTAATTTTATGTGATTTTTTTTTACCTTTTTTTTAAGACATGAAAAAGTTATAATTTACTCATTTTCTTCAAAACTTATTTTAGGTAACTTTTTTACCTTTTTATAAGACTAAAACAATTGTTTTTTTTTCTTACTTCTACTTTCTTACTTTTTACTCCTAAAATTGATTTTGTAGGAGCTAAAATATAACATAAGTAAATAATCTTTTTCTAGAAAAAGGTACCTAAAACTTTTTAAAAAAAATAACAATACCAAAGTATGTATTATTGAAAATTATTGAAAAGGTTGCTATAACTTTTTAGATAATTTTTAACATCTTCAAAATAAGCAATGTTTTGTTGAAAGTGTGATATTTCCATCCAAACACACGACATATCCACCAAACAATAATTAGGATAACCGACTTGGATAAAGAATTTTATTGATTGTTGAAAACTGTGTGGACAAACCGGAGCTCAAAAATAAATTTTACAATTGTTATTTTTCGAATTTCAGACATTCAAAGTATTGTAAAACACTGATCCTATCATCCACTGAAATATGTTTGTTTTCACTGAGTGTCGATGATTAGGCATGAATAGCAACATACCTTCATCACGGGTGATACTAGTTATCATATCAAATCAACTAAACCACATTTGCAAAGCAATTTGTTAAGAAGACTACAGATGCGAAACTTATAGAAGTTGGGATCAATACATATGAATCTAGGAGTTTTGCTATCTATTGTGTTAAAGTTTGTTATGGTACATGTGGTAAAATTTGTCATACTTTTATATGATATGGGTTCTTGTTAAAATTTTGAAGGGATATAAGAAAATTTTGGAAAGCTTCGGTAATACTAGTATAAGTAACAAGTCAACGTGTCCCTAAACACCCCATGAGAATGTAATTAGCACATATTTGCACAAGGAAAAGAGATATAAATTAGATAAGTACAAAAATCCAGAACTTTTTTTTTCTTGCAGGTAGGGTGGTAGCTCAAAGTGATAGAGTGTTGTAAGTCACTGCATGAGGTTCCGGTTTCAAACCCGGTTGATTAAAAAACAATATCTTAAGAAAATGATCAACCGAAAAAAAAAAAAAAAAAAAAAACAAAACGCGGTGCCACTTCTTTAGATCACTGAGCCCATCTTATCTGCGCAATATTGCAGTCGAACTTAACCAATGGGCTGTAAGCCTAGTTGAACTCAACAAATGCCCATTCTTAAATAAAGCCCAAACCCAAGTTCAAGTTCTTTTCTTAACCAATGGGCCAATTTGACTATATTTCAATTGGCGAGGCCCGGAAAAAGAGATGGAGCTTGCACAAAGGCCTTTTCTCTCTCTCTCTCTCTCTCTCTCTTTTTTTTCCGCAGAAAATAGGAAGCTGATCAAAGGACAAGGTCAGAATTGATGAACTGGCAGGAGGAGGCGTGCCTTAGAGGCGCAACCTATAAAAATGAGAACTAACTACGTAGCCTCTAAGAAATTTAGAGAACAAAACTCGAATTGTAGAGATAAATCGGGAGTATATCATATTTTGTAAATTGTTGTTATATATCTCATAGTGGTTTTGATACATTATTTTTCAGTTTCGTTGCATTACATGTGTTGTAGTAGATTATCATTCCATTAATGTGATCATCTCTGATTCATTAATCAATAAGAATTTAGCTATATCCTTCAACTTTTATTCTTCTTCCTCTGTGTATGTGTTAATTGATTATGTTTGAATTATTGTGTTGCTCAGTCGTGTCATCGAGTATATAGGAATTGTTGTTTGGTCTTAAAAGGCTCACAAAATTAACATTTTTGCCACTTCACTGTAAATGCAGGTGGTGCACGTATTGTAAGCATGGAAGTTGTAAATGCAATGCCGCATAAAAGGGTATCTTTCGTTGATTTTAGTAAAAGAGGGTGAGCAGGAAATACGAGAGATCTCCCTGCACCATAGTTTCCTTGGTCTTCTTCTACGTATTTTGCTTTTCCTGCTCTCTTCACTATTATTGTATGTTTTGTTCTTTCTTTCCTTCACTTCATCCTAGTTGTAGAAATTTATGTATATAGTAGTGTTATAAAAACTAAGGTTGTAGTAGACATTTCAAGTACAATTTTTGACGAATTCTGTTAATTTCTAAGCACGTAGACAAAATTACGGGGAGATTTTTTGCTCCATTTGTTTCCTCGTGAGGGTTTTTTTTCCTTTCCCGCACAAATCCTTAATCACACGAGGTAAAATACAGTTAACCATATTTGTTTTCATAAAAAAAAAACATATTTGTTAAAAACACTTTATCATAAATGCACAATAACTCACGCAAAGTGATTTATATACATCAAAATCCTTCACCGTTCAAATGGGTGCTAGCTCAGTGGTGGAGTTTCTGAAGCCCCTGCATAAAACCCCGAGTTCGAACTCAGGTATACGATGTAATTCTCAATATATATATATATATATATATATATATATATATATATATATATATATATAAGGATTTTTTGGCGATCAAATTAAAGCCACAAACCTAAAAATGATGGGTGCTACTGTAGTTCTTAAAAGCATGTGTGAAGAATAATGATAGATAGACCACTCTCATAGCCAGAACGGTAATCAAAGTGTAATGTGGCATGTACATCAACACATTGAAGGAGGAAAAGAAAAAAAAAATAAGAATTCAAAGCAAACTAGAAAGAAAAAAACATGTAATTAATTTCTTTTCTTCCCAATGTGGTGAGGTGCATGCAAAATCACATTTTGAGTACCGTTCTGGCTACTTAACGGAGTGACTACTTATCATTACTATGTGTGTGAAATCAGGAGGTCTTGGTCTCACTTTAATCAATCAGGAGAACTGTTGACTGCAAAAGGATAAAATGAGGATAAATGACACTTTCGCCCCTTTAAATTTTATGCAAAAATACTTTCACTACTTCTTCTTTAGAAAATGACACTGTCACCCTTTTAGTCCTTCAAATTTCAAATTACTTACATTCCCTGATTGTGATGTAATTAGTTTGGGAGCGGGGGCGTCACTATAATAGTTTTGGTGACATGATTGCTCTATTAGAATAGAAAATGACACAATCAGGTGGTTAGGTGTCCCGAAGTTTGGACACAAAAGAGATGAGAGTTTCTTTATCCAAACTATAAGGGATAAAAGTGTATTTTCATCAAACCTGAAGGGATGAAAGTGTATTTTACGTTTTAAGTAATCCCAAACTATCCCTACAACCAAACAAAGGGTAATTTACACTTTGCACTCTCGGAAGATGATAATTAGTTAGATGGTACCCTTATTGTTCATCAATTGACATAAAATACCCCTGTTTTGGACGGAAAGTAACCGACTTAAACGGCGAGGACGAAAATACCTATTTGCTCTTCGTACTTTTAACTATTTAATAATATTGAATTTACAAATATTTTGGAATGAGTTGTTCAAGACAAAACGCCATCTCCCTCTCTTTTGGGTACTGTTTATCAAAGAGCTAGATATAGAACAAACAAAACAGGTGTGGAAATTGTAGGAAATCAAGTGGGCATGGAAAATTTTTTTGAACAAAAATCTGGCACAAAAATAACTCCCCGGCAAGCTGTGGCGGGCAAAAGTTCAGCTCAACAAAACAGCAAGTAATTTAGCGAATCTAATAGAGCTACACTTTCTTAAAATTCGATCGTTATTCTGACAGTACTCGATGTTTATCTAGTCTACACTGAATGTTCTAAGCATTAAAATTATGTTATGTTTATTTTATGTTTTAAAGGTAAACACTGTAATTAATTAAAAAATTAGATAACATGAAGGGTAAAATTGACGATTCTAAACGAAGTGAGGTATGAGAAATACCGTGCTACTATCGCACTTTTTTTTTTTTTTTTTTGGATTTTACAAAAACTAAAGAAAAAGTCAACTCATCAAACAACCACATTATAACATATGAGGTATAAGTTGAATTTGATGAACCCTACTATCGAAAAAAATAAACAAACACCAAAATAACAATAAAACAATATAATTTTATAGGTGCAATATAAGAGAGAAAAAGAAGACATTATGACGAGACAACTAGAGTGAAGAGGGCAAATAAGATAAAACCCTAACGAAACCCAATAATTTGTGGAAAGATCATAGAGAAAATTAAGAAGATGATGGGTATATGGAGGTGAAGGTTTTGTTGCTGGGCTGTGAATTGTGGTGGTAAAGGTGATGTAGAGACAAATGGTGTGGAGGGTTAGTATAGTCTTTAGGTTTGGTGGCATTAGTTGTAAAAAATAAACATCACAAGGTTGTAATGGGGATACTGAATTCAGGGGGTAAAAGGGAATGAAAAATGCACCCAAAAGGGAGCCCACTATCACTTCACAGCTCCCAACGGAAATAGACGGAGGAGTATAATTTGTAATTATTATTGAACAAAATAGGGGTGTTCTCTGTCAATTAATGAACAATAAGGGTCCAATTGCCAACTTACATAAAGATGATGGTGCAAAGTGTAAATTACCCACCAAACAAAACCTTCCAAGCAAACTCAAATTAGCTGTATATACTAATGTAATATATATCACGTCTCTCTCTTCCCACACGTCTTTTTCTCTCTTCGTTCCCCTTTCATCTTCTCTTCTCTCTTCGGCGACGATCCATCAAATCCCCTCTCGTTTTTCGTCGGAACCGACTGAAGTTTCCGTCACCGTTCACCGTCTCCGATCACAATCACAGTCATGAATCCGGAGTAGTAAGTCCTCTTCGCCTCTATCTCGTCACCGTTCGTCTCCGTTTCCTATTAGATCTGAAACAGTCTCGTATGAATTCGCTTTTTGCATGCCTTAGATGATGAATTCATGTGTTTATGTATCGAGTTATGTGATCTCTGTTCGTTGATTTCGATCGGCTATAATGGAACGCCGTGTTGATGTATTCTGGCGAAATTCTGAAATTAGATCCAGATAAACCAGGATTGGAGATCTATTCATTTTTGTTTTCTTCGAGTTGAACTGAATTAGCTTGTTTTTCTGCGAAATATGAAGGAACATGAACAGATATAGGTCTTTAGAGCATGTAGAATAACCGACAGATATGGGACGATAAATCGGGAGCAAAATGCCGCCTTTTCTTGCTGTGCGTGATTTATTGTTACTTGCTGTGCATGATTTGTTGTTAGATATGCTGCATTAGGCTATTTAGCATAATTTGCTGGTAATCAGAGGGAGTTAGGTTTTGTCTCTCCCGAGAGTGTGCGAGAGCGTAAAGTAAAAATATATAATGATTGCTGTGCATGATTTATTGTTATTTGCCGTGCATGATTTATTGTTACATGTACTACAATAGGTGATTCAGCATGATTTGCTGGTAATCAGAGAGAGTTAGCTTTTGTCCCTCCCGAGAGTGTGCGCGAGCGTAAAGTAAAAATATAATGACGAGATATTAAATGGTCGCAGACCGACAAAATGAGAGAATGAATTGAGTTGTTAAAAGTGTAATGGACAGTTTTGGAAAGCAAAAGTAATTTCACCAGCTTGTACTCTTCTATTATATGTATGCGATTCGTAGTTATTTTGGAATTTATCGCCTGTGTTGCCATTTATCAACTACGTGTAAAGAGAAGTAGTTACTTGAAAGTTTAACCATCCAGATTATCGCCCACGTTCTTGTGTTTTCATCGGTTAAAGCAGCGTGTCAAGAAAATAAGGGAGGGATTTTGTTTCTGTGAAGATACATTTTATCATCGCAAGAACTAGTGCCAGAAATTAAGAATTTTTGAATTCTCTTTTGCAGTGACTATTTGTTCAAGCTTCTGCTTATCGGAGATTCTGGTGTTGGCAAATCATGTCTTCTTCTGAGATTTGCTGTAAGTCTCTTGGACGTGCTCAAATGAGCTTTACAATCGACCGTTTACTCTGTCTTTATGTTTGAATGGTTGTTTTTTGAAGACTTACCTTCTGTCTGCATTTTGAATAATTGTTACATCGTTGTGTGGTTATCATTTCTGCAAGTTGTTCAGTGGCAGTTCACGAGTCATGACATTAATGTTTTGTAGTATGTCTCTGTATAAGTACCGCTGTACCAGTAAAAAGTAAATGACATATCTCAACATTTAGATTTGAAATATGGTGTACATACGTGCGTAGATCTAGATATTGGCCAATATATGGTGATTCATATAGGATACATCATGCAACAGTTGACATTTTAACTTACTATATATATTTGCTGTTCCGACTCCATATTGGAAGTCTGAGAGGCGAGAGCTATTTCAGTAACGCTGACACTTCACTCACTCAACAATTACCTCAATCAAAATTCACCGAATTCCTTTTAGTAAAAATCAAGTGAATTGAATAAAATGATGCCTAATGGCTAATACTTAATGGTGCATGGTGAGTCATAGGTGGTAACCGATGTGGGCTTGGCGGGAATCGGGATGATGGTGATAGAACTATTTCTATCAATCAACTATATATGCATGACGTCATCAGTGAATTATATGAACTAAAAGATAATTAATCTTATGAGGTTTTAATTTCAATTATAAAGGTAATTTTTTTTGGTTGTGTAGCAATCAGTCTCTTCTTAGTTGTCTTTCCTTTTCTGGTTCTCTAGCAACTACTGGGATAGACGTTTTCGATTTTTCCACCTTTGGTCTCCCCCATGCATCAGTCAGGGACTCAGGGCATAGTAGTTGCCTTATTCTACTTGTGTAGGTGATGGAAACCAGCATTTAATCCAGCAGCACTGGATACATTGTTATCAAAGTAAGATACTTATTGCATATGGAAACTGAAAATTCTGCTTCGTGTATCAAAGTGTCATGACACTTATTTAGAGTAGCTTAAAAGTATATCAGAAACACTAAATATGAATAAGTTGAGGTTAGTATATCTAGTCACATAACTACATAAGTAATGATTTGTGAGTATGATGATGATGTAGTCTAACCGGAAAGAGAGTTGTAATTATAACAAGATATTTGTAATGTTCTCTACAATAAATAATCAAGCGACAAAATTAATATCTAAATAGTTGACATTCCTCCGAAAGATGTTTTAAATTTCATTGAGTTTCAAATACAAAATACGATACACAATATATCTTAGTGACAAAGAAGATATGGTGATATACTCACTTTATATCCTACATGATATATTTTCTCTCTTCCGAAAGAGGCCAGGAGCCAAAGATAAGTACTTAAGGACTTAGTAGTAAAAACTAATGCATGACAAGTTCTGAAGTAGCAGTCAGATCTCCCAAAACAAGGTTAGAAGCCTAAACACAAATGTGATGAAGGGCCACCTGCTTTTCTTCACTTCAAAACCCGACATCAAGATTCGAGAAGAGAGTTTTGAGTACTCTAAAAGGTTTCAATACGGGAGTGGATAAGGTTGGGTCGTGTAAGCAAGGGTGAAAATGTCTGAAAAGCCCATAAAATGTGTAGTCTTTGCACATTCGGTCGTGACTAATGTTTCCCAACTTGGGTCGATTCTTGTCTGGGTGTATCTTGATACACACGGGTACGCTCAGATACACCGAGCGTTACGTACCGGTGATAGCCTTTATCTTATTGTATCGGGCATACGTATCGGCGGATAGTGACAACTATGATTGGATCTTTATTACTTGATCTATTAAGAATTGGGTAAAACTGTAAAAGATCAAACCTATCAAGCAAATCAAATGCTATTTTTATCTGAGAAAACTAAATGTCACTCCTTTTGTTTGATCCTATCTATGACTATATCCCTGAGCCATTCAATTGTTCCCTACAATGTCATGGCAGTCAAATCTCATGAGTAAAATATGACTATCTCGTCGATGTTAAGGGTAAAAGGGATTACAATGGGAGCACTTGGCCGCCTTCGTAAAGGCTTGCTGTATCTCACCTCCTAGTCCAACTCTCTCTTCTGAACACTGGTTCCTTGTTCCATATTTAGCCATTTAGGGCATGCATGTATCGCGACTTGTCCAAAATATACTTCAAAAAGCTGGGGAACTCTAATCTTAATTTTGTATCATCATGAATGTAAGTGTAAATGTTACTAGAGTAATACATGTACCGAATGACGGTAGATAGAGATTTATTTGTCTATATCCGTCTTTGCCATCCTATGTATCTCGTTTGCACACATTACTGCAGTGGTTACTTCTTAAAAATGTCGTGGTACTGGAGCACCTATTCCATTCTACTAAATCGAATTCCTTTTTGAATATATCTACTACGTTAATAAAAATAGGAAAAAATTTGAAATATGTTCCTTAACTTTGTGGCTTGTCATATTGCAACGTGGTTACACAATAATTCTACTGGCATTAACGATGCATCTGTCTTTCTATGTTTGCTGGAGAAAGACTCGGATATCTTTGGTCTTGTACGATCTGATAGTTTGCTGCTTTGATATCCTAATGATTTCCTTTGTTTAACTTTTCCTTGGATAGGATGATTCTTACTTGGAAAGTTACATAAGCACCATTGGAGTTGATTTTGTAAGTCAATTATGCTAAGCAGAAGTACTTGAGCTTTTGTATTGCCAGACAATATGTCTTCAGTTCTTACAATATCATAACCCTTCTCTTTTCTTGAAGAAAATTCGCACTGTGGAGCAAGATGGGAAGACTATCAAACTTCAAATTGTACGTATTTTGGTTATTGTATTTGTTTGTTACAACACTGATGTGGTTTTGACGTGGGGTGCTGTTGTGCCATAGCTTCTGATTCTGGACTTTGTTCTTTACTTTCAGTCAACAGCAACATTTTACAGATTCCATGTTTCTCCTCTTAAAGATGGTTCTCAGATTCCATGTTCTCTCGTAAAAGTAGCTCACTATGTTTTCTAACCACTTTTACAGTGGGACACTGCAGGACAAGAACGGTTCAGGACAATCACTAGCAGCTACTACCGTGGAGCCCATGGAATTATAGTATGCTATCTTTTCCTTAAAACTTATCGTCTTTGGTGCTTCATATGTATATATACTGTCTGTTCTGCCCTAAAACTATTTTTTTTTTTCTCCTTCAGGTGGTTTATGATGTGACTGACCAAGAGAGCTTCAATAACGTTAAGCAGTGGCTGAATGAGATTGACCGTTATGCCAGCGACAGTGTTAACAAACTTCTTGTTGGGAACAAGAATGATCTTACTGCAAACAAAGTCGTGTCTACTGAAACAGCAAAGGTATTGTTAGCTATTCTTCATTTGCTCTCTGTTATCACTTTCTTCTGATGAATACAACTCAAGGTTACGTTTTACTGAGTGAGAACAAATATGCTGTGTTGTGTATTTTGGTAGGCATTCGCTGATGAGATGGGAATACCGTTCATGGAGACTAGTGCTAAAGATGCTACTAATGTAGAGCAGGCTTTCATGGCTATGGCTGCTGCAATTAAAAATAGGTATGTGAATCCTTGTTGTTTGTTTGATCTGGAATTTAGAGAACTGGTAAGGAAAATGACTCGGAGTAGTGATATGCAACCGGCACTAAAGTGATGGTCGGGTGGTCCAGTTTGCGGCTTGCCTTAGTTCGTGTGGTGTATGTAGACTGTTTTGAAATGAAAGTTAGATCTGTTGGCCAGAGTTCATTTATAGAGCTCAATATCTGGCCTCGTAGAGGCTAGAGTTTCTTCTTAAATCGGAGCTAAGCAAAGAACTTGTATGGCTTAGGAAGGCAAATGCTGTTACTTTCAAAATCATTATCTGACATCTCACGGCAAGATGGTCATTCCTGATTACTTCCGAAACATTGTTGCTTTTGAGAACCTAATGCCAACAATTTAGAGTGACGTCGATAAACAATCTTCATTTTTTGCAATGGCAACAAGGCCATGTTTGGGTTAGGTATAAGAAGAGCGAGATAAGAATTTGTTATACCCGGGGCTCAAATCCGGCCTTTGAGTGGGGATATGACACGCACACACACACGCGCGCACACACACACACACACACACACACACACACATATCAAATCCCACCTCAAATCCTGCATTTGTTATTCCCAAGTTGGCAACAAGGCCATGTTTGGGTTAGGTATAAGTAGAGCGAGATAAGAATTTGTTATACCCGGGGCTCAAATCCGGCCTTTGGGTGGGAATATGAGACACATATATCTATCAAATCCCACATTATATCCCCACATGTCATATCCTGCATTTGTTATCCCCAAGGCCCCCAACTATAGAAGTCACTTGGCATGTTTATTTTCTTCCCTTTTCTACCCTTCAATGCTTATATAGAAATTGTAGTGAGAGTAGGAATATGCGAGTGCTTTATTGCAGTAGAAAGCTCACGCGTTGTTTATTTTGAAAACAGGATGGCAAGCCAACCGGCTAGTAACAGTGCGAAGCCCCCAACTGTGAATATCCGCGGGCAACCTGTCTCACAGAACAGTGGCTGCTGCTCATCTTAAGCAAAACCTTGGGACTTAGTTTTATCTCTCTCATGTGAACTGTTGGCACATCATCGTCTATTGCTTGTAAAAGTACTTTCTCCTGTCATCTTTTAAAATTCAAAGAACTGATGAATTCATCTTTAGACTTACTCCTGTGTTCTGGATTTGTTTTTAAGCTGTCTTTTCTTTCTTTCGAACACACAACATATGTGTTTGTGAAACTTGAAAGCATGTACAAATGTAGCGTGTCAATAATGCTAACTGTTTGTGCATCTGTTCTCTATTCATAAACGGCAATTTTGGTGTTGTGGTAGCAGTTATCGTTTTTCTTTTGCGAGCTTTTTATGTAGTTCCATGAAGAACAGGAAAAGTTGAAGTGACGAGTACTCACAGCGGTGTTATAACATATAGATACACTGCTTCGTTTACAATTACTTTGACTCTTTCAAGCGGTGTTATAACATATAGATACACTGCTTCGTTTACAATTACTTTCACTCTTTCAAGGTACTCTTTCAAGGTTTGAACTTGAAAGAGTATCAGTTCTTAACCTTGATCAAGAAAGTGAATAGATACACTGCTCCGTTTACAATTACTTTCACTCTTTCAAGGTTTGAACTTGAAAGAGTATCAGTTCTTAACCTTGATCAAGAAAGTGAAAAGTTAGAGCTTGATCACATTTGTCTCGGTATGAAAAAATTTAGGGTACACTATGTAGTTTGAATAAAGGACATCTAACCACTTCCTCTTTCGGAAAGGACACAGCCTTGCAATGTGCTAAGCGTTGGGAGTTAGGACACTTGCGTTCCCTGGTTGTAAAAGCCTGTAACGCCTTTTTTTGGGACAAAATTGCACTTGAAAGGAGTGTTATGACCATTGGACAACCTCTACTTCCTTGCATTACCACCACCAGTCCACCACCACTCTTGTCATCCCCAAATATGCCTCACCATCACCGCCACAACACCAACCTCCACCATTGACACCACCACCAATCTTCACTAACACGACCCTGACATTAGAACAACCAACAACCACACCGCTCTTTCTGGGTGCCTACTGACAAATCTCATATAGGAAGCGTCTCTCCCCACTTAAATACAACCCTCATCAACAGTAGTTTGAGGATACTCGTCAACTTAACTTATCGAAACTAGTTTGCAGTTTGTGCAACCAAAGAGAGGAGGGGTGTCAGACTCGACTGAGTGCAACCCCTACTCAGGCCAGAAACGTTAGAGCACTATTTCCTTCAATTAGAAACTGAAATTGTAGCAATTATTGCATATTCCCACCAGGTTTACAGGCCAACTTTCCCGACAGCACAGTGACTGCAGATGCAGAGAATAAACATCAACTATTCTATCAACCGGAAACAATAACTACAGAACAATATTTCCAACACTCTAAGATTAACTTTTATTATTATTCCCAAGTATCAAACAGGACCAGAAGAGTGGCTTCCGAAGGACCAACACAACACAGCACAAAGAAAAAAGAAGTCGGTGCAAAAGAAAAAAAACGAAAATATACATCTAGCACCTTGACCTTAACTTAAACCTCAAATTATTTAACAGACCTCAAGCCACCTGGACTGGAAGTTTAAGAAAGGACCAACAAAAAGATTTTCACTTGCCCCCTAAACTTGGGAACTGACTAGGATCCTCAATTTTAGGGGCTGGCGCCACATTGCTTGCCACAGAACCACCACCGCCGCCGCCGCTATAACCTCCTCTTGAACCACGGCCACGTCCTCGGCCGCGAGGAGCACTATACCTCTCTCCTTCAGCGGGCTTCAAGAACTCATTGATACTGACAACCTGAAATGTGCAGATCGATGATCAGCTAACATGATTTGTCTCTCCATGAGTTAATTATGCAAGCAAACATGGCAAGTGACTTTATGCCCATTACAACGAACACTACAATGGGGGAGGTTGTGAGTCTGGAGCTTGTGACCTAAGGAGTGATTGTTTGTCTATCAGATTGCACCGACCCATTTAATCCCGTATTGTAAAAAATAGTTTCATACTGCTAACGTCTACGGAGATGTGGAGTGAGTAAAATAGTAGTCTAATATGTGTCTTGTGAGCTTTCTTGGTACTGGGAATTCATTTATATCTAAAGAGGGGTATTTCTAGTGCAAACTCGCATGTGGTGTTACTTTAGACAAGACTTGCCAAAAGAAGTTTAACTACACGTTCGCCCAAGTTTCCAAGATCCCGAGCACTGACCCACTAATAAGGAAAGACAGTTCGAGATGTGACCCACATAACAGGGCGACTTCTTAGGAAGTGTCCATGCTTCCTAAGGCAAAGTCACAATAATTCTGCTAGCAGGACATGGTTCTAGTATTCTGAGATAGGGCCAAGTTTCTTAGAAGATCCGAACAATTGCAAACACTGCACATGTAAGTATATTTAACAAAAGACGAGAAATGAGGGAAGATGCATACCTTCTTGGATTTCTCTTCCTTGTCAGCAATTTCTTTTTTCTTATCCTTGTCAGAACCCTACAGTATTCAGAGGATAACATAAACAGTCATGTGAAGTTCAAGAACAAGCAATGTTTTAACAATTTCAATCTGACTCACCAATTTAACAAATATCTCATCATTCTTCTTCTTATTTGAGAGTGGTTGCATAGATGCCAACTCTTTGTCAACGTCCACTTTCCTTTCCTCAGTTTTAAGTGCTTGCAGTGCTTTTCTCTTCTCTTCCAGGATCTTCTCATATTCTTCAAGGGTCATCTCCTATTTTATCCAAGAAATGAATATTTAGCAAACCATCATTAAGCTTTTTAAACATGGAACTTCAAGCAACTTAATCCTGGTACTTCCAGGAACTTCACATTTTTCAAGGGTCTATATACACTACACGCAACTTAATCTTATTAAACATTCAAGCATAAACATGCATTTTCATTGCAAATATCAACTGGTCTCAGCTCTCAACTCTGAAGCCGAGTGCTTGAAAGGTTATGATGAAATCAAGTCTAATTAGTCACCAAGTAACATCGTGATTATTGAGTCCCTAAATAAAGATGTTCTCTTCTTTATTGTATCAGAGCGGTCAAAGTGTTTTTTCCATAGTAAGGGAGGTGATAGTCAGATTTACCAAATCTCCTGTACCATACCAAGTTCTCCTTCTGTAAAATCAGGCGGTGTTCACTATATCTGCTAAGTTCGTTCTACACTTGGTGTTATCTCTTTTATAATGTACATATAGAAACTTTGTAAAAGACAAAAGGTCACTAGTAAAGCCTTCGATCAAGATATATAGCAACTCGTAACTAATGTGAAAAATAGAGAAACTGAGAAACTACAGGTTGTGCGTGCACCTCAACTAATCCACAAAGCCCTGAAGATAACAGCCGGGTAAGCCTCCAGTAGCCTCCACCACTAGGCCAATCCCTTGGGATTGTTATAAGTTCATGACCATGTATCAACATGTTTATTACATTAAAGAATCTCATATAATACATATTTAGTAATGATCCCAAAAATGTCCTTTTCCTATCAAGTTGGTAGGATCTTACGATCCGATTGCCACACTGTGCTCCTATATAGGACCTCGATTTGGAAAACCTTGTTTGTGCTTTTACACACCAAATAAGATGATACAGGAAGATATAAATTATATGCAGCAGGATGACTGAGCTTTGGTTATTTTAGGTAGATGAAACCTAGCATGATGTGTGACCAGGACGACGCTGGAAAGATATTCTCATTGTTTCTATGATGTAATGGAATATGTATCAGATGCGATAGGGAACACTGACCTTGTCCTCCGGTTCTTTTTCTTCTGCTTCATTTCCTGGATTCTCCTTGTTGACATCTGCTACATCTTCACCAGTCGTTTTGTCAGCAGCCAGTTCTTTCGCCCCTTCATTTGCAGTTTCCTCAGTTATTCTGATAAAGCAAAGATCATAATGAGATCGTGCACATTACATACACTAGTAAAGATTTGAAAGATTTTTGAGATGATTCGATAAATTTAAACAATCAACATGATACTTACTGAGCAATTTCATCTGTAGAGGTTCCCCAATTCCCACGTCCAGATCCTTCACGCTTGATTTCATTGCTGCACAGAAAATGAAGTTACATACATAACAGTTGACAAATGCAAGAAACAAACACTACCACAGATAAAAAAGAAGATTGGTGCAACTTTTGGAACTTCGAACTCTAAGGTAAAACCTTTAGGCGAAAAAAGACGAGTGATTGACGAAAAATTTGAAAGCAATGTTCTGATGATTCTGTTACGGGGTAAGTGGATTTTATACCCTTCATAACATAATTCAGAATCAGTGATATTTCAGACATTTGACTAAAAGTAGAGAAGTCATCATGAAGTATAGCACAGTGATTAACTAAATACCAAAGGCTATGGGAAAACTTGACATAAAGCTTCAATATGACTCAAAAGATGGCCTTCATGCTATACTAATAGTGAATTATACTGAACTAAGAGATCCATCATATGGAACCAACAAATCAGAGATACTTACCCTTGTACGCTACCACTGCGTCGTTCATAAACTCTACGATTACGACCTTCATCTCCTGCTTCGTTGTTAAAGCCACCTCGGCGACCTCCATGGAACGAACCGCGTGATCCACCATAAGTACCATACCTTTCAGAGGGTTTCTCAGCATCAAATTCTGCGGTGGGGCCTTGACCACGACGGAAGCCACTGTATCCAGATGAATCCTCATTGGTAGGACCCCTGTTATATTCACCGCCACCACGACCGCGGGAATATCCACGTTCACCTCCACGCCCTCCACCACGTGTCTCAGACTTGGCCTCCTTCACTGTATACGAGAAGAATTAAGCAAATATTACGGAGAGGAAGAACAGCGGGTGCAAATAAGCACAACTAAAAAGATGGAACAAAAGCAATACATTTCAATTCAGTTGTAGTACATACAATAAGTAATGACTTCTTCACAGTAGATAGAGTGTACCAGATGAAGTGAATGAGACCTAAACAGATGACTGTTGACAACAATTTTAGGTCCTTGATTTCAGGGCGAAGTCAATTGACTTTTGAATCAACAGAATAGCTATAAAGGTTGAGCTACCAGCAGAAAACAAAGCAAATTAGTGACACAACAGTAATTTTCTACTCGAAAATTTGACAAAATGCCAACACATACTAGTTGAAATTAAAGATCCGAAGAACAATCCATAAGCTAAACATTGTAATCCTACTTTTAGTATCTCGTTATTATTACTACGTAAGAAGCAATCGGTGATGGCGAGGTTATGAAAATAACCGACGTTATATCCAATGGAAGTGAACCCTCAAAACCTCAAGTTAACCCTCAAAACCTCAAGACTGCCCAGGCCGTTACAGAATCGGCAGCGGTGTCCAGTGTGTAACATATTTACTGGGAAGTGTCCCAGGAAAGTAGGATTCCATTGCATGTCAGACCCGGAAACAACATCCTGCACTTTCATTGGTGTCCATGCACTCCAAATTACTTCTTAGGTATAAACCCTACCTAAGTTCCCAAGATAAATTCTTCCACTTCAAGTGTCTAATAATTACAAGGATTAATGCAAAAAAACTAATCAAAATCTCCAGCAAAGACCTATTAGGTGTAAACACTACTGAAAGTTTTGAGGCCAAATCTTCCAGTATGCCATAGTAATCATTAGAATCAATACAAATAATGAGTCCAAATCTTCCTTCACTTGAGAAAATAGCAAATTGGAATATTCTCAGTCTAATAATCTAATAGTAAACCCAATCGGTGATGGCGAGGTTATGAAAATAACCGAAGTTATATCCAATGGAAGTGAACCCTCAAAACCTCATGGGTGCCCAGGCCTTTTCAGAATCAGCAGCGGTGTGTACCATATTTGCTGGGAAGTGTCCCAGGAAAGTAGGATTCCATTGCATGTCAGACCCAGATACTGCGTCCAGCACTTTCATTGGTGTCCACGCAATCCGAATTACTTCTTAGGCATAAACCCTACCTAACTTCACAAGATAAATTCTTCCACTTCCAGTGTCCAATATTTACAAGGACTAACGCAAAAAAAAAAAAAAATACTGAAATTCTCCAGCAAAGACCTATTAGGTGTAAACACTACTGAAGTTTTTAGGCCAAATCTTCCAGTATCCCATAGTAATCACTAGAATCGATACAAAAAATTGTCTCCTTTACTTCAGAAAATAGCAAATTGGAATTAAATTCTGGTTAGGCATAATATTTTCTCAGTCTAATCAACCAATAACAAACCCAATTGCAGGAAATGATAGATTTTTATGAATTGAATTCGCTATCTCACCAGCCTGAGCGGGAGGGAGAGGCTTGGTAGGCAACTTTCCGGCCGGCTTAGCAGGTGCTTGTGTCTTCGCCGCTTGGGGCTTCTTCACCGCCGCCGCTGCCTTCTGAGCAGCAATCAGCTGCGAGGGATCGTCGTTGTCGTCATCGCCGAGCAAATCGAAAGGATTCGCAGTCGCCATTTCCAACCGACAAAAAAGAGCGAGCTTTCAGTAACAAGATGCGACCTTTAGGTCCTAATTCCACATACCAGCCATGAGTTGATGCAGATCTGCCATGAATCACTTGTTACAGAGACTGATTTGGCGAAACCCTAGCCGCAATGCAGTGAGGACAGAGAATGAGCGCGGGAGTTGCGAGAGAGATGAAGCAGAAGAAAAGAGACCTAATCGGAAAATTCAGAATTTATATTCAGTTTTTGGCATTTGTTTACTATATTCTGTTAATTTCTTTCTCACACCCCCTGTATTTAAGTATAATTCTCAATGACCCTGAAAATAAAATGCAATGCATGTTTTTGTTTGAGAAATTGTTTTGTCATCAACGGGGCTTGAACCCGTGACATCCAGGCTTCCAACGCGCTACCACCCTAGCTGCAAATGCAATTCATGTTCATATCTTATTTAGTCGAATGTTATAGTTCACCTCTGTAGTTTGACAAATCATAAATGGTTTATGAAGATGAATTTGGGGGTGTACACGGATCAGATCAGTCTGAATTGGGGTTGATTGGAATCACGGATTGGAAAAAATGTAATCCGATCCTATCCACAGATTCGATCTGATTAATCCTGGTTCGTAAAGATTTTAAAAAAAAAAAATCAAGTATGATCAACTAATACACTAAAAGCTATATATAATTTTGATTTCATATATTTTGTACCACTTCGTCCCAGGTGTTTGGCTTTTGCACCATTTGGACCATTGGACCAGTAATTGGGTCACTTTGACCCGATGATTAGGATCGCAAAACCATGCAATTTTTTGATAATTTTTTATGGTCTTGTAGAATAAGAGTTAATCTACAACACTACGAACAAATTATTTAAAAATTGCAAAATTTTGCTATCAAAATCACCGAGTCAAAGTGACACAGTGAATAGTGGTAAAAGTCCAAATGGTGCAAAAGAGTTGGGACGGAGTGGTAATTAACTTGCGAAATTTCATCCTCGGTATATCAAAATTATCCAATGCAACAATGATATATAATCATTACATGCCCATATAAGCATCTCAAATAGCCGATCCCTCGCAAACTCAACAGATATTGGCCTGATTGGCACCCGGAGCGAGCGAGCCTCAAATCCGTGTAGCTATGCAGTCAGGGTTTGAAATCACTAGATATATTTACATTGCTCTTTTGCAGTATGTATATGAATCAACAATTTTATTGCACATTCGCCAAAATAAAACTACTTTTTCAAGTAGACAAATACTACACTAGCGTACAACAATTTGGGAGGGGGCATCAATTAGGCTAACCCATGTGCTCGTATTGGTAAGAGAAACGGATAGCGAAAATCATCATATGCTAACAACTACAATAAGTGAAGTATGATTTGCCAAATTCTTCTATCTTTGTCTCTCTTATTAAATGAATGAATGCCGCATTTCATTCTGATTTATGAGCTTAAAATCCGGGCAAAACTGATAGGTCAGCTATCCCTCTAGGAAGATCTGCAATTTTCTTCAGTAGAGAGAGCCGGTTATTTCTTATTCTTTCATCTTCCTGCAAATCACAAGTCGCCATGAATAAAATAAGAGCTGAGCAACAGAAAATCACAAAAATAAAATAAATAAATAAATAAATAAATAAATAATAACAATAATCACCACTTCTTCATTGCACAGGTCACAAATCATTTGGTTAAACCTTGTCAGTGGCTTCTGAAGTTCTAGAATTCAAAACAGTAGTTTCAAAACAGTAGTTTTCTACATGCACTTCTGCACTCTATTTGTACCTTTAAACATAGATTGGGTAAGGTGTAAGGGGATGACTAAGGATAACTTATACCCGTTCTCCCATATCCTTTGTTTGGGTACGGTATAAGCAACGGGTACACTATTTCCTGTCTTATTCCACTGCCCTCTTTTTGCCTAAAAACTTGTAACACTGGAGGTGGCGGTATAAGCCAGATAAGGATTTTGGGTGGTTAGAGTGTGTGTGTAAAAATACTAAACTACCCCGTAACAAACCTAAAAGTGACCTCAACTAAAACCTTAATACCCTCATTCGTTCAGACACTTCATTGCATCTTATCCCGCCCTCATATCCTGCCCCACTCAAACACAAAAAATTAATAAAAAGAATCATA
Source organism: Linanthus parryae (assembly GCA_023055425.1). NCBI lineage: Eukaryota > Viridiplantae > Streptophyta > Magnoliopsida > Ericales > Polemoniaceae > Linanthus > Linanthus parryae. The sequence goes on from JALGPY010000006.1 coordinate 7,459,083, forward strand.
TAATGTCCTGTCCCAGTACAATCTTATCCTACCTTGTATCCCAGTACATCTCATACCCTCCTTTTATACCATACCCAGACAAATACCTTAGACGAGAACTTCTGGTTCAACAATACAATATCAGTAATAGCTTTAATTTTAAAATTATTGAAGAAACGTAGAAACAACCCGCCCCCTCGGGCCCCGCAAGGTTGCAACTAATACGATATGTTCTTTCATACTTGGCAATACAGTTTATAAAGTCAAGTTGAGTATTCCCGTCACTCCTTTCTCACCCATAATACAACAACATACATGGCTACGAGTCCTTAATTTATTTAGAAAATTATGTTTTATTTTGTTACTAAAAACAAAACACCGGGTAAGCACAGGGAATGAACTGGTCAAACAAACAAAAAACCATTTCGGCACTTCAGTAGTGAACAGCTGGAGGACGTACCACCATAACAAAAACATTATTGAAGAAGTCTTCTAACGGCTCCGTTAGATGAGATGAGATTTCGAAAAATTCCTCCACCTCGATATCTGTAGAAAATGTTTATCAAGTCAATGGTTTAACACTTCACATAAACTGAATTTCTCGCAGCACGATTAATAACTAGTAGAATAATGGAAATTATCAGGAAGGGAAATTTTAAAGGGTACCGCGATGAACTTTGCTTCTTAACGACAAGAAAGTACTCCACAAAGTTCTCTCCGCATCTGTTTCGAATGCAGTTTCATCAACCTGACAAGATTGAGGATGATGCAAGTATAATTATTTAGCAACAAGTACAAGCAAACATGCTATATACTGCTTCAGCCCCAGTCAAAAGTACAGCTCAAAATTTACTAATGCACATTCACCAGCCACAGGAAACTCCACTTTGATTTCATGGTAGCGAGATGCTGGGAAAAGATAACAAGAAAGTTCTCTTGCAGTGCACTGTATTCCCAGGGACTTCATGCAACTATCGTATTATACGAGTAATTGTATGCTATTGTTAACTACTTCCAGGATTCAGTAACTCCTATTGCAGTAAACAACTGTCTGGTACCAGTTCAAAAAACAGCTCGAATCGGTGGTTTTCTTAAAGCCTTATTTCAATTAAAAACAGCCTAAAAAAGGCAGAAAAACACTGCTCTTGGGGTTGCCAAACAGGCACTTATAAGTGTGAAGACCTGGCATTCTCCACAACCACTGCGGAAGGTTAAGTACCCTTACTTCAGTAAAGAGCACTTCCTCAATGCAACTTAAGTACTCGTAACATCAAGATAAAGGAGCTTCAAGTAACAGCTTGTACAATGTGATTCATGTTACAAGGAGCAATTCGGTACATGCATCTATCTGTAACTGTTGAATACAGTAACAGACTAAGAGTTGCTGCTAATTGGAGAAACCATGTCCAAGTAGACTGTCATCTGGTTGAACTATAGATAACATAAGTTTTGAGGGATCGGCCAGGGGAGCAAATAAAGATCAAATTCAAGTTCACAGCAATGAAGAGAGTACCTCCATATCACCAATTATGTCCTTTCCACGAACAATTTTTGTTGGGCGAGAATATGCTTCAACTACTTTCTGTACAAGCTCGCCTCTTAACAAAGCATCCATCTGTATACAATTGTGTGATTGCTATTACAAGTCAATGGATACAAACTAATATAATATAATATATTTTTGCATTCATGAGTAGAGAAAAAGATGTATAGTTGAACTTCATAATAGGGCTAAATTCAATCTTAGTGGCCAACATACACAAATTGCATGGGATTCTTTTCACTGCCATGTTAGATAAAAATCCTGATCAATCAAGTTCCTTTCTTCTTACACTCACTCTCATTCTTTCAACATTCACAATTGGATACTATCCCTATGTAAGTGCGTGGTCTCTGGGAAATCCATTTCATTAATAGAAAAATGTTTCACCTGAACACTTGCCTCCATTTCGAGACTCTGTGGAGCCAATAGGTAACTTATAGACTATGAACTTATGCTCACTAACGGATGCAAACGAAGCAAAGTACTAGTGTATCTGCTTTATATCAACACATTTTATCATCACAAAAAAGAAAAGAGAGTAAATATCATATCAGTAACTTTCCATGAAACAGGAGGACATAAGATAAAAGGAACGCACTTTAAGGGGGCAGGTAAAGTCAATAGACAAACAGAAACTCATACATCTTGCTAAAGAAAAGTACTATAACTTACTTTGTAAGCAGACAAAGCAGCCAAACAAGGCCAGTTGGCACGCTCTGCAAGGATTGAACGAACCACTTCGGGACTTAATCCTTTATCAACCTGTTAAACAAGTAAATAACATAACCAAATCATCTTCCTGTCTAAATATCACCTCGCAAGAGATAATGAAGACAACTCGGTAGTAGGACCACTGTGACTTCCACAACCAAGAGGCAGCATGAGTCACAGCCATTTAGAAGTAAGCACACAAAAAGAAAACATATCATCATCCTTTTGGTCAGCAATGAGGTTCAAAGAGTATGGTACAATAAAACCATCAGTATGGCAACTCAATTCAAAACTAGTTTGGCACAACAACTTTACATCCCCATATTTTAAGTTCAATTGAGGGTAAAAGATCACAAAAGTCACAATATGCCACGAGAGATCATTGCAGACTAAATGAGCCATTTTAGAATTACTAGAGGTCAGTACATGCATCTTTCCCTAATTCCCTCAAAAATATATCATTCAAATCACCCTAGTTAAAAAAAAAAAAAAAAAAAAAAAAAAAAAAAAAAAAAAAAAATCTAGGTAATAGAATAGAGTATGTACATTACAAAGTTGCAAATAAGAGCCATAACTTAAATTTGATCTCAATTCGAACTTGTTCGAGCCGGAAGTGAAATTGCAGAAGAAGATTACAAAGCATGATAGATAGAAGTTTTGCACATGAAATGTGTCGAGCTATTTCATTCTGGTTCTAGTAAGTTACTATCCCTGAATTCAAGTAGTAACTATAGAAAAGTAGCATCAGTAAGCCAATGGAGAATGACAGGCTCAACAACGACGCCTATTCTTAGCAGGGACATCTTACTAGCCATTTTCAGTTGTGGTAGGACCATAGGAAGGATCATTAGATTGAGCTATCAGTCAATATCAATGAGCTACATCCGGCCACAAAAAATTCTTCACGTTGATATTTGTCCCACATTGGGATTGTTTGAGTAGTAGGTGCAATGCAATATATAAGGTCCTGGGTTATTCCCTTCATGCAAATGGGTTTTGGTACCAGAGCATGTTGTTTGCATGTGGTAGTCCATTTGAGAACCCCATTGGTAATTTAACACTCCAAATATTGTATAAACAGGTTAGTAAAGGAGAAATCATACATACCAGAAATTGCTCTAGCCGCCTTGTAACAAACTGATGTACCTGCAAAATAGCACAAAGGAGGTTTTATGAGACACCAATTGCTATTTTGACCAGAAAATGTGGATCAAGCAATTATTTCTTCTTGGTTTTGGAGTTCAAAAGCAGCCAAGAAGGGCTGCCGGCGTGGCAGCTCTTCAAATGGCTACATACATCTCAATAGAACCCAAGTTTATTTTGTTTCATACATTGTTCAACATGAGTGACAGAGATATCAAATTACATCATCAATTATTCTGGAGTCTATCTTTAGGGGTTGAACAGCAGCAGCAAGTTCCAAAGCATTTCTCAAGTCCATATTTCTGTCTTTCTCCACCACTAATTGCACCTACACGAGATGAATGACATGAGTGTGACGCTACCAATTGAGATTGGAATAGTTAACTTTCACTTCCTTAACGTACAAGACCATAAGCGATTCTGCGCAGGCCAAAAGGGTCGCTCGAAGAGCCTGGTTGACAACCAGCGCCAAACAAGCCTACAAGGCTATCTAACCTGCACATGATGAAGCAAGTATTTCACTGTTGCAAATGTGTTGAGTCATCCATCAGCCAAATAGCATTGATGCACATTTCAAGTGAGCAAGATTAACATAAGACAAGAGATAAGATGGCAAGTTTAAGTTTACCGGTCAGCAATGGCCAACACAGTCCCGGCGTCAGATTTTGGAAGAATATCCCCAGAAAACCTGGGAAGTGTGATCTCAAACAACGAATCTGCAATCTGCAACATAGCATCGCGACAACAGTTTTACTGGACAGAATAAAGGAAAAGCTTATATTTAGAAAGATACATTTCAGAACTAGCCTAGCGTAGAACTTAATTGTTAAAACAGACTAGAAAGTGTAAAAATCAGAGTCCAATAACACTCTTGAAATCCACAAAATCAGTATGCTTTCGTCTTCTATGTCCAGAAGCACAAAGAAAATGAATGCATAAAATTCCAATTTCCCTTTTCTTGACTAAGTTAAAATTCAAATGAGTAGGGAATGCAAAAAATAAGTGAAAACATTCATTGCTTCAACTTAGCTGCCAACCTGCTCGGAATAGCCTTCTCTGAGGGCATAATGCCGAGCCATTATCCCTGAAAGGGAAGTAAATTCTGTAACAACAGCAGTCCCTAGGTCCAACAAAGCCAATGATGCTGCATCCCTGATAACTTCGAGGTTATCATCACTAATATCAAGAGCTGGACCGATATCAATGGCAATACTTTGAAGTCGTTTAGTCTTGTCCAACATTGTACCTAGCTTCTCCTGTTCAATTATACATAGATATAAAGTAAGCATTTCATTAGGAGAAGCTGCATAATTGAGTAGATATTTTGGCAAGAAAGTCGCTAATTTCCTGTACATGACATCTCAGATCAAACCATACATAACTGATAAGGGGGTCAACATCTATTAGTTCTTTGGATGTCAGATCACTTTTGTGAGCATAGCAAATTAACTGTTACACATAAAGTGTCCGAAACGTGACAATATTTCCCGTTCTCAACAGATAGCAGAAATGTAAAACTTTAATACAGGTAATGGAAGATATCAAGCAGCTAACTTACATGAAAAAGTATCCCGCTCAGCTGATCTTTAAATTCTGAATACTTTTTCCGTGTGTCCGTCTCATAGAAAAATTTGGCATCTTCGTAGCGAGCTCTACGCAAAATAGATTTTTGATTTGTTTACGTAAGAAGACTTCGAAAATAAAAATAGAAACAAAAGATGAACTGATCCATAGTCCAAACATAGAGTCCATCTACTTCCAAATTCTGAGAGGTTCTAGCAAGGGATCATTTTAGGTGTCTTGGGTGGGTCCCTGAGTAGAAATCCATGGGGTTCCACCTCAAAATCAATTGGCAATGAGGGGTGTAGCCCAGGAAACTTATTAATTCTTTTTCTTCTTCTTGAATGTCCGATGTGGGATTTCTCAACACCCGATACTTCAAGAGGAAGATCCGATCCATGGTTTAAAGCACTTAGATGAAGAGAAGCACATTGCGAAGTATCATTTCGATACTTCGCAATGGAAGCACATTACGATACTTCATAATGGAAGCACATTACGATACATGATGAGAACTGCAATAATGAATTCAGCAGTGCGCGGGTTGAAATTAGAGGACAGGTGTAAAAACTGCAATGGTACATTGACCTGGTTCAAGATAATTGTAAAAACAAAATGTGGGAGGCATAACTAAGAATGCTCAGATGGACAACAAAAATAGAAGAATTCGATTTGCTATGAATTGAGCAAGAAATTTGACGAATTTAAGATAAAATGACAAGAGATCATCTGGGCTGATTTTCTCACGTCCAAATTAAATCCTATGATACAAGTCTACAGGAAGGGAGTGATTTGAAACATGTTCAACGAACTAAGGGAGACCAAGGAGAACTAACATGCTCAATGAACTAGAGGTAGACCAAGGAGAACTAACATGTTCAGAGAACAAGAGGGAGACCAAGGAGAACTTGCGTAGACCTGATTGATTTAACTTTAAATCTTTAAAGGAGCACTTATCATACCGAAAGAAGCAGCTGAAATTAGCTGACTGATGTAGCTAAATCAAATTGAGTAGGAAACAGAATATTCATGTTCACTAAGTTTAAGAAGCGACATTAACTTATGTGCAGTCTGTGTTTGCATGGACCACGGGGAGTACAAACCAGTTCGACAGAAAGGAGAAAAGGCTACTAAAGTCATAATCAACCTGAGTACAGCTTCATTTCCTTTCCTTACCACCGCTTCATTGATTGCTCCATTTGCAACCTATACGGTAACCAAATGTCAATTCACAGGTTAGTTAACAAGGAAATCTTCCATGTTTAAGACCAGTGCTTCACGGAGAATTGATGAAACCACAAACAAACAGAAGCATGACTCACAGCAATGAAGTAAGGCAACAACCTTCCATCCCCATCAGTTATGGCAAAATACTTCTGGTGCTTCTGCATAACCTGTATGATTTGGTGGGCTTCCATTATCACGATATTTATAACAGCATGTAGCAAGTGTGAAATGGAAATCAGACAAAATATAATTTCCAGCAGGACAGATTTCATCAAGAAAATAAAATGAATATGAAACAACCAGCGTGAAAAGGAAATCAAACAAAGATTCTAGAGCTTTTGTGATTGTACTGAAAGCATACAAGAAATCAGGGAACATAGTACACACACACACACACAAATCAGGGGATGGCAATTGCTTGCAAGACGTAAGATGCCTCTTAATGCATGGAATAAGTTGAACAACTGCCATTGTCTAATTGATTGCTCTGAAAGATGAAACCAAAAGTACAAATTGCTTTAGTTCATATCTCAGGTGTTCCTCCTTTCAAAAAAGATCTTGAAGAGCTTTTCTTTTCTCTAATAGGCACAATATATTTTAGGAGGGAAAGACTTTTGAGGCCAGCCCAAATGGGATCTGTATCAACTTGCCATATCTTTAATTTGCCTCCAATATCCACATAAAGCAGTGACAGACATAATAGAAAAAAAGGTCAAGAACACAGGGACACGCCGAAGTTTTCTACCAAACTGACTACGTTACTGCTGCAGTTTAAAATCGTAAAGCTTCCCCTATAAACTGCTTACCCTGATATGTGAAAGAAGATTTCAATGTTTTGCAAGAATTAAATATTTATATCTTATATTACTGTAAGTCGAGTGCCTCGTACTTTGATGACAAAATATTTAAGCAATTCAAATCTCGATGTTGAGAAGATCCACAGAAATACCACAATATGAAGGTAACCAAAAAGAAACTTAAATATTATCGGCAGGTAGAAAACTGTACCATTATCAAGAGATCTTTTGGGAGCTCCAAAAACGACTCTTTAAATTGCCCAAGAACTGGAACAGGCACTTCAACCAGATTCGCAACCTAATTTAATGGGTAAAGATCAATTTATCATTCAAAATTGTAGCAAATGTTGCAAATAAACTATCATCAATGTCCTTGCCTCATCAAGTAAGGCACTCTTCCAAACAACATGTCCATTTACACCTTCTGCTAACGCATCGGAACGTTCCAGTATAATGCTCTTCCTTAGCTGCAAAGAATACATTTTTCAACACTTGCAGTCTTCTTGCTTATGCTAAACTTTACAAGGATTATAATGAGAGTTCAACCTCAATATCTGCACAGATTCCAGATTGCTGCATTACATTGGAATAAGATTCTGCACTTTCAACCTGAGAATGTAATTTAATAGATATGTCAACTACAGGTACCTAAATACACTGTAGTAGGCTAATAGCTTGCAGTGTAACTATTGACTTGAATCATGAATGCGCAATCTGATATCAACTTGTTCAGAGAGGACATTAACAAAGAGGACACATAACTTTGTCAGACATATAAAAACCCTGGTTATCACTAACTTAAAAGCGCAAAGAGTAGAGTACACTATGATGATCTTATCAGATATTGATCACATAGTTAACTAGGCATACCTTCACTGTCGCTGATGAAGTGTTCCTGAGACCATAAGAAATATTCCCACTGTAAAACAGAAAATTTGTTTCCTTAGCTATTTTCAGAGGAAGTGAAAAGGAACAAGAAAATGCAAACTGTGCACTAGTATTAAAAGGGTAGGCACATGCTAAGAAATTAATATGAGGAAAGTAACAGTCTGAATCCTTCAAAAGTGAAGGGCTGCGCTTCAGTACTATACATTAACTAATATGCTTTGTCACATTGTAATAGCAAACTAACGCCATTACAACATCACAGCATGAATATTCTGAGATGTTTACTTGAAATATACGTGGTACGAAAAAACCCAGTAGCCCTCACATAAAGAAAACCTTAATCATCAGAGAAACTGATACTCTCCCTTTTCGTAAGAAACCCTTACTAGATTTTATTCATATTCTGGGTACGCGAACAATATTAGAAATCTAATAAACTAGAAAAATATGAACAAAGAAAAGGAGAAGCTACTAACCTTATCATCCCAGAAAACGTAAATGGAATAACTACATCTCCATGGAGAGCCAATATCCAGCGAATAGGCCGGCTAAACGTAACCTAAAGATCAGCACAAACCAAGAAAATATCACACTCAATCAAATGAAAAGAAAAGAACCAGGCTTCAGTAATGTTTTCTAATAATGTCAGGTATTCGGCATCTTAAATTTCCACCTCTTAACACAGGCTCCCCTATCTAACAAATAGGTTTATGAGTTTATACCGTATCATTTTTATAAACAGAACTATCTAGTGGCCTATCACAGACTGATAGAAGAACAATTGCAAGAAAACTCTCAATAGGCAGTTTAACATTCTCCTTAATGAATGACACGATTCACGGCATAAGTATACAAACGGCATACTGCAATGGGCATGACGAGAAAAATAACAAAAAATGTAAAAACTACCAAGATTTACACATCCGTGGCTAACTTTTAAAAATGGTGCAAACCTGAGAGTTCCATCGCATTGACTTTGGAAATGATATCCTAGAAATCGTGGAAGGCAAGTCTTCAAATAAAACCTGGCCCAAGTGGCAACTGTTATCAGATGTTGCAGCAAGTAATTAGCCTTATCATTACCGATACAAACATGTTTCAGCCAATCTATGAATCATTTAATTGCCAACCTAAAGTATTGAAAGAAAGCACAAACGGGGGAAACTGTACAAAGTAACATTAACATTACTTCACTGCAATGAGAACTTTTGTGTTACATAACCTTCCATTCAACAAATGAGCATCATAGTCTAATCAATTACATGGAAAATGCCACTGGATCGTCAAGTTAAGTGGGGTCATTGAGTGGATGAGTAAAACTTTCCATATTTCAACAGTTTCAAAGAGTTAAATGTACAGAACACTAAGCCTCAGAAAACGGTATAAGCACAGTAGTTATCAGACTTCGCAAACATTGCTGAAAACGACTTTCAAAAAGAAAACCAATGAATGTGAATTCCAAGCACTGAAACCAGTCTGTGATGTTTAACTAAGGTGGCAGTGACAACCTTGCCCCTCCACACCAGCCCAAAAAAAATTAGACCAAAAGAAAAAACAAGAAGAGCTTCATGAACTGCACAATGAAAACAATGTGATTTCCGGAATATACCTCTAAAGCAAGTCTTGTAGACTCCACCACACGAGCACAAACATATTCTGTCTTGCCTGCACCAGCAATTCAAATGTCAAATGTGAAGTAAAGTCATGCAACAGTGAGAAACATTTTCAATCTTAATTTATTAAGACGAATTCAGAGGGTTAACCATGGATAATTATATTTTGCTAGATAATTAAATTAATGTTGAAAAGAAACAGACTAGAAAAGGAGTTAAGCCACGATAACCTCCTGGGAAAAATAATAAGACAACACTATGAAAATCGTGGAGGCAAATAGGCAATGAATCGAAAATCATAAGAAATGATTCATTAACTCCACATCTTGACTCTGACAGCATTTGGACCAGAATGCTGTTAATATCTGATGAGTGCCATGTCCTCCCAAAGGTTCTTTTGTTCTTTTTGTCCAAATACACATGAAACACAGGAATGACTATTCACGCTATCAGGATGTGAACAAACTTATTTAATCGAATTCCACTTCAAGCAATCAAAATATGAGATCCAGCAAGCGGAGAACTACTGTCATTTTGCGGTTGAGCAATTTGATATCACATGTGAGCTCACATTTTACGAGATGTCAAGTCCATTAAGTAGTACGAGTCCTTTACATTCAAACTGTCTCATGACCCGTGAGTATAACAGAGGTGTCGTATATGAGTACAAGCTCGGTGTTGTTTTGTTTCATTTTAATACATTTGTCCAAAGATCTGTACAACCCATCTAATGCTGGGATACTTCAGCTCATATTGGTTAGTTGCTGGTGTAAGAATGCGAATTCCAACCAAAAAAAACTTGATTATCCTTCACCTTCTTGGTACTTATCTCCAATCTTGCGAGTAATGTAGTACGACAAGGGTTACTATACATACAGTAGAGTAAGTGGTCGCGCATGTATAAACAATAGCATAGTAAGATGAAAGACCATACCGACTACCTCAGATACTATCTAAGTTGCTAGTTAGTCTGTCTTTTACTTTCAGCTTTTCCCAGTGACATTCAGTGATCTGTTTCTCATTCTATTGTGTACAGTATCAAGGACAATTTAAGATTCTAATCTTATTGGAGGAGAAATTGACTTAAAAGGTGAAAGTGAACAGCACGTAATGTGAGCAAAAGAAAATAGAAGAACATGACCTAAATAGAAGTATCGCACTTGAGCTTATTGAAAGCAAACACATAACAAGGAAATCCATAAAACGATCATTTGGGATGTCAAAACAAATAGAAGCATGAAGGTTCAAACATGTAAGCCATGTTCACTCTCACCTTTTAACTCAACTTATACATGATGAAAGCAAACGAATAACAAGGAAAACCATCAGATGATCACTTGGGATAAAGAACAAACAGAAATGGAGGTTCAATTTACCATCCTAGTAATATTACCTTCAACCTTTTTGTACAACGCATCCAGAGGTACTTCATTCTTACGGCAAAAACCCTCAGCAGCCTGACAAACAGTATACGGTATAATCAACTTGACTCTAACTCGTGCTACATGGTGATAAATACCTTCAAATGTGAAAAGGAATGAATCACATCACCATACTAGGAATACGCAGACACAGTTAAGGATTTGTTTGATCAAAACATTTCTTAGAAAATATAAAAGATTTGCTTAGCCATTTAAGTATTACGAAAATTCTACCGGAGAGACACCAAAATAAATTACAAACTACCTGTACATACATATTTAATACATACAGAGCTATCAAAATTCACAAGGTTCAGACAACAGGATGAATGGGTCTGAGGCATGTTTGGATGCTGGACAATTGGTTAAGAACAGAGCTATATATGAATAGAAGCAATATTACGAGGACAAACAAATGCTGAGATGCACAAATGATTTCTAAATCAAGAGTATGACAAGACCTTTGTAGGATTTCCTTGGTTGTCAAATGCCTTTGTAACTGGAGGCCCACGGACCTCTACCTCATTAGCCGCTTGCCTGGAACACAGTTCCTCAACTTGGACCTGCAGATAGAAGAATTTATTACTACTTCATAAATAACAAAAAAGTAAAAACAACTATTGCTCTACGTGTTCCAGCAACTAAGTGGTATCAAAATCTCATTAAACAGGGCAAGCTTTTATTTTGCTGATCATGTCCTAAAGCTATCAAAAGATGGAACCAAACTATGGGGACTAAAAACGGCATTTCAAAAATGAAACAAAGATGAAGAATGACATACCACTAGTCTGCGTGGGGTACCAAAAGCCAGAACTTTACCATGGTTCAACCGTTGTTTATCCAATAGCTGCACAATCAGAGTTTTAAGCTGCAAGTGACCAGCATAATTAGCAAACAAAACACAACAGTATTAACTCCAGCCTAAAAGGAAGCATCATTCTGAAGCTCTAGAGTAAGAGACAGATAATGGATATTCGATAGTAGGACACAAAAAATGAAGAGGACATATCAGACAGCATAAAAGAGCATATCAAATAAAGAGAAATGTGTGTCGACATAGAATGTTCAAAGTTACCTGTTCGCTTGCATTAACTACATCCGTTGGAGGCAACTCTTCAGTCCCTACTTCAAGCAAAAACATCCTTGGTTCCATAGACACCTATGCAAACATAGAACAAACACTGAATCGCCAAGTACTTGTGGGCACCAACCACACAGCAGCGTCTCCATAATAACTTTTACACAACTGTCACAACATGATTCTAGAGTCTAAAACATTACTAAACTGATCCTCACTACATAGCATAATGATAAAATGAAACACAAGAAGGATAGGAAGCGGGAAACAAGTTTCTTGAGCAAACCTTTTCAGTGGCTGCCTTCAGAACTTCCTTTGGACAAACAAGAGGAACAGGTTCAGGAACGATACCCAATGGATGGCCAAGGGAATCCCTCGTCTTTAACCAAAGTTGTGCACATTGACGAGCTACACTGGAAAGGATGAAGAAAACCAAACCATAATAAAGACAGATGCTAAACAAGGAAAATATCAGTCAATATTAAACAATGATGAATTCAATTAAAGACACTTGTTTGGAACAGCAGTCTGGAAATTTTGTGCAGTTTGATAACAAGAAAATTAAAGCTTCAGAAAATTGTCTGGCAGACCTTCTCTTCATTATTTTACCCAGAGAAAAGAAACAATTAGTAAGTCAACTAGCTAACAACAAAAATATACCACTAACAAATTTATTATAAAATTTCGGGCAGGTGAATATTTAATTGATGGACTTTGATACTTATACCCCTCTCAGAATCCAAATAATAGAGTGTCGAGGTATTCATCACACCTCAGAAAACTCCGTAACAGAGTACCCATGAAAGTGCAACTCACAGAGTACATTTAATACTCCCCCCCCCCCACACACACACACACTCCACACACAAAAAAATCCCTCTTTGAAACACTGTTTTGAAGTAAACATTCATCAATTAATTACACAGATGGAAAAAAATTAGATGTCATTTACTTAATTATTCCTTATTTCTCTCGTTCTGAATCGACTATGATGAGTTAATTTTTCTCTTTTTAAGAACAGAACTTTTTGAAACACTTAGTTGTGAAGGAGAAACTTTATAAGTGCTTCTCTCATATCAGACAACTGCAATAAGTTCGTATTGGACAACGTCGCACATTTATAATCTTTCAAACATTTAACGGGAAGCAGACAAAAAAATTAGGCACTCTCTCAAATAGATAATAATTTCTTTATCGGCAGCGGGAGTATGTAAATGCAAATGTAGGTATGATGGTTATAAATTGCATAAATTTGTTTACAGTGGCCTTGTTTGGATGAGCGAATGCTATTATATGGGGGTACATTATTGGAATGAGTAGTTGTGGTATTGTTCTCTCCTCTTTCCTCTATCTTCTCCCCTCTCTCTACAAACTTTCTCCTAAGATAGCTATCTGCATATCTCGCGACACACTTCTTTCTCTGAGTCTCCAAGTTGTTCCCCCTTGCCTCTCCCTGTATCTTTTTCTGGATATCTCTGAGTTGCGTGTTCTCCTTCAATTTATCCAGATCATGCAGTCGTGTTCATTCAATGAAGACATGTGTAAAATGAGTTATTTCGTTGTCTCGATGAATCAAAACAAAGCAAAACCCAAAAAGGAACCTATATGATCTGACGTCTTCAGAGGTTTAATTAATGTATAATTGATTGTTGGGTTATTGACGTATCTTTTGAGATTAGTCACGTGGTCGGTGACTCTAGCACTACTCATTTGTTTGTTTATCATAAATTTCGTACACCAAAGATAACCGGAGATGCCAACGGAGGAATAGAAAAGTCGTTGCATCAACTAGGAGCCTAGAAGCACGAATTGGTTGTAAAGAATTTTTTGCTATTGTATCTCCATTCACTAAGTACACAAAAGGCATCCCTGTTATAAATAAATAAATAAGTACTAGAGACACTTACCTCCGCATCCGACCAAAATAACGAGCTCGTTCTGTCACTCCAACAAAGCCTCTGGAGTCTAATATGTTAAAAGCATGAGATGTCTTCAAAAGCTGATCATACCTAGCACGTAGTATAAGAAAACGTTAATTAAAAGGCCAGAAGGTCAAAATTCAAAAAAAAGACATGACACAATCGAAACTTACGCAGGTATGGGAAGTCCTAAATCAAGCAAAGACCGTGCTTCCTCCTCAAAAAGATCGAAATGCTTCTGAAGATGAGCAACACTGGCATGTTCTAAATAATAACCACTCATCTCCTTCCTGAAATAAAAGCAAACCAGTCCCCTTTGTTGGTTATGGGAAGGCAAAAATCAAATTCATGTGTAGATAGCAGATGTTTCATACTAATTAGACAAGAGTAGAGAAATTGCAGAGCTTCTAACATCTATATACCACACAAAAAGTCAGGTTACAATTAGATGATTGAACAAATTACACGTCTAGAGTCTTGAAATGAGGTGATTAAGAAACAGAGGTTTAATTATATGCATGTAGAATGCCAATCAGAATATACACACCGGCAGACATACACAACAATAACCGATAATGGCAACATCTTCTTAATAGGTAGTTGTTTGTAATTGATCAAATTTCATAATGAAATGGCACTGGAGCAGTTTGTCAATGTAAGATTCTGCTCATTGGAACAGCAGGTCCTTCCTCAGTACTGTTTCATGACAGAGCTCACATGGTTCAGGTTAAAGCGCGTAGGACTAGTAAGTTATGGTTAGTGATTTTCAGATTTCCTCCGAAAGAAGAAACGTGTGAATTCCAGACCCTCCATTATTTTCTTCTATTTAAGGCGAATTCAAGCCCATGTGCACGAGGAAGAACGCAGAAGAAGACTTCAATACCAAGGGATATCAATTAAATTTAGCCATTCTTGTGGATATTTCACATGTCAGGAAATTGCAAGCCCAGTGTTATTTCTTTTTCTTCTTGATAGGTTTTCCTTTTTTAAGTTACCCTTTCCATGTTTTGGAGAAAAAAAAATATGGCGACACATTTCAAAAACAGCAGGCAATCATCAAGTAGGGCTATAGTAGCAGTATTGCAAGAGTAATATGCGTGACGGTGAGCTCTTTCTGCCTAAAAAGTAGTTCCATGGTGTTTTTCCAAAAGTAGTAGCTTTTCCTCAACAAATATAGGAGCTTTTCTACAAAGAGGCGTACATGCACTTGATTGTTTGATCAAGATTATAATTACTGCAACTCAAGAAAGTAACAATTACAAACGTTGATCTTTCAAATGAAAATTAAGCCATCCCCGTATCCTTGTAAGAGCCCGAATTTCCCTCATGCAAACAGATATCATTTTAAGCAAAAAACTTCAACGTCATTAAGCAGACTACTTAGAGCATCTCCAATAATGTTAGACAATTTGTATGCAAATTATAATTAAATTTTCTTAATGCATTTTGTAAAATAAGAATTGTGTTTCTTCTCCAACAGTAGTTAGGCAAAAGTAACGTAAAGTATTATATTTCTTGTTCTTTTTACAAAGCAAGCGGGAATCAAACTGTAGATGAGAGAGGAAGAGAGAAATTGAAGGAGAATAGTTATCATCATACATAAAGCATAGGAAAATGGTCAAGAAATTACAGGGATAGTGGGTTTAAATTTCAGCACCTACAAAGTAATAACAAATCAAAGATGGCAAGAGAAATTCTCAGCCAACTTTGTCGATGACGATGCAGATTTTGTATTTTGTATAATAGGATGAATAACCTATTGGACTTCTAATTTTACTCAACTTCTTTATATTTTGCCTAAAAATATCTATTTGCCTAATATATTGGAGATGCTCTTACTCATTCTCAAGAAACAGCTCCCCATAAGTGATGCCATCAGCGTAGCGGATTTTCTTGAAATGATCAACTCCCTACAAATAATAAACTTCAGAGAAGCTTCCATAAGAGAAAGAACAAAAAAAAAAGTTAATCGAAGAAAAACTTAACCTGGAGCAACATGAGAATACGCTCAAGACCATAGGTTATCTCAACAGATACAGGCATCAACGGCAGACTTCCAGCCTAGAGAAAGAGAAGTTTATCAACAAATAAACAAGTAAGAAACCAAATAAAGAACCCATCTAAATTCGTAATGGAAGGTTATACAGAAAATACCTGCTGAAAGTACGTGAATTGTGTGATCTCCATACCATCCATCCAAATTTCCCAGCCCAATCCCCAGGCACCAAGAACCTACAAAAGTTTTCCAAGTCCGAAAAATGGAACCAAATTCATGAGTCTAAGTTGTTCAAATGCATTATAACAGCTAGGCATCACATAACAGAGCCCATATAAATCAGCAACTACAGAAAAAGGTTTACCGGACTTTCCCAATTGTCCTCCACAAAACGTATATCGTGTTCATTGACATCAATACCTGCCAGGCATTATGATGCAAAACTTTATCAAAATAATAGAAAAATTGCAGGACGATTTCCAGATGTCCAACCTATACAAGAATAGAGGGGAGGACGAGAATATGAGCAACACAGCAACTTGTACAGAATCTTTTAGGTAAACCTCAAAGAGCTGAAAACTTGTGACGCGGGAATGACAAATCAAGAAACATGGTTACAAATATAGCAACCCATCTGCCAGGAAACTGTTAATTCGTCCTAGTTATTTTGAACAAAAACTTGATAGACTTCACATTTTAAAATAATTTATTTGATATTTGTTTTGGTCTTGTTACATTTGTTCTTGTGCTTTCTTGTCTTATAGATATTTTATTAAATTTTTGATGTTTTCATGTTTCTTGTGCTATTTAAACATGCTATTATCTCATATCTAACTTTGCTAATTAACTTGGTTATTCTTACGAATGTGAGTTACAATTCCTAATACGTATATTATTATGATAGCTCATTATTAATTGATCAGCGGTTAAACTCGTGACCTGGTGACCTGGTCACTTCACCGGTTCAACCTCCGGACCGGTTTTAAAAAATATGATAGGAAGTTAGGAACTATCTTTTACTCAAAATGGCAACATGTCAAAGTGTGAGCTCTTATTTTCACCATGAAATTCTTCCTCCATCGTCTAATTACTTTTTCGTTGATCAGGCTACAGTGTATCTGGCTGCACTGTGTAACTTCCCAATATACATATCATGGATTAACCTTATAGTTGCACTTCACGAAGCTTTTACTGACAGGGAAAATGGTGAATCTACATGGGAGAAATGGGATAACATAAAAAATTCTTCCAATAAGAACACAACTTAAAATAGTGACGCAGAAAAACTGGCAATAGTAATGGTTACAAGCTTACAGAACCAACAAGTGAAGAACTGTAGATAAACAAAAAATATAAGATTACTACCTAGGGCTGAGAGACTGCGGATAAATAGGTCTTGCGAATTGCCAGGATCGGGCTTCAATATGACCTAAGGCATTCGAAGGAACAATATGAAGACACAATATCGGACAAATCTTCACAAGAATTTTGACGATGTAAATTTCTAGGTTTGAGAGTAACACAGTAATCAACCTGAAATTGAGTGTGGCGCTGAAGTCTATTTGGGTTTTCACCATAACGACTGTCATCAGGTCGGATACTAGGCTCCACATACCTTCCATGGAGAAAATAAATATAAGTCACCACATCAAAAAAAAAAGGTGCTCGTATATGATTCCTTTAGCAAGCAGTAACTAGAGAGATAAAGGGTTGCAAGTGATCAAAATGACTACCCAAAATCTTACTGAAGCGTGCAGCCAATAAGATGTCAGCTTCCGTACACAGTAGGCCACAAAAGGTTATAAGACATTTCATCAGAAAAGGAGGCTAACTAGACATCTTATGAGATAAGAGTCTAGTGGAGAGAAAGACATGCTGCATTAGGGTGGATGTCAACATAAAGTGATAGGATAAGAGGTTAACTAACTGTACCTACTTTGCCATGTGATCATCAATGACAGTTATCTATCATATGTACACATTGCCATACTAAGGAATTGTAGTCATTTATGAACATTCCACGTGATAATCAAAACATAAAATTAACTTTCGACTTTCTCACGTAACTTTTACGAATTGAGCTACTCGTTCAAGTTAGGCATAAGCTGCGAACACAAAGGTTAAAACATAAGCTAGTGCACCGATCATGTACAAGAATGGAACGATGCCATGTTTCCCCTACCTTGTTCAAGACTTTTAGGCAAACTTAATTTTCTTTTTTTCTTTTTACGAGTAAAGGAAATACAATGGGAAATAAAGTTAACTCCATTTTTGGTGATATCGAAAGTTGAAGCCTGACAGTTCTATCTAGCCCCGGAACTCCCTCAATAAAAGTATATTTATAATTTTAAGTAGTTTTTAGACATTGGCAAAAAGACAGTCGTCACGAGAATCACAACTTCCCACTATCTAAAGATTTATCGATTATATCATGACTTTAAATCTCTTACACAAATGTTGAATCTGTTTGAAGACCTGCATCATGGGTGCGAGACTACTCAGGTTAGTTACTCCAAAATGACTTTATAGGTGACTTTTTCCTGAGGGCCAACGGTTCATTGTCATTCTCGCCAACAAACAAAGTCCAAAAATGAAAACCAGGCAATATAGATGAATTCAGAACCCTATCTATCCGGCTTCAAAACACGCTATTCCTCCAAGACCCCTCTGCGTCAAGCACTATTGCATTCCAATTTTCGATAAAGCATAGTCCAACAAGGGAACAAACCCACCTTTATCTGATATGCTACCTACGACAAGCCAACCCTATAATAATCTCTCAGCTTTGTATGACGTGAGGCTCTCTTCTTGAACCAAAGTAGAACAATCAATATAGCAACCAGTCTCTTGCTTCATGAAATTCTTCAAAAACAGTTCTGCTCATGAGAAATATTGAATATTTGAAATCCATTTTACTAATGTACTTCATTTTCCTTGTGATTCAGATAAAATATGATGCATTGACATGAAAGAGTTTTAAAATATATTCTCCAAATCATCAATGAAAAAGTCTATAACACATGTCTTGCTGCAAGTTCTAAAAGTACTTACGCGACATTCCAAGGTTCTGGACCAAGTACCCTTAAGAACGTTAGCGGATTCATAGTCCCAGCACCAACCTTAAGAAAAAAGAAAAGTGAGTGAAGTATGACAAGGTAAAGTGTTTTAGAGAGTAAAGATAATGCCCATGATTACCTCGGTGTTGCTGCATTGCATAACGGCACATCCTACAGAGGCCCAATATTCCTGCAAGGTGATTTAAGGAACTGTAAATGATCAAATGGGAACACATGGGTGTTAGATACATCGCCATCCAAATCTAAATCTAGGTATGCATCTTCTGTATATGAAGAGAGCTCTGAACAACACTGATTAGGCTGGATGAAAGAAACCAGGTACACTGGTTGCCATCCAAAATAAAAGTAGAATCAAAACATCTTATGTAAGCCCTCTGAACTTTTACCAACTTTGTGTTAACTCAAATTTTGGCATTTGTTATGAAATGAATCATCACACGGCTACTACAGAAAATTAAAAAATGAGTCTAATCACTTTGACATGGGTATGAAAGAATTAAGCACTTATCTCGACACACAATGTTTCGAGCACAAAAAATTGCAGATTTTAAACTGATAAGGTACGAGCTAGTTTATATCTGGTCTGGCATGAGTGTCGTTGTCCAACCCGAGATAAGCAAACACCAATAGACTACAGTTAAAACATTAACAAACCATGCATTACTCAGTTCCATACAGATTCCTACCTCATAAAATAACTAAAACAACCCTGACTAATAATATAAACTAGATCCTAAAGCAATTATCAAGAAGCTAATAATTCTCATATTTCCCAAACAAACAATCCGGAGCATCCATATGAAACCCTGGACAACTTCTGTATAAAATCTCAAGTTGTTGCTTTCTCTTCTACTTAAGCACTGATCAAAGAGGGGACACTTACTAGTGTGAGGAAAGCGGGAGGAGGAACAAGAGAATTCTCCATTACAATAGGTTTACACCGAGATTCGGCGTTAAGTCTGTACATGTTCACTTTGGCAACAAATGTGGTTACAAGGAGTATTCAGATAGTGTAGTTTTGATTGTTGAAACAATAAGTGGAGTGAGTGATAGTTTAGAGTTTTGGAGGGATACTTCATATAATGTCAAGGGTTTAGAATTAGTTAGACCAAGGCATAGTGTGGGGAGCACAGATTTAGTTGCCACGGAAATGCAGGAGGGTGACAATAACAATTGGTGGACATTAAGTGCTGAAGGAGGACCACTCTGGATATCTAGGGTCAATTATAAGTGGTGATGGAGAGATGGACCGGGATGTCAACCATCGGATGAAACCATGATGAGGAATGCATCTGGAAGTAATGAGACTGCACGATGCTGGATTGGTTGAAGGGTAAGTTCTATGAAACCATTTTAAGACCCGCTGAGTGTTGGGCAATTAAGAAGAAACATAATCAAAAAATGGGTATGGCGTAAATGTGAATCCTAGTGTGGATACGCAATGACAATTCAAAAAGAATGTGACTGTAACGACCTCAGCAGATTTCTGAACCAGCAACTACTGGATCTATACCACCAGATCAACATGATTAAGCCTCGAAGGTGCTAGTAGTAACCCACATGGTTGTCGTTATACTTAAGTCATCCCATCATTGTGGCTTACTAGGGGGCTGTTTAGTCCTGAGAAATGGCCCTAATTTACAATCGTGGGTGCACCAAAACAATGGCCCTAATTTACAATCGTGGGTGCACCAAAACAACATGGTATATGATAAATCTTGAAACCATAATTAGTGTACTACCATCTGTTGGGGTGGAGCCCTGGTTAGTGGGCGACCCGTTTTATGAATCGCCCCGGTTCATGTTTTGCTACGACCCGAAAAAGGAGGCATGATTCGTGGAGCGAACCCGTTTGGGCTTCGATCCGGCGCGGTATAATAGATCGTCTATTTATAGAGTTATTAGGGTTCGTAGCAAGTATGTTGAGCGTTCTGATTTCGCTTGTAATTCTCTCTGAGACGTTCAGTCTGTTTTAAGTGAAATCTCTGCAACTCTGTGGACGTAGGCTGTTTTGCCGAACCACGTAAATATGTGTGGTTAGTTCTCTCTCTCCATATTTCGTTTTTCACAACACCATAGCATAGAGGCCCTATGCGAACAAGTCTATCATCATAAATACAATTCAGCCCGCATTTGACCCATTTTTTTAAATTTCCAATGAACTTTGCTTAATACTCCTAAATATCAAACCTCATGCTCCTAAATACATATATGTATGCTACTATTTAATTTCTGATTTTTCACATATGAAGCAGGTTCAGTGGTGTCTAAAGGTCACTTCACTTCACAACATGTTGATACAAAATTCACAGGCAATGTGGGGAAGGGGAACCAAACCTGAAGCCGTTGAATTGCTTGTTGGAAAGTGGGTATCGACTGAAACTTCTTGGTGGACGATTCTGCTTCTGGGTGCGTGAGTGTGGACGATTGGTGGTGATTGGCGGTTGTAGAGACTGCGGAGAGGTGGGTTTTGGAGAAATATCGTCGCCGGAGATGAATGGTGTTGTTGGGTCGTGGGGAGAAGAGTAGGGAGATGTGGGTTTTGTGGGGTTTAAGCAGAGAAGTGACTACTATAGGCCGAGCCAAAGTTGCCATGGGTGGGCGAACTCAAGGTGAGATGAGAGAGGGGGGTCTATCCAGAGGAAGAAGAAAATGTCATCCGGACTCTAGAACTAAACAAAACTTAGGGTCAGTTTGGAAAATGTCTAGCACAGCTGCTTTCCGACAACAAATACAGTTTTAGTGTGTTTGGGGGAGATGCTTTTCCAAAAAGTATTTTTGATTGATTTATCTGCAACCGATTTTAATCTTGCAATTTTTAAAACTATCAATGTTTATCTCTACGGAAATGACTGTGTCATATATTTTTGCCATTTTAGCCTCTCACAGTAAATTCACAGTTGATTTTACCAAACACATAATTACTATATCAATATTTCATAACAGATCTTATGCAATATTTACCAAACAACAGACAACAGTTTATCAAGAATTCACAACAGTTTTTTCATAGTGTTTTCATACAGCAATTTTCTAATACTGCCACAACATTCCCAAACTAGCCCTTAACCCTGTGTAACACTTGTGTCATCCTTTTTTTCACTGAATAGTGTCTAGTAAAGTAAATTAATTAATTAATGAGGGTAAAAGACACTTTGCACCCCCCATGTTTAGGCAAAAAGACACCCAAACACCCGTAAGTTTAAAACAATTCACTTTATCACCCCTGTAACGGACAAAAGTGAGAACACTTAGGCCTCGTTTGGGTAGCGGATAAGATAAGTTATTGCCTACCCGTTTCTATCGAGTGTTCGGATGCCGGATAAAGGAGGGGATAACTTATCTTCTCTTGTGCCGATGGAGATTTTTATGCACAAATATTACACCACCTAATAGGTGGTATATGCTCGAATAAGAAAATGGATCGTAAGAGGACGCTTTGAGGATGACGAAAATATCCCACACAATAGCAATTCCTACCCACTGTCTCCCCCCCCCCTAACCCATACATTGTTATCTTCACATCCCTCCTTCTCATTCTTAAACAGCCGCCGAGAGAGAGGGCATGACGGGAGACCACCACACCACATGTGGCATCCAATCCTCCTTCGACGGTTGATAAAGGGTGTAGCGAATACGAACCAAATCCCAGACTATTGCAACAATTGTCAGCGAATACGAACCCTACGTTATATATATGTTAGCAATTGGTGCGCCCATGTGGGGTGCCCAATGCAATTATCATAACCTTATGGGGTTAGTTGCACTAATGCACAAACTAGAAGGGTTAGTAGCTAAGGCTCAAACCCTAGGGGTTTATGTGCAAACCTAGGAGAAGTTTTGCCTATATAAAGAGGTGGCCTCCTACACATTATGGTGTGCCATAGTGCTATTATGCTAAGGCTAATAGATTATTCCAGAGAATAAAGTTACTCTGTCTAGATTCATACTAGTTGTAGAGAACCCTAGTCTCTCTTCAACTTCATCCAAGGAGGTGGAACGTGGTGTGGAAATCAGTGTTCGTCCTCGAGATTCACACTAGATCGGTGGGAGCAAGATCAAGGAGAAGGCGCGTGAAAGCAAGCAACACAACGATCATCCGCTGCATTAAGGAGCTTAGGAAGACAAGGTAAACACATGAATATTCCGCTTTAGTTCATGTTGTAGATCTGAATGTGTTAGATCCTTCCTGCCCTTCATTGGTATCAGAGCCCTAGGCTTACTTTTCGTGCCTCGATAAGCGTTCCCGAACCTGTATTAAAAAAATCGCGTTTGTGAAATTTCATAACCAGTAGACGAAACCTATATGGTTAGGTAGGGTTTTTCACGAGGATTCCAGATATATAAATTTTATATTTTTTGGATTTACGGTGAATTAGTTATGAATTTTCAAAGTTTCGGAACAGTATTAATCTGGACTGCTAGATCCAATAATTAGAACACGTTTTTCAAAAACTTGTTAAAATTGGATTTTGACCACATAATCGGGATCAGGACGAAGAGTCGATCACGGAAAAAAAAAAATTCGTCGCGAACGGAGCACGGGAAGGCGGCGCGTGGGCTTCACGCGCCACCGACGCACGCGCCCAAGGGGCTGGCGGCGGCTGCTGACGTGGCCCTAGGGCTGACGTGGCAGATGACGTGGCGGTGCCACGTCAGCAAGTGGTTGACGTGGCGCTGACGTGGCAGCCACGTGTCATCTGACGTGGCAGCTGACGTGGCGGGCTGACGTGGCAGCTGACGTCAGCATAGGTGCTGACGTGGCATGCCACGTGGCATGCTGACGTGGCACATGGGCCGACGTCAGCGCGTGGCGGAGGCGGACGCGCCCACGCGCGGCGGCGTGTGAGGGCGCGTGCGGCCTCCTCCCGCCGTCATTTTTCGTCCGATTTTTTCCTAGGGACTCCAAATTAAATTTCCTATTTTGTGGGTATTTTTTCATAATTTTTGGAGCGACGGAAAATTTTAGTAATTTCCAGATTAATTAATTAGTGTTTAGCACACTTCCCGAGGCAGTTTGACGACCTTAAACACACCGTTTTGAGCCCAAATTTTTTCTGGAGACTTAGGTCAATTTTCCCTACGTTTTGCCATAGGTGGTGAGACCTTAAGTGGTAGGGAGCAATTTTCGATCTTTTTAATTGATTAGATTATTGCTTATTAATTTCCAGTAATTATTGCTTAATTCCGGAAATTTCCAGAAAATTACCGTATGTTTATTATATCGTTATACATGCTGTTGTGGGTTGAATGGATGTGTTTGGTGCATGGATGTGGCATAGATGTTTTATATTTTGGTTTTGGTTTTGGTTTTTGAATATGTAATCAAAATACGGCCTGCGAGTCGTGCCTCTCTATACTCTAGTGTCTTCTCTTCTCATCCACTCGCCTCTATGAGGTTACTTCTTATTAGAAATAAGATAGTTAGTAGAGATTGAAGATTGAAGCTTCAAGAGAGGTGGCCAAACCAAAAGCTATGGCGCGAGGTGCATGGAGCAATTAGACGGTCTAATGGAGCCTCAAGCTTGGAGTCCTCAAGTAGGCGAGATGGCATGAGATGGAGTTCAAGACTTGCTCAAGAAGTGCTCTCAATAGTGGGAGTGCACCTTAGGGGCCACATCCATTGCATATTTATTTATGCTTATGCTTGTTTTATGTTATAACTGCGTGTGATTGGATATATATGTTTAACCTCGCATGCTAAAGACCTAAAACAAAAGAGCTCACATGATGACATGATTAAAATTGATAGGAAATCACAAGTGATGAGATTTGATTCCTAGGATATACGCTAGGTTTTGGTGGAGTCCTTGTGAGGAACTATTGAGATTAATCGATGTCACATGTTATTTTGGAGCTAAGTAAATGCTAGTAATTAACTTCCACAATGTCTCTATCAATCGTGTCTAAATTGAAACTGTAAAGGCTAAATGGTGACAACAACGACATGATAAGCCGCCGTACTATGTAACCATCCGTTGGACATAGGTTGTCAACCACCTACAAACATGGTCGAACCTGTGATGAATAAGTTGTCACAGCAGCACATAGACATTATCTTTAGGCTCACCAATAGTGGGAGGCAGCAGTCAAGATAATGTCATGGAGCATGCTATGAAAAGGTGGGGAAATGACCTCATCAGCATGTTCTAGACCACTTTTAAAATTGTAGGAAGCCAAAGAGGAATCTTGGATCCACCTTAGCCATTTGCGTACATAAATTGTGAGTAGTGACTCATAATAAATCTTCCTTAACTATGAGTTATGGCTCATGTCATAATTTTGAGCACTCGACTTTAACGTTTGAGATTGATGCCATGTATGATGAGAGAGTTAAGGGTTGTCAGGTACAAGCTATCCGATTTGCAATTTGTTGCAATCTCTGCCACGTTTCATGAAACGTTATATGACACATTTTGTAAGTGTCAAGATGTTTTGGATAAGGCCAAACATCACACTGTTCTAGGATCTAAGCAAAAAGAGTTTGCTAAGAATACTAGTCCAGCATACTTCAGATGTCTAAGCAATATATGATTGCTAAAGGCTATTGGAAAAGTATGATCATACTTAGTGAAGTATGATGGGCAGATATAGTCCCTAGCCCGGTATTAGGACCAAGGCAATAGGTGGGGCAAGGATAAGGAAATTTAGGGGCAATATTGGTATAAGACCAAATAGCCCAAGACTGGCAAAATACAAAAGGGCAAAGGAATTTTCCTAAGACAAGAGAAAGGGCCAGATCTGGCAAATAAATTCTCGTCTAAGGATCCGTGTGATTATCTTTGAGGGAGTAGCCGCCAAAATTTGTTTTGGTCACAGTTTTAACTTTGGATATGGTTATATCATGGTGTTTGCGTTCTCAAGATTCTAGCATGAATGACGCCTCAGAATTCTTGGATGTCAACTTAAGAGTATGACTTAAAATTCTGATAAGTGGCGCGCTAGATTAAGACACACGATGACAGGAAAGGATGTTCAGGCTAGCTAGGGCAGGCCTGCTTGGATTATGCCCAAGGTACCCTTACCTGTGTGTGGTTCTTGCCGGACAAGAAAGGAAAAACGCAAACCATCCAGTAGAGCATTAAGGACTAATGAGTCTTTATATCTTATTCATTCTGTTGTTGTGTTCCATTAAATTGTTAAAGCTAAGACATGGTGCTTGCTGTTCCATCACATTCGTAGATTATTGTCCACGTCTCAACTATGTGTGCTTGGGCCACATAAGTCTGAGGCACAAGGGTGCTTCAGACAGGTCTCTACAAAAGGTAGAAAACCGTCTGGATAAAAGGATATGTCCTTGGCCAGAAAGAGACTGGAAGTATCTATCTTAGCAAGAGCTATGTGATGGAGAAATAGTAAGGCAGTTGGCTATTCCCACGCCTCAGCCGGGTGCTGTAGAGAATAAGAGAAATAGGTTACTGCAAGACATGGTCTGATGTATGATAGAGCGTGCAAAGTACAAGTTCCCTATTCGGAGGAGACACTTTGCTAAACGACTATCAACATACGCAACCATAAGTCCACCAAGTCTGTAGCCACTACACCCTACGAGATGTGGACCAAAAGGCAACCTGAATGAGGTCACCTTAGGCCATGGGGATCGGCAGCTTATGTACTAACTAAATTTCAAGTCAGGAAGAGGTTCGTTGAGAAATAAGTCTCTACGAAACAAAGGTTTCACTGGATGACACCCCATCCCTGAATGATCAACAGGAAATAGTTCCTACGGATCTTTAGGACAGTGGGAGTAACTTGCCTAGTGAACAAGCCCATCATAGACTATGACTATGAGGAGGAACCCTCTTTGCGAAGGAACGTTCTTTGGAGCGTACCCCATCGATGAATTGACATCGAAAGGAAGACCATAAGGGTCATCACGCAAGATAATGATGAACCTAGGGTGTTTGTCCCAGGATCTTTCATCACCTGACAAGAAGGAATTGGAAGTTAGACCCTAGATGGAAGAAACGTATCTTCATGGAGTAACGTATCTTCTCATGCTATTCGGAGCACCCTAGGGGTTGCGTATTTGAAACGCAATAGCCGATAAGTAGTGTAACGTAAATGGATTTACAAGATATATGATTTCTCATAGGAGATGTCCATAATTAAGGGATATGTTCGTAGAGATGATAATCTCAACGAGCATGGAGGAACCGCTGGAAGATACCATGTTCCTTAGTTGATTATGAGGAATTAGTCCCTCAAGGATCCTTCGGACAGTGGGAGTGACTTTCCAAGCTGGGTGCCCCATCCATAAGGGATAAGAGCAAATAGTGATCCTCCCATGCAAATGAATTGTTCATAGGAGCATACCCCATCGACTACTTGAGATCGAAGGGATGATCTTAAGGATCACCTTGCATAAACGATAGGATAGAATCCTAGTCCTTATCGTACCCTAATTATGAAGAATGAATAGTAAGCTTTACAGTATAAATTAGAGTCTATAAAGGGCCAACCAAGTTTAAGGCTAGGTTGGATTTCCAACTGGATGGAAGACTATTGGAGATTAATGGATTTCCAAGGTCAATCAGAGACCCAGACGGAAGCGTGGTAAGGCATACGACTTGCGTAGAAGCGAATAGGTCTACACTCATTCTGAGGATAGACATCGACGGTTTTGAGTCGATCCGACGAATTTGCGTTGGTACGACAAGGTATCCTTCCCAAGGCTTTGGATGGTAAGGATTACGTTGATTCGCTTGGTAGCATCAATAGTTGTGGATCCATTCTCGATAGACGTGACGACTGAATTTCTCAATGGAGAAATCCTAGAGGTGACAAAGGTCAAATGCACAGAATGTGTGCAAGCTAACTAAGTCCATATGGGATCTTAGCTAGTCCTCTGGACAGTGGTATTTCATCAGGGATCGTTTACTATATGTTTACGATAACAAATGTAAACCGCTGTGTATCACTCTTACTAGTAGAGAGTTGAAGATCACGTCACTTAATATCGATGACACACTATTGGCTAGTGGAGCTTAGGGATTGTTCGAGTCCCCTAAGGAGTAACTGTACTCCTGTAGCTCAGCGCAAGAATTTACGAGCCTTGGCATGAGCCCTAAAAGACGCCATAAAATAATGACCAAGTGACCAGAGTGCCTGATGCAGTATGAGTCTTATATGCACTATGGTGTGTACTCAGACCTAGCGAACGCTATGCAATCGGAAGAATTGGATTCCAGGATATTCCAATTTAAGACACAAGATTGTAACCAGGATACTCTATACGATGGATCACGTGCCATGACTATCGAAGATGATGCTTCGACTAGTTAGCCATATATGCTAACTAGGGTGGGGACCTAGATGCACTTGGATCCGACTCAGGCTATCGTCCATGCTAGATGATAGACTCGCATGGAACAAATGCAATATAAGTGTTGCATGATCGTATTAGACCGCTCCATTGACCATGGAAGCGAAGCACGATTGCCTGTTCTGCCATAGGGCAGAAATGTGTTTGACTGAAAAGGGTTTCTTATAAGCTTATGAGCTATCAACAAACCTATTACCATGAGTAGTGCTAGCATATGGCTATAACACTGCGGTGAAGTCAAACACATAGTCAAGGGTACTATTTCACAAAAGGTGAAATAACTACCTGTAGAGAGTAACCCAGGAGTGGATCGACTATGGGCCAGGATGTTGGCTCATCCCATTTCTAAACCACTTGAGAATTGCCTTTGTGGATATCTTTAGAAAATTGTGACTTGGTAGTCGATAACTAGCAATATGATTGATGAACACACGAGGCATTGATTGACTGGATTTTAATTGGATTTGTTTTTTAAGCAGCATGTTATTTTTGATACATGTATGATATGATACATTTCCAGTACTAGCATAGAGCATGTCACGCAGACACTAAGTTGGCTCACTCACACGAGCAACTGCCTTCGCAATATCCTGGATATGTTTGGGTGTGGCGGAAGATGAGACGGAATCCAGATAAGGGCTGAAAGCCTGCGATATGATATGAGATGCCTTCTTCATATGAGCATATGGCCTATGATAAGAGCTTGAAGTCTATCAGTAGAGCTAGGAGCCTGTCAGACGGATTCAACTGTCGCATTGGAAATAAGTTCCAAGATGAGGTTGGTTATGGCCAGTCGAACATGGTTACTACCCCGAACCATGTATAGTCTGTGTAGAAGAAGCCAGATGCGAGAGCTGATAATTGATCACAAAAGTGTGACATGGCAGCACTCGGGCTGGTGGCCATAAGGGCTACCGGATAGACATCTGCATAGTGGTCCTTTTGCAAGGATAAGACATGCGCTCTGATCAGAGTTCAAACACTATGGCGCATATTCCCCCTTGAATAACGCGCGCTTATGAGTGACCATGAGGTGATGAGTAGAATTAGTCCCTGGGATTCCTCATCGTGTGAGCCTCGTCGATCGTATAAGGATGATTGACACAGTATACCCTTTGTACTTATGTCTGTGTCATGAGGAGACGGGTCGGTGGTGCTACTTTGGCGTGACACCTTACGGCTATGGATGATTCGGCCTTCCGGACACTGCTGGGAAAGCAGCTGAGCCGAATCTGAGTGACACATGTATGTAAGGAAAGATTCTCGTTGCATCGCTCTTTATTATCTTTCATTGGGCCCACCTGCAAGATCTTATGGGATCATGTAGGATATGAAAATATAAAGGAGATGTGGACTCATTGGAGCATGGCCTTCGGGACAAGGCAGGTGCTCATGATCCACGAGATGACAATCGGAGGAATCTGGGGGATACGAGAGTTACGGAGAGCATTATCACTGTTTTATGTTTTAAGGGTGCCTTCCTGCGCTGGCTATACGAGTTTGGTATGTGGATCTCCCGAGAGGGTGCCTTCCCATGCTGGCTATACGAGTTTGGTGTACGGATCTCCCGAAATGCAGGTACTCTCACCGGTCACACGCCACGGCCACACAATACTCTTTTGTAGATGATGGAAAGTTGGAGATTGATAGAGACTGGATAGATTGTGCAACCCCACTGTGCGAGTAGGAGATGTTAGCAATTGGTGCGCCCATGTGGGGTGCCCAATGCAATTATCATAACCTTATGGGGTTAGTTGCACTAATGCACAAACTAGAAGGGTTAGTAGCTAAGGCTCAAACCCTAGGGGTTTATGTGCAAACCTAGGAGAAGTTTTGCCTATATAAAGAGGTGGCCTCCTACACATTATGGTGTGCCATAGTGCTATTATGCTAAGGCTAATAGATTATTCCAGAGAATAAAGTTACTCTGTCTAGATTCATACTAGTTGTAGAGAACCCTAGTCTCTCTTCAACTTCATCCAAGGAGGTGGAACGTGGTGTGGAAATCAGTGTTCGTCCTCGAGATTCACACTAGATCGGTGGGAGCAAGATCAAGGAGAAGGCGCGTGAAAGCAAGCAACACAACGATCATCCGCTGCATTAAGGAGCTTAGGAAGACAAGGTAAACACATGAATATTCCGCTTTAGTTCATGTTGTAGATCTGAATGTGTTAGATCCTTCCTGCCCTTCAATACATACGATTATTCTCCGAATAAATTGTCAGCGGGTGCGAAGCTAGACTATTTGGTCTGATTTTATTTTGCAAAAAATGTTCGGCTGTGATGAAGCCAGGGCAGAGAGTCTTTTATTGTAATACCACAATTTGATGAAGGAGGGTGATTTTAATCTAGAGGTTATAATTGTAGTTTTTAGAAGTTATGAATTAGTTGAATGACGAATTGGGGATGCACTTGTAGTTTAGAGTAATAATCGTATGTATATGTATGAAAAAACTTTTGACAGAAAACCTCCTTACAGTTTTGCGTTGCGGACACTTAGCTACATGCAGTATTAGTTTACCACTTCTCGTCTCTACTGTTTGTAAAATTGCGACACTTAGGTCAAATTGACTAACACTGTTAGTTGGCTCACAAATTCCGTTTGATATGCGAGGGCAATATAGTATTTTCGTACTTTAAAATAGGGCAATATTGTATTTTACCCTTATTTTTTTTTCTTTTTTTTTTCTTCTTCTTTGTTCTTCTCCCCCGATCTCCCTCATCTCTCTGTAACTTACTTCTCTTACTCTTCTTCTTCCCCTCTTCTTTACTCGGTTGCACCTAACCAAACACAAACTCGTTGAGCCTCCCTCTCTCTCTCTCTCAGTTTTTTTGCCACCGTGAACTTTCTCTCTTTCCTATGTTCTCGTTTTTTTCCGGCGTTTCGAGGGTTGTTCCTGCGATCCTGGGCTCGCCTCGGCCTCAGGATCAACTGGAGAGTGATAAATCTGAATGAATTTCATCAGGGAAGGAGTAATTCGACAAAAAACGAACTAAGGCTCAAATGAAACTTGCCCGATTCAAAGCTATGAAGTCTTTTCTTTCCTCAAAATGATTGAGGGGTTCTTCTCTGCAAGTATAGGGGAGTAATTAGTTGCAGTATTTTTGGAGGAGAAGAGGAATTGAGGGAGTTGTCTTTTTGCGTGGGTATATGGTTGTGGTCGTTGGTTCTCTTGCGGAGGTGGGAGGTGGAGGTGGTTTTGTTGGTGTGGTTGTGGTTGTATTGGTGGCAGTGGTGGTGGTCGTTGTGGTGGCGGGGATGGTCTGGTGTATGTGGCAGTGGTGGTGTTGTGTTTTGTGGCAGTGTAGTCTGGTGGTGGTGGAGGGCGGAGGTGGGCAGAGAAGATGAAAAAGCAGATGAAGAAGAGGAAGGATAAAAAAATAAAAATAAAATAAAAAGAGGAAAAAGACTATTTTGACCTCGCTTATATGAGGTTAACAATCAGTAATAACGGACCGATGACGGCCGTTATAAACTTGGACCTAAATGTCGTAATTTTATAAACTACAGAGATGATAAGTGGTAAAATCAATAATGATGTAGCTAAGTGTCAGGGAGGCAAAACTGCAAGGGGGTTTTCTGTCAAGTTTTTTTTTGAAGAACATGATAATTACCATAAATGAAGCATAATACTTACAAACAAGTTCATGAAAAGAAGATCAAGAACTACAAATCCATGGGAGGAGCTACCAACGTCATGAAACATTACATAGAACATAACCAAACATTACCAAAACGAAACTGAAATCTCCTTACCAGAACTAATAATTAGAACCACAAAGATCACTCCATAATATAGGGGATGATAGCATCAGAGGGCACCAAAGAAGGAGGCAAAGGAGGGAGGACTGCAGCACCTTCAGTGGACTGAGGAGGAACACCACCTTCAACTTGGAGCAAACCAAACTCAAAGACACCAACTGCTGGAACCTGATCTGGAGCACAAAGAGGAGGCTCAGAGGCCAAAGGAACCACATCAAGCACCTGCTGAACACTGGAACATGCTGCAAACTGATCACTAGCCTTTACCCAAGAGGGGGCACCATCAACTGAAGCAATCTTGACCAAAGCTGTTGAATCAGAGTTAATAGAGGAAGATTAATTAGTACTTGCAGATAAAATAATAAATTCCACCAAATCCAGAGCAAGGTGAAGCATCTGATCCCCATTGATGCTAATTTTGTGAACGATCATCTGGTTTCTAGATTCCAAGAGAGTCCAAATGATGGCAGGAAGCCAACACCAACGGGGATCATATTTCCATTCCTTCTTTTTTTTAGGTCAACTCTTGATCCAGGATATAATGTCAAGAGTAGAGGAAAAGGGGGTCATGATATGAGCCTTATGCCAGATCCCTTGAGTGTAGGGTTTTGATCATGGATACGCAGTGGAAAAATATATTTTATCCATGCAATACCCTCCAAGGATCACAGGACAAGAGACATAACGACGGTAAGGGAAGAAATCAAGTTACACACCTTAGGGTTTCTCCTGTGATGACTTGTAACGTGAATTGTGTCACGTTCTCTATAGTTGATCCACGCCTAGAGTTGAGATATAGATCTTCCTTCTCCTTTTTGCTAGCCCGGAACAGAGGAAGAGGAAGAAGAAATAACGCAACACGAGGCAACAAGGAGGTGGCGTCCTCCTTGTTGGGCCGACGGGAAGGGGGTGGCGGCAAGGGGGGCGTTCGGCCTCTCTTGCTTGCTTGCTCTCTCTCCTTTTGTTATCTCCCACTCAAGTTATGAACTAAAGGCTCATAAGTGTGGGAAGGAATGAAAGAGCATCCTTTATATAGTCCAACAAATCCTTGCCAACTACCTAAAGGACCTATTCTAGTCCTTCTAGAATTCGGTTTAGTCCCTCCCTTGCAAAATAGTCCTACTCACTTTGCAAGGTGTTGCAAAGTAATCCTTCTAATTCATTAATCATATTAATTAATTTCCAAATCTAGTTCAACTCTATATAGCGTGTGACCCCATAGGTTCTATCTAGTTGGTAGCAACAATTTGCTAATATTGAGCGGTTTCTAGCAAAACATCCATTCTAGCCAACTAATAGAATAGTCATCCGACAAAACTTGTACAAGTAGTTGTCTCATCCCTTTGTCTCTATATTCGGATTGGAAACGAGACATACAAGTCACACTCGTATATCCAACCCATAGTTTCTCGATCCATGGGAATAGTCTTATTCGTGCAAATAACATCAATATCCTATATTGATTTATTTGAGTCTGGCCAGACATTCTATAAGCACTATCCCTCGAGTGGCCTAGGATATTTGCTCCCATTATGTGGGAGGGACAAATTCTATCTACGTCCACTACGATCTCTAAGGTTGCTTCTTATTGTATCCGGTAGACACTTTTATAGCTACCCAGTTACGGTGTAGAGTTTAACGCTACCAAAATCACAATAATCCACAAATAGAATATCTAGCGACTTCAAGTCTAAGGATGGAAATGCCATTGCACCACGAGAAGCGCTTGTGACTTAACATAACGTGTATGTAGAATTCTCGGAGATGGGTCAATCCAGTGCGCCATTACCCTTAATGCACACCCATGCATTGGATCATGATATCTCCATATCAATCCAACCCCATACTAGTCTACAGATGATTGTCCTATTAATCATTATACTGGACTAGAGATATTTAAGATAAACAACACAATTGTAAATCTAAGGACTTCATTATATTAAATATCCAATAAATAATACAATGAATGTTCTAGCCAAAATAAATTCATACTAAACTAGATTGCCTCTATCTATTCCAACAGTCTCCCACTTGCACTAGAGCCAATCTGACGCATCTCGTATGCCCATGCTCCTAGTGTGCCCTTCATGCTTTCACTGCACAAGCGGCTTTGTAAGTGGATCTGACAGATTCTTATTTGTAGGAATCTTGCGTATCCAAACGTCTCCTCTATCGATAATATCTCGAATCAGATGGAACTTCCTGAGCACGTGCTTGGATTTCTAGTGTGACCTGGGATCCTTTGATTGCGCGATCGCCCCAGTGTTGTCACAGTACAACTCAACTGGATCCGCAATGCGAGGAACCACACCAAGTTCAGAAACAAACTTTATGATCCAAACAGCTTCCTTTGCTGCGCCATCTGCAGCAATGTACTCAGCCTATGTTGTAGAATCAGCTACCGTCTCTTGCTTGGAACTCTTCCAGCTCACCGCTGCTCCATTCAGGAAAAACACATATCCCGACTATGATCTAAATTCATCTTTGTCGGTTTGGAAGCTTGCATCCGTGTAACCCCTTACACGCAACTCTTCCTCACCGCCAAATATCAAGAAAGCATCCTTAGTTCTTCTCAAGTACTTTAGGATGTTCTTGACTGCAATCCAGTGACTCTCACCTGGATTCGATTGGTATCTGCTTGTCATACTCAAGGCATATGACACCTCTGGGCTAGTACATAACATGGCGTACATGATAGATCATATGGCCAAGGCACAGGGAATTCTACTCATGCGTTCCTTCTCAATCTCATTGGAAGGACAACCACTCTTCGAAAGAGTGATTCCTTGTGACATGGGCAAGAATCCCTTCTTGGAATCTTGCATGTTGAACCGCTTCAACACCTTGTCAATATATGTACTCTGAATTAGGCCTAGCAGTCTCTTAGATCTATCTCTATAGATCTTTATGTCGAGTATATAGGCTGCTTCCCCTAAGTCCTTCATTGAGAAACACTTCCCTAGCCAATCTTTAATAGATTGCGGCATAGGAACGTCGTTTCCAATGAGTAGTATGTCATCCACATACAAGACCAGAAAAGCTACAGAGATCCCACTAACCTTCTTGTAGACACAAGACTCATCTTCGTTTCTGAGGAAGCCAAACTCTTTGAATACTTTATCAAAATTCCGATTCCAACTCCTAGAAGCTTGCTTCAATCCATAAATGGATCGTTGCAGCTTACAGACTTTTTTGGCTTGCTTTGGATCTTCAAAACCCTCTGGCTGTATCATATACACGTCCTAAAGGAGATTCCCATAAAGGAATGCTGTTTTGACATCCATCTGACAAATCTCATAGTCGTGGTATGCTGCAATTGCAAGTAGGATTCGGATGGATTTAGTCATAGCGACTGGTGAAAAGGTTTCATCATAGTCAATACCATGAATCTGTCTGAATCCTTTAGCCACCAATCGGCCCTTATAGTTAATCACATTACCATCCATGTCGATCTTCTTCTTGAAGACCCACTTGCACCCTATGGGCCGCGCCCCTTCGGGTGGTTCCACCAAAATCCATACTTTGTTGGTATACATGGATTCCATCTCGGATCTCATGGCTTCTAGACACTTCTGAGAGTCTGGCCCTTTCACGGCCTCTTCATAGGTAGTAGGCTCATCGTCTATGAGCATTGTGTCACCAGAATCGGTCACGAGAATTCCATACCTCTCGGGTTCCTGGCGCACTCTACTAGATCTACGAAGCTCTTGTGCTACCTGAACAGGCTGTTCCACAACTGCTTGTGGTTCCTGTTCATGTTCCATAATCGGTTAAGTGATTTGTGGTTCTTGAATCTCTTCAATTTCTACAGTCCTCCCACTTGCTTCTTTAGAGACAAACTCTCTTTCTAGAAACACGCCGGTTCGAGCGACAAACACTTTGTTCTCGGTTGGATTGTAGAAGTAGTAACCCTTAGCCTTAGGGTACCCCACAAATTTACACTTATCCGATTTTGGCCCTAGCTTGTCTAATTGTAAACGTTTTACATAGACATCGCAGACCCAAATCTTCATGAACGACAGTGTGGGAGGCCTCCCACTCCACATCTCATGTGGTGTCTTCATGACTTATTTAGATGGAACACGGTTAATGGTGAAAGATGCACTTAATAAAGCGTAGCCCCAAAATGATAATGGAAGATCGGTTTGACACATCATAGATCGAACCATATCTAATAGGGTTCGATTCCTCCTCTCAGACACGCCATTCCATTGTGGTGTTCCGGGTGGAGTGAGTTGGGACACGATCCCACGCTCTCTAAGATATTCGTCAAACTCTTGGCTTAAGTATTCTCCTCCACGATCCGATCATAGAGCCTTAATACTTTTGCCAAGTTGCTTCTCTACTTCACTTTTGAATTCTTTGAACATTTCAAAGGATTCAGATTTGGCCCTCATAAGGTACACAAATCCATATCTACTGTAATCATCAGTAAATGTAATGAAGTAGACGTAACCACCCTTGGCAGACGTGGCAAATGGCCCATACACATCAGTATGTATGAGCGCCAATTGCTCACTAGTTGTGCACAAGAGATTCCGGCAGGGAGACCTCCGTGTACACCGTGCGTAGTGGATCAGGGATCGCACAGGAAGAATAGGGGTGTGTGTAGGGAGAGAGTAAGTCAGTAGCAATGTCTGAGAGAGAGACAGAGGTTTGGCAGAGCTTCCGCGTATGGCCGTGTGTTCTTCTTTGTATGGAAAGGTTAACGATATATATATACTGGAGAACATGACCGTTGTAGTGTGGTTAATGCGCCCATTAATGGCGGCTTAATTAGCTTAACCATAACGGCACGTTCGTCCGAGCATATAGGAACCGTTAGAGCACGTGGTGCGCGAGTACCGGAACCGTTACGAGGCTGACCGGGTTTGACCGGATTGACCGGGTCTAGGGAGCTCGTGCCATAGATCTCTCAAAACAGTTACTAAAGGTCGCGCGCAGGCTTGGCTCGCACGCGACAGGGCTTACTCTAGCCTCCAAACCACTAAGTCCCTACAAGTCCCGTGCAGTGGTATGCGAGGGCTCTGTCTCGCAGCCCCCACATGGATCAGCTCGGCTGGTGATCCTGTGTGTGTGGAGCACAATATGGTGTGCTGGATGGTTGCCACGTGGCTAAGATCTGTCATGTCAGAAAGCAGTATCTACATTAGCCCCCTTTCTGCGCGTGAAGGCTCATAGCTGTATAGGCTTCCATGCGCGGAAACCAACATGCGCGTCGTCGCCACGCACCAATTCAAATACGGGTAAGTTCAGCCCCCGTGCGTGTCATTATGACCTAAAACCCCTAGAGTCGTGCCGTCTGACCTTTAGGGTTTTAGGCGTGACGTCAGCCCGTCCTGTGATTGCGCGATACGACGGTGACGGTTGCGATTCGACTACTGAAGGGACGCAACCCTTCATTCTTTTGGATAAATACCTTGTATCCCATTATTGCAAAGCATCACTTCTTTCTCTTAAAGTGAATGGTACCCGGAGATCTTCGAGAGCAGATCCAGATAATCAATCACCAGTTCAGAACTGCAACTCGTATTCTCCAATTGTGTATATCCAAGCAAGCATCAAGGAAACAAGGTTGGCCTCGTTTACTTTTGATTTAAAATACCAGTGTTTGCCTTGAACTGCGTTGAATCTGTAAATCCATGAAATTTGTGAAGAGGCTTTGATCTTTGAACCCGCTTCGTTTTAATCTTTCAACAATATCAACTCCCCAATTTCTGAAATTGGTACCGGAACTGTTTGCTTTCCTTTGCATAGATCTCGAATTCCAAAATTCAAACTGAAGTGTGGTGTGGTATTTCTCCCCCCTTTTTCTTGCCCTTTCGCAGGAATGGCCAAGACAAGAGTAACCAGACCCGTCAAAGAAGATGAAGAGTGTAGGGTTTTGATTCATGGATCGCGCAAACGGAAGCATAATCAAACAAACAACCATGCAAAACCCTCCAAGGATCACAAGTCTAGATGCATAACGATAGTAAAGGCAAGAAATCATAAACACACCTTTGGGTTCTCCTTGATGACTTCAAACGCGAATAATGTCACGTTCTCTATAGTTGATCCACGCCTAGAGTTGTTCCTAGATCTCCAATCTCCTTGGTGCTAGCCCGGAATGAAAGGAGGGTGAAGGAATCACGCAAAACGAGGCACGAAAGGGGGTTCGGCCCCTTTGTGGCGTCGGGGACAAGGGGCGGCGGCAGGGGGGGCGGCGTCCCTCTTGTGGCTTGCTCTCTCTCTCCTTTGTTCTCTCCTACTCTTGTTATGTTCTCTCTAGAGCATAATGTGTGTAGGGAAGGAAGGAGGAGGGTCCTTTATATAGTCCAACAACTCCTTGTCAACTACCTAAAGGACTTATTCTAGTCCTACTAGAGTTCAATTTAGTCCCTTCCTTGCAAATTAGTCCCTACTAAGTTTGCAAGGGTTTGCAAAGTGATCCTTCTAATTAATTAATCCAATTAATTAATTCCACAATCTAGTACAACTCTATATAGCGTGTGACCCCATAGGTTCTATCTAGTTGGTAGCAACTCTTTGCTAATATGGAGCGGTTTCTAGCAAAACATCCATTCTAGCCAACTAATAGAATAGTCATCTAGACAACCTTGTACAAGTAATTGTCTCATCCCTTTGCCTCCATATCCGGATTGGACACGAGACATACAAGTCACACTCGTATATCCAATCCCTAGTTTCTCGATCCATGGAATAGCCTTATTCGTGCAAATAACATCAATATCCTATATATTGATTTATTTGAGTCTGGCCAGACATTCTATAAGCACTATCCTCGAGTGGCCTTGGATATTTGCTCCCGTTATGTGGGAGGGGCAAATCCTCTCTACGTCCACTACGATCTCTAAGCTTGCTTCTCATTGTATCCAGTACACGCCTTTATAACTACCCAGTTACGGTGTAGCGTTTAACGCTACCAAGATCACAATGATCCACAACTAGAATATCTAGTGACTTCAAGTCTAAGGATGACAATACCATTGTACCCGAGAAGCACTTGTGACTCAACATAACGTATATGTAGCCTTCTCGGTAATGGGTCAATCCAGTGCAACATTCCGTAATGCACACCTATGTGTTGGATCGTGATATCTCCATATCAATCCAACCCCATACTAGTCTATAGATGATTGTCCCATTTAATCATTATACTTGACTAGGGATATTTAAGATAAACAACACAATTGTAAATCTAAGGACTTCATTATATTAAATATCCAATAAATAATAAATGAATTTCTAGCCAATTACAAATTCATACTAAACTAGATTGCCTCTAGGGCATCTATTCCAACAGTCTCCCACTTGCACTAGAGCCAATCTGGCGCATCTCGTATGCCCATACTCCTAGTGTGCCCTTCATGCTTCCACTGCGTGAGAGGCTTTGTAAGCGGGTCTGACAGATTATCATCTGTAGGAATCTTGCATATCCGAACGTCTCCTCTATCGATAATATCTCGAATCAGATGAAACTTCCTGAGCACATGCTTGGACTTCTGGTGCGATCTGGGTTCCTTTGATTGCGCGATCGCCCCAGTGTTGTCACAGAACAACTCCACTGGATCCGCAATGCTAGGGACCACACCAAGTTCAGAAACAAACTTTCTGATCCAAACAGCCTCCTTTGCTGCGCCATTTGCAGCAATGTACTCAGCCTCTGTTGTAGAATCAGCTACCGTTTCTTGCTTGGAACTCTTCCAGCTCACCGCTGCTCCATTCAGGCAAAACACATATCCCGACTGTGATCTAAAGTCATCTCTATCGGTTTGGAAGCTTGCATCAGTGTAACCCCTTACACGCAACTCTTCCTCACCGCCAAACATCAAGAAAGCATCCTTAGTTCTTCTCAAGTACTTTAGGATGTTCTTGACAGCAATCCAGTGACTCTCACCTGGATTGGATTGGTATCTGCTTGTCATACTCAAGGCATATGACACATCTGGTCTAGTACATAACATGGCGTACATGATGGACCCTATGGTCGAGGCATAGGGAATCCTACTCATGCGTTCCTTCTCAATCTCATTGGAAGGACAACCACTCTTCGAAAGAGTGATTCCATGTGACATGGGCAAGAATCCCTTCTTGGAATCTTGCATGTTGAACCGTTTCAACACCTTGTCAATATATGTACTTTGACTTAGGCCTAGCAACCTCTTAGATCTATCTCTATAGATCTTTATACCGAGTATATAGGCTGCTTCCCCTAAGTCCTTCATTGAGAAACACTTTCCTAGCCAATCTTTCACAGATTGCAGCATGGGAATGTCGTTTCCAATGAGTAGTATGTCATCCACATACAAGACCAGAAAAGCTACAGAGCTCCCACTAACCTTCTTGTAGACACAAGACTCATCTTCGTTTCTGATGAAGCCAAACTCTTTGACCACTTCATCAAAACGTCGATTCCAACTCCTAGAAGCTTGCTTCAATCCATAAATGGATCGTTGCAGCTTACAGACTTTGTTGGCTTGCTTTGGATCCTCAAAACCCTCCGGCTGTATCATATACACGTCCTCGAGGAGATTCCCATAAAGGAATGCTGTTTTGACATCCATCTGCCAAATCTCATAGTCGTAGTATGCTGCAATTGCAAGTAGGATTCGGATGGATTTGGTCATTGCGACTGGTGAAAAGGTTTCATCATAGTCAATACCATGAATCTGTCTGAATCCTTTAGCCACCAATCGGCCCTTATAGGTAATCACATTACCATTCATGTCGATCTTCTTCTTGAAGACCCACTTGCACCCTATGGGTCGCGCCCCATCAGGTGGTTCCACCAAAGTCCATACTTTGTTGGTATACATGGATTCCATCTCGGATCTCATGGCTTCAAGCCACTTCTGCGAGTCTGGGCCATTCATGGCCTCCTCATAGGTAGTAGGCTCATCATCTATGAGCATCGTGTCACCGGAATCAGTCACGAGAAGTCCGTACCTCTCGGGTTCCTGGCGCACTCTACTAGATCTACGAAGCTCTTGTGTTACCTGAACAGGTGGCTCCACAACTACTTGTGATTCCTGTTCATGTTCCATAATCGGTTCTGTGATTTGTGGTTCTTGAACCTCTTCAAGTTCTACATCCCTCCCACTTGCTTCTTTAGAGACAAACTCTCTTTCTAGAAACACGCCGGTCCGAGCAACAAACACTTTGTTCTCGGTTGGATTGTAGAAATAGTATCCCTTAGTTTCCTTAGGGTACCCCACAAATTTACACTTATCCGATTTAGGCCCTAGCTTGTCTGATTGTAAACGTTTTACATAGACATCGCAGCCCCAAATCCTCATGAACGACAGTGTGGGACGCCTCCCACTCCACATCTCATATGGTGTCTTCATGACTGATTTAGATGGAACACGGTTAATGGTAAAAGCTGCACTTAATAGAGCGTAGCCCCAAAATGATAATGGAAGATCGGTTTGACACATCATAGACCGAACCATATCCAATAGGGTTCGATTCCTCCTCTCGGACACGCCATTCCATTGTGGCGTTCCGGGTGGAGTGAGTTGGGACACGATCCCACACTCTCTAAGATAGTCGTCAAACTCTTGGCTCAAGTATTCTCCTCCACGATCCGATCGTAGAGCCTTGATACTTTTGCCAAGTTGCTTCTCTACTTCATTCTTGAATTCTTTGAACACTTCAAAGGATTCGGATTTTGCCCTCATAAGGTACACAAATCCATATCTACTGTAATCATCAGTAAACGTAATGAAGTAGACATAACCACCCCTGGCAGGCGTGGCAAATGGCCAACACACATCGGTATGTATGAGCGCCAATTGCTCACTAGTCCTCTCACCTTTCTTATTGAAAGGGGACTTTGTCATTTTTCCCAATAAACAAGCCTCACATGTCTCATATGATTCAAAATCAAATGAGTCTAGTAATCCATCCTTATGGAGTCTAGATACACGTTTCTCATTTATGTGGCCTAAACGACAATGCCATAAATAAGCTGGATTTAAATCATTTATTTTAATCCGCTTGGTATTAATGTTGTAGACAGGATTACTTAGATCAAGGACATAAAGTCCATTAAATAATTGCGCACTAAAATAGTGAATATTATTCAAATAAAAGGAACAACAATTGTTCTTTATTGAAATAATAAAACCTTCCTTGTCCAAACAAGAAATAGAAATAATGTTTCTGCTCATAGCAGGCACAAAATAGCAATTATTTAATTCTAAAACTAATCCTGAAGGCAGAGATAGCTCGCACACGCCTATGGCCAACGCAGCAACCTTTGCTCCATTCCCAACGCGCAAATCTACCTCCCCTTTAGCCAATCTTTTACTTCTCTTTAGATCCTGCATATTTCGACAAATATGAGATCCACATCCAGAATCTAATACCCATGATGTAGAGACAGTTAAATTGACATCTACAACAAAAATACCTGGTGGTGGTGGAATCACTATTCCAAGCCTCTTGTCCTCCAGATATTTTGGGCAGTTCCTCCTCCAGTGTCCAGGTTGACTACAGTAGTGACATTCACCCTTAGTCACGACCTTGGCAATGGCACCAACAGGCTTAAGGGCTTGTTCCTTGGACTTGGCAACTGACTTGCCTTTGCCCTTGGAGGAAGAGGCAAACCTTTTACCCTTTCCTTTATGCACCATCATAATGGCTTTGCCCTTACCCTTGTTGATGCTCTGTTCAGCCGTCCTCAACATGTTGAGCAAATCTGGCAGTGGTTTAACGATCTCGTTCATGTTATAGTTCATAATGAACTGTCCATAACTCTCGGGCAACGATTGCAACACGAGATCGGTTGCCAACTCTTGGCCGACCGGGAACCCAAGCCGGGCGAGATTCTCCAAGTACCCGATCATTCGGAGTACATGGGGTCCCACCGGGTTCCCTTCTGCTAGATGACATTTGAACAGTGCCTTTGAGACCTCATACCTCTCTACCCTCGCCTGCTCTTGGAAGAGCTGCTTTAGATGTTCGATCATATCGACAGCATTCATGTTCTCATGTTGCTTCTGAAGCTCAGAGGTCATGGTGCAAAGCATTAGGCAGGCCGCATCATTAGCGTCATCAACACGCTTTTGATACGCCTTTAAGGCAGCAGGTGTCTGATTCTCTGGACCTTCTGGAACATGCTCCTCTATTGCGTACAGCTTCTTTTCTTGCTTGAGAACAATTCTCAAGTTTCTGTACCAATCGAGAAAGTTGGTTCCTGAGAGCTTGTCCTTCTCAAGGACAGATCGTAGGGAATGTTGTGAACTCGATGAGTTGTTTGCCATTTGGAATTCTACAAAAAGGAAAATACGCAAGTTTTAGTATTTGTGAATTTTTTGACTATATTTAATAATGGCTAGTTTATTAAATATAGCTCCCACTATTTTACTACGGATTAATAACCCTCAAGATATTAATGCGGAAAATATCCTTATATTTTCTAGTGGGCCAAGATCCATCTTTTTCATCTCCTTATGAGCTTGCTTTGGCAAGTCACCCATAATTCGATTACTTCTTAGGTAGGAACGATTCCAATTGCATCCCATATGCAACTCTTGGTTCAACCGGGCAAATAACTCCTTATTTATCCATCCTTATGGATAATCCCAATTGATTGCCTCTAGGTTTCTTAATCAAATTAATAGCCTAGTTGTGTTCAACCTCTTATCTAAACAATTGCACATTGTTACGTGCCATCGCATTCCATCATTATGAACCAAGTCGCCATGCTTTGG
This sequence comes from Linanthus parryae, assembly GCA_023055425.1. Taxonomy (NCBI): domain Eukaryota; kingdom Viridiplantae; phylum Streptophyta; class Magnoliopsida; order Ericales; family Polemoniaceae; genus Linanthus; species Linanthus parryae. The sequence continues at coordinate 7,502,843 of JALGPY010000006.1, forward strand.
CACGCACGAACTCAATAAATAATGATGATAATGAGTGTTTAAATAACGAGAAGGCAAGAACACAATATTTTAAAATTTGAGGGATTTTTCAATTTTAATTATTTTGTTGATCAATATCAACTAATCTATCTATTTTGAGTTTGGGCACAACTCCAAATAATAGATCCGGGTTGTCTAATTATCTTATTATCCTAATTGCATGCATCATCCATACACCAACCACACAAATAATAAGACAATAAATAAACAACCACAAAAACAGAAATTAAACGTGATGTGGATATGGCCTTTTCTAGACTAAGATAATTCCAAGCCAATGGAATTATCTATGAACCCTAAACAAACACATCTCCATGCGTCTTGATCTTTTGGTCCATCCTTCATAGTCATGTGGTGTGCTCCATGCTCCATGCTCCATCTTTTGTGGCTCCTTTTGGCTTTGGGCTTCTTTTCTCCAATCTTGGCTAACAATCTACTTTATCTAGCACTAGCTAACATCTATACTAAATAAAATAAGTCTCACAAGTTGAGAAAAAAATGGCACGCAGGCCATAAAACCCTAATTAATTATTACAATTAATTGATCGGCTCGCAGGCCGTAAAACCAAACCACAAAATTAAACATCCACATCAAACCACATCCTAAGGCCATATCCAATCACCATGCGATTTGCACATAAACAGTTAAAATCCAATTTTAACGCGCTTGGTCAATTTTAATTGATTTTAGGATTTCTAGGGTTAAAACGGTCCATGGGCCCAACAATCCAATTGCCCGGGCCCAAATAAGTGAACCATAAAGCCCTAGGGCCGGCCCGGCCCAAAACCCGCAAGCTAGGCCCGCGGGTTAGGGCCGCCCGGCCCCTTAGGGCTCCAAGCTTGGGCGGCAAGCAAGGGGGCGGTCCCCTAGGGGGCCGAACCTCCTTGTGGAGGTTGTTTCCAAAACAACCTCCTTGCTTGGAGCCCAAGTTTGGTTGTTTCCTTGTTGTGGGAGAACTCCTTCTTCCCCAAGGATGCCCAAACCCTAGATCTAAGATCCTAAAATTTCTCAAACTCACCAATTCATGCATCCAATGCAATAATTGGGTCTTGTTATGATTAATTCTTTGACAAATTGCATCCAATGCTTGATTTGTCTTGTTTTACGCGATAAACAACAAATTAAGGTGTAAAACAACAAGAACGTAACACATAAACTACGTTTATGCTCTATGACCTGTGGCTCTGATACCACTGTAGGGTTTTGATTCATGGATCGCGCAAACGGAAGCATAATCAAACAAACAACCATGCAAAACCCTCCAAGGATCACAAGTCTAGATGCATAACGATAGTAAAGGCAAGAAATCATAAACACACCTTTGGGTTCTCCTTGATGACTTCAAACGCGAATAATGTCACGTTCTCTATAGTTGATCCACGCCTAGAGTTGTTCCTAGATCTCCAATCTCCTTGGTGCTAGCCCGGAATGAAAGGAGGGTGAAGGAATCACGCAAAACGAGGCACGAAAGGGGGTTCGGCCCCTTTGTGGCGTCGGGGACAAGGGGCGGCGGCAAGGGGGGCGGCGTCCCTCTTGTGGCTTGCTCTCTCTCTCCTTTGTTCTCTCCTACTCTTGTTATGTTCTCTCTAGAGCATAATGTGTGTAGGGAAGGAAGGAGGAGGGTCCTTTATATAGTCCAACAAATCCTTGTCAACTACCTAAAGGACTTATTCTAGTCCTACTAGAGTTCAATTTAGTCCCTTCCTTGCAAATTAGTCCCTACTAAGTTTGCAAGGGTTTGCAAAGTGATCCTTCTAATTAATTAATCCAATTAATTAATTCCACAATCTAGTACAACTCTATATAGCGTGTGACCCCATAGGTTCTATCTAGTTGGTAGCAACTCTTTGCTAATATGGAGCGGTTTCTAGCAAAACATCCATTCTAGCCAACTAATAGAATAGTCATCTAGACAACCTTGTACAAGTAATTGTCTCATCCCTTTGCCTCCATATCCGGATTGGACACGAGACATACAAGTCAAACTCGTATATCCAATCCCTAGTTTCTCGATCCATGGAATAGCCTTATTCGTGCAAATAACATCAATATCCTATATATTGATTTATTTGAGTCTGGCCCGACATTCTATAAGCACTATCCTCGAGTGGCCTTGGATATTTGCTCCCGTTATGTGGGAGGGGCAAATCCTCTCTACGTCCACTACGATCTCTAAGCTTGCTTCTCATTGTATCCAGTACACGCCTTTATAACTACCCAGTTACGGTGTAGCGTTTAACGCTACCAAGATCACAATGATCCACAACTAGAATATCTAGTGACTTCAAGTCTAAGGATGACAATACCATTGTACCCGAGAAGCACTTGTGACTCAACATAACGTATATGTAGCCTTCTCGGTAATGGGTCAATCCAGTGCAACATTCCGTAATGCACACCTATGTGTTGGATCGTGATATCTCCATATCAATCCAACCCCATACTAGTCTATAGATGATTGTCCCATTTAATCATTATACTTGACTAGGGATATTTAAGATAAACAACACAATTGTAAATCTAAGGACTTCATTATATTAAATATCCAATAAATAATAAATGAATTTCTAGCCAATTACAAATTCATACTAAACTAGATTGCCTCTAGGGCATCTATTCCAACAAAGAGATGCCCGAGCTTCCGCAGGCTCTGTGGCGAAAAGCCCCCTTTCTGGGTGGGAAAGACTTTTATCATGCGAGGGTGAAGGCGAAGAGGATGCCTGATCCTGTTCCAGTCGAGCGATTGTTGACACTGACTCGCCCAGTTAACTCAGCCTTGCTCGAGTTGGTTGGTTCCGAGGATGTGGTTCGATTGGGGATCGAGAATGGGCACTTCCCATACACTGCGATTTCTACTCAGGCGTTTGTCCAGAAATTGGACTATATGGATGAGTGGATCGACCACGTGTTGGATCATCACGTCGAGACTCTCGATGAAGCCGGAATTTTCTTTGCTATCCGTGCTATGAAGTGTGCTGCCGTGAAGTTGGATCAGTCCATGCTTCTAGACCTTCTGTCCCGTTACTCGCCCGCGACTCACACGTTTCATTTTGCTGAGTTCGAGGCTGCCCCCACGCTCGAGGACGTTCAAATGCTGTATGAGCTTTCCCCCATGGGCGAGGTGGACCCCTTGAGTTACTTGAGGACATCTGCTGAAATGGCCTTGTACGCGCAGATGGAGGAGTGCCTAGCAGAGGTAAAGAAAATCTCCACTCGGTGGACCACTACAAAGCCTCTTCCGAACTGGCAGCTGGTGGATACGTCTGCGAAGAATACCTGGAACAAGTGGTTGCAGTACTTCTTCCGAGACTATGCGAACAGCAGCATTACTAAGAAGCTTTTGAGCGAGAACCCGGAGGCCGAGAATTATGTAGAGGGCAAGGGTTATCATTTGACCCTTTGTGCCTTTCTCTGTGCTTGGCTGTCGAGGTATCTGATTGATGGTCACCCCCATGACGGGGTCTTCTACCATGTGCTGCCACTTGCCGTGAGGCTCGCTCTTGGCCAGAGAGTCGCACTCGGACCCTTGGTCTTAGGCACGCTATATTATAGGCTGGATCAGCTGGTTCTGGCGATGAGGGAATCGCGTGGCCGCCTCGATGTTCTGACCTTTGTCAATATCAGCTTTTTGACAATGTGGGTTTTCGAGCGCTGGCCGTCTTATGCTCCAACTCCCCTCCCACTTGATAAGTGGTGTCCCCCAGGCGAGACGGAAGCGCGCAACAGCGGAAGGGCTGCGAGATGGTTTGGAGCAAGCAACACCAAGTGTACTTGGAGTTTGATATGCGACAAACGAAAGGAGTTTACTGCCAGGCCCTATGCCACACGTGTTGAGAATGTGCGGTGGTTTCCAAAGCTATACCCTTCCAAAGGTATGGTCTTGTCAGAAGACCTTCTCTTCGAAAAGGGGCCGCATTTCCACGAACGCTATCGTGAATTCTTTTGTTGGTGTCTGCGAGGTTCCCTTCCTGCCCTTGCAGAGCATATTCGTGAGCTCGCGCCACGGTATGAAAGGCTTACAGTGGATGTTGACCCCACTCGGGCCTCTCCTCAGTTTGGTTTTGATGCGGTGGCCCCATCGATCTGGCCCCAGTCTATTATCAGAGGGTGCTACAAGCGTTTGCTGACAAAGGAGTGCAAGACGGTCCTCATGAGCAATCTTCCCTTTGAGCAGCCTGCGGGAACTCGCAAGGGTGGTTGTTCCCAGAACTGGCTCGCATACTGGGTTGCCCAGCAAACAAGGATTGAGACGGAGGCGGCGGCGCAGCCAGGAAGGGCCCCCTTGATCAAGAGAAACTCTTTTCCGTTTCGCCCCAATTGCAGTTTGAGCAAGTCTGAGTATGGTTGCTACTCGCTGTGGGACCGCGAGAACCATTTGTGCCCCGATTTCATTCTGAAGGAGCAAGTCGACGCAATCAAGAAGGGCGACACGCATGTCGTCAGATATAGTAAGGCGTTTGCTGAGGTAAGCAATTCCTTCGTGTGCTTTAAGCCTTTTGATTTCCTTGCGCTGATGCTTTTCGTTCTGTACTGTTTCAGTGTCATGTGCGGAGGTTCGCAGCTGGTGATCGCTCCAAATCGCTGGTGAACACCATTGTTGCCACCAGAAGGAAAGGGGAGTCGTTCCGGCTAGCATGGAGGATGGATGCCGAGGTCGAAACAAGGGTTCGCGCAGTCATGAATACTTTTGCTGACTCGCTGATAGATAACCCTCCGGCTCCGTCTCCTCCTAGAGATGACCCGTCCCCTCCAGCGACTGCGGCGCCGAGAGTGAAGAGACCTAGGCAAAAGGGAATTACGATTTCTTCCCCTAGGAGTGCTCCAGCTTCTCCCCCAGTGAGGTCCCTTTCCATCAAGGACAAAGGCAAGGGTCGTATGCCCAGCAAAGTGCGAAAAGATCTCGCAGTTGAGACTTTCGTTCCATTCAACCAAGAGGAGGAGGAAGAGAGACAGGAGCCCCAGGCAAGTGATGATGAAGAAGAAGCAACAGTTGTGATGTGCGAGGAAGAATCAGGAGGTACTTCCGTCGCATCTCCTTGCCTTTTATCCTGACTTCTTTGCAGTTCTTTTCTTTGAACCAATTATGTATTCGCAGATGATGATGATGAAGCCGTTGGTGGCCCTGTGGCCAAGAGGCAAAAGAGAGATGCCCATTCTGGCATTTCAGATGATCCTATAAGCGAGGATGTTCTTGCTGAATCCCGGAAGACAGCCGCGGAAGCTGCTGAAAGAAGAAGGCAGCGAGAGGAAGAGGAGCTCGAGCGTGTGAAACAGCGGAGCCTCGAAGAGCAGCATGTTGACGACTTAGTACGTCCAGTTGGCGAGGAAGACGAGCTTCCCGAGGAAGTGGCTCCTCATGTGGAGGAGGAAGATGAGGTTCCCGGAGAGGATGCAGCAGAGCTGGAGAAAGTCCAAGCGGACTTCGAAGAGATCGCCGGTGGCAATAAAGGTGAGATCTTCAATCTCGCAGTTACTTATAGAGATGTAATTGTGGGTGCGTTAAAGCACGGTGTGTCAAAGCCTGACATTCGCCGTTGGTTGGTAAGCAAATGCGGAGAACCCTCAGGTAATTATTTTGAGTGATATGCGCATACTAGGCTGTAGCCACTTGAGGCAAAATCATGACTGGTTTACTCGCATCCCAGGTCACGCTTCTCTTAAAGATTTGCTTAGTGAGGACACACTGATAGGGCACGGTTCCACGTCCCTAGTGTACGATGAGGATACCTCAATCCCACCTTCGCGTGGAGGTGCTTATTCTTAGCTTTAGTAAAGATAGCGAAATAACTTATAACACAAGTTACCTCACATTATCGTATTTGGTATCGCAGGTCATGCTGAGGAACCTGAGTTGGAGCAGAGAAGTCAGCCTTCTGCATCCCATGTTCTAATTCCGAGCTCCCATACCGAGAAGCCCGTCGCAGCCGCTGGACACGCAAGTGAGCACCTCGAGGATGTCATCGAATTTTCTGATGATGTCGAAGCTGATGCTGCGCCGATGGACGGAGGTGTCCGTACCGGTGGTGAGGAAGAAAGGACAAGTGATGCTAATGTTTTCGCATCTGGGAGTGTCCTTCGCCCAGCGACCTCGGCTGTCCATTCGCCTCCGGCGATGACTGAGCCAGAAGCACCTATTCCTGCGTGGAGCATTTGGGGCTCGCAGGTTGGGAATGCAGTCGCAGCTGGTGCGGCCTACACTCTTCCTCCTGACTATGAGAGGTTGGAGCTCGCAGCTGATAGGAGAGCCATGGAGCGAGGGCAGTCTTCGAACAACCCAGTGGCCCGTATCCCTTCTCTTCATGAAATTCTGGAAGGAACTGGTAAGTAAAGATTTACCGTTCGCACGTCGCATTATTTGCTTGCGAGTTCTGACATTATAACCATTTTTGATGTCTCAGGTTTAAAGCAAACCGATGTAGACTGGGTGGTTCGAATGCGTCTCAGATACCCCCGATCGTTTGTGAGATCTCTGGAGATCGGACCTTTTGACAGGAGGCTATTCCTTACTGAAGCCATCTGGATACTGGAGCAGCTGTCTGCGGCTACACCTGCGACCATTTCGGCCCAGAGTGCTGAATTGCTGTGTGGCATGTGCCAAAATCTCCTGTTCAAAGTCCAAGGCAGACTTGGTTTCAGATTCCTCAAGGACAGAGTTACACTGATTCGCGCAGCTGTAACTTTGAATCTCGGTCACCAGAATCTCGCAGCTGAGATGCAGAAGGTGGAGCAGCAAAAGCAAAAGGTTGATGAAGCTTTGAAGCTGTATGACGAAATGAACGCCAAGTGCGAGCTACTGAAGCAAGAAGTGAAACAAGTGGAGAAGCTGAGCGAGCAGTTCGAGCCCCAAGACTCCTTAATCAAGAATTTGTTTTGACTTTTCGAATTTTGAAAAGAAAACAGGAAAATGGCTGAGACATTAATGTAATGTTTTGAAACATTAATGTAATGTTGCTAGGGTTTCACCCCCTTTTTTTTAACAACAAACAATGAGTTTGCCAGTTTTGCCCTTTTCGGGATTTGATTGGACATTTCTGTGCATATCCAATTATGACATCAGCAATTGATTCTCTGCTTGATTTTCGCGCTAATTTCTCGGCAGATAAGCACGCTTCCGTTGGGAAGTCCATCCGAATCATGACTATCCGTCATTTATTAGGATACGCAACTGAATCGTCGTAGCCTTTAGTAGGGTAATTGATTGTTACCGCTTTTCAAGGCGTAAGTGATTGAACTTACCCTCTTTTTGAATTTTGCTGACTCATCTTAGGCAACCGAAGAGTCTCCACAGGGTCTATATAAACCCTGTCTTTGCCATTTGGGTTCTTCATCCCAAACATGTGCTTTGCCGTGAGTCCTTACGACTGCTGGCTTCAACGCTTGTTTTTCGTTGATTCATGGCAACTTCAAGTTTTGAATCCTGAGTTTGCGCTTTGTGCTATAGAAATAGTTTCCAAGATCCACTTTATGAGGCTTATTGCTCTTTATAACCATCATAAAGAGGATGCAGGTAATATCTCATGTGTGTTCGAAGAAATTTCTTCGTGTATTATGTGTGCAGGTCATGTTTCCGGCCGCCTCGTGGCGAGGTGCAGCGCCGAAGTGACCGTGCTACCGTCTCGTAATGAACGGCGGGATTCTTCTTCAGCATCTCCGGGGAAGAATCCGTTGCCCTCACATTTGTGAGGTCGGGGTGCTCGTCAATGCCCTTGTCCAACATGACAAGGAGTCCATCACCAGAGGAATGACTGCTTCGCCTGTTTTGCAGAGTAGCATCTGTCGGCACAGGAAGCTCCTCCGGCGCCTATCTTGATCAGACAGAGGCTTTTGTCATTCCTTGGGGTCTTGGGCATATCGCATCTCCGACCTTGCTGCTAGGGATGTAGCGAATGACGAGTTGATCTCTTCGCGGCAGCATCCCTTTTGCTATAGATCTTTGGCCGCAGATCTGCGTGCTGCACTGCCGGTGTTAAGACCGGTGGATTCTCTCTTTTCTTAGCCGAGAGTTCCCTAGTGCATCTCTGGCTTACCAGCCATTTTTCGAATGTATTGTAAGCCATGTTGGCTGCGTAGTTAGATTCGAGCTTTTCGCTTGTAAGCTGTTATCTAGATAGATAAATTGTAAGTCATTTGACTCATAATGATATATAGCTTTTGTATTATCTGCTTTCTTTGCAACAAAATACAATTTCGCATGCGCTTCAGCTTGCTTTGCCTTGCATAATGCCATGTAATGATTTCACATATGCGATGTCAATTCGCGGATGTTTCGCTAGATCATTCGAGATCGTAATTTCGCAGCTGTGCCATCTTGGCGGATGGGCTTGTAGTTGGTCGTTGTAAATCATATAAGATCATGTTCACAACTTTACTATCGTAACAGATAGTTTTTAACAGATCAATTAAGATCGTTGAGTGGTGCGAATTGCTATCATAGAAGATAGGCTTTATTAGAGAATTGCTTGAGATAGTTTCTCGCATAAATTGCTATCGCAGCAGATAGACCTTTAGAAGATCTAGCAAGATGGTTCTGCAGTTACGTTGCCATCGTAACAGACGGGCTTGGGTGGTCAACTAAAATCACTTTGCGTATAAATTGCTATCGTAACAGATAGGCTTAAGAAGATCATATAAGATCGCACTTGCATAAACCGCTATCGTGAGAGATAGGATTTTGATGATCGATTGAGATCGTTTTTGTATTTTGCTGCTATCGTAAGAGATAGGCTTTGGATGATCACTTAAGATCGCATTTGCATTGGCTGCCATCGTAAGGGATAGGCTTTAGATGATCAATTAAGATCGTATTTGTGTTGACTGCTATCGTGAGAGATAGGCTTTGATGATCACTTAAGATCGCATTTGCGTTTGGCTGCTATCGTAAGAGATAGGCTTTAGATGATCGATTAAGATCGCGTTTGTATTTGGCTGCTATCATAAGAGATAGGCTTTGGATGATCACTCAAGATCACGTTTGTATTTGGCTGCTATCGTGAGAGATAGGCTTTAGATGATCAATTAAGATCGCGACTGCTATCGTAAGAGATAGGCTTTGATGATCAATTAAGATCGCGTTTGTATTTGCTGCTATCGTAAGAGATAGGCTTTGATGATCAATTAAGATCGCGTTTGTATTTGCTGCTATCGTAAGAGATAGGCTTTGATGATCACTTAGGATCACAGTTGTATAAATTGCTATTGCAGCGAATAAATCATTGTTAACAGTAATAACAAATTAAACAGAGCAATATAAACGGCTAGAAATATGAACTTCTCATTTGGGAGAATTCTTTTATTATAACACTCTCATATGGGAGAGATAGGATTACAATCCTCTCATATGGGAGAGGAGATTGCGTCAATCATAGCCACATGAGACATTAAGCAACGTTATCATAAAACGTATGAAATAAGAGAAGTCAGGGATAGTACTTCTTGATCCAGCGCATGTTGACTGAGCTTGGAGTTGAGGTTGTGCCGTGCAACCTTCGTATGCTGCAGTAGCCACTATCGAAGACTTCTGTGACTTCGAAGGGTCCTTCCCAATTAGCTGCGAACTTTGGGTGAGTTGCTTCTCGCATGCAGTGGTCAGATGCGCGCAAGACCAGGTCGCCAACTGCGAAATCCCGTCGCTGGACTGTCTTGTTGTAGGCGCGAGCGATTCTTTCTTGGTACCGCTTGTTAGTCCTTTTGGCTTGTTCTCGCTTTTCTTCCAGCAAGACTAAGTCATGATCGCGTTGGTTTTCATAGAGTGCATGGAAGGCCAGCCTTGCCGAATTGACTCTGACCTCCGCAGGTACTACAACTTCAGCCCCATAACATAGTAGAAATGGCGAGGCCCCTGTGGGTGTCCTTGGAGAAGTTCTGTAGGCCCACAGAGCTATGTTAAGAGAGTCGGCCCACTTCTTGTGGTCATCTGCGACCATCTTGCTCAGAATTCTCAACAGCGTTTTGTTAGTCGCTTCGGCTTGTCCGTTTCCCTTTGGATAATAGGGGGTAGAGCATATCTGCCTGATATTGTACTCCGCGAGTTTCGTAGCTACCTGACGATTAACAAAAGGAGTACCGTTATTTGAAAGAATGGTATTTGGGATTCCGAACCTGCATACGATGTTTTCCTGGATGAAGTTAACCACAGCCAGCGCGTTTGCCGTCTTCAGTGGTATTGCTTCCACCCATTTGGTGAACAGCTCGGTTGCGGTGAGAATGAAATGGTTCCCATGTGACGTTGGTCGGATGGGGCCGATGAAGTCCAAAGCCCATGTGTGAAATGGCCATGGCGTCCCTAATGCATGTAGATCCACGGCGGGAGCGTGCACTAGGTTCCCTTTGAATTGGCATTCTTGGCAGCGTCGCACCTTGGTGCGGCAATCGACTTCCATCGTGGGCCAGAAGTATCCGCTTGAGAGGAGTTGTCTGCATAATTTCGCACCTCCCTGGTGTTCCACCTGATGAGAAAGGTCCATGACCTCTTGTGCTTCCCTGCCGTCTAGGCATCGCAGCAAGTTGCCCTCGTGACCTCTTCGCCAAAGCAGGTTTTCCTGAACCACATATCGAGACGCTTTCCTCTTCAATTTGTCGGCTTCTTTTCTCGATTCGGGTACGGTGCCCTGGGTGAGGAATTCAAACAATGGCTTCCTCCAGTCTGTGTCGTCATCGGTTAGAGCGACGAGTAGAGAATCTTTGATTAGTGCGCAACTTTCGCACTTCCCTTGTATCAGGGCTGCAGCTGTTGACATGCTTGGCCAATGAATGCCATATCTCTGAGCTTTCCTGTAGATTGACACCTCGCTTTCTCCGCAAGCGTGTTGGTGAATCTTTTCTAACAGCTGTTGTCCCTCTTGCTCGGAGACACATCGCATGAGTATTCCTCCAGGACCCTTGTAGTAAAGGGTGTTGTCGTGGATGCAGTATCCTTTCGTGAGTGCCCAGCTTTCGCTGCTGGTGCCTTTCGCAATAGCTTGCAGGATTGCTTTTCGCCAGTCTGCGTCATCCATGTGTTCGTCGTCGCACACATCTTCTGTTAATGCCGACGATGTTCGCACTTCGATGGAAATCCTTGCGGGGCATTTGTCTATGCTGACCTTAGATCCTAGAGTTGCTAAGGCGTCTGCATGCCTGTTGTCCGCTCGGGGCTTGTGCTCGTATTTCACGTCGCAGAATTGCTGCATTAGCTTTTGTACTAGGGTGCGGTATGACAGGAGGTTGATCTCCTTTAAACCATATTCGCCCGAGGCTTGCTTAACAATCAGTTTGGAATCTCCCATGACTGTTAAGTTGCTCACTTCCAAAGCTTTCGCCGCACGGAGCCCCGCGATAAGAGCCTCGTATTCCGCCTCGTTGTTCGTGACTACGAAGTTGAGTTTTGCGGACATCTGTATGACTTCTCCGTCTGGTTTTGTCAAGACTATCCCGATGCCTCCGCCTTTTCTGGTTGACGAACCGTCGAAGTGGAGGGTCCAATAGGGCACGTCGATCGCGTAGATTTCTGGGCCTTCGAGCTCTTCCTCGATCACGGGTTCGTGGCTGTTGTCGGGAAACTGTGCCAACAGATCTGCTACCGCCTGCGACTTGATTGCTCTCGGTTTTACGCATGTGATATCGTATTGAGAGATGGTCATGTACCATTTCGCCAATCTCCCGCCCGGAGTAGTGTGAGTTAGCAGGTATCTTATGGGGTCGCTTTTGGTGACCACCACTACTTTGTGCGATGCAAAATAGTGTCTCAACTTCTCTATCACGAAGAATAAAGCAAGGCAATGACGTTCGATGTCTGTGTACCTTGATTCAGCAGGCTGCACAATGCGAGAGATGTAATAGATGGGCCTCTCTTGGCCTTCATACACCTGAGCCAAGAGTGCTCCTATAGATTTCCTTGCCGATGTAAGGTATAGCAGAAGCGGTGATCCCAGTTGAGGCGCGATCATTATCTTTGGGGATGTGAGTAGCTCCTTTAGCTTTTCGAATGCGGCTTCGTGATCAGGAGCCCAGTTGTACGCGGCGTCCTTCTTGAGAAGAGTGCTGAAACAGCATGTGATTTCGGCGATTGCTGGGATGAATCTCCGCAGATATGACAATTTTCCCAAGAATGTTTTCAAGGTACTTTGGTTATGAGGTGGCGTCATGCTGGTGATGGCTGACACTTTCGCAGGGTCAGGCTCGATCCCTTGGCGATGGACCACGCATCCCAAAAACTTCCCCGAGGTCACGCCGAATGCGCATTTCATGGGGTTCATTTTCAGTTGAAAGCTCCTGCATCTGTTGAACACCTTTCGCAGGTCTGCAAGGTGATCTGCTTCATGCTTGGATTTGACTACCAGGTCATCCACATAGAATTCCACTTCTTTGTGCATCATGTCGTGGAATAGAGCCATCATGGCCCGCTGATAGGTTGCGCCTGCGTTCTTAAGACCGAATGGCATTACCGTGTAGTTGAATACCCCCACGGGAGTGATGAATGCAGTTTTCCTTGCATCTTCGGGATCCATCTTGATTTGATTGTACCCGCTGAAACCGTCCATGAAACTGAACATGCGATGGCCTGCCGTTGAATCAATGAGCAAATCGATGTTAGGCAGTGGGAAATCGTCCTTAGGGCAGAAGCGATTGAGATCTAGGAAGTCCACGCAGATGCGGAGCTGTCCGTTCTTCTTCACCACCGGCACGATGTTGACCAACCATGTGGGATGGTGATTTGGCTCTATGAACTTGGCGTCTAGGAGTTTGACAATCTCCTGCTTGATCTTCACGTTGAGCTCTGGCCTGAAGCTTCTGGTGCTTTGCTTGACCGGTTTAGACCCTGGGATGATGTCTAAACGGTGCATGGTGATGCTCGTGTCCAGACCCGGCATCTCATCATATTCCCATGCGAACACGTCCTTGTATTCAGTTAGGAGCTGCAGCAGTCCTTGTTCCTCTTCGCTTGTGAGGTCCGCACTCAGGAAGACTGGCCTTTTCTTTTCCTCGTTCGGGCTGAGGAACACTTCCTTTAGCTCTTGCTTTTGTGGTCTTGGCCTGTCTTCCATGCATTCGGGCGCTTCTTTGAGTTTCTCGTCTGGAGTGCCCTGTGTTGGCTCTTCCGTCGGCGCAACTTGCTCGATTTGATTGATTTGCCCAGGGACATCCCCATGCCCGTGTGAGGACGTCCCCGCGCACCTTCATATGCGATAGCATTTCTTCCCGTTGGCGTAGAAGCTCTCTATCTCCTTACCCTCGGGGTCATGCTTTGCAATCCTCTTCAGAGTGTACACATTCTTCCGATGATATGCGATGCGCGGCGCCTCTTCGCGTGTAGGCGGCTTTTCCTTGGCATCTTCCCTTGTCACCATCACGCCCGCAGGTGACTGGTCCTTGATGTCCTCCCAGAGAGGTAAAGGAGTAGGGTTGAATGGTCCAGGTGTTTGCTCGCCTGCCATCTCGGTGAACCACACCGCCTCGCTGAGATGTGCTTCGTCCAAGTTGAACGGGTTAGTTGAGGCCGGTATCTCGACAATCCTGTCGTTCCAGATAGCTTTCATCACCTGGTGAGCCGTCGAAGGGATTGCGTCAAAGCGATGAATCCAGGCCCGACCTATGATCATGTGATATGTGGTGTTCGCGTCTATGACATAGAACTTCGCCGAGCACTTGATTTTACCGATCTGAACGCCTAGGCGGATCCATCCGATCGTCATTCTAGAATCACTTCCGAATCCCACCAGTGGAGATGGACGCTTGACTACCTTGTGCTCGGGGATTCCTGCTAGCTTCAGTGTGTGGAGCGGAACAACATTGACCGCTGCTCCTCCATCGACGAATGCTCGCTTGAATTCGACGCCGTTGATGATGGCGGTCACGTACAGGGGCCTCTGGTGGCTCGCATCTGTCTTCTTGTCGCTGGCAGAAAAGGTCATAATCTTTTCTGTGGAACGGGACGCCCTGATGACTTTCCCGTTGGAGACCACGAGGTCCTCCTCGTAGTCCTCTGCTATCCTTAAGATTGCTTTTGTCATATCCGTTCGGCACTTTTCAGAGAAGTTCATCTCGTTGAAGAATTTGTTGAAGCCGTGCGACCCTTTCATGCGGTCGGCACGCTCATCCTCCGTGTCCATGCTGTAGTCTTCATCTTCATGGACTTCAGCAATGATGGGTAGACCATCCTCTGCGACTTCTTCCAAGTCCAATATCGAGATCATGGCGACCTCTTTGCCCTTTGAGCCCGAATCTGTATGGGCAGGCAGCGGGTTGTTGCGCACATCCTTCCGGTGGTCGCTGACGATGAGTTCACCGTTCTTCATCTTCTGATCGAACGCGAATCTGAGCTTCTTGCACTCGGCTGTGGGGTGCATGACCTTGCCGTGGTATTCGCACCACTTAGGGTCCCTCGTCATCTCCTTGGAGGGTGCTTTCTCGAGCGGTGGCAGGACGCCGTCCTTGCGCCACTGTCTGCAGAGATCGCTAGCTTCCTCCACCGAGCATGGCAGAGGCGGTGCGTCAAAGTTTGCAACTTTTGCTTGCTTCTGTGGCGAAACTGTATTGAACTCAGCTTCGCGTCCCCGCTTGTAGCCAAATCTGCCGATCTTGTAGGTGGTGCCGCTCGCAGGTCGTTCTGGAGCGCTCTTCTTTCTCTGTCTCTCGACAATGGGCTCGATGTTCATCGTGCATTCGATGAGCTTTGAAAACGTAGGTGTTTGCAAATTGATTAGCATGCTTTTGTATTCATCTCGCATGCACTGCAGGCATATCTCTACGAGCCGGCTTTCGAGCATTGGATCCTTGCACTCCAAGGATTTCGCTCTGAATTTCTTGATGAAAGTGATTCCATCTTCCTCGCGTTTCTGATACATCCGCGAGAGATGGATCATCGTCACCTTTTCTTCCATCTGGAAGAACTTGGTATAGAACTTCTGGACCATGTCGTCCCAAGTCTTCACAGATCCGGCCTCCAATGTTCGGTACCATTTGTATGCTACATTCCCAAGAGTTTTTGGGAATTCTCGCATCAGCAGCTTGGTATCGGCTCCGTATGGACCCATGACATCGATGAAACGCATGACATGCTCATGAGCGTTTCCATTGACGTCCTCGAACTTATCCCATTTGGGAGCCTTGTACCCCGCCGGGTTAGGCATGAGATAGATCTCTCGTGGAATGGGTGGATCGTTGTCCAGCTTCGGGATGATGGTATCCGCGAACGACTGATGAGCCAGGATGGAGTCCACGCGCTTCTGCAAAGACGTCATGCATTCTGGAATGCTTCCCTCGGTAGTTGGCGGAGGGGTTGCCATAGGCGGTGGCGACACATATGCCGCCGGAGGATTGGGAGTGTATTGACTACCCGCGTTTCCCCAGATTGTCGCTGGTGGAGGCAGAGTGTACTGCAGAGCTGGGTTGGACGCCAAAGCCGGGGGCTGAGAGGCGTGAGCAGCAGGGGGCATCATTTGTGCCGTTGACCCTTGGACCGAAGGCAGCTGCGTTGCAGACGGTGGAGTTTGCAGATGAGGGTTGGGAGGCGTGGCTGACACTCCCAATCCTGGAGCGGTAGGGGTTCCCCCTCCCTGAGGGATAGCGGTGGCTGGTGGGGGATTTGGCGCAAGGGTGCCCAGAACGGCCAAGATCCGTTCTAACTGCGCAGACTGAGACTTGAGAGCTTTTGCCTGACTTTGGACAGTGGCGTCCAAAGACTCTAAAGTTGGCGCCTCGCCGGGAGTCGTCGGAGTACGGCGAGCCTCGTCTCCCGAGGGAGTTTCGGTGGAAGGCGATCGGTTGCTGACATCGTCCTCCTGAGACATGGTTGCTTTTGCTGGTACGTTCACGTCGGGTTCACCAAAATGTGCACAAGAGATTCCGGCAGGGAGACCTCCGTGTACACCGTGCGTAGTGGATCAGGGATCGCACAGGAAGAATAGGGGTGTGTGTAGGGAGAGAGTAAGTCAGTAGCAATGTCTGAGAGAGAGACAGAGGTTTGGCAGAGCTTCCGCGTATGGCCGTGTGTTCTTCTTTGTATGGAAAGGTTAACGATATATATATACTGGAGAACATGACCGTTGTAGTGTGGTTAATGCGCCCATTAATGGCGGCTTAATTAGCTTAACCATAACGGCACGTTCGTCCGAGCATATAGGAACCGTTAGAGCACGTGGTGCGCGAGTACCGGAACCGTTACGAGGTTGACCGGGTTTGACCGGATTGACCGGGTCTAGGGAGCTCGTGCCATAGATCTCTCAAAACAGTTACTAAAGGTCGCGCGCAGGCTTGGCTCGCACGCGACAGGGCTTACTCTAGCCTCCAAACCACTAAGTCCCTACAAGTCCCGTGCAGTGGTATGCGAGGGCTCTGTCTCGCAGCCCCCACATGGATCAGCTCGGCTGGTGATCCTGTGTGTGTGGAGCACAATATGGTGTGCTGGATGGTTGCCACGTGGCTAAGATCTGTCATGTCAGAAAGCAGTATCTACACTAGTCCTCTCACCTTTCTTATTGAAAGGGGACTTTGTCATTTTTCCCAATAAACAAGCATCACATGTCTCATTTGATTCAAAATCAAATGAGTCTAGTAGTCCATCCTTATGGAGTCTAGATACACGCTTCTCGTTTACGGAGTCTAAATCAAATAAGCAGGATTTAAATCATGTATTTTAATCCTCTTGGTATTAATGTTGTAGACATGATTGCTTAGATCAAGGACATACAGTCCATTAAATTATTGCGCACTACAATAGTGAATATTATTAAAATAAAAGGAACAATAATTGTTCTTTATTGAAATAATAAAACCTTCCTTGTCCAAACAAGAGATAGAAATAATATTTCTGCTCATAGCAGGCACAAAATAACAATTATTTAACTCTAAAACTAATCCTGAAGGCAGAGATAGCTTGCACACGCCCACGGCTAACGCAACAACTTTTGCTCCATTCCCAACGCGCAGATCTATCGCCCCTTTAGCCAATCTTCTACTTCTCTTTAGATCCTACACATTTCGACAAATGTGAGATCCACATCCAGTATCTAATACCCATGATGTAGAGACAGTTAAATTGACATCTACAACAAAAATACCTGGTGGTGGTGGAATCACTATTCCAAGCCTCTTGTCCTCCAGATATTTTGGGCAGTTCCTTCTCCAGTGTCCAGGCTGACTGCAGTAGTGACACTCACCTTTAGTCACACCTTTGGCAATGCCACCAACAGGCTTAAGGGCAGGTTCCTTGGACTTGGAAACTGACTTGCCTTTGCCCTTGGAGGAAGAGGCAAACCTTTTGCCTTTTCCTTTCTGCACCATCATAATGGCCTTGCCCTTACCCTTGTTGATGCTTTGTTCAGCTTTCCTCAACATATTGAGCAAATCTGACAGTGGTTTCACGATCTCGTTCATGTTATAGTTCATGATGAACTTTCCATAACTCTCGGGCAATGATTGCAACACGAGATCAGTTGCCAACTCTTGGCCGACCGGGAACCCCAGTCGGGCGAGATTCTCCAAGTATCCGATCATACGGAGTACATGGGGTCCCACCGGGTTCCCTTCTGCCAGATGACACTTGAATAGTGCCTTAGAGACCTCATACCTCTCAACCCTTTCCTGCTCTTGGAAGAGTTGCTTCAGATGCTCGATCATATCGACGACATTAATGTTTTCGTGTTGCTTCTGAAGCTTAGAAGTCATGGTGCATAGCATAAGGCAGGCCGCATCATTAGCGTTGTAATACCCCAGTATTTTTAGGGGGTATTTTTGAGAGTTTAATTAATATTCGGGACCCTATTTGAAATTATAAAAGTAAATTTTCCCTTACTATCCTTCTATTTATATTATATTATATTATAGTATATTATATTTATAATAATAATAATAATAATTATTATTATTATTATTATTATTATTATTATTATTATTATTATTATCAAAAGTTTTATTTTAGATGACACCTTTTTTATTTTGTTTGTTGTGTTAATGAGTGGGTGAAGAGTAACGTGTCGTTTAATGTTTTCAACGTGACCAAAACGTGTCTTTAAATAACTTTTACGTAGCAAATCACCGCGGTAACCCGTACTCCAGCCACACCCTACACTTCCTCCCTTCATCCTCTACCTCATCTCCATTTTGCAGAGAACTCTCTGCTCATGAAAATCCGGCGAAAACCCATGGCAAGAGCCAACAATTTTGACCTCCTCTTTGTCACTTTTCCGTCCCAATTCACCCAAATCGCGTTATGGATCGAATATCACACTTCGAGCAATCAATTTCGTCAAAGTTTCATCCCCAAATCAAGTTCGGAAATCACTCCGTGGAATCTCCGATCGGGTTAATCCAATCAAAACCCAGTTCTTCTCTCTCTCTTTCAGTTCTCTCTCGCCTCTCACGCTCTCTCCCTCGCCATATCTCTCGCCCTCTGTTTCTCTCTCTCTCTCTCTGCGGTCTGTGTTGCCGGTGAAGAAAAAAAAAAACAAACCCAGGTCCGGCAAGAAACCGAACCCAGGTCGCCCCTTCCTCACCGCCGTCCTTCTCTGCGCCGCCGTTCATCGTCCCCTGCTCCCCGTCGTCGTTCGTCCCTCTCAGTCCGCCTCCTCTGTTTCGGCGAACCCCAAGCAGCGGCAGTAACCCATCACCGCCGCCGCCACTTTCCCCTTCGTTCCTTTCAATCGGTAAACACCCCAATCAAACAGTTTTGCTACTTTCAATTTCACTTGAAGTCATGTCTATCATGTGGTTTGTGATGTCGATTTGGGGGGGGGGTAAAATTTTGCAGAGGTGTTTAATTGGGAAGAAGAGAAGTTGTGTGACTTTTGTAAGATATGATTCTAAATGGTGTGTTATTGCCTTTACAAGAATTTGTTTTTACTTTAACAAATAATTTAAATTTCTTTTTAGCATAAACTAGTATGCCTTATATTTATATATGTATATATATTAACAAATATAAATAACAAGTTTTCATGAAAATAAATATACATCCTTTCAGTTGAAAAAAAAAGGTTTTTCTTGGATAATATTAGTACAATATTTATCGTTCTCCCTAGCACCTAAATAGTTTCGTTTTTTTTATATGCCGGAAAATGAATTCTTTCGCTCAATAGCATTGTGTTCGTTAATATAATTTCTATTATAAATTTACATGGCTTTTAACTTAATTGAAATAGTTATATTTTTATTTATATAAACGTACTTTTGTAAATCAAAAAAAAATTCTCGTGTATTCAATAAAGTTTTCTTACCCTAGTTCTTACTTTTATATTCATAAACCACCATTTTACTACTGAATGTATATGCTCTAAACGTGCAACCTATAGCTAGTAAAATACAATTTGTTGGGGAATTAGTGGGGGTTTCACTTGCATTTCATATAGGAAAATCTAAATGCAATTTGTTGTGTGATGTATATGTGTTAATATAGGATTATGTGATTCTTGTAGATTCCGAGTTCGTAGGAGGCGAGTTCGTTGTCTAAATGCAATTTGTTGTGTGATGTATATGTGTTAATATAGGATTATGTGATTCTTGTAGATTCCGAGTTCGTAGGAGGCGAGTTCGTTGAGAATCCCTACTACTAGGTTGCGTGCTTTCTTGTGCGTGAAGCTCTCTCCATTTGCGTGCTTTCCAAGTAAGTTTATGCGCACAATACTTTAACTATCAAAATGTGTCTTGGCGTGTGTTACTCGTGTTTCGAACAACTACTTTTAAGTCTCAAATTTTGAGAATCTCTCTTGCAAATATTCTGTTGAAAGATATGTTGTTACTTCTGAATTTCGAACGGATGTTTCTAAAATGATCTTGTAGAATATAAATGAACGATAAATGATACAGGGCGATGTACAGAGGATGTGTGTGAAGGCTACGGCCGGAGGCGCACGTGAGACGACCTCCTAGGGTTTCATACCCTACCCCATACGGGTTTATAAAATTGTGAAAGCTATAGAGTACTACCTATGCATGTGTGGGTCACAAATGTATAGGGGTGTCGACACTTAAGGTCTTTTAGCTATGTGATGGGCGGGGTAGTGTCGGGCTACCTACAAACGCTCTGGGTGAATTGGGATGGACTGTGATATCCCAAGAGGTACATGTGTGATGGTATTATTGCATTGTGACCTCTCTGTGGGCATTCGTTACCCGCTGGGCTCTAATACGCCTCAGCTCAAATAATAAGTTAAAATGTGGAATCTCTTCAGTTACTTTCATTTCATTCTTTCAGCCAAAAACTCTGTTTTACATATTATGGTATAATTCTTACTCAGTTTTCACTGACAAATGTTTTTTTGCGTCGGCTTTTGCCATTTGAAAACCTGCAGGTTATGAATAAAGGTGGGGGAACGCGCACACGTAGTTGAAGGCGAATAACAAGCTAGGAATCACCTAGTTAATTTGTTAGCATTAGTTGTATTTTGAGAATTCAAACTTTGTCATCGTTGTTTCCTTTAAAATTTTGTTGGAGGTTTCTCCTCTCATTTCAATAAAGTACTTTTGGATATCGTGAAGTTGTACTAGCAAGGAACCGTAGGTTCCGGGTTGTTTCAAGCGTCATCAACACGCTTTTAATACGCCTTTAGGGCTGCAGGGGTATTGTTCTCTGGACCTGCTGGAACTTGCTCCTCTGTTGCGTACAGTTTCTTCTCTTGCTTGAGAACGATTCTCAAGTTTCTGTACCAATCAAGAAAGTTGGTTCCAGAGAGCTTGTCCTTCTCAACAAGGATTTAAATTGTCAAATATAGCTCCCACTATTTTACTACGGATTAATAACCCTCAAGATATTAATGCGGAAAATATCCTTATATTTTCTAGTGGGCCAAGATCCATGTTTCATCTCCTTATGAACTTGCTTTGGCAAGTCACCCATAATTTGACTACTTTAGGTAGGAACAATTTCCAATTGCATCCCGTATGCAACTCTTGGTTCAATTGGGCAAATAACTCCTTATTTATCCATTCGTATGGATAATCCCAATTGATTGTCTCTAGGTTTTAATCATATTAAACACCTAGTTGTGTCAAACCTCTTACTTAAACAGTTTGCACACGAGGTGTGCCATCACACCACATCATTATTAACCAAGTCGCCATGCTTTGGCACACACGATCTTGGCAAATCATGATGATGATGAGTGTTTAAATAACGAGAAGACAAAACACAATATTTGATTTTGAGGGATTTTCAATTCAATTTTAATTGTTTTGTTGATCCATATCAACTAATCTATCTATTTGAGTTTGGGCACAACTCCAAATAATAGATCCGGGTTGTCTAATTATCTTATTATCCTAATTGCATGCTTCATCCATACACCAACCACAAAATAATAAGACAATAAAATAAACAACCACAAAAAAAATAAAACGTGGTGTGAATATGGCCTTTTCTAGACTAAGATAATTCAGAGCCAATGAAATTATCTATGAACCCTAAAAGCAAACACATCTCCATGCGTCTTCATCTTTTGGTTCATCCGTCATGTGGAATGCTCCATGCTCCATCTTTTGTGGCTTCCTTTGGCTTTGGGCTTCTTTTCTTCAATCTTGGCTAACAATCTATTCTATCTAGCGCTAGCTAACAACTATACTAAATAAAATAAATCTCACAAGTTGAGAAAAAAATGGCTCGCAGGCCATAAATCCTAATTAATTATTACAATTAATTGATCAGCTCGCAGGCCGTAAACCAAACCACAAAAATTAAACAATCACACCAAACCACATCCTAAGGCCATATCCAATCACCGTGCGATTTGCACATAAATAGGTAAAATCCAATTTTAACGCGCTTGGTCAATTTTAATTGATTTTAGGATTTTCTAGGGTTAAAACGGTCCATGGGGCCCAACAATCAAATTGCCCGAACCCCAAAAGAGGACTGCCAAGGCCTTGGGCCGGCCGGCCCCTAGCCCACACGGCTAGGCCGCGGGCTAGGACTGCCCCGGCCCCTTGGTCGTCCCTTACTTGGGCGGCTAGCGAGGAGGGGCGATCCCCTAGGGGGGCCGAACCTCCTTTGGGAGTTGTTTCCAAAACAACTCCCTTGCTTGGTGCCCAAGTTTGGTTGTTTCCTTGTGTGAAAAGAACTCCTTCCTTCCATAGGATGCCCAAACCCTAGATCTAAGATCCTAAATTTTTTCAAACTCACTAATTCATGCATCCAATGCAAAAACTAGGTCTTGTTATGATTGATTATTGACAAATTGCATCATATGCTTGATTTGTCTTGTTTTACGCGATAAACAATAAATTTAAAATGTAAAACTATCGAAACGTAACACATAAACCACGTTTATGCTCTATGACATGTGGCTACCACTGTAGGGTTTTGATCATGGATACGCAGCGGAAAAACATATTTTATCCATGCAATACCCTCCAAAGATCACAGGACAAGAGACATCACGATGGTAAGGGAAGAAATCAAGTTACACACCTTAGGGTTTCTCCTGTGATGACTTGTAACATGAATTGTGTCACGTTCTCTATAGTTGATCCACGCCTAGAGTTGACATCTAGATCTTCCTTCTCCTTTGTGCTAGCCCGGAACGGAGGAAGAGGAAGAAGAAATCACGCAACACGAGGCAACAAGGAGGTGGCGTCCTCCTTGTTGGGCCGACGGGAAGGGGGCGGCGGCAAGGGGGGCAAGTTGCTGAAATTGGGTGCTGCAACTAGGTCGTGCGACCTACTGATCAGGTCGTGACCTAGTTCGGGCCGGGAAATTTAGATATGTTTCTTTATGCGTTTTTGGTCTGTTTTAGATGTTTCTTTGGTACAAAGAAAGGCCAAGTAGGTCTATATAAACATGTATATGCATAGGCTAAGTTGTGGGTTGTCACTATGGCCTTGGCCATAGTGTGGGTTGTATTCGTATCGTTTCTCTCTAATAAACACAAGGGTTTTCGAGTCGTGGAGGTAGCTAGCAGCGTGCTAGTGAACCACGTTATATCGGGTGTGTTTCTTGTGTTCTTGTTTTCATCAATTCATCGTTCTCTAAGCTCTGCCCGGATCATAATGTTGGAATTGTGCCCTAGAGGCAATCAATTAATTGTGACATTTATGGATTTACGATTCATTATGTTATCGATATGGAGATATGTTAACATGAATGAAGTCCTTAGAATATAAGTGTTATATTCTTCAATATCCCTAGTCAATTATAATGATTAAATGGGACAATCATCTATAGACTAGTATGGGGTTGGATTGATATGGAGATATCATGATCCAACACATGGGTATGCATTAGGAGTAATGGAATACTGGATTGACCCATCTCCGAGAAGGCTACATACATGTTATGTTAAGTCACAAGCGCTTCTCGCGGTGCAATGGTATTGTCATCCTTAGACTTGAAGTCACTAGATTGTCTAGTTGTGGATTATTGTGATCTTGGTAGCGTCAAACGCTACACCGTAACTGAGTAGTTATAAAGGCGTGTACTGGATACAATAAGAAGCAAGCTTAGAGATCGTAGTGGACGTAGATAGAATTTGTCCCTCCCACATAACGGGAGCAAATATCCTAGGCCACTCGAGGGATAGTGCTTATAAAATGTCTGGCCAGACTCAAATAAATCAATATGGGATATTGATGTTATTTGCACGAATAAGACTATTCCCATGGATCGAGAAACAATGGATTGGATATACGAGTGTGACTTGTATGTCTCGTGTCTAATCCGGATATTGGGACAAAGGGATGAGACAATTACTTGCACAAGGTTTGTCATGATGACTATTCTATTTATTAGCTAGAATGGATGTCTTGCTAGAGGCCGCTCCATATTAGTAAATTGTTACTACCAACTAAATAGAACCTATGGGGTCACACGCCATATAGGGGTGAACTAGACATGGGAAATAATTAATTAATATGATTAATTAATTAGAATGATCAAATCGCAACAACTTGCTAACTTAGTAGGACTAATATGCAAGTTGGACTAATCTATGTATAGACATGATTAGGATTTGCCAAGGTGGCCTAATTCATGTAGAGACATGATTAGGATTAATTTGCAAATAGAACTAATCCATGTATTGACATGATAAGGACTATTTTGCAAAAAGGGACTAATCCGAACTTGAGTAGGATTAGGAGAGGGGTTCTTTATGTAGTAGGACAAGGAGTTGTTGGACTATATAAAGAACACTCCTAGCTTATTTTTCTCTCTACACACAACACACATCTATATGATAGAAGAAAGGGGAGAACAAAGCAAGGAGAGAGCAAGTCCCAAAAGGGGCCGAACCGCCCTTGGGATTGCCGCCCCCTACCCGTCGGCCCTAAGGGGAAGCCGCCCCACCTTTGGCACTCCATTGTTGGCGATTTCTTCTTCCTCCTCCATTCTTCCTAGCTAGCACATGGATTTGGAGGGTCTAGATCTCACCTCTAGGCGTGGATCAACCGTAGAGACGTGACACTATTCGCGTTTGAAGTCATCAAAGGAGAACCCCAAGGTGTGTTTATGATTTCTAACCCTTACCATCGTTATGTCTCTTGACTTGTGATCCTTGGAGGGTTTTGCATGGTTTATTATTGTTTCCATTGCGCATCCATGAATAAAAACCCAACAGTGGTATCAGAGCCACAGGTCGTAGAGCATAAACGTGGTTTATGTGTTACGTTTCAGTTGTTTTACACCTTAAATTGATTGTTTATCGCGTAAAACAAGACAAATCAAGCATGGGATGCAATTTGTCAACAATTAATCATAACAAGATCTAATTTTTGCATTGGATGCATGAATTGGTGAGTTGAGAAATTTTAGGATCTTAGATCTAGGGTTTGGGCATCCTCGGGGAAGAAGGAGTTCTTCCAAAACAAGGAAACAACCAAACTTGGGCACCAAGCAAGGGAGTTGTTTTGGAAACAACTCCCATAAGGAGGTTCAGCCCCCCTAGGGGACCGCCCCCTTTGCTTGCCGCCCAAGCTTGGCCGCCCTAGGGACCGGGCGGCCCTAACCCACGGCCTAGGCTTGTGGGTTTTGGCCCGGGCCGGCCCTAGGGCCTTGTGGTTCACCTTATTGGGCCCGGGCAATTTGATTGTTGGGCCCATGGACCGTTTTAACCCTAGAAATCCTAAAATCAATTAAAATTGACCAAGCGCGTTAAAATTGGATTTTAACTGTTTATGTGCAAATCGCATGGTGATTGGATATGGCCTTAGGATGTGGTTTGATGTGGATGTTTAATTTTGTGGTTTGGTTTTACGGCCTGCGAGCCGATCAATTAATTGTAATAATTAATTAGGGATTTATGGCCTGCGTGCCATTTTTTTTCTCAACTTGTGAGATTTATTTTATTTAGTATAGAAGTTAGCTAGTGCTAGATAAAGTAGATTGTTAGCCAAGATTGAAGAAAAGAAACCCAAAGCCAAAGGAGCCACAAAAAGATGGAGCATGGAGCATTCCACATGACTATGGAGGATGGACCAAAAGATCAAGACGCATGGAGATGTGTTTGCTTTTAGGGTTCATAGATAATTCCATTGGCTTGGAATTATCTTAGTCTAGAAAATGCCATATCCACATCACGTTTAATTTCTGTTTTGTGGTTGTTTACTTTATTGTCTTATTATTGTGTGGTTGGTGTATGGATGATGCATGCAATTAGGATAATAAGATAATTAGACAACCCGGATCTATTATTTGGAGTTGTGCCCAAACTCAAATAGATAGATTAGTTGATATTGATCAACAAAACAATTAAAATTGAATTTAAAAATCCCTCAAAATTCAAATATTGTGTTCTTGCCTTCTCGTTGTTTAAACACTCATTATCATCATTATTTATCAAGTTCGTGCGTGCCAAAGCAGGGCGACTTGGTTCATAATGATGGAATGCGATGGCACGTAACAATGTGCAATTGTTTAAATAAGAGGTTGAACACAACTAGGCTATTAATGAGATTAAGAAACCTAGAGGCAATCAATTGGGATTATCCATATGGATGGATAAATAAGGAGTTATTTGCCCAATTGAACCAAGAGTTGCATATGGGATGCAATTGGAATTGTTCCTACCTAAAGTAGTCAAATTATGGGTGACTTGCCAAAGCAAGCTCATAAGGAGATGAAACATAGATCTTGGCCCACTAGAAAATATAAGGATATTTTCCGCATTAATATCTTGAGGGTTATTAATCCGTAGTAAAATAGTGGGAGCTATATTTGACAATTTAAATCCTTGTTGAATATAGTTATACGTCACAAACTTTGCATAATCCTATTATGTTGAATACCCATGGCATTAAACAAATAAAAACGCGACTCTATCTATTTCCTAGACTGGTATAAAATTGAGAATTGTTCTCAAATAAAAGAGAAATTGATGTACATCGTAGAACATAAAGATCTCTTCCTACCAACTACCAAAACACGCTAAAACCTAATGGAAGGGACATCAAAGAATGGTTCTTTGGATGTGACTTGCCTCATGTTAGCTACCATGAACTCTGAGCTCTAGAGGCAAGAAGAGAGACATGGAGAAGTATGATATGATCATACATTGAAAGAAGCTCTTTCAAAAGAGGGAGCTAGACATGAAAGGTTTGAAGTGTTGCTCTACTTTGGGTTATGCAAATATACTAATTCAATATGATTGATACATTAGTAAATATGCATTATCTATGAGATAGATGAAGAATAAAAGGTTATTCACCCAAGTGGACCAAGAATTGCATTGGATGCAATTATAGTTTTGTTTTAAAGTTGATTTACTCAATATGATTGAAAAATCACTAAACAAAACACTCATAATGGGCATGGGCAAAGCTGCTAATGGTTAACAGCATGGGTAAGGGAAAATGGTTTGCGCCGACCCCATGGGTATAAAGCAAGCCTATTTCTAAAACCAATGTGCCTTGGAGTCCCATAGGTGGTGTATAGGAAGAGAGGCTACCCAAAGTACCTGGAAGTAAGTAATAAAGGAATTATGAATTCCGATTTGGGTATTTTGTTATAGAAATCAATGTGTCTATCTCATCATCATAAGTATATGATACTAGATGAGGATCTCACATTTATGGAAGTGTGGAGGATCTCAAGAGACAAAGACAATTGGATAAGGAAGAAATAATCCTACACGTGGGGCTATGAAGCAAAGTGTTGCTGAAATAGCCGTAGGGAATTATTTCTACCTCAATGAAATTGTTCATGAATTAGACAAAAGAGATTATGTCCCTGCTATGAGTAGGACCATTATCATATTTTCTTGTTTGGACAAGAAAGCTCTTTATCATAATGAAGGACAAATGTTGTTCCATTTATTATGATATGCATTATTGTAATGCAATTTTGTCTAAGTGGATTGTATATCCTCGATCATGATAATTTCATCTATAACATTAATACCAAGAGGTTTGCATATAATGATATGAACTTCACTTATCTTTAGCATTATTGTTTAGGCCTCATAAATAAGAGGTACATATCTAGAACTCCATGATGATGAATTTCTGGAACTCATTTGATTATTGAATCATATGAGACATGTAAGACTTATTAGGCAAATATATGATCTTTTGGGAATCATACATATTGATGTATGAAGGCCGCTAAGCATAAATGCTAAAGATGGGTTTTCAATGCTTCATCATATTTACTGATAGGATCAGAGAAATATGGATTTGTGTATCTTATGAAGAAACAAATCAGAATCCTTTGAATTTTTCAAGGTATTCAGGAATGAAGTAGAGAACCAGCTTGGCAAAAGTATTAGGGCTCTACGATTGGATCATAGAGAAGAGTACTTGAGCCAAGAGTTTGACAACAATCTATGGGAGTGTTGGATATGATCCAACACTCGCTCCACCTATCACGCCACAAAGGTTTGGCGTGTCTAAGAGGAGATGTCGGACCTTGTAGGACACTGTTCGGTCCATGATGAGTCAAACAGAACTTCCAGTTTACTTTTGGGGCTATGTTCTAATTACAGCAAATTTCGCCCTTAACCTTGTTCCATCAAAAATGGATTATGAATAACGCCATATGAGATGTGGACTAGGAAAGTGTCCTAGTATGTCATTCATAAAGATTTGGGGTTATGAAGTTTATGTAAAAGAGTTTACAAATAAACTTGGACCCAAGACGGTTAAATGTTTTGTGGGATATCCTGAAAAGGATATTATTTCTACAACCCAATCGAGAACAAACTGTTTGTTGCTCAAACTACATTGTTTCTAGGTAGAGATTTTCTCTAAAAGGGAAACAGTGGGAGGACAGTAGAACTTGAAGGAGTTCAAGAACCACAATAGAACATTGATCCTCTTGATGGAACATGAGCAGGATCACAAGGTGTTGTGGAGTAACCTACTCAGAAAACACAAGAACCTCGTAGGTCAGGTAGGATATATCGAGGGACTAGAGAAATAAGGATTTCTCATAACCCCTGATATATTGCTCATTAAGATGAGCCTACAACCTATGAGATGGTCACGTGTGGCCATACTCTCAGAAATGGCTAGAAGCCATGAGATACGATATGGAATCCATGTATACCAACAAAGTATAGAATTTGATGGAACCACCTGAAGGGTAGGACCCATAGGGTGCAAGTGGGTTATGAGGAAACCAACATGGATGGTAATATGATTACCTTTAAGGGAAAATTGGTAGGAAAGGTATTTCATGCGAGCTCATAGTATAGACTATGACAAAATCTTTCCCCAATTGTGATGCTTAAATCCATTCGCATCTTGCTTGTAGCAATCTATTTATAGATTGGATCAATCTTCTAGGAGTTGGACTCTTCAAATTGATGATGTAATCAAAGGAGTTTGATTCCATCAAAAGTGAAGATGAGACTTGTGTTTACAAGAAGGTTAGTGGGAGCATATTTATATTTCTGGTCTTGTATGTGGAGACATACTTAATCATTGGGAATGTTGCCCCTACTTGGCAGTCTTACGTAGATTGACTAGGGAGTTGACTTTCTAATGGTAGACTTAAGCGAAGCAACTTGTGAAGATCTATTGAGGTAGATCAAGATGGTTGTGTAGCTTAGGTCATAGTACATAAATTGACAAAGGTGTTGAAATGGTTCAACGTGAAAAGAATATTGATTCTTACCCATGTCATATGGAATTAGTCTTTGGAAGGCTAATTGTCTTACCAATTAGATTGGGAATGGACCGTATGAATTAGATTCACGAGATACGCCATGAGATGTACTAGGCCAGACGTGTCATAAGGTATGACACAAAGATACCAGTCAAATCCGGGTGAGAGTCACGGGATTAATTATCAAGATTATCCTTTAGTACTTGAGAAGCACTAAGGATGAATTTTTGATAAATAGATAATAAGAAGAGTTTGCTGTAAGGGGTTACAGTGATGCGAACTTCAAATCTGAAAGAAGATTCAGATTATAAGTCGAGTTTTGAGTTTTGCCCTAGTGGGAGCGACTGTGAGCTGGAAAGGTTCCAGGAAAGATTCAGTCACTGATTCTAACATAGAGGACTGAGTAAATTAATGCATAAGATGCATTTATTCAGAATATTCAATCTCAATCAAATTGTTGATGGAGGAGATGTGAATATTTGCAAGGTACCAGCATATGTCTCGCCCCTACGCAGTGTAAGCGTGGAGGGCCGCGCTAAATCAATAGGCATATGATGCAGGAGATTGACTCTAGTGCAAGTGGGAGACTGTTGGAATTGTGCCCTAGAGGCAATCAATTAATTGTGACATTTATGGATTTACGATTCATTATGTTATCGATATGGAGATATGTTAACATGAATGAAGTCCTTAGAATATAAGTGTTATATTCTTAAATATCCCTAGTCAATTATAATGATTAAATGGGACAATCATCTATAGACTAGTATGGGGTTGGATTGATATGAAGATATCATGATCCAACACATGGGTATGCATTAGGAGTAATGGAATACTGGATTGACCCATCTCCGAGAAGGCTACATACATGTTATGTTAAGTCACAAGCGCTTCTCGCGGTGCAATGGTATTGTCATCCTTAGACTTGAAGTCACTAGATTGTCTAGTTGTGGATTATTGTGATCTTGGTAGCGTCAAACGCTACACCGTAACTGGGTAGTTATAAAGGCGTGTACTGGATACAATAAGAAGCAAGCTTAGAGATCGTAGTGGACGTAGATAGAATTTGTCCCTCCCACATAACGGGAGCAAATATCCTAGGCCACTCGAGGGATAGTGCTTATAAAATGTCTGGCCAGACTCAAATAAATCAATATGGGATATTGATGTTATTTGCACGAATAAGACTATTCCCATGGATCGAGAAACAATGGATTGGATATACGAGTGTGACTTGTATGTCTCGTGTCTAATCCGGATATTGGGACAAAGGGATGAGACAATTACTTGCACAAGGTTTGTCATGATGACTATTCTATTTGTTAGCTAGAATGGATGTCTTGCTAGAGGCCGCTCCATATTAGTAAATTGTTACTACCAACTAAATAGAACCTATGGGGTCACACGCCATATAGGGGTGAACTAGACATGGGAAATAATTAATTAATATGATTAATTAATTAGAAGGATCAAATCGCAACAACTTGCTAACTTAGTAGGACTAATATGCAAGTTGGACTAATCCATGTATAGACATGATTATGATTTGCCAAGGTGTCCTAATTCATGTAGAGACATGATTAGGATTAATTTGCAAATAGAACTAATCCATGTATTGACATGATAAGGACTATTTTGCAAAAAAGGACTAATCCGAACTTGAGTAGGATTAGGAGAGGGGTTCTTTATGTAGTAGGACAAGGAGTTGTTGGACTATATAAAGAACACTCCTAGCTTATTTTTCTCTCTACACACAACACACATCTATATGATAGAAGAAAGGAGAGAACAAAGCAAGGAGAGAGCAAGTCCCAAAAGGGGCCGAACCGCCCTTGGGATTGCCGCCCCCTACACGTCGGCCCTAAGGGGAAGCCGCCCCACCTTTGGCACTCCATTGTTGGCCATTTCTTCTTCCTCCTCCATTCTTCCTAGCTAGCACATGGATTTGGAGGGTCTAGATCTCACCTCTAGGCGTGGATCAACCGTAGAGACGTGACACTATTCGCGTTTGAAGTCATCAAAGGAGAACCCCAAGGTGTGTTTATGATTTCTAACCCTTACCATCGTTATGTCTCTTGACTTGTGATCCTTGGAGGGTTTTGCATGGTTTATTATTGTTTCCGTTGCGCATCCATGAATCAAAACCCAACACATAACACTTCTCTTTCACCTTAAGTTGATATTTTTATCCGTAATTGTGTCACTTTGACTCGGCGATTTGTATAGAAAAATAATATAACTTTTTGGCATTTTTTTCGTAGTATTGTAGAGTAAAATTTTCTCTACAAGATCATGCAAAGATTATCAAATTTGTATACTTTTTTGCTAACCAAATTACCGGGTCAAAGTGTCCCAGAGAATAGTGTCGAAAAGTGAAGTAAGGTGAAAGAGAAGAAACAGTACTTGTTAATACTTCCTCCGTCTTGTTTTGTGTGTATTATTTTTTTTTGGCCAACATGACAAGATCATTTGAGTAGGGATGGCAACGGGTCGGATCCGGATCGGATCAGGCTAGATCCCATCCAGATCCGACTAGGAGAAATGGGATCCAGATCCGTTCGGATCATCACCGAATTCGGATAAGATCGGATCGGGTTTCATCCATCTGACCCAAATCTGATCCATAGATCCATATTATACGTGGTCGGGTCAGATTCAGTTTGGATCCGACTTGGGTTTGCAATAAAATACAAAAAATAACATAAGAAATAAACACTATTTCATGCGCTAAGGCATGTTCGCAAGTTATGAAACCTAAACACAACATAAATAGCTTTGTAGGTTGAAATTATTATTGTATTCTACTTGGAAGTGAAAGTGGGGAGGTAATATGAATATATTTGTAAAGCACACATATACGTCGGATCGGATCTGGTCGGAATCCGGTGGATCTGCCCAAATCCAGATCCAAATCCGATCGGATCTGGCTTTCCAGATCCAAATCCGATCCAGTTTCAATTGGATCCGATCCATTCGGCCCGGATCGCTCGAATCACAGATCGGATCGGACCATATTGCCATCCCTACATTTGAGGAGCTCATTTGATTAGTCAAATGATGTTAGAACTTGGCTAATCAAATAAGCTCCTCAAAATGCTTCGTCTTGTTCGCCAAAGAAACATGACACATAAAACAAACAGAGAGAATTCATTGTTAAATTATTGAACGCTAACTTAATAAAAAGGAAATTACTGAACATTAAAATATATTAAAAGAATCATCTTTCACTGTATTCTTTAAATTATCACACTTTTTCTTGTTGTAATTCTCAAAGAAAAAAACAAACAAGCAAAAGAAACACGGTTTACAGGGCGGGTTTAATAAACGATGTCCTAAAGGCAGACCCAAGTTGACGAGACTTGAGAAGTGTATCAAGCTCTGCCTCGAACCTTTTCATTGCGGGGCGGGGCATGCATAATGGCACAACGAGACCACGTTCACCTTTAGCATTGGTAAGAGGAAGGTAAAATGATCCCCACGTAACATATTCCATGACAGGGCCTCCATAAGCTGGTTTTCCCCATCCAAAATCCACATCCCCAAACCCGGCCCGGGTCACATCAGATAAGTTCAACGTTCTCACTAGTGAAAAGGTAGGCCTACCTTTGGTAACCAAGAAATCTGCCAGTGATCTCACGTGCTCCTCAGTGATGTCATCCTTAGCATTCATAACTAATTCCAGAGCGTATTCAAGTGGACTATGGCAGAGCTTTCCGGCGGGGGAGATAGCGGCGGCGATTGCAAACGCGTTGCCATAATAACCGGCAGGGAGAGGTGTTGGTTTGAACTTCCCACGGACGTTGACAATGAAGTGGATTTGGACTTCTTCTTCTTCGGCGTCTGGCCTGATGGCAACATTGTGGCAGCGCCAGAGGTAAGCGGTGAGGATCTCAATGGTGGAGGGCTTGCGGCGGCGGCCGCGGTGGGGAGGCAAGGAAGTGCGGATGGCGGCGATCTCGTCGGGGCCGAAGAAAAAGGAACGACGGACCATTTTGTTGGTGCCATTTTTATTATTACTGTTATTAGTGTCCAAAACCTCGTTGTACGCGTTGTGCCTACAAGTCACATGTGGTGGGTCCCTCGCACAGAGAAGTTCCCTCCGCCAAATAGGTGGGACTGACAATGATGTCTCTCCGCGTGCCATCTCGGCGACGGCCTTCAGGAACTGTACGAATCCGAATCCATCGCACATTGTGTGATTCAGACGGTTAGCAAAAATAAAACCCCCACACTTTAAACGAGTCACCTGTGTACATGACAAAGGAAAAAACAAATCATCTCATCCCGCCCTATATAGAGGAAAACAAAAAAGGCTTGGCTAAGTATACCTGAACGAAATCACCGGATCATAGTGCGAGACCTGGTTACAAATTAAAAGAAAGAGAAGAAACAGACCAAGTAAGTATACCTGAACGAGTAGAAGGGGGCAATTAAGGACTCCGTCAGAGCCAGCAACATTATAACTGAGCTCCTCCAAACAAGGAAAAGGAGGCTGTATAATGTCCCCAAACTCTTCAATCCTAACATCAGCATCAGCCTCAATGAACATCACACCCTCACCAGTACAATCCACCCCAAGCTTCCTCCCCGGGCCTTCCCTCAACCGCCCTGCAAACGGATAGTAAAACACCAGCGTCTTCGCTATTGCCTCTCAGATTACCTCCACGGGGTCCGCAAACATAGATTCCTTTCCGCGGTAGAAGTGTATGGTGCGTGCCTGAAACCGAAGACCTTCTTGGTCGTCGATGTCAGACAAGAGTTTGTACTCCCGAGGTGTTTGATTCGCTGGGGCAATCAGCTCTGGTGCTCTCCTTGTCACTTTGAAGGACAATGTTGTTGGTGGTGGTGCCATGAAACTGAATAGATGAGAGTGACAAATGGTCCTCGACTTAACTGACTCAGGATCGGAGGGGGGATATGTAGCTAGTTTTTTTTTTTTTTTTTTTTTTTTTTGAGAGATAGCTAGTTTCTTTTTGTGCTTTCAATGGGTTAGAAGTTTAATC
This sequence comes from Linanthus parryae, assembly GCA_023055425.1. Classification (NCBI taxonomy): domain Eukaryota; kingdom Viridiplantae; phylum Streptophyta; class Magnoliopsida; order Ericales; family Polemoniaceae; genus Linanthus; species Linanthus parryae. Next base: position 7,536,888 of record JALGPY010000006.1, read on the forward strand.
AAATTATCGAGGTTGAAGATGCCCAAGTGGTTGGTTTTCTATTCTCTGTTTGAATAAAATAGCAAATGGCATCATTGGAATAAGGATATGTGCTGGAAAAACAGTGTTTAAAATAAAAAACACATCTAAAAATATTGTTAAATTTCAATGTTAATTTGTTTTTTTTAGGGAAAATGTTAATTTGTTTAAATATTACTTTTACATACAATATTGACATATATTTGTTATTTTATGCATCTAGTCATAGTTGAAATATCTTTTACTACCAATAGTATGAAAAAAACACAAAAATAAACATCAAAATTGTTCTTTTAAACAGCTGATTTTCAGCATGCTTTTATTTTTAACTAGACAAAAAAAAACGCGCTGCCAAATATGTTTTTCGAAAAACGAAACAGTGTTTTTAAACAATCTTGATTGAAAACAAGAATACCAAACATGCACTAAAAGCAGATCGCAAACAGTGCTCAAGTCTTCGGTCAAACCAAACCCGGTTTTAGCGCATCTCTTATAATCCTGCTCCGTAAACCAGCGAAAAGAGCATTTAAGTATATTGTGACAGTAAGATCAAAGATGATACTACCTCCGTTTCTTCTCTATCACACCATTTTGACTTTTGTCACTATTCACTGGGTCACTTTGACCCGGTGATTTGTGTAGCAAGACGATGCAATTTTTTGATAATTTTTTCATGGCGTTATAGAGTAAAAGTTGCTCTATAACAAGGTGAAAAAATTATCAAAAGTTCGCATCGTTTGGCTATCCAAATCACCCGGTCAAAGTGACCCAGATACGAGTCAAAAAATCAAACCGGTGTGATAGAGAAGAAACGGAGGTAGTAATATATTTGAGATCTCTGATAGTATATTTTAGCGTTCAATAAGTCAACAATACATTAACTACAAGTATTTTATTTTATTTTTTATTTTCTGAGGAGTAGAAGTATTTTATTACTACTCGAGGGTGATTGCCTTCCAATAGTGCGGTTGCTACGGCTCCATTTGGTTGATGGTCTGTAAAATGTGTCCTCTTGTTTTGGTGTTTTTTTTTTTTTTTTTTTTTTTTTTTTTGTCAAAGTGTTTTGGTGTTGTTTAGTTAGAAGTAAAATATTTTTCTGTAAAATGTTTTCCCTCAAATGATGTAAAACTAGGCGATACCCCGCGCTAAAGCGCGGGGCTTTGTACCATATCCTGATATAAAATTTACTTTATAAACACCTAATAACTAAACTTCGACAAATGAAAATTTATAAAGCGCTACATCTCCATTATAATGTCACGAAGCCGACATTCTTCCTTTGGAATAGGAAATTGGTCCAGATGTTTTACATTTTTCTTCTTTTATTTGAAAATATAAAATTTCAATTCTTTTAAAAAAGTGTAGACATTAGTGAATGTTGTAGTAATCTTATTTGAAATAATAAGAAAAGTTTGTACACATTCAAATTTGTTTAGAATTCTTCTAATGCAGATGGCTTATTCTTCTAGAAAAGTGTAGACATTAGTGCAAATGGCTTATTTAATGCAGGATTTGTTCATCCTTTTTTTCAAACAAATTTTCATGATAAACATATTTGTTCAAGAAGATTCTAATAATATTTTTATATAATAAGCATAATGGCTTCTAAAGTTTATGTACTTATATTATTTATATTTATTGAACTTATTATAATATTATCATACAAGCTTTACATCATTATACAATAAATTTAATATTCACATCATAAGATCTAGCAACCTTAAGAGAATTTTCTAACATAAAAATTAAGCAAGATAATAATTGAGGATATTAGGATGGACTAATTAGCGAGGAAAATATCTCTGAAAAAACACGTGATGTCATTTACATACATGTGGATGCATAAATGCATGCAACATATGTTTTTTGATGTCAATTCTTACAATTTTATTTGCATACAAAATTTTAATGCAAATACGATGTCATAATTTATTTTGTATAGATTCAACTATATAATATACCTCAATCAAACATTCACTGAAGAATAATCATTTAAATAATAATAAAATTTACTACTAAAGTTCCTGTACCTATAGTCTTTTTACATTAATTATGCTATTATCATATACATTTTGTACTAATATTTAAAACATATTAACACTCAAGTCATTAAAACAATTTATATTATTACATAGAATGAAAATATCATTTTTCTATTCCGATAGATGTGTTTTATCAGAAAATTATAAACATGGTTCTACTTTTAAATGATTTATTATGCTATTATCATATGTATTTTGCACTAATATGTAAAATATATTTATATTCAAGTCATAAAATCAAATATGATTATTCAATGCTAATTTATCATTATGATATTGAAATGAGTATTGATTGCTCATGAGTTACAAACTAAAATAGTAACCTTCAAATTATAATGACAAAGCAATAACTAATTACATGTCGATTTTTCATTGGTTGATTATGAGAGAATATACACGTCGGATTACACATGTCATATTAATAATGCTTAAATAATTACAAATGGCAAAACGTGGTTTCACCTCAGGACTTTTCTGCTTTTATATTATATATAAGATAAGATGGTACACACATTTCAAATCCGTAAGCCATTTTTCGGAGGGTGAGGGAGCACAACAACAACTCACACTAACACCTCCATCACCAATAACCACCACTACAACCTACCTTCACCACGACCCATCACCGTCACCCATCACTGCCACTACCGCCACGACCCACTTTTTTGGCAAGTGTGGACCAAACACGAGAAAATAATTACACACAAAACTTTTTTCACACAAAAAATTCCTTATAAAACATTTTACTGCGAACCAAACAGAGCCTACAAGACGGCAAATTGGGAAAATGCATTGCACAGGAGACCTTATCCGATATGAAGATTGTGCTAATAACGGATAAATGCCTCATAGAAGCCCAAGCCTCTTGAAACTTCAGAAAACCCAATTCTGTGCCAGAGGCCCATTACTCTATTACCACTGTAATTACGCACATGTGTAAGGGTAATTTTGTCTTTTCCAGTACATCAGAAACCCTAGCTATTCACTACCGTTAGATTTAGATCCGTTGGCATACTACCGTTGGATATGTCCTATATCTAGTCTCTTCTGCTGTAATAGGGTTAGGTTGATTCATTGTATCATTCATTCAGAGACATCAATGCAGAGCCTCATCGTTTTTCTTTGTCTGCCGTTTATTTTCTCAAGAACATTTACAGTTCTTTCATGGTATCAAGAGCCTCGGAATTATGCTCTCTACTCAGTCTAACGCCTCTCAATCTCCAATCTTTTTGCAATCTAACATCCACAATCTTCTTCCCTTCAAACTTGATAACTCAAATTTCGTTTTATGGCGACACCAAATCACATCAATCTTTCATACCCACGGTATTTTTGGCTTTCTTGATGGATCATTTCCATGTCCGACTGAGTTTCTCGCCGACGATGATGGCTCTCACACCCCCAATCCTGCCTTCACTACTTGGCATACACAAGACCAAACGGTCCTTACGATCTAAACGCTACGCTCTCTCAAGAGGCTTTGACACAGGTCATCGGATCCACCGATTCCCGATCTGCTTGGCTCATACTTGAACGGCGCTATGCCTCACTCTCCGGATCTCACATCCTACAGTTGAAGGCTAACCTTCAAAATATCAAGAAAGGCTCTGATCCAATAGGTCTGTATATGCAGCGCCTAAAAACCCTTCGAGATCACCTTGCTGTTTCTTCTGTCTTCATCGAAGATGAAGAGATGCTGCTATACACCCTCAACGACCTTCCACCGAAGTTCAATCCATTTCGCTACTCTCTACGCACCCACTCTGGCCCTTTATCCATTGAAGAACTTCATGTACTACTAAAAGCCGAGGAGCATTCACAAGTACCAACCGTCGATCTCTCGGCTCCGTCTGCTTCCTACACTTCCTCCCCCTCTCGCGGTGGTTGTGGCGGCCGATCTGGTTCTTGAGGTGGTCGCGGGGCTAGATTGGGCCACCGTGGAGGTGGTGACCGCTCGAATTCTTACCGAGGCGGTCGGATCGGCAACGAATCCGGTTCGGGTGGCTGTTACCGATCTGGTTATGGATCCAACAGCTACAGATCCGATTTGGGTGGTGGTTACTGCAACACCCTCCCAAATTGCAAGGCCGGCCGGGCCCCACGTTCGGAAGAAATGTCTCCGCCCGAGGTGATGAGCCTCATTGGGAACGGATAAGGATCGTCGGTTCACAGCTAGTACAACCATCAATAATACTTCAAAACATAATTTATTACAATTCCAAATAAACAAGGGACAACATTTGAAAATCTAGAGATACACTTTTCAGTGAAATAATATACTATGTGATGTTCCAACTAGCAAGCCTTCCTGTCCAAAGTGTCGTGAACGTTGCCCCACCTCGATAGCCAACCTGCGGTTTTAAAATGGCAAAAGTCGACGCAGTTTTTACAGAAAATGATCAGCAAACGGCTGAGTAAGCTAACACCCATAGCACGTAAACAGATTATGAGGCATGTTGTAGGAATAACGTATTCGCTGATAAATAAATGTCAAATATTCGCGGGAAAAGTGTTCACGTTGATTTGATGTGTCCAACTCCGTAACGATCTCAAATTTCGCATTCCAACCCAAAGATGTGGTCCATCTCGGGAAATCACTGTTAATAGCAATTCACAATATTACTTTAAATCTCAAGATATCTCATCGATATGAATCGAGTCCAGAAGTTCATTTTAGCAAATAGTTGATACGGGGCGTGACCATATCCAATCCACAACCTCTTTCTCATATGTGAAAAAGCACTACCACAACCATAACTCAATCACAGGAGGTTCGAATCACAACGCCTCATAACCATAACATATTTAAAAGGAGGTCAGAGCCTCATAATCTCATAATCAGTATTCAATCACAATATGTCAGAAATGTATTGTATCAGGGATATGACACAAACCCACGCACAACGCCTTTCCACTTTACATAATTACGAATTTTTCTTTCAAGATGTAGAATAGAGTAAGGAGCTTCAAACTAAAGTCGGTGTGGCACAAAAATCATAATCGATGTGTGATTGGTAGATATTCAGATGTGACCAATAAGTGAGCGGTGTGCTACTTTTGGTAACCGAGGCAACGATTTCAAATTTCGTACTTCCAACCCAATGACGTGGTCCGTCTTGGGAAATTAGATGTTCGTCTTTCGGATTTTTATTTAGGATTTGGATACCAATTTTAAATGATACTTTAAGTAGAGTATTTCAAAAAAAACAAGTAAAAGAACTCAAATAAAACATATACGGTAGCATTTCACAAATAACACACGCGATACGCGAAATGAAAGAAAGGCACACGAGGCTAGGCATATTAACTTACCAAAATCCAAGCACGTTCTAGAAGTCGTCTCGTCTACAAAACTGTCACCTACAAATCGGAGCTTCTAACTTAATACAATATCAATCAACAAACTATTCCAATATATTACCTAGCTCCTTTTATTTATCTCAAGAAAATATTAATTTTAACTTATTTACGAACCCAAAAATATATTTTCTTCAATAATATTTACCCCCAAAATATAGTTATTAATTTATAAATAATTATCTAAACAAATTAAAGAAAAACTAATGTTAGGGAGTTCCATTTTCTGACAGGATAGTGTTAGGGATCCCGAAACGATGGATAATGTTCTCATGTACGAACTTAACCACAGCTGTTGCGTTTGCTGTTTTGAGCGGGACCGCTTCCACCCACTTGGTGAATTGCTCCGTTCCTGTGAGGATGAATTGGTTCCCGCGCGAAGGAGGTCGGATTGGGCCAATGAAATACAGACACCATGTGTGGAATGGCTAGGGGGTTCCTAGTGCGTGCAAGTCGACGGTTGTTGCATGGACTAGGTTACCATGGGATTGGCACTGTTGGCATCTCTTGACCTTCGCGCGACAATTAGCCTCCATGATCGTCCAGAAGTAACCAATAGTTAGGAGCTGTCTGCACAACTTCGCGCATCCTTGGTGTTCCACTTGATGAGAAATCTCCATGACCTCCTGGATCTCTAGACCATCTAGGCATCTGAGTAGGTTTTCATTGTGCCCTTTCCGCCAAAGCAAATTCTCTTGTAATACGTATCGAGCTGCTTTTCTCTTGAGCTTGTCGGCTTCCTTCCTGTCGCTCGGCAATGTTCTGTCCCGTAGATACTCTATTATAGGTCTCCGCCAATCCTTGTCTTCAATTGCAGCAATCTCTAGTGAGTCTTTTATCAGCGCGCACTTTTCGCAGATACTTTGTATGATGGCGGCAAAATATGCCATTTGTGGCCAGTGAATTCCATATCTCTGCGCTTTTCTGTAGATTGAGATCTCATTTTCTCCGCATGAGTGTTGATGGATTTTCTCCAACGTTGTTCGACCTTCCTCCTCTGTTACACATCGCATCAGAATTCTCGCAGGGCCTTTGAAGTATAACAGATTGTCATGCATGCAAAACCCTTTTGTGGAAACATAGTTTTCCTTGCTCGTGCCTTCAGCTATCGCGTGCATTATGGGCTTTCTCCAATCTGCCTCTTCTGCAGACTCCTCCTCACATAGGTCTTTTACCAAAGACGGAGTTGTCTTAACTTCAATCGAGATTTTCGCCGGGCACTTATCGGGGCTGATCTTGGATCCCAGAGTAGCTAGTGCATCCGCGTGTCGGTTATCAGATCGGGGAGTGTGCTCGTACCTGACATAATCAAATTTCTGGACCATTTTATGCACTATTGACCTGTATTTTAGCAAGTTAATATCCTTCATTGCGTACTCCCCTGAAGCTTGCTTTATTATTAGCTTGGAATCCCCCATTATGATGATATTCTGAGCTTCCAAGGCCTTTGCCGCAAGTGATCCTGCGATCAGAGCCTCATAATCAGCTTCATTATAGGTCATCGCGAAGTCCAGCTTGGTCGACATCTGAATGAACTCTTGATCAGGCTTGATCAATACCACTCCAATTCTGCCTCCAGAATTTGTTGATGATCCATCGAAGTGCAGCCTCCGATAGAGGTTGTTGATCGCGTATATCTCCGGCCCTTCGAATTCCTCCTCTGCTAAAGGCTCGCAGTTTTCGTCTGGGAACTGGGCTAATAAGTCTGCCAGTGCTTGCGATTTGATGGCTTTTGGTCGCGTACAGACTATATCGTACTGAGAAATGGTCATGTACCACTTGGCCAGTCTCCCACAAGGAGGTGATTGTCCCAGTAGATAACGAATAGAATCATTCTTTGTAATAATAACCACTTTATGGGAAGCAAAATAGTGCTTTAACTTTTCAATGTCGATAAATAAAGCAAGGCAATGGCGTTCAATATCTGTGTACCTGGATTCTGCAGACTAAATCATTCGCGAGATGTAGTACACTGGCCTTTCTTGTCCCTTGAACTCCTGAGCTAACAATGCCCCCAATGGATCTCTTTGTTGTGGTTAAGTACAGTAGTAGGGGCGATCCCACTTGAGGTGCAATCATGACTCTTGGATATGTTAATAACTTTTTCAACTTCTCGAACGCAGCCTAATGCTCCTCCGTCCATAAGAATGTCACATTCTTTTTTAGCAAACTACCGAAGCAAAATGTCAGTTCCGCGATGGCTGGTATGAACCTCCTTAGGTACGAAAGCTTCCCCATAAATTTTTTTAGTGTACTCGGAGACTGTGGCATTGGTAATCTAGTGATTGCTGAGATCTTCGCAGGATCAGGCTCAATTCCGTGCCGATGAATTACACAACCCAGGAATTTCTCTGAGGTTACCCCAAACGCGCACTTCATGGGATTTATTTTTAGCTGGTAAGCTCGACATCTTTCAAAGACTTTCCTCAAGTCTTTCCATTGGTCATCCTTCTGCCTGGATTTGACCACTAATTCATCCACATACAACTAGACCTCCTGATGCATCATGTCGTGGAACAACGCCATCATTGTGCGCTGATAAGTAGCGCCTGCATTCTTTAGACCGAACGGCATAACTGTGTAGTTGAAGACTCCCACGGGGGTGATGAACGCTGTCCTATTGGCGTCTGTTGGGTCCATTTTGATCTGGTTGTAGCCGCTAAATCCGTCCATAAAACTGAACATTTCGTGGCCTGCAGTAGAGTCGATCAGGAGGTCTATGTTTGGCAGCGGGAAATCATCTTTTGGGCAGAACTTATTCAGATCCCTGAAATCAACACAAACGCGGAGGCTGCCATTTTTCTTCAAGACAGACACTATATTGGCGAGCCACGTGGGATGGTGATTGGGCTCGATGAAGTTTTCATTCAGC